>CAWUFW010002260.1:0-1200000 GCA_963921515.1 Calotriton arnoldi
CTCCATCTGGCCAGCCCACTGCAGTCGTGCCGGCACCCACACCATCTGACTCATGCCCCCCAGTTGTGCCGGCACACACCATGTCAGACACCTCCACTGCAGTTGTCCGTGACTCTCCAGCACCAGCCACTGCTTCCCTGCCTCCTTCTGGTGAGCCCTGATCCTGTCCCTGTGGTGCCTGGCCTGCCCCCCCGTATGCCCCTCCGAGGGGAATGTCCCTGGTCCGTAGCAGTGCAGGCAAGCAAAGGGTGACATCTGCCACTGTCACCCTGTTCGGACTTTACTGATGGACTGGCCATTGGCCTTTGTCTTTTTTCAGGACTTTCTATTTTACACCCACATATGCTGAATAAAGCTACTTTCTGTTCTCTAGTGGTTTTGCTTCAGATGTACATGATGTTGATGATGCTTACCATGCCCTCGCTGCAGTGATGGTGATTTTTGATATCAGGAAAATGAAGTGTTACTGTGTAGGACCCCATGTGGTCCAGGAGGAATGTGTCCTATCCTGGTGTGTATCCATGTCATCCTTTGCAGCAATATGAGGGTGTCATGTTTTCAATATTTGCCAATGGGATTTCCTACTTTTATTTGCAATATCACATCTGTGGCTTACACCCCTGCACATCTGTTGTGCTTGTCATTGTTCAATTTGTCTATTTCCCTGACCGTGTGACCATCTCCACTGGACATGCAAGTTTGGGCATCAATGGGGAAGGACTCATCTGGGTTATCAGTGCAACTTGCTATACATGTGTGTTGGATCTGTGCAGATGATTTCGGTGACACTCCCATGACCAGGCTGATGTGACGAGAGCCTTCATTTTGTGCTAATTGTTGACTGAGTGACCAAGTGTTCTGCTGACATGATAGAGCCCTGCAGAGACAACGTATGGCACAGCTTTCCTTACACAGGAGTGGAGTCCCCTCATGGCAGTGTGTAATTCCGTGACATTGACTGAGCCCAAGGTGTGTGTTGTGTGAGCATGTCTGTGTGTGTTCACTTCCATTTTGCTACGCAGGCTGGGATCCCTAGTGATGTTCCTGTTTGTGATGCTTGCTGAGTTGACCTATGTTCCCCCCAAAATCTTCGTCCTGGGTTATCTGGGATGTGGGTGCATGGCACATTACTGGTCATCAGGGTGTCATCCATAGGTGTGTTTGCTGTCAGGTCTGAGTTTGTGGGCAATCGCAGATGAGACACAGTCAGGATTCCCCTTGGCATTTGTTGGTTACACAAGTCATGTAATTTACAGTTAGTGGTAGCTTTCAGTGATTGTGACACGTTGTTTGTGTGACTGCTGCCACTCCTCAGGGTCAGAGCTGCAATGTTGGAAGTTGTCTATGTGTGTTCTTTGTGGGTGACCTTGGCTTCTTCATTGGTGTGTGACTGTGGCCGGGATCCCATTGGTTGGTGTGGATTTGACGTCATGCCCATGTACAGCGTACTGTGCAGTGTGTCAGACATTCACGAGTCTTGTTGACTGGCCATGTGTGATGGGTTTCTGCACCTTAGTTTCCACCACCACCCCTGGGATTGCCATGGGTGCATGTGCAATGTCACCAGTCCATGTGAGCTTCACTGCTGCACATTGGTGGAGATCAAGGTGTGTGGTGTTGAGTGTGTGCAAATGAGAGTTGTTGCACGGCTAGACCCCTACCTCCATATTGGCCTTGGCTGACAGGCCGTGCTGATTGATTTGTGCTTGTGTAGGTGTGATGGTAGTTTGTTGCTCAGGACACATGACTGTGGTTCACAGTGTGAACGACATCTAGCTTTGTCATCACAGTGGGATTATCATGCAGGCCAGTGTCACCACAATGTGGGGTCCCTGGGGGTAGTGCTGTGGTGGGTCTGTCTCTTGCTGTGTTAGTTGCTGTTCCTACAAGCTTGTGTGACATGTGTAATTTGGGCTCCCTCTCATCTAACAATGCCTGATTGCCCACATAGGGAATCCAATCCATGAGTTACTTTTGTGTGGCACTGTATACACATCTGTGTGATTGGGATTCAGGCCTCCTCATGTGTTGTGTGGTTGCCTGGGGACACTGGCACACCCCCATCACCTGTTGTGTTTGATATGCAGTGTGAGGCTGCCTGTTTGTGTTTGTGCATCTGCACCACTGCATTGGCATATCTTTAGTGTGCCATTGGCTGTATGTTGTTTGGTGGGTTTCCCCTGCTGTCCCTGGGACTCCTAGGTCACCAGTCAGCACAATGATCATGGTTTGTATGTCCCATTGCGGCCATGGTATGGTATTTGTTCACCTCACATCTACAGTCTCCACAGGATATCTACATTTGTGGGTCCATTGGTGCAGATATGTGGGTCTGCATTATGATGGTCACTTCTGTCATTGTGTTATTGATGAATGTTGACAATGTCAGCCCCCATGGGTGATGTTTGTCTGCACATGGCCAAAGGTATGTCTTATTTGCACTGCACTGTTTGCCTCACACAATCTATGTTGCTATGGGACACTAGCACTACTTTGCCACTGATGTGTTTGTTGTTGTGTGACCAGGAATCATCCATGCTGTTTGGCAGTTGCAGCTTTTTCCATGACAACACTTACCTTTTGGTCACTGTGATGATGGGGTTTAGACCCCATTGCCACAATGTTCAAAATGTGCTTCAGCTATGGACCCCACACTTACATTTTGGTCACTGTGATGATGGGGGTTTAGACCCCATTGCCACAATGTTCAAAATGTGCTTCAGCTATGGACCCCACACTTACCTTTTGGTCACTGTGATGATGGGGGTTTAGACCCCATTGCCACAATGTTCAAAATGTGCTTCAGGTATGGACCCCACACTTACATTTTGGTCACTGTGATGATGGGGGTTTAGACCCCATTGCCACAATGTTCAAAATGTGTCTTGGACTGACGAACGAACTCACACGAAACCTCGCTCTCCGCCACCGCTGGAGTCTGATTCATCCCGAGGCTCACAGCGGAATCAATCTAGAAGGACAAAATCGAAGCAGCGATATAGATCTGGATCCGACTGACGCTCCTCCAGCCTGGAGCGGGCATCCTGAGCTGAACTATTGCTGGACTCCTTGGGTTTCGGTCTCTGCCGATTGTTAGACATTTAAGCACGTTTCATTTATATCTGCACTGAGTTAGCGAGGACAATGCACACCGTGACTGTCCAGCCCCGGACATTTGTACCCCATGTTGAAGTCTTGGGGAAAGGTTGGGAACCATTGGAGGGGGGACTCTCGGCTCCCCTGTTGGGGGCCGGGGGAACCCTCCGCCGCGACAGATGCTCCTTGTTTTTGGCAGTATCGGGGGGGCTATTGGGTTCCTGTTCATGTTAATTTTTGTTCTTACACGCGCGCAAACTCACAATCCAACTCCTGTTAAACTAGACACTCAGTATATACATACAAGCAATAGATGGCTGTTCCAGCTAGTGCTCCCCCGCTGGGAGATCTGACAGTGGTATCATGGAACGTCAGGGGGTTACTCAACAAAATCAAACGGGGTGCCATTCTTCGCCAGGCCAAGCGATACTAGGCCGACATCCTTCTCCTACAGGAGACCCATTTATTGGGTACCAAGGTTCCCTGCTTGGCCAGGTTTGGATACCATTTGATCTATCATGCTGGATTTACGAGGAACTCCCGGGGGCCAGCTAACCTCATTCACCGCCGTGTCCCTTTCATTCATGGGAAACATTGGGCGGATCACGGGGGGAGATATATCCTGATATCAGGCACAATATACGGTGAACACATTAGCATCAGAGTATCTACACTTCCCCCCTTTGGGCTCTAACTTCGTTGACAAAATCAGCCATCTGTGGAGTGAGCTTCCGGATGGTTTAATTCTGTTGGGTGGGGACTGGAACGATGTTATGTCATCACTTGATAGAAGGTGCGGGTCTGGTTCGGGACCCATAACAGATGCTTCTAAATTGTCCCAGCTCGTCAACACACTGGGATGGTCAGACATATGGCGTGAATATCACCCAGCGGAGGTAGGCTACACTTATATGTCCGCTGTTCAAGATTCCCTATCCCGGCTGGATTATCTGTTTACGCCACGCAGTTACATTCAAAGATTCTCCCAGGTCTCTCACCTCCCCAGGGGGCTGTCGGACCACTCCCCGGTTAGTGTCAAACTCCATATGCATTTCCAAAAGCCTCCCTTTAGGTGGCGAATGTCCCCATGGCATCTCCGGGACCCCGATTATCAGGAGACACTCGCTAGGGCAATCCAAGAATACCTAGATATAAACGCTACCTCTGCCCCATCCAAGATAACCCTCTGGGAAGCTTTAAAACCCACACTCCGGGGGATCGACATCAGCTACCGTACAAATAAGAAATGCAAACACTCCACCCAACGAGCTGAGCTAGAGGCCCCCCATACGTCCCTTGAGACACAATACATACGCGATCACAGCCCCTCCCTCCAGCGTAATTTACTTCAAGCTCAACAACAGATACAGCAACATCTCGTGGACGAGGCAAAAGAAATCTGGTTGGCGTCGCAAAACACCGGATTTACCAATGGGGGACAAGTCAAGCAAAATGCTACATAGGCTGTGTCGGACGGAGCGGTCCCAGCTGCTATTCCGATCATCCGAGGGTCAGATGGTGTTTTATACTCCTCTCCCGGAGCTGTCGCCGCAGAATTAGCGAGCTACTTCTCCGCATTATACGCGCGGCGTGAACAGCTCTCAGAGGCTCTCATAGCAGAGTTCCTTAGGGATATCCACCCCCCGAGACTCACCGATCAGATGAGAGACCAACTTGATGCCCCTATTACAGTAGATGAATTAAATGCAGCACTGGTATCAATGCACCCGGGACGAGCCCCCGGCCCTAACGGATTCCCTATGGAATTTCTTCGATCACACATGACCACATTGGGTCCGCACCTGTTAGAGGTTATACAGGACGTACTTGAACGGCACATATTGCCACAGGATTGGCGGCAAGCTGAGATTGTCCTCTTCTTAAAACCAGGCCGCCCACCAGAAGACCCCTCCTCATCTCGCCCCATTTCTCTGATCAACCCAAGCTTCTGGGCAAGGTCCTAGCTGATCGTTTACAGTCCAATATACAAGATCTAGTCCATTTAGATCAATCTGGCTTTATGCCACAGCGGGCCACCCGCCACAACATTCGTCGGGTCCATAATGCCATGGCCTTGGCCCCAGAGCTGGGGCGCCCCGCAGCCATACTACTTGCCGATATCGACAAGGCATTTGACTCCCTTAGTTGGGAGTATCTCTTTCAACTTCTTGAAGCAGTCAATATCGGCCCGCGTTTCCTAACATATACCCGCTTATTGTATACAGAACCAACCGCCTCAGTACGCATCGCGGGGCATTGTTCGCCCCCCTTCTCCATCTGCCGCGGCACGAGACAGGGCTGCCCCCTGTCCCCCCTTTTATTTGCCCTAGCGATCGAACCCCTGGTGGTGTGGGTACGCAGAGATCCAGTGCTCCGGGGATTCGAGTAGCCTCGGTCGCAACCTGATCGCATTGCACTATATACAGACGATGTCCTTTTCTTTATGACGGACCCATGGATTTCGGGGCCACGGATCCTACAGATCCTCCGAGTTTTTGGTCAGACCTCGGAGCTTCACACCAACCCTTCCAAATCCGTATTGTTCCCGGTATGCGGTAACCAGGGTAGAGGTACATCGGCGGCCCAATTGATGCATGCGACGGAGGAATTTAAATATTTGGGTATTTTTATGTATTTAACTAGTTACGCGACCCCCAGCCAATAAAGATAATTTTACGATCACCACTTCACTGATTCACTCAAAATACCCGCTCCACTGTAATCAGGTGTTGTAGCACACCCGAGTGGCATTCGGCTGCTCGGGTGGGACCCCAATGATGAAGCATGTCACCAACTAGGTTGGTGAGTGGGGGTCTTCTTAAAACCAAAGAAATTTTCTCTGGTATTTTTCATCATCGGCGTTTCCCGTAGCAGCCTTCGGCTCTTTGGGGCATACTCCTTCAATTTGTATTTTCATGTCTCCATGTCCAAAGATCTCATGGACACATAACATAAATCCACTTATAGCTGGCCTCCAAGACGAGACAACTATATGGTCATCCCTTCCCCTCTCGCTATAGGGTCTCTCTCTCCCTAGAATATTATATCGGCTACAGAATTTCCCATACCATATACCGCGGTCATGGTTTGCGCAAATCAACGCCATTCATAATAAGTTCCTGGGGAATGGAGGGGCAGTCCGGGTGGCGCTACAAACCTGTGCACAAACAACATACTGTGGCGGCATTGCGGCGGCGGACGTTTACGCTTATTATACTGCCTCTCATTTATTAATCATTAACGAATGGTGGTACAATACACCAATGGATCCGGCATTCGCACTGGAACATGCAGCGATGGAGGGTGTCCCCCTCCTCCGGTTATTATACAGTACCCAGAATCTTCCTTCCTTCCTCATGCCAGCAGAACAGTGGTTCGGCTCTAGAGGTATACTGTCGGGCAGATGGGGTGACGCGGGCGCCTGACCCAGGCGACTTCCTTATGGCACGGCACCCATCTGCGCCAGGTGGCGGCTTTAATGGGATTTCGCAAATGGGACCTGATAGGTATATCCACCCTTGGAGATGTTATAAAGGGCACCACGTTGAAGTCCTTCCAGCAGTTGCAGGCGGAATTCCAATTACATAAAACACAATTTTATAAGTATCTTCAATTACGCCATGCTCTTACTCCCAAGATTCTTACCCTGGACACCTCCCAGAGTTCAACCCCCTGGAGGGCTGCCTTCTCTTGGGGGTTCTAGGATCACATAAAATTAGACAGATATACCAGACCTTGACACACGCCAGAACGACACTACGCAAGATCAGAGGGGCGTGGCAGGCAGATATACCGGACTTAACTGATGATGACTGGGCCGAGGCCGTGGCTAATCCCCGGGGCGCAGCCATGTCCTCTCGATACCGCCTCATCCAATTTAAATATATACACCGAATGTATTATACTCGACTCCACCTCTGGAAGATGGGGGTTATCCAATCTCCCCAATGTTTACGCTGCAGAAGGGGGGGAGGGAACGTTTATAAATACGGTCTGAGATTGTACTGTAAAGTCGTAAAGTCTCGACGTGCCTGGGTAGGGTACTATCCTGAGATCTCCCATACGACCCCAAACTATTTTTATTGCACAGCACCGATGGGATAGGGGGGAATTGGTATAAACAACACCTGCTCTTCCTGGCCCTCACTATCGCTAAGCGTGATATTGCTCAGTTATGGAAGGGGACTTCCCCCCGACGTTAGGGAAATGGCGAACAGAGCTAGATAGATGTATGGGCGCAGAGATTGCGGGCTTCCAGGTGCGAGGCTGTCCCCTGAAACACAGAAAAATATGGTCCCGATGGGCAACATACCGGGGTATGGATCTTCCCCCCCTTCCCTCCCAGACCCCCTGATGTGCGAGTCTCCCAAAACGTCTTTGACCACAACATGTCACACTCAATACCTTATCACCGCCGATGCGGGTATTCAAACATACTCACTAGAATACACGGGTAATGGGATTGTTTGCGCAAAGTTCTTGTTGTTATATATGCAAACTGTTACTACTTATATATACAAACCTGGTACTCTCGCATTATCCTTTGTTTTAATATGTATATGCAGGGCTGCTGCCCAGATGGTACCTTACAAAATCAATAAAATGTGTTTAAAAAAAAAAAAGAGTGAAATCACAACTCAGCATAGTACAATGCAAATACAGAAAATCAAGAAAGGAAAAAGACAATCATGCTCACCAGTGTAGCAAAGCCTAGAGGAGAGCCATTAGACCCCCAAAAATACAACACTATTCTGGATGCATAATTGAATCCAACTCCTGCTCTAAGGAACTCCACAACATTCTAGTACAATTCAGCATTCCAGAGTACATACATAGATACACTAGAATTGCAATTCTTCTATGATAAAATCTTCATGGAACTGATCTGAAAAATTAGAAAGATAGACAATAAACTGAAGGAAAACACAGATAAAAGCAACCAATGACATGAACCAACCATCACAGAAAGAAACAAAATCAATCGTCAACACCTAAATACTTCAATACCCTCTCAGGAAAAAGATTTTCTCAACATTATCATTGCAAGTACACCATTTGGGGCACATTCCGACCCAGCATCTCCAAAAATCGGTAAAGATATCCTTTGCACAATCTGTGCAGAGGAGGTAGCTAAAAGCTTATTTAACGAGTCCTTGGCTGTAGGTTCATTCCCAACAAAGCTGAAAAACCTCCTACATTAGACCACTCCGCAAAAAGAAAAACCCAGCAAACTGTAGACCAATATTGAATGGTGCAAAATATTTGAAAGAACAGTGTTAACTCAACTTTCCAAGTTTATTGGCAAAAAAGACATTGGGCTGATTCTGATCTCGTAAGGAAAGCCCTCCATACGACTCGGATCTGGAGGGCTTTCCGAGCGAGACGTGCTCCGGGAGTCCGAACGAGCGAGTACGATGCTGCCGTATGCTTACGGACTTGGCACGCTCGGACTCCCATTGAACTCTATGGGAGCCCGTGTACAGACGCGTACACAGGCTCCCATAGCAAAAAAGGGGTGGGTGGGGAAAAGCGTACACCCTGTGGCGGGCACCCCATGTGGCCCGCCACACTGTGCATGTTTGGATCAGGGGGACCCATGCGCACCCCCGTGACCGAATCGGAGGGCTCCGGGTAAAGGGGGGCCTACTATGGCCCCCCGAAGTCCGAATCTGACAGCCATTTCGTCTCGATGAGACCGAGGCAATACAGCTGTCCGATTCATGCATCGTACTCGCTCGGTCGGAAAACGGCTCCATTGCGCGGCACAATTCGGCTACGAAAGTGTCGGACGGACAGGTTCGGGTTCGTAAACGATTCGCAAGGCGCGTACAGGATACTCGCATCATACTTGGTCGTTTGGAACGGGGGACGATTCTGGCAGAACGATAGGCTCCGAATCGGATTTGGTCTTTACAAATCCCGTTTGGAGGCCTTCCTTACGAGATCGGAATCGGGCCCATAGTATCAGAATAACGATCCGGTATCAGACCAGGACGAGTCACAGAGTCAGCTGTCATATCCAATTGGGATGAGCTAAAACTCACAGTGGATAAGAACAGAGCGGCTGTCCTATTGCTTTTGGATCTATCAGTGTCTGTTGACGCTGACCACCATCAAACTCTACTACAAAGTATACCTACCTCCTTTCACAACACCTACTCACACCAGACACTGAGGCATCCCTCAAGGTCCATCATATCGCCTCTATTATTCAACATCTACCTAACCACTTAGCAGAAGTAATTACATCCGGGTCATCCGCAGACATCGAGGGCCCAAAAGGTACCTGAAACAACAGCGAACCACCCCTGCCTACACAGCCCTGAAAAGAAAAAGAAAAAACAGTGGAGAGCCGGCTGGGGGCGCAGTACAGCCAAGATCGCATGGTGGCGGCAAAAATGGCGGACCCGCGCTAGAAACCTTAGAGAGCACCTGGAAGAGCGGCGTTGCGGTGGAGCTACCTGGTGCCCCCACTGGCTGCCTGGACTTACAGAGCGTCTGGTGAGTCCTGGAGCGGTAACAACAGGTGACCGCAGCAGCTGACGCGCACTCCGGTGCGATTCGGATCTGTAATCCAATGACCCTGCAGGAGAAGCCGGTATACTGCCTCGAACCCCGGAGACAACTACACTGTGCGGCGGAATCCACCGGACGATGGATCCTTGAAGACCGGGTCTCGTGAGCGCCAGGGAAGTAACCGGCCACCAGAGACGCTGAAGGTGAGGCTGCACTACTGGGCTGGGCCTGCCGAGCACCCGACTGAGCGCCGGTTGGGGCCTGGGTGCAGCTCTAACGGGGCCAAAGCAGGTGACGGTGGATGGCGGCAACATCGACTAATAAGACCCCGAGGCTGTGGCGGCAATATGCGAGAAACGGAGGCCGATTGTAAATGGAGGAAGAGACGAGGTACCCAGCTGCAAGACTGAGGGCAGCTTCCGTCATCCGCCCGGCGGGGCGCACCGGTGAGAGACTTCTGATGTTGGTGGTTCGGGACTTTCACTGACGCTGAGGGCCCCCCCCTGACTTTGAGAGTGTGTGCCTCTCGAGATACCCTGACTCTGGGGGATGCTGCACGGGCCGACCAGATCCCAGCTGCCTGACCTTAAGATGGCGGCCTCTGTGCCTAAGCAGTGCATGAAAATAAGCAAGGATGAGGGGAGCAAAATGGGGGGCAAATGGAGGAGTAGCCAGTCCCCATCATGGCCGCTCGGAGCTGATGCTCCTTGGTGAACTCTTTTTTCAGCCTCCTGAGTGGTGTTCCGCCCCTAAACATGGACCAGAGTCTGCATACTCTTCACGCTAAGTGAACCTAGACCTGCTGAGGAGAGACGACTGCCAGAGTGATGGAGGTTGATGCGGGCGACCCTTACCAGTATCACCGGGATTGATGCCGCTGACTTAAATATGACGATGCCCCCCGGGCGGATACTATTTGTTTGTACTGACTGCTGAGCCCGAGCAACCATGGCCGATGCCCGGTGGAGCTGTTTAGGCAGCTATAGAGGAGATTGGCTTTGGTTTCACCCCCTTGGCCATCACCTACCCAGCCGGACCTTGGACAATGTTTTTCCTCGTCTCTGCTATGTTTCCTTTCCCTCCCATGCCACCTCCCTCCGTGATCCTGTGGCTGCCTCCCTCTCCCTGCCCTGCCTGACTTTGTTTGTTTTCCTCCTACCCCCTTGTCTCAATCCCCCCGCCTACCCCATGCTCCAAGTGACATATCTGTTTTTATTTTATGTTTTTGTAACTGATGTAACTTCTGTACAACTGTTCTCATGTAAAGCGCTCTGATACCTCCGGGTCTAGCCAGCGCTATATAAAACTCTTCAAACAATCAAACAAACAAACAAACATCATTCAACCACACCTTTTACAATAATGCAGATGACAAGTGAATGACACACAAGACCTCTACAACTCAAACCTGGACAACTGCCTTCATATGATGAATGCATAAGTGATGAGTAATTACCTAAAGCTCAACACCCCAAAGACAGAGATCATGACCTGCGGACAATGGCAAAAATACTTGCCTACTTCCATTTTGCTCAAAGATCTCCAACCCCATCCAAACAACATCAACATAAGTCAGAAACACTTGGATAAACAAGAAATCAAACCTGTACTTGATACCACGTTGATAAGGTCACAAAGAGCCCCTACTACAAAATGAAAACAGTGTCCCTTCTTCTCATACCTTGGGTACCCACAAAAGCTACAAGTTTCCTCGCACTCATAATCTCCAAGCTTGATTATTCCAACAGACCATACTCATAATATAACACGTCTAAAATACTGCTGCACTTTCAGAGAACACATGACTCCAGTCTTACAAGAACTCCACTGGCTACCCATAGCTAGAAGAGCAATGTTCAAGGCTCTCTGGATTGCCCACAGAGCATTACAAGAACATATACAGAAGTTAAAATTAAGCAATACAAAAATATTAGAATACTCTGCTCCAGACTTGCACCACAGATCATCATACAACCTTGCTGTAAGGAATTCATAGGAGGCACCGCTTTCGCTGTATGTCGCTAAGCTCTGGAAACTCTCTCCCAGCCATGATTCAATGTATGCAGGGGCACATACACGTCAGAAGATAACTGAAAACATGGCTATTTCCAAGACAACTGCATTCCACAATGCTGGGACAGAAACGAGGATAATAATCATACCTTGATGTACAATCTACAATCCCCAGATATGGAAAAGCCTAACCAGCACACTACTTTCTATGCTCAAGTAATTTATGAAAGGCTGAAACGATGTCTACCTTAGGTAGAATACAGTAATGGCAGTTCATATATAACCCTCCTGGCCCACGCTAATTCTAATTCCATAATACTCAGCAGTCAGGCTGCTGATTGTAGTTCATACAGGCTGCATAATAATCCTCTTATACTAATTGACAATCTTACACAAAGCATATCCCAGCATACATCTCCATCCAACCTATGCTTTCTCAGTACCATAAACTTTAAACAATATAGCGCTCAATGGACAACCCAGTGAGATAACCAGTTAAGTGGATTATGATCATAGTAATGCCACTAAGGGATCTACAGAAACGCTCAAATCTGCCAGATTAATGAAAACCGGAAACTGCACTCTTGTCTACGCACTCTTTCATCCATCACACTGCTAAGCAATGCGAGCCATAACACGAAAACCTCACCTCGGTAGTCATCATGCACAACATGGAAATACTTCCCACATTAGATTAAAACTAAGACAACACCCTTCCCACCACACACCATACACGGTATTGCATGCGGCCCTAGTAGGCAAGTGTTTCAGTGCCCCAAATAGGGGTTATGTGCGCTGTCTAAATGTTGCAATAAGGACATCCCTTCTGCATGACTCTGGCGATCGCAAAACGGGACAAGAGAATTCCAACAACCCTTGCTCCACTGGATCAGTATATAGCAAATACGCACAGGCCAGGAATCCAGATCCCAATTTTAAATGCTCGAATATGGTAAAGTAAATAATTTTGATTAAGCCTGTCAAAGGCTTTCTTAAAAACTATTTGCCTGATTGCAAATGGCACCTTCGTCCCCTATCACTATTAAGAGATACGTAGAGAGCACTTCAGCTAGCACCTTGACCTCAATATTAAGCAAAGATGTTGGTTTGATTGGATCACATCTTTCAGGGGGCTGGCTTGGCAATATTTTCTGTAAACAACGTAAGTCCACTACGTAGCTAATCAGTTGTTGGAGGGCTGTACCCACTGCACTGTAAAGTGTATTATAATATCCAGCAAATCCTTTTGTAATGGTAGCTTGATCAGATATCTCCTGACCTCCGTCTGCCAGAACATAGGAAACAGATCTCAGTCTGTCCTCTCTTTTGTTTAACGAGCATGTTATCTTTCTGGATTTATCACAATGTTCACAAGCCCAGCTTTGGGAGGCTAGACAATCCTTCTATTGGTCCTCCGTCAAGTCCCGGATGTAGGTATAAATTGATGTTCCCGGTTCATATCTAATGTCCTCTGTCACATCTCTCTTGCAATCATCTTCCATTTTAAGGATCTGGATCTTAGCTTTTTTCAGCTCATTTCTTTTATCTTTCTTACATTTTGCTACAGGACGCAGGGCCTCTCCTATGAACACTCTTGGTGAGTCTACGAGGCCCACATTAGTTCCGTTTCCTTTCTAAGAGCTATTTTGAGCAATTCATTTTGCAACCACCACAAGTACAAATGCCAAATGCCTGGACGTTTGAGAGTTTCACTAGTGAATTGTATGCTTTTTGGCACATGATCGGAGAGTCCCCTTGCATAATGTGTGTTTGTGAGTAATAGGGACCAGTATGAACTCTAAGGGCCCTGTCGGTGGTGATCCATCCGACATCTGGTGCCTTTGTCCGACTGCCGCATTATGATGTGCGGTGGTCAGAGGCAGCGGGTGGAGGGACCGACCGATGCTTCCGACGGGCTCAAGGAGCCCGTCCAACCGTCGGTAGGAACGTAGTACCCTACAATGGGACGGTGCCTGCTCAGGTCCAGCCGTAGGGATCACATTGGCCCATTCTGACTGCCTTTTCATGGCGGTCTGACCGCCATGGAAAGGCAGCCGGAATGGGACTTTAAGGGTCCCTAGCATGGCCCCCGTGGGTCTCCGCTATGGGCCCATGGGGGCTCCTGCGGTGCCCTTCCAAACATCTATTCGCTATGTGCCTACACAGCTGTCGCATCATAATTAGGCGGGTGGGACTTCCGACTACTTGTTGGTCGGTCCCAATTCTGCTACGATGTCAGTCGTACGCTTGTCTGACCCGCCTCGTAATGATCCCCTATGTGTGAGAAAGACCTGTAGAAGCCAGAAAAGCAGATGGAAGCCTTCTCTCTAGAGGTATTCGGACAAAATATCGAAATTAAAATATCATCCTACCAAAATTTTGTGTCCAAAATATCGTGATATGGAAATATTGTCTGCAGGAATATCGTTGTCAAGAAGTCAATTTTAAGGTAAGTATTATTGATTTTTAAAATATCAATTCATTAATATCGTTTACAAAAATATAGTTATTTATAATATCATTTTTTAATTATAGTTGTGTTTTAGTATATATTTTAAATGTATATGATGGACATCTTTTGTAAAATTGTTTATGTTTTTTAATATAGTTACATTTTTAGTAGTAATTTAATTTAACGTAATTAATTTTTGTGATTTTTAGTACAGTAGCGGGTTGTGGGTTTATAGGGGTACCGGGTGGGAAGTAATTTAATTATAATAAATTAATAATGAGTTTTTAAATAGTACTATTTATTTAATTGATAATTAATTATGTTAATTTTGCAATTTAATTTTTTCTATTTACATTTTGAGTGCGGATTGTGGCATTTATAGGGGTACAGGGTGGGAAATAATTTAATTGTAATTAATTAATAATTAATTGTTAATTAATATTATTTATGCAATTGATAATTGATTATGTTAATTGTGTAAATAATGTTTTTTATTTTAGGTGCGGGTTGTGAGGTGTATAGGGGTACAGGGTTGGAAGTAAATTAATTCAAATGAATTAATAATTAGTTATTAATTAATATTTATTTAATTGATAATTATGTTAATTGTGCACATTTTAATTTTTTATTTTAGGCGTGGTTTGTGAGGTTTATAGGGGTACAGGGTGGAAGTAAATGAATTCTAATTATTAATTTGTTGTTAATTAATATTAAATATTTAATTGAAAGTTAATTATGTTAATTGTGTAATTTATTATTTTTATTTTTTATTTTTGTGGGGTTTGTAGAGGTGTAGGGTGGGAAGTAAATTAATTCTAATTAATTAATAATTAGGTGTCAATTAATATTAGTTATTTAATTTATAATTAATTAAGTTAATTGTGTTATTATTTGTATTTTATTTTTAATTTTAGGTGCGGGTTGTGGGGTTTAAAGGGGTACAGGGTGGGAAGTAAATTAATTATAAGTAATTAATATTTAGGGGTCGATTCCGATGTCGCCAAAAGTGCCTTCCCAATGCTATTCGTGAGGCTTACCTTACGTCCGACTCGTATCCGGAGCTTTTTCCTACAAACTAGCAAGTACGATGCGTATAACAGGCAAATCTCCGACCGAATCGTCCGCTCCGATTCGTGCACTATGTCAGTAGCGAACAGGCTCAGGGAACACGGAAACCGAGTCGTACGGAGGCGCAACCTAACGAATTTCCTGATACGCAAGTACGATGCGTCCCCAATACGCGTCGCACAGGGCGCCGGCTCCAGCACGTCACAGCATCCGGACGAGGCGTATGAAAGCTCCGAGTCGCACCAGAACACGATCAACGGGGACGAGACGAAGCAGCCATGTATCCAATCGCGCATGTCTTCCCTATACTGTACGCCCATCGTTACCGACGCGCACGACGCAGAAGGTAAGTTAGACACCTACCACACACCAAAATGTCACGAGTACACGAAAGGAAACACCACCATAGGGGGGGTGGATGCCTATCCCAAATAGCATATCCCACCCATAGGGGGGTGGATGCCTAACACTCACAGTATTGTCCACCCCATAGGGGGGTGGATGCCCATCACTCACAGCATAACCCACCCACAGGGGGGTGGATGCCTATCACCCCCATTATTGTCCACCCCATAGGGGGGTGGATGCCTATCACTCCCAGCATATCCCACCCATCGGGGGGTGGATGCCTATCACTCCCAGTATTGTCCACCCCATAGGGGGTGAATGCCTATCACTCCCAGCATATCCCACCCATAGGGGGGTGGATGCCTATCACTCCCAGTATTGTCCACCCCATAGGGGGGTGGGTGCCTAACACTCACAGTATTGTCCACCCCATAAGGGGGTGGATGCCTATCAAAATGACCATCCGCACTCATAGGGGGCAGGATGCCCATCAACACCAGGATACACACACATAGGGAGACTAAGCAAACCACCCCCTCTACCATCTTTGCAACATTGCATGTTTGTATGTGAAAAATGTTCACAACACAGATTGTGGCAGTGGACATATAATGTGACTCACAACACATGTGTGCCCAAAATGTTAATGTGTGTCACTAATATCCTGCAGGAACTGATCACTGTGGTAATGGGGTCTAAACCCCCATCACCACAGTGACCAAAAGCTGATTGTGTGCATCAGAATTCCTGCATCTACTGATCATTGTGGTAATGGGTCTAAACCCCCATCACTACAGTGACCAAAAGGTGATTGTGGGGTTCAAAATTACTGCATCTACTGATCACTGTGGTAATGGGGTCTAAACCCCCATCACTACAGTGACCAAAAGGTGATTGTGGGGTTCAAAATTCCTGCATCTACTGATCACTGTGGTAATGGGGTCTAAACCCCCCATCACCACAGTGACCAAAGGTGATTGTGTGCACCAGAATTCCTGCATCTACTGATCATTGTGGTAATGGGGTCTAAACCCCCCATCACTACAGTGACCAAAAGGTGATTGTGGTGTTCAGAATTCCTGCATCTATTGTTCATTGTGGTAATGGGGTCTAAACCCCCATCACCACAGTGACCAAAAGCTGATTGTGTGCATCAGAATTCCTGCATCTACTGATCATTGTGGTAATGAGTCTAAACCCCCATCACTACAGTGACCAAAAGGTGATTGTGGGGTTCAAAATTCCTGCATCTACTGATCATTGTGGTAATTGGGTCTAAACCCCCATCACTACAGTGACCAAAAGGTGATTGTGGGGTACACCAATCCAGCATCAAATGATCATTGTGGTAATGGGACATAAACCCCCATCACCACAGTGACCAAAAGGTCATTGTGTACATGAAAAATAGCAGCATCTTCAAAACAGCATGCATGAGTCCGTGTCCAAATTGCACAAGCAATGTTGTGGCAATGTAGTGGTTGTGTCACATACAAACATAGATTTGGTTTGGCAAATATTGCCGTGTATCACAAGAACACCCTCTGCCATGTGCAGACAAGCAATGGCCATGATCCTTGACAATGACTCCAGTGAACAGTTAGACAATGTGCAAAGTGAGCACCATGAGGAATACACACATATCTACACCAACAGACACACACACTAAGGAATCCTGTGGAGACTGTAGATGTTAGTTGAACAAGTCCCATACCATGTCAGCAATGGGAGATACCAAACATGATGAATGTGCAGGCTGATGAGCCAGGAGACGCAGGGACACTAGGGTAAAACCTCCCAAAAACATACTGCCAATGGCCGGGAAAAGACATAACATTACAATAGCAAGTTCATGATACACATCATCAACATCATGTACATTATATGCAACACCACTGGATAACAAAAATGGCTTTATTCAGCAATAAAATATATATGAATGTTCATGCCACGATGCGAAAAGGCCAACGGCCAGTCCATCAAAGAGTCCTACCAGGGTAACATGTGAAAACTTGTCATCCATTTATTGCCTGCACTGCTATGGACCAGGGACATCTCACCCCTTGGAGGGGCGTACATAGTGGCAGGCCAGGCACCGCAGGGACAGGATCAGGGGACAGGAGAATGGGGCAGGGGAGGTGTGGTGGGTGCAGGAGTGACGCCAGCAACTGCAGTGGAGGGGTCTGACACAGTGGGCGCCGTCACCACTGCTGGGCACAAGTCAGATGTGGTGTTTTCCTGCACCACTGCAGTGTGCAGGACAGATGTGGTGGACGGGCTCTCAACTGCAGTGCCCAAATCAGACGGGGGGGATGTGCCTCCTACTGCAGTGCCAACATCAAGAGGAGTGAAATGGGGTTCAGATGAGGTGGGCAGGACAGAGGGGGGAGACACGGTCTCCACACCAGTGGCAGGAACAGGCTGAGCATGTGAGGCGGGGGTGCAAGTGCATGTGGAAGTGGGGGCGGGCCTAAGCATCCTGGGTATGTGGTATGGGTGTGTGGGTGAACCTGGTGCAGGGAATGGCCGTAGCACCTGTGTATTGGCATCCGGGGGGCTGCAGGATGGAGAGTGTGAGGTGGAAGCCTGTGCTTTTGGTGGTGTCTTACCCTTCCTGGTCCGGGGAGACTTGCGGGTGGGGGCCTCAGTGTCCATGCACCTGGGGGAGGGTGTCCGTTTTGCAGGGGAACTCCCCTCTGTGCGTGGTGACTTCCTCTTCCCCTTGTAAATTGGAGCAGATGGGTCTGTGGGGAAGAGGCCAAGGTCACAGAGGAAGAGCTGCTTGGAAGTGGGGGTAGTAGGTGAGGCAAGGGAAGGTGTTTTGGAGGGAGAGGCATCTGAGGAATGCGGAGTGCTTGTGGATGCCTGTATGTGTGTCTGTGACCCATCCCCTGTGTGTGTGCCATCAGTCCCCGGAGTGTGCGTGCTTGTGGATCTAGACTTTGGCTTGCATGTCTGTGTGCTGCTATTGCCTGATGTGGTGCGTGCATGTGCGGGTGTGTGTGTCTGTTGGACAGGCAGGGGAGTGGTGACTGTGGATGTGGCAGAGGTAGCAGGGGTGAGGGCCTGTTGGAGATGGGACACTGCTGCCGTCTGTGTGGAGGCCATGGCCTGAATGGTCCGATGTAGGGCAGACATGTTTGATGAGATGCCCTCCATGAAGGACACCAGTTGTGTCAACAGACTGGTGTGGGAATGGAGGACACTCAGCATCGCTGTCTGACCTACATGGAGCTGCTTCAGTAAGTCCACAGACTCCACACTCAGGGCAGCAGGGGAGATTGGGGCAGGGGGTGCGGTGCCTGGCACGAAGGAGACATACTCCCTTACACGGGAGCCTCCACGGACATCTGGAATGGAAGCAGATTGTTGTATTCCTCTTAGGGTGTCCATACACAGGCTTTCCTGTATCATGTCCTTATATAGGCACATTTCGCCCTGCCCTTATATAGGCATAAAATCCCAGTCCTTATTTAGGCATTAAACCGTGCACTCCAAATACAGGCATGGTCTCCGACATCCGTCCACCCTAACGTCACAACGTGTTCTTGAAGAACAGACCCTTAGGCTTCGGGAGTTTCCCTAGCACAGGACTATTGATTTCTTCAAGGACTCATCTATTATGCATGAACCGTTATACCTTAGGGGTTCATTCATGATGTCTTCCGCTGTCCGACTCACGTCAATGCTAACATTATGAGGTACCTCTCAGGTATAAATATACCTTTCCTAGCCCTTGTAAACTAGAGGAGACCTCGACTTCAGAGGAGCCCGTTTCCCGGCCTGATGCACTGAGAAGACGCTGTCATCCCTGCACGCAGAGAGTCCAGCTTCCAGTGATCTGACTTCCCTTGCGGGGTGTTGGAGTTCGAGTCTGGCAAAGAGATTCCCACCTCTCTCATTCTAAAAGGTATGGAGCTGACTAGAACCTAGAGGGACTCTTGGCATACTTGGCATACTTGGCATACTAGGCATACTAGACTTAACATACTCTTAGTATACCATAGTAAGGAATACTTCACCTACTTCATACCTCTCCCTACACCTAGGTTAGGTTAGGCATATTGGGGTAGAACTAGCTTAGAAACGCATCGTTTGAGTACTCACATTTTTTAGTCTGTGTTATTTATGTAAATGAATATCTGCTAAAAGATAATGCTATCGCAGTATTATTTATTTCTACTGCTTACGCTGTACATTATTTACCTCGCATACTGTCTTGTGATCGTAACAGCACATTTTACTTACACAAGAAACAAGACTGTTCAATAAATCATTTATTGAAACGCCCGTCTATTTCTTTCTGTGTAACTTTGAGGAAAACTAAGCATGCACGAGTGAGCTGAGTGAAATAGTTATCTATTGTTTCTACGACTCTGGGACACGTTCTGATTCTAAAAGGAAACAAAGTTGTCATGTTTTGCGGTTGCCAGAAACTACTCCCTTCTTGTTTGTCAAGGAGTTTCTAGTGGCCTCTGAGCTAGCTGGCACAAGTAATTAAGTTTAATATACTCGATAGGGACATACTGACCTTAGTCCTATGTCAAACCTATAGGGGATATTATTCCAATGCGCAGAGCCTATTAGGGAAATAGGAGCTACACTACATGGCGCCCAACGTTTGGTAAGGCGGTAATTTAACGAGCATGGTGTGGTTAGACACTGGTTAGACACTGTCGGTGAGTCCGAGAACCATGTGTCAATAAAACGTACGTGGCTTAAAATAAGAATCTCCAGTTCCAGATAGAGCACGGAACCCGGTGCCCCCTCTCTCCTCCCACATCAGCAGCCCAAATCTGCCGTGGCCTATAGCCCTCCCCCCCTCCCAAATAGCCCTGTGTGCCCGATTCCCAATAGGGGAATACGGTCTAACCAATACCATAATTATACAAAAGTCAATACGAAGGGTTCACCTGTCGGGTGGAATCTAGAGGGCGACCAGTCTCTCCTCGCAGCGGTGAGGGTGCTCGGGTAGAGTTGTACAGCGTCATCTCGTCACATTAGCTGTTACAGTTCTGCAGCTGCTGGAGATTACCTGATGATACAGGGCAGAGTAGGATTGATGTCTCAGGCCCTGGCATTGAGCGTCAAAGGCATCATGTAGGAGAGGTGTTGCGGAGGCAAGATAGCAGTCCATGTCCTGCATCTGGCACCGTTGAAGGGAAAAGAGAAGAACCCACAGGGCGGTGTTGCTAGTAGAGTTCAAGGAGTAGACACCCCTCTGTCCCGATGTGTGCAGGCTATCAGATCTCTGCAGACTCCGCGTTGAAGATTTTGTGCCGGGTGTCGCGAGCCCGGCCGACTCTGTAGTGTGGTCAGCGGTATCTGCAACAGTGTCAGATCCGCGGAGGTCGTAGGACTCTGAGTTATTGGGTGGTGGTGTAAGGTCAAGTTCTTGACGTCGGGCCACCTCTCCGCAAGTTCATTCTATGTCGGAGGCATTTCCATTGCCCTCCGGACGGAGCGTAGGGGACGACCGGTCTGGGGGTGGTTTGGGCAAGGTCTTGAGGAAGTCCTGGGCATGTTGTGGATTAGTGAAGAAATGTTGTTTCCCTTGATATGTAACTTTGAGGCGGGCCGGGAACAGCATAGCGTAGGGCAGACTGAGTTGTTGTAGTCTTTTCTTGACCTGAAGGAACTTTCGCCGTTGTTCCTGAACGGCCATGGTGAAATCGGGGTAGATGGATATCTCCATTCCCTCGTGTCGGAGTTGACCTGTGTCTCTAGAGAGGCGGAGGGCGGTATCTCGGTCTCGGTAGTTGAGCAGTTTAGCTATTATGGGGCGGGGCGCCGGGCGCGGGTCGACCCGCCAGCGAACGATGTGCCCTCTCGACAACGAGGACTGGCGAGAAGGATTCCCTACCAAAGAGCGCTATGAGGAGGTGTTCGACATATTCTTCCATCTTCCCGGTGGCTGTTGATTCCGGCACCCCAAGAATACGTAGATTATTTCGCCTGGAGCGAGATTCTAAGTCTTCGTTTTTAGCAGCGATCACTTTCAGGACCTTCTCCATCTCGAATGTACGACTGGTGGTGGCGCTGGAGGTGTCTTCCAGGTCAGATATTCGCCGCTCCGCCTCCTTCAAGCGATCGTCGTGCTTCTCCACTCTGTGAGTGAGGCCGTCCAGCCTGGCGTTCATGGTGTCCATTTTCGTTTCAATGGATGTTAGGCTCGACTGCATTATTAATAAGAGGTCTTTTAGATCTGTGGTAGAGGGGGCCGGAGCGTCGGCTTGATCCTCATCAGGCTCTGGCTGGGATCTGGCATTCTTACGTGTATCAAAGTTTAACTTCGGCTGACGGCCATCCGTCTTCCCCATGGCGGCGGATCGGAGGGTATGGCGGTGCAGTGGAAACTCGGGTGGGGTCCAATCCGCAATTTCGCTAGACACGTCTTCTTTCACTGGGCCAGGTTCCCAGGCCCAGCGAGCCGCCAGCCGGCGGCGAATGCGAGTAGTTCACGGTGAAGAGTTAGCAAGTGCCAGGGCCTGGTGAGCGATCTCGGCCCCCTCTACCCAAGCACCAGGTCGTCCAGGGCACAGTGCAGACGCGTTTATCCGGGCGGCAATGGCAGAGCCCTGGCAGGGCAAGCCGGTGGGCTAGAATTAGGGTGGAGAATTAGTCCGGAGTGCGCAAAGAGTCTGTGTCGCCAGGTGCTCTAGGTGCTCTCCTCCTGGACAGCCCAGCGGTAAGTGCCGCCCAAGGCCACGCACCCGGGTCGCCTGCAGATGCCAGCAGAGCAGGGGGCAGTCTCCAGTAAATGGGGGGGAGCAGATTTCTCCGACGAAGTAGGCGGGCTCGCAGACGCACCCCCCCCCGGAGCGCCGCTAATCCGGGAGTTCGTCATCAGGGCAGGAGCGTAGTGCAGTCTGTTCCGGGCCCGCCAGCTACCCCGCACCCCACGGGACCAGCAGAGAGGGCCGAGCCGGTATGACGGGGGGAGCGGGTCCGGGTGTCGCAGTAAGGAGCAGCCGCCCCCGAGCCCCCCGCACCACACAGGGCCGCTATGGCACAGTCCCCGCAGCCCCCTCGGAGCACGTAGCAGATTCAGACAGGCCGCATTTCCCCGGCTCCGGGGAAGGGGTATCGCGCCGAGGCGTTAGGCAAAGGCGGATGGCCCAGGCCCGTTAGCGCCACTAATGTCTCAGTGGCAGCAGGGGGGATCAGCAACCAGCATCACGCACTCACCGCCCTCGCCCGTCGTGGGCTTCCAGGAAGCCGTAGCGTCTTGGCGCCGGCGCCGATACAGGTCTCTCAGCTCGGCTCGGCAGCTCTGGGCGCCCCACTTGACGGCGATTCTTCCAGGCATGTCAAGGGCAAATGGCGGGTCCGCAATCTTCCGGCAATTAATCTCGGTGGGGCTCTCGGAACAGCAGCTGGATCGGCAGCTCCGATGACGGGCACGGCAAGCCCGCGGCAAGAGGTAAGGGTGGCCCGGCTCGCTCAACTGGTCAGCACCGCCGCCATTTTGCGCGCCCCGTCAGGAGAGATCAGAGCCCGTTTTCTCCAAATCCGGGCGTGCAGGTGAGCCACAATCGGGTTCTGTGGGGGCCCCGGCGTTTCAGCTTGCAGGTGATAGCTTGTACTGGCAGGATAGGCCGGAGATGAAGAGGATTATTGTCGGATATCCTCCCGAGCCGCAAGAGCCTCACGCAAGTGCGGCCATCTTGCTTGGCGCCCTCTAGCGCCCCCCAACAAGAACAGTACTTCTGCTGCCCCTTGCTGGAAGAAAGGAGAAAAGATTTGTGTCCATCGACCTCATAAAACCACAGTATGTGGCCAATACTAAATAGTAGACCACGTGGACTCCGACCTAGTAGCAGACGCACTCCTCTCGCTACTATCCAAGAGGTTCAGACTGAAAGACTGATAACAATCGAGAATTCAGTTGTAACAGATGGAGGACTAAGCAACAATGCAATGGAACTCATCCCTCTTGAAAATCAAGTAACAGTTCGTCCAAATACACCTGTCTACACCAATGTAGCAAGTGATCAACTGGTTCCAGCGATTTCTACAAATCCTGATGCAATTCCAACAATTGACAGAACTGCTTCTGGCTATTTCATTAACTTTGATACGTTCTCAGAAGATCCAAGCGAACCTGAAACGACGCCAGCATCATTGAAATTCAAGCAGCAAGTACAAGACTTTCTTCACTTTCTGAAAAAGACTTATCTGGTTTCACCATGGATTGAGCTCTGGATTATATCTGGACTATTTGTTTTCCTGCTTTGGCTAGCTTTGGCTACAACTGTGAGCGTGCTTATAAGTGGCAGATACATCCATGTGAATACTGAAGGAAAAGACGTGAACATACTTTTGAAACCTCATAAATCTTCCCATCGTGAAGCAAGAGACTTGTCATCAGTGAACATCACAGCCGTTCCTATACAGGATGGTATAGTGTGGGACAAAACAGATTTTGATGTCTTCGGCCCGACGGAACAATTGAACATTCCACATTTGTTTAAAATTTCACTAAGTGATCTAATTACGTCCAGTACCTATTCAGATGATTGGCACTTTGAGACTGGTAATGACATAATGTTTGACCTAGAAAAATCTGCTGCATTTTCTAAAAATGAATATTTAGAGGGTTCATCAGACTATGAACAACTGTATTGTTATAACCACTATGGTCATCATTATTTGCATAAATCTGCATACCCAAGAAATGTGTTTATGTTTAACCAATGGGAGCATTGTCCTACACCACCACAAGGTAGTTCAAAAACATTTGCTAACAAGTTTCCATATTTTTCAGGATACAATACATCTAATCCAGAAATGTTTTACTATAAAAATGTAAACAAGACAGGACTGAAAATTATGTTAACTAATACGAAACAGATTTACTCTGCAATATTTATTGCCCAACTGTCTAGACAGGGTTTCAACTTTTGGAAAGACACAATAGACACAAAAACTGTCTGTGGTACTAAAGATTGGCAAGTGAAAGGGATAGAAGCTTTATTTAGAGCCTGCATCATCCCTGAACAAATAATGTTTTTGAATGAAACTGTCCAACAAACATCTTGTATTGGACTAGCCAAGATCAAGGAGATGAACACACCTTCTGTACCAACACCTGCCACTGATAATAATACACAGGCAGTGGTGACAGTTGACAATATACTACAACTCAACAGATCTAATCCTGATTGGAAAAAATGGTTGATCTGGCCCACAGACACGAACAACTGTCAGGAAAGATTCCTGAATAAAACTCAGGGCTTTACTATTCATAGGCCAGACCCAAGATACATTCAAAGACAGCATCCGGGGGTAGTAACAACATACAGTGTAGGAAAATTATGCCTCGATTGGCTTCAGAAAGCTACACTACAGGATGTGAAACAACACTTATCCTTACTTAAAGAAGACGCAGACCTTAGGGAATTCTTGCTTGGACCAAGAAAGCCGCGTCAAAAACGTTTCATATATGCCGGCATTTACGCTGCTTATAATGAAGCATGGAAAGTGTCACAGATGGAGGCCGCAGAACGAATACGTGAACTTGATCGTATTAATTTAGAGAAAACCCTCTCTGTGGTCGACAATGGGTTAACAACTTTGTCCTCCAGGATATATTCATTGGATGGCATTGTATCCTCTGCTATCGACATACTAGAACAAGATTTGGCGATGTTACAGCAAGGCCAATCTCAATTACGTTCTATTGTGTTATTAAGCTGGACGCTGCAATCTTTGCGAGCGGGCTATGTGCCTTGGCGTTTCATCACCACGTCGGCTCTGTTTGCAGAATACAATCTAACTGATAAATAGATCGAACTGGCACAAAGAGGAGCAAAGTATACAGTGCTGAGCATTGAAAAACTGGAAAAATTACCATTCACAGTGGCAGAAAAACTTGCTACAGAATGGCTCATTCATGGCAAAATCACTTTACCTGTGACTACTTTTCAGTTTAAGTATTGCCTCAGACTAATGCAAGCAGGCAAATATGAAAGGTTGGGTAAGGAATACATTAAGACATCTTGGGATTTACCGTATACATATAGATGTTGGAGTGGGGATCGTGAAGTGTTTTTGAGCGGTACACACTGTAAACGCGCACTGAGCGGTTCACTTATATGTCAGGACATTTCTTTACACGGGGCTTGTAATGGTTCTGTGGCAAATTTGTCTTGCCATCAGCAGGGTACACCAGCTGCTGTGATTAATCCAACGTTTGGACAACTTTCTAATGGGAGTTACCTCATGTTGAATGATCAGAGTTGCTGCGGCATGTTGCCAGGCATCCCATATCTAGTAACGGTCAACTCCAGGGTCACTTGCTGTATGCAAGGTATTGTTTCCCCCAATAGACACAGTCAGGGAGTCGCCTTTGTGGCCTTCGCTGAACGTCTCTTTTATAAGATTTGATACTTTAAGCAGAATGAAAGCCATGCTTTTACAGCAAACAGTGCCTTTGACCTCGGCCAAAGAAACCTATGATCTACAAATAGCAAGGACTTCAGCTGAGATACAGACTTTAATACGTACAAACTGCCCTATACATTTCGTGGAAATGATAGGACGTATCTTTAACATGTCTGATACAACAGGAATTGTACATGTATTTAAGAGCATCTGCTCCGGTCTGTTAGCACCTTTCCAGGCAATACTGGAATCATCCCGAACTTTGCACATTCGGTGTTTGGTGGCATACCATTAATTCTAGCACTTGTTGCCGGAATTCTATTTCTCTTCCTGCTATTACGTTATGGCCAGCCTATTCGCAGACATCACTCCGAGCGAAATGGAGAAAGCTCTCCTTGAACGAAAGTGCCGTGAGCGAATAGTACAGCTTTTGGGCATGACTCGTCTACGGGACCTGAATACCACGTGGTTCCTGTCATTCAGACCAATCTGGCAAGATTGCATCTTACCTGTTCTACGATGCCTGCTATGCGGTGAAGAATGCGTGTTGGACACCTGTCTAACATTTCCATCAGCTACGCCAACGGATATCGATACTCTGCTGGACCCGATAACGGCCCATGCTCTGTGTTGTCCCCAGAGGCTGCCAATCCTGCTGTCAGCATTCATTGAGATCTCACAGACGCTTCCGGCTGCTGCTGAGGTACGAGAAAGACCTACAGGCACACAGGTACCAACGGACGCGAACATTCCTGCGGCAACCTATGCTGAAAGCGATGCTTCACATCTCTGTGCAATTAATCTACTACACGAGGTGTTCCAACTGACACCAACCTCAGTGGACGATGTTTTGTCTACAGAAATAGATGATCTCATGTTTACACCAGACCCGTAAACTGACTCTGATTCAGCCCACAGTGTTCCAGAGATGCAGTAACAATTTGGCTTTCATACTTAAAAAATTTGGAACTCTTCCGAAATTGAACTTTTTCCCATTTTTCGAACAAAAATGACACTTCAATCTGCTTAAAGTAGAACTAGCCTTATAGTACAGACTTCGCGGTACTTCCTCAGACACTTTTATCATCCTGTTAGTCTAAAAGAATTCATTGATTTCCATGCCATGAAATGGTTTTTGATTTTGAACACCTTATCGATCATTTTTTGTCATATGTAAATATTACTGCTTATTTCATTCAAATTGCATTTTATTTTAAATATATGCCTGAAATGAAAAGCAATGCTTCAAATGTACAGTACCTTTTGCATTCGAATGGGTTTTTTTTAAATGCCTTTTTAAACGGTTTTAAGAAATATTTTAGAAATATGCGGTACTCCATTTAATGTTTAGCATTTTAAATGTTTAGCATTTTAGTATTATCGTACACACGAAAGTGGAGTGGGTGTTGTATTCCTCTTAGGGTGTCCATACACGGGCTTTCCTGTATCATGTCCTTATATAGGCACAATTCGCCCTGCCCTTATATAGGCATAAAATCCCAGTCCTTATTTAGGCATTAAACCGTGCACTCCAAATACAGGCATGGTCTCCGACATCCGTCCACCCTAACGTCACAACGTGTTCTTGAAGAACAGACCCTTAGGCTTCGGGAGATTCCCTAGCACAGGACTATTGATTTTTTCAAAGACTCATCTATTATGCATGAACCGTTATACCTTAGGGGTTCATTCATGACGTCTTCCGCTGTCCGACTCACGTCAATGCTAACATTATGAGGTACCTCTCAGGTATAAATATACCTTCCCTAGCCCTTGTAAACTAGAGGAGACCTCGACTTCAGAGGAGCCCGTTTCCCGGCCTGACGCACTGAGAAGACGCTGTCATCCCTGCATGCAGAGAGTCCAGCTTCCAGTGATCTGACTTCCCTTGCGGGGTGTTGGAGTTCGAGTCTGGCAAAGAGATTCCCACCTCTCTCATTCTAAAAGGTATGGAGCTGACTAGAACCTAGAGGGACTCTTGGCATACTTGGCATACTAGGCATACTAGACTTAACATACTCTTAGTATACCATAGTAAGGAATACTTCACCTACTTCATACCTCTCCCTACACCTAGGTTAGGTTAGGCACATTGGGGTAGAACTAGCTTAGAAACGCATCGTATGAGTACTCGCATTTTTAGTCTGTGTTATTTATGTAAATGAATATCTGCTAAAAGATAATGCTATCGCAGTATTATTTATTTCTACTGCTTACGCTGTACATTATTTACCTCGCATACTGTCTTGTGATCGTAACAGCACATTTTACTTACACGAGAAACAAGACTGTTCAATAAATCATTTATTGAAACGCCCGTCTATTTCTTTCTGTGTAACTTTGAGGAAAACTAAGCATGCACGAGTGAGCTGAGTGAAATAGTTATCTATTGTTTCTACGACTCTGGGACACGTTCTGATTCTAAAAGGAAACAAAGTTGTCATGTTTTGCGGTTGCCAGAAACTACTCCCTTCTTGTTTGTCAAGGAGTTTCTAGTGGCCTCTGAGCTAGCTGGCACAAGTAATTAAGTTTAATATACTCGATAGGGACATACTGACCTTAGTCCTATGTCAAACCTATAGGGGATATTATTCCAATGCGCAGAGCCTATTAGGGAAATAGGAGCTACACTACATGGCGCCCAACGTTTGGTAAGGCGGTAATTTAACGCTAGATACTGAGTAACTCAGCCGTGCTTTTTTCTCTCAGAGACCCCTACCCATATACTCCAAAAGACGTCTGGAGTGGGCAGGGTTAAGTATCCACCACGGCTACATAGGGAAACACCCTATATATTAGCTGTTTGGTTTGCTCAACGTTGAAGGATACACTGTTCCAAAATATTGTGCACCTTATCTTTGTCTCCTTGAAACTTGTTCTACATTTTTCAAAAATAACAAAATGTCCTTAAACGGGGACGATGCCACCAGAAACGGTGGAGCTGCGGCTGACCCAGCCCAAGCAGCAGTTTTTAACATTACAGGTTTAAATGAAACCGAGGAGGGTGTTATAGACATCGCTCCAAACTTAAGAAGAGCCACCATTCTAAAACTTATAAAACATGGCCTACCACCAAGAGGCGGTAGAGCAGTTTTCGTGATAGAGGCACACGAATCCTTTCAGACAGAGGTATTCTATTCATGGGTAATATTTCCTGAATCCAATCCAGTAACACACATGTTTCACTTCTACAAAGAAGATGATCTACCAGAGGAATACATTCCTTTCGAGGATATAGAAATTCCATTAACATACCAAGAGCATCAGCTCTGGTTTAAAGGCGCCCTGAAACATCACAGAAACATTACCAGGCTCGGTCCACTAGGTAGACCAGGAGCAACATGGCCGATTCTAGCCGGCTACACACCTCATCCTGAACTTGATATAATGTCAGATGAGGAACTACTTACTCAACTTACAGAGTTAATAAAAATCTACAGACAATTGGTCCAATATGTCATGCGGACTTTCACAGTCCAGCAACCACTGACACTTCCAAATCCAACTCCCCATGTGCCTCCTTCTGCAGTGCCAACATCAAGAGGAGTGAAATGGGGTTCAGATGAGGTGGGCAGGACAGAGGGGGGAGACACGGTCTCCACACCAGTGGCAAGAACAGGCTGAGCATGTGAGGCGGGGGTGGAAGTGCATGTGGAAGGGGGCGGGCCTAAGCATCCTGGGTATGTGGTATGGGTGTGTGGGTGAACCTGGTGCAGGGAATGGCCGTAGGACCTGTGTATTGGCGTCCGGGGGGCTGCAGGATGGAGAGTGTGAGGTGGAAGCCTGTGCTTTTGGTGGTGTCTTACCCTTCCTGGTCCGGGGAGACTTGCGGGTGGGGGCCTCAGTGTCCATGCGCCTGGGGGAGGGTGTCCGTTTTGCAGGGGAACTCCCCTCTGTGCGTGGTGACTTCCTCTTCCCCTTGTAAGTTGGAGCAGATGGGTCTGTGGGGAAGAGGCCAAGGTCACAGAGGAAGAGCTGCTTGGAAGTGGGGGTAGTAGGTGAGGCAAGGGAAGGTGTTTTGGAGGGAGAGGCATCTCAGGAATGCGGAGTGCTTGTGGATGCCTGTATGTGTGTCTGTGACCCATCCCCTGTGTGTGTGCCATCAGTCCCCGGAGTGTGCGTGCTTGTGGATCTAGACTTTGGCTTGCATGTCTGTGTGCTGCTATTGCCTGATGTGGTGCCTGCATGTGCGGGTGTGTGTGTCTGTTGGACAGGCAGGGGAGTGGTGATTGTTGATGTGGCAGAGGTAGCAGGGGTGAGGGCCTGTTGGAGATGGGACACTGCTGCCGTCTGTGTGGAGGCATTGGCCTGAATGGTCCGATGTAGGGCAGACATGTTTGATGAGATGCCCTCCATGAGGGACACCAGTTGTGTCAACAGACTGGTGTGGGAATGGAGGACACTCAGCATCGCTGTCTGACCTACATGGAGCTGCTTCAGTAAGTCCACAGACTCCACACTCAGGGCAGCAGGGGAGATTGGGGCAGGAGGTGCGGTGCCTGGCACGAAGGAGACATGCTCCCTTACACGGGAGCCTTCACGGACATCTGGAATGGGAGCAGATTGTTGTATTCCTCTTAGGGTGTCCATACACGGGCTTTCCTGTATCATGTCCTTATATAGGCACAATTCGCCCTGCCCTTATATAGGCATAAAATCCCAGTCCTTATTTAGGCATTAAACCGTGCACTCCAAATACAGGCATGGTCTCCGACATCCGTCCACCCTAACGTCACAACGTGTTCTTGAAGAACAGACCCTTAGGCTTCGGGAGTTTCCCTAGCACAGGACTATTGATTTTTTCAAGGACTCATCTATTATGCATGAACCGTTATACCTTAGGGGTTCATTCATGACGTCTTCCGCTGTCCGACTCACGTCAATGCTAACATTATGAGGTACCTCTCAGGTATAAATATACCTTCCCTAGCCCTTGTAAACTAGAGGAGACCTCGACTTCAGAGGAGCCCGTTTCCCGGCCTGACACACTGAGAAGACGCTGTCATCCCTGCACGCAGAGAGTCCAGCTTCCAGTGATCTGATTTCCCTTGCGGGGTGTTGGAGTTCGAGTCTGGCAAAGAGATTCCCACCTCTCTCATTCTAAAAGGTATGGAGCTGACTAGAACCTAGAGGGACTCTTGGCATACTTGGCATACTAGGCATACTAGACTTAACATACTCTTAGTATACCATAGTAAGGAATACTTCACCTACTTCATACCTCTCCCTACACCTAGGTTAAGTTAGGCACATTGGGGTAGAACTAGCTTAGAAACGCATCGTATGAGTACTCGCATTTTTTAGTCTGTGTTATTTATGTAAATGAATATCTGCTAAAAGATAATGCTATCGCAGTATTATTTATTTCTACTGCTTACGCTGTACATTATTTACCTCGCATACTTTCATGTGATCGTAACAGCACATTTTACTTACACGAGAAACAAGACTGTTCAATAAATCTTTTATTGAAACGCCCGTCTATTTCTTTCTGTGTAACTTTGAGGAAAACTAAGCATGCACGACTGAGCTGAGTGAAATAGTTATCTATTGTTTCTACGACTCTGGGACACGTTCTGATTCTAAAAGGAAACAAAGTTGTCATGTTTTGCGGCTGCCAGAAACTTCTCCCTTCTTGTTTGTCAAGGAGTTTCTAGTGGCCTCTGAGCTAGCTGGCACAAGTAATTAAGTTTAATATACTCGATAGGGACATACTGACCGTAGTCCTATGTCAAACCTATAGGGGATATTATTCCAATGCGCAGAGCCTATTAGGGAAATAGAAGCTACACTACAAGATGGGAGGGTGGAGATGGTGGTGGTGGCGGGGCCAGACTTGCTAGGTGTTGTCTGGGGGCTGCTGGCACCTGCCTCCACAAGGGAGTCATCAGTGAAGCTGGCGTGTTCCTCAGCCGAGGTGGACGTAGCCGAGGTCTCCTCAGTGTGGCTCCCCTCACCCTCCGTTCCACTGGGTCCCTCCGTATCCTCCGCAGCGGACCCTGTCTGGTGCTGTGGCTCCTCATGGTCCGTGGAGCTGTCTCCTCCAGTGTCCGTAGATGTAACTGCAAATCAACAGGGTAAACAGAGAAACATCAGTCACCTGTATAGACATCACACATCACAGTCAGTACAGCACATGACAGCGCACATTTGTGCATCATTTGCAGTAAATACTCTTAAGTGCAGACACATATTTGTAAGACACGCATGTCAGTCTGCCAGTAAGCCATGCCCCTCATATCCTACATGTCCATGGAGACATCAGTCTGGTGCATGTAGCCAGACACTACTCATTTGTGCACACAAGCACCACATAGACAGTTGTCTGAACTGCAGGATTTGTGATGGAAATGTGTCAGTACACACATATACCATCTCCTGCCTCTGAGTTTGTACATGAGTCAGGTAAAGGGATGGCCAAAGTAATTGTCAGTAATATGGATATGCTTCCTTCACCACACACCATGATGTGCTCATGTCTTGCTGGACGATGCCACAATTGAGTGCATGCAGGACAACTTCCATCACTGCAGGATACACTATAGCAAATGAAACAACATTCTACAGGGCAGTCTGGGTAATCAGTCATTGCTGCCTAATGTCACTGGGGCAGTGCATCACAAAACCAACAGTCTGCACTGTATCTCAATCATGTAGTTGTGGGGAATATAAGCCCTGCATCTGTCAAGTGCACATGTTGCCCCACTGCTACCCACATGTTAAGGCAAATGATGATCCCACGTCATACATATGCCACAGTAGAGTGACAGCAAGCACAAGTCTGGCAACATGATCACATCACAGTCTGATGACAATGAAGTATAGCTGCCTGCACTTAAATTTTGGATACACCATCAGGCACAGTCAAGTGATTACACACCGATGTTTGACCCCATCGTGAAGATCCAACAGCCACATGTCAGCTGTCTGACTACCAAAAATAATTGACACCCCAGGAGTCTAAAAAGCTAGCCCACTCCACAATGAGACAGAGGCTGACACCTGATTGCACATTGCACAATGCATTTAATTTACTTTGACACACATGATTAGGAGAACTGAGTGTACACCATGTCCGGAGTAGGCATACCTGACCTGGTCCATGTGCAACATGGGATTAGCCTGAACAGTAGGCATGTGTTCATGCATGTGTGACACACATGATGGACATACTTCAGAGATCACAACATTGTCACACATGCTGCATGTGTGTTTGGGAAACACCCCAGACACATATGGCGAGGCAGAGCATCAACTAGGACACGTATATATGGCCCACACAGAGTGCATGTCACATATTTGTCAATGTGCAGATACATGTCAATAAATTCCACACTCATGAAGGCTAATACATTCTGACGGTAGCAGATGCGGTCCCCCACATCAACCTTGGACAACAGCAGGCCCCCCGTGAGACATGTCACTGACTGAAAGGGACACACCTGTGTATCAGATAAGGAAGGGCGATTACAGAAATAATGGACATGATTCTAGTTCAAGCAGACAGACAAACTGTGGTAGCGTAAAGAGGCTGAAGGAATGCAAAGATCATGTTAGACACAGTTCACAGAGAAGGCATGCACTTACCCCCTCCTTGCTGCTGTCTGGCCTTTAACAGCCCATCCAGGTCAAGGAAGACCACTGGCAGAATCCGGCTCATGTGGGGGGTCAGGGTCCAGTGTCCGCCCCTACTGCGAGGAGGCGACAGCTTCAACAGGACTCTAGCAATGCGTCTGGTCCAGCCACGTAGGTCCTGCCACCTCTTCTGGCAGCTGCGGATGCGACGCCTGTGGACCCCCACAGATCAAACTGCCCTGGCAATGGTCAGCCAGATCTCCTGTTTCTGATGGGCATCAACCTGTGAGGATAACAAAGTTAAAGGGCCATTAACACACATACAACATGTTTGTGCATCACACAGTTGGATAAACATGTGCTTTTCACAAGGGCATCTGATGTACACGGGTAGTGCAACTATGTGGATGGACACTTATCCTGCATCACCAACATGGAAACATTGCCTGGGTAGTATGATGGTCTCTAAATGCACTCTCACAGCACAGTACCTGTTCACTGCAGGTACCTGCACACTTTGGGTGTGACAACTACTGAGTGAACATGCTAGCCACTGCTTCACACAATGCCATTAGTGCTAGTCAGACAAGATGCACAATGAGAGAGGATGTGGACTGCACACTCACCTGCTCCCCTGGTTTCCCATACAGCTTGCTGTACTGTGGTAGGAGGCTGTCCAGCAGGGCCTGGTTTTCCTCCTCTGTGAAGGCTGGGGCCCTCTCCACAGTACGTGCCATATTTGGAGCCAGAGGATACAGAGACAGCAGCAGTGGTAGCAGAGATGTCTATATGGAGCATTCAGTGCAGGCAAGTGAGCTCTCAGGGCAAGAGACAGCCTTATATATGTGCTGCAGAGGCAGAATCGGTTCCATGCGTACAGAGCGATAGGTCCGACTCGTTCGCATCCTATGAATTAGCCCAATCCATGAGATAGGACGCATCGGACACGCCTACCGCAACATTCAAAATACCTGCATCATGACAGTTTAGATTTTGATACATTTGTTCAAAAAGTAAACCGAATCGTGCACGATGCAAAATGCGCGTCAGTCACCATGACGACCAACAGGCAATCAGTGCGTCCGGCTCGCTCAGGATGTGGCAGACGCGTGTATTGAAAACTCACCCGCGTCGAACAGCATTGAATCAAGCATGCAATCTGTCAGTCCGGCTCGGTCAGGATGTGGCAGACGCGTGTATTGAAAACTCACCCGCGTCGAACAGCATTGAATCAAGCATGCAATCTGTCAGTCCGGCTCGGTCAGGATGTGGCAGACGCGTGTATTGAAAACTCACCCGCGTCAAACAGCATTGAATCAAGCATGCAATCTGTCAGTCCGGCTCGGTCAGGATGTGGCAGACGCATGTATTGAAAACTCACCCGCGTCGAACAGCATTGAATCAAGCATTCAATCTGTCAGTCCGGCTCGGTCAGGATGTGGCAGACGCGTGCATGCAATGCCCACTCATCAACTCAGACAATGTATGTATGAATAATGGCATGCTGTATGCCCTGTGTGGATGGAGTTCTGCACATGTCAAATGGGACAGACACAATAGACAAGACTACTCACATTATGATCCTAGCTTACAGTGCAACTATAGCAGTGTTTGTGAGGGACATGACTAGTGTGAGTGACCACTTCACAGATCATCCTCCTATGCTTGGCCACTGTCCCAGGGGATCATTGTGTTGTGTAGGTCATACATCACATCATGACACTGTCCAGACCATGACAGTGTTGTGCATGGTGACAAGCTGTCTGTATGTAGTGTTGTTGCTAGGTTGTAATACCTTGTCCATGTCTGTGTACATTCAATTCATGTGCTATTTGACCTAAAAATCTATGGCTGATACTTAATTGTGTGTGTGTTGTGCATGTTACAATTGATCACATGGAGAGTGTCAGAGAACAGTGAGTAGTCACAGTACTACACTGTATTATTTGGTAATACATGACATAATTGTGTGTATGTTCATGCTCACATTGCTGTAATTTCTGGATTAGGTCAACCTCAGACATCTGACTTCACTGTGTCATCATTGTAAGTGCCACGCAATCTGTTGATACTGTATTACTTGAAGTTTAATTCATATAGTAATATGTGTACATACTTTGTCATGTATTCCTCAGGGCACCAAATGTCCACAGACCCTTCCCGGATCTTGAAACCATGGTGGAGCGTGAGTGCATGAGGAAATACAGGTTCACAAGGGCATTAATTTCGGAATTGACAGACCAGTTGTCACCACACTTGCTACCTGGACGCACATATCCCTTTGCCCTGACCCCCAAGGTGAAGGTGATGGCGGCACTACATTTTTTTGCCACAGGTTCGTTCCAGTTTACTGTGTCTGATGCTGGTGGGATGTCCCAGACAATGTTCAGTCGAGTGCTCCGGGATGTGTGTGAGGCCATGTTGAGGTTCCTCGACCTGTACATACATTTTCCCACACCGCCACAATTCCGTGCCATTAAGGATGACTTTTATGCCCTGGGACACATGCCACATGTGATTGGATCGATTGATGGGACACATGTGGGTTTGGTTGCACCACGAGCCCATGAACAGGTTTACAGGAATCGTAAACACTTTCATTCAATCAATGCCCTTGTGGTATGTCTGGTGGACCAGATCATCTCCCATGTATGTGTGCGTTTCCCGGGATCTGCACACGACGCATACATAATGAGGATGAGTCGGATCCCCCAGCTGATATCCCAGTTCATGAATGAGCGTGCCTGGCTTGTTGGTGAGTCAAGTTGTCAGTGTCAGTTGTGTGATCATTGTCTGTCATGTTGTACCCTGTTGTTCCTCAACTGATCCTTCATATTTGATAATTTTAGGAGACTCTGGATACCCAAACATGCCCTGGTTGCTGACACCACTCAGGAACCCGGTCACACCTGCTGATGTCCGTTACAACGGGGCACATGGGCGGACCAGGCGTGTGATTGAGCGCACATTTGGGCTGCTGAAGACCAGATTCCGCTGCCTTGACTGGACAGGAGGTGCCCTTCAATATTCCCCAGAGAAGGTGTGCAAAATCATTATAGTGTGCTGCATGCTTCACAACAAGGCTGTGAGGAATAAGCTACCGCTCATTCAGGATGACAGGGACCAACGTCCTCCCTCATGGGAGGATCCAGGCCTGGGGAACGTTGCCGGTGAGGAGGAGGAGGAAGAGGAGGTGGATGTCAGGAGGCAGCTCATTGACAACTTCTTTACTTGAGTGTAAGTATGCATATATGTCTGATGATGCCTTTCCTAAGCGTGATGTGTGTATGTAGGACAATATGTTGTGATATGTGTGTGGGTCTGCTAATTTACAGGGTCATTGCCGTTGTACAGTGTATGTTAAGTTATGATGGTCTCCACTACATTGTTGAAATCACTCCTAGCAATTGGTCAGAATTTACAATGGACAATAGTGAGTCAATAATTGGATATGTCATCATGGCAAGTTGTATTTAAGACTGTACTATGTCTCTCCTTCACAGGCTCCTTTGGCTGTTGTGTGGGTACACACAACGCTGTTCCATAATGGATTTTCAATTTGGACCAGTACTCTCTGACAGCCAATCTATTTGGTCCGATTTGTCTTTTCTTTGGTTTATTTGGATACTTGGAACTGTAATCAGTTTGCTTTTGTGTTGAGCAGAGCTTCTGCCTGTGTAATAAACCTGTTACACACATTGATGTTTGCCTTCTCCGTTGCAAAAATATGCTACAACCGTTCGTATCATGTTTTTCTGCCATGGTGTTCATTTAATTAGACAATGGTCTTTGTTTGTGCGGTTCAATGGTTTTAATTTGACAACACTGTGTGCAATGTTTAATGTTGCATGTGCTATGTGTGTTGTGCTGACCTTGCGTGGCTATCTCTGGTATGTGTCATGTGACATTTCTTCATGAGGCGGTAGATGAATTGTAAGCTGGTCCCTAGGATCATGCTGTATTATGCTAAAGTTACCGGAGCCAAGCTGACATAATAGCCTTGTGTGTGACATTTTAGCACACATTCTTTCTGTGATTGTTGTGCAAGATGCCTTTGAGTCCACATGAGATCATTTTGGTACTGTTGAAGCGCTGCGCCACAAGGTTGAAAAACAGGACTCTTTGTAATGGTAGATCTAGTCAGCACGGATAGTTTCGCCATGAAATGCTACACTTTGTTACACATAAGTGGAATACTTGCATTACATTGACGCACAGGGCAATAATCTACACAGATGGAAGATCTACATATACGCACCAGTGCTTTGCTGTGCATATGCTGTGACCAGCACTCCTACTGTCTGAGGTGAGCGGTTGACCCGTATTGCCACAGAGTTCTTCAATGGTTTGTAGAATATGTCACCATCACAGGGAGGGTGGTGCTTTCCACACTGAGGTTGTAAACACATTTCACCTGTAGTATTATGTTTGATTATGGAAATGTACATTGTTTGAGAATCATGTTTACTGCTGCTGGGGCTAGCTCGTATGCTGCATTGTAGGACAACAGTCAGAGATTGTTTTTCTCAAACGTGAATTATAGAACATTACACACACTCTGATTCATGATTTGGTGGACAAGCATGGGTGAGTGAGCGTGAATGTGTGCATTGCTACCTTGCTTCGGAGATGTTGTTAGTGCTGGCTACTGGGTGGTAGAATCATTGGGTGTCTTCTGTATATTTTGTTGAGATGATGAGACACCAGAGGTAGTGGGTCATTGGATTGTGTGTTCTGATGTGCAACTAATGTCCAACCATCCTTCAACAACGGCCTATTTTGCCGTGCATACTTCTGTATGAGAAGAATCACTACCACAGAACTCATGCACCTCATTGTGAGACAGTGCCAGGTGATACAGATCATGAGCTAATAAGTGGGTACAGTGTATAATTCACAGAAGACACAGGGATTGTGTGAATATGAATTTATTAATGTGTATGTGAAAAAATCTAACTGGTAAAGGTGATTGCATTCCCAAATTTATTATCCACAGTTCATAGAGGAGTTGGAAGTGTTGTCAGATGAAAATGCTTCTGAGCGAAATCCACAGTCCATTTGGCATTTAGTCCAACTTTCATGCTCCATCCCATGTGGGAGAGTCCAGGGACTGTCAACAAAGTGAATGATTTGCACACAATGGAGGATATCCAGAGCATTTCTTTGGTTCCTGGGGGGGATGCATGTCCATCAGTCTCTCACTTGCCATCCTTCCTTGGACGGCCCCTCCTCTTCTTTGTTGGGGGGGGACCCTCAGTATCAGGCTGCTGCGGCGGAGGGGACTCTACGCCAGACTCCTCATCCCTCCCTGTGGCAGTTGCCGATGTTGAGGCAACAGGTGTGGAGTGCACACGGGGAGGTGGGGTAATGTTGGTGGTTATCTGGCGTAGGCATGTAAGTATGTCCCTATGCACCGCAGTGAGATTGTCTATTTTCGACCAGTTGGACTCCATACGGTCCATGTGTTGGTCCATACGGTCCATGTGTTGGTCCACACGGTCCATATGGTTGTCCATCCGGTCGAAATGTGCAGCCTGCTGATGTTTTATGTCCCTGAGGATCCCGACAACCTGGCCAAAGTCTCCGGTGCATTCGCGATATACATCGAAAATGCGTTGTAACTCGGGGTCAGCAGGTTCTCCGACACCAGCTGTGGGACGTGTCCTCCCACCACGCATCCTCACACCACTCCTTTCCCTACCCGCACGGACATTGCCTGGCGTAGCACGCACTGACAGCTCCTGTCCTCCTTCATTGTTGACAGGGCTGGTATTTCCTGCCAAATCCAGATTGGGCTGTCTTGCTGTGCTCCCAGGGTTTTGTTGTCTGGGTGTGTCCGTGGGGATCTGGGGCATCTGGATGTTAATGGACGTTGCAGGAGTGGTCGCTGGAGCTGCTGATCGTACTGGTGCCGCATGCTGACCCACACCGGAGGTGCCAGGTTGGTTCCCATCGCCCGAGGAGGTGTGAGAGTCATCCACACTGGAGGTCTCTGTGTCCGACGTTGTGCTGGAGCTGCTGGTGGACTCTGAATCTTCTCCAGATGATGCCCTCTGTTCTGGAATGCCTGTGGGTAATAGAGAGACACAATGTTAGTTGTGTATTTTCAGATGTTATGTTGTCATGCACAGCCAAATGTGAAGATGTTGTGGATAATGTTGCGTTTCCTTCTTATTTCTACTCATCAATCGTCACAGACACTGAGATATTTTGTAATCGGACATTGTTATTTTGGAGACATGTGCTTTACTGAGCATGTCCAGCTCTGTGCATCACTGTGCATGTATTGTTATCCTTGACTGTTCGTATTAATTTTTTGGCAAGTGTCACACTGTGCATGAGCCAGGTGTGTTGTTATTTCACACATCAGTGTTTTCACTATGACATACATACTGTAACTAATCTTATGTTTGACAGGAATTGTGCATCTGTGCTTGCCTTTGTGGAGTTTCTCACAGTTACATTGCTGGGGTGACATGCAAACTCACTCTTCGGAATATGTGTCATCAATAGATGATTTTGCTTGGATGTTTGTGTTGATGTGAACAGTCAATGACATCACATGTGTAACCTCGTATGCAATAGCAACGCGTTTCTTCTGACAAATGCATTGTTACATGGCAGTCCTTGAAACACAGCTCATTACATTGGCATGCAGTAGGGGAGTAACTGACATGAGTAGTTGTATTATGCGATAATAGTATGATCTGACATTCCCTAATGTTGCCCACACTGGACTTGTAATGGTGAATAGTATAAGTTTGTACTCCTGCGCAGAGCCTACAGCACGTTTGTGTGATGTTTCGCATTGTGCTGTTCTGCTATGTCCCAACATGGTTGTTGTTATGAGTGTGTAGTTTTTGCATTGTTTGTGAACGTATGCAATGTGAGTAGTCATATTTATGTTGATATTTTTCATCACTTTACACACATGTGTATATCTTGATGTAGTGCATTTTGTTGCTGCATACTTTTGCACATGATCACTTCATGTACATTCTACTTGTTCTCCATGGACAGAGATCTTTCCCAGGGATGGTCTTTTGCCTTTTCATGGTCAGAGCTGTGAGGTACAGTGTGTTTAGTGCTTGAGTTAGGCTGTGTTGACTTCTACCCCACTTTCCAATGGCAAACAGACCAGCTTACTCATCATTGTCAGAGGAGCAATGACAGTGAGGGTGGTAGTTTTCAAGGATGCTGAGACCGCTGACTGATGTTGAATTACAATGCTACACACAACAATGCCTTGTGCACATGACACAACGCAAGAGTGTCCGCCGTCTTGCATTACACCTCACATCTACTGTCCGTGGGCATTGTCCCTGATGTGTGTTTATCTGTGTGTGTTTTGTGTTATGTGGTGTGACATCTAATTAGAGTGTGTCCTGTCCTCCACACACATTTGTAGCATGCACATTGAGGGCACATGTGACTGATCTATACCTGTCAGTGTGTGTAATGTGCAGTTAAGGTTATGGTCTGTAGTTGTGTGAGTAGGCCAAGAACTGGCAGTAGATATTTCCAAATTTCGTACAGGATGGCCCTGTGTAGCCATCTTGACAGGGCATTTGCATTCACTCTCAGGGACAGCATAGTGACAGGTGTGTTCTTGTAGGACTGGGGGGGGGACTAGTGTGTGCTGGTGGCAGTAGTTATTGCTTCCATTCCTCCTCCCACCCAGGACAAATGGGCCAGCATGTTCCAGGGTTCCATGACAGTGTGTACAAAGTTACATTCCAGATGTCTGACAGTGGTGCCTGCAGTCATGCTGTACAGGACTGCCAACAGGGCATTGTGTTCCCCACACCGATGGCCAGTGTCAGCCATCTTGACAGGGCATTTGCATTCACTCTCAGGGACAGCATAGTGACAGGTGTGTTCTTGTGGGACAGGGGGGGACTAGTGTGTGCTGGTGGCAGTAGTCATTGCTTCCACTCCTCCTCCCACCCAGGACAAATGGGCCAGCATGTTCCAGGGTTCCATGACAGTGTGTACAAAGTTACATTCAAGATGTGTTGCTGTGGTGTCTGTGGCTGTGTATTTGGGGTGAATTTAGACTATTTGTACATGTACTCACCAGGTTCTGGGATTCCCACTAGTCCAGTTATGGCCTCCTGTGGGAGGAGGTCCCGCACCTTCCCCTCCCAGGTGGTGAAATGCACCGGTTTATGACGTCCACCGCCAGTCTTGGTGCTCAGGGCATGTTCTCTGGCAATGAGCCTCTTTACCCTCCTGCGAACGTCATAATACCGGTTCCGAATATCCTCCTTTGTGCGCAAGGTAGGTGAATGGGCATTCACCTTGTTGACAATCCTCTCCCACATCTTGGTTCTCTGGGACTGGGAGGTCTGTTGGGCCAAGCTGCCAAATAACTGTGGCTCAACTCGGATGATTTCATCTATCATCACTTCCAACTCAGCAGCTAAGAACTGTGGATTCTTCTTTGGGGGCATGGTGATGGGTGTTGGTGGAGATGTGTGTGTGTGTGAAGGTGAGGGTGAGTGTGTGTGAGTGGAGGTGTGTTTCTTTGGTGCTAGTTGTGTGGAGGTTGTTTGGTGGATGAGATGTGTGTGTTTGTGGTAGCTAGATGAGTTGTCTGTCTAGTGGTGTGCTGTGCTTGCATTACTGTCGAAGTAGCAAATGGTGTTGGGAAGTTTTGGCTCCCTTTATATAGGTTGTGTTGTGGGTGTGTCTTGTTAATTGAAAATGTGTTTTTTGGAGATGACAATGCGTTTTTTGGTAGTCTTCTTTCTGTTTCCATTGTTTTATTTTCTTCTCATTTTGTAAGTCGTTTTGACAGCACTTGATGCTTGTTCTTGTGTAAATTGTTTTGGACGAGTCTGTTCCATTCATACTGGGCTATGTGGCATCGTTCGCGTCCGAGTATGTCGTGTCGTGTTGATGCTTGGCTATGTGGCATTGTTCGCGTCCGAGTCTGTCGGGTCGTGTTGATGCTTGGCTATGTGGCATCGTTCACGTCCGAGTCTGTCGGGTCGTGTTGATGCTTGGCTATGTGGCATCGTTCGCGTCCGAGTCTGTCGGGTGGTGTTGATGCTTGGCTATGTGGCATCGTTCGCGTCCGAGTCTGTTGTGTCGTGTTGATGCTTGGCTATGTGGCATCGTTCGCGTCCGAGTCTGTCGTGTCGTGTTGATGCTTGGCTATGTGGCATCGTTCGCGTCCGAGTCTGTCGGGTCGTGTTGATGCTTGGCTATGTGGCATCGTTCGCGTCCGAGTCTGTCGGGTCGTGTTGATGCTTGGCTACATGGAGTCGTTCGCGTACGTGTCTGTAGGTTGACGCTTGGCTATCTCAAATCTTGCGCGTACGAGTCTATCGCGTCAGGCTCCTTTCCTGCTGACTCGGACGTATAATATATTTTCCGGCCGAGTCGGTCGTAAATTTCGGGCTTCGCATCGTACTCAGCTATTTGTAAGGCGTGTGTACGGTTCGGTCGGAAAAAATGACGGGTCCATGTCGGGTAGTACGTTTTCCGGCCGAAATCAGAATCAACACCTTAGTGTTTAATTAAAAATAATTATTTAATTGATCATTAATTATGTTAATTGTGCAATAGGTGCGGGTTGTGGGTTTTGTAGGGTCATAAGGTGGGAAGTAAATTCATTTTAATTAAGTAATAATTAATGTTTTAATTGATATTAATTATTAAATTGATAATTAATTATATTAATTGTGTAATACATTTTTTAAGTTAAATTTTAGGAGCATGTTGTGTGTTTTGTGGGGGTATATTGTTGGAAGTAAATTAATTATAATTAAGTAATAATTAATTTTAAATTAATGATAATTAGTTTATTGAAAACTATTTATGTTAATAGTGTAAATAATTAGTTTTGTAAAGTAAGTTTTAGGTGCAGGTTGTGAGTTTTGTAGGGGTATATGGTGGGAAGTAACTAAAATAAACATTTTTAATAAATATTTTTTGTTAATAAATATTTTTCAAAGAAAATTATTTAAATGAAAAATATTCTTGTATTTTAATTATAATATTTGTAGTTATTTATGAAATGTATTTAACATTGTAATATGCATTTATTTTATTTAATTCTTAATATAAAATATATTTGTTTTTTTATTTTTACATATTTATATTTTTATTTGTTTACTATGTTTTTGAAATTATTTTATTGTGTTGAAGAGAATTTGTTTGTTTCTAATGTTGCACTGACTGGAGTGGGAATAGAAAATGTTGCCCCTCCGCAATCCAACACTTTCCCTACTGTTGCACTCTTTGGAGTGGGAATAGTAAATTGTATCCCTCCGCAATCTAACACTTTCCTTACTGTTGCACTTATTGGAGTTGGAATAGTACATTTTTCCCCTCCACAATCCGACACTTTACTTACTGTTGCAAGGACTGAAGTGGGAACAGTAAATTTCACTCCTGCGCAATCCAACACTTCCCTACTGTTGCACTGACTGGAGTGGGAATAGTAAATGTTACCCTTCTGCAACCCAACACTTTCCCTACTGTTGCGCTGACTGAAGTGGGAATAGTACATTTTACCCCTGTGTGATGTAACAGTTTTCCTACTATTGCGTTGTGTGAAGTGAGAGTAGTACATTTTATACATCCTTAGTACAACACTTTGCCCACTTTTGTATAAATTGTAGGAGTAATAGTATATGTATTAAATGTAAAATTTTATAATGTATTTTATATTGTTACAATTGATATATTTTTGCTGATTTAAAATTATAATATTTATTTTAAAAATGTGTTTAAATATATCTTTATTGGCATTTGAAAGGTATATATATGTTCAACATGTACAGTCATACATATGGCGTCCACGGGTCATCCGTTTTATATGCTATAATCCTGCTTATATACATAGTCACAATTCAATTCTGTGGACGACAATATATATACAACAAACATTGCATATCTCACGTATGGCCTCTGTACTTTGATTTATGTGTACTCGAGAGAGTTACTCAGAACCATAGGTAAAGATACATTTTTATTTACTCATAATCTAATATCTTATATCAAACTTTAATAAACATTTTGGTGGTGTGTCTCCTAGTGTCTCTCCCGCTTCAGGGTATGTCTTATATGTGTTTTCCGAGTGGGGTGAGTTCTATCTGGTTCAGAATACTGCATCTATGCAAGTCCACAGTTGTGCGTGGGGGGAACATGAACCCCAGACAGGGCCCATTCTTTTGCTGTTTCTCATCCGTAGTCTGCCTCTGACTCCTCGGGCCCGGAACTATCTTCCCTCTGATCCTCTGTTGCTTCCTCATCTCCTCAGAATCAGTTTCGTGTCTAGCCTCCCAGTCTGTCAGCACTTCTGTCCATAGGTCTGTTAAGGGTCATCTACAAATCCCCTTTGCATCTTCTTTCTGGAGTGCCCTCTGTTCTGCTATGGTCCAGGTGTCTACACTACTTTTCCATGTCGCTATCAGGGGGCTAATAGCGACAGCTAACTGCCTGTCTTTTTGCCAGGACCACTGCTAGGTCTATAAATCTGCTACCTACTTTCTTGGCTTTCGGTCTAGGGAACAGGCCTAGTAGGCAGACCTCAATAGTATTGGGAAGGGTGCGTGCTAATGTTTTCTTGATCATGGTTAGAACTGTCTCCCAGTATTACCTCAGGTTTATACATTCCCAGGTCATATGGGCAAACCCTGCGTCTCCCAATCCACATCTAGGGCAGCGCCGGGTCACATTTCCATGTATAACATTCAGTCTATGAGGTGTCAGGTATACCATATGTACATAGTTTCTAGACACTCGTTTCAGACTCCCCAAAACCCGGTTCCATTCCTTATCGGGTAGCTCTCTCCCTATGATCTACCCCCATTTTCCTCGGGTACGATCTAGTGTTTTTTTTACCAAATCGATTAAAGCTCTATACAACCATTTGATTAGGTGTCTGGCCACCCCTAACCTTATCAACACCTGAAGCACCCAATGCGTTTGTGGCTCATGTAGGCCGCTTCGCCACAGGTCTCGAAATGTCTGTGTCAATGAATGGTATGTCAGGAATTGTCCGTGTGGTAAATCATATTGGGACAGAAGGTCATCTATTGGAATTATTATCTCCATATGGAAACAGTCTCCCACTGTTGTGATCCCGGCCGCAGTCCATTCTATTAGTTGAAGCTTCGTATACGGGGCCATAGGGTCACCATATTGTATTCCGATCAGGGGCAGGTCAGGTGTATAGGGGCGGACCTCGTTTGTGTGTCAGAGGCATCTCTTCCAACAATATAACGCAACCTGAAGTAACACCTCTGTTTCAGTATAATTACCGCCGGGTGTAGAAGTTTAGCCTGCAACCATCCCTGGCTATTACGCCATCCCTTATTTCCTAACAGTTCCAGACTTTTGCCATCTAACCACCGGGCGATCCATTGGAGTTGGGCTGCAAGATAATACAGCTCATAGTCGGGGGCACCTAGTCCCCCCTCCTCAGGTGCCCTTTGTACCACCTGCAAAGATACTTTGTTCCGCCCTCCGTCCCATATTGATTCCCGGAGAATCTGATTTAAGTCTGTAAACCAGGAGGGCGTGATTACTACTGGTAGATTCACGAAGAAGTATAAGAATCTGGGTAGCATGATCATTTTTGAAAGTGCTATACGGGCCATCAGTGGTAGTCTAAGGGAGTGCCAAAACTGGACACATGTTTTTAACACCCTTATGACCGGGTTCAGGTTGCCATCTCGCAGGTCCTCTAGTATGTGAAATATTTGTATTCCCAAATATCTAAAGGAGCGGGGGGAACACGTCAGTCGGGTGTGAACAATCATTCCCTAATGGTAAGGCATGTGTCTTGGCCTTATTAAGTCTAAGCCCTGCCAGTACCGCATAGTCATTTAACAGGGTCAACGCCTGATCTGCTCCGCAGCCTCCGTCCTTTAAGTATAGTAGCAGTTCATCAGCAAAGAGAGAAATCACATGTGTCTTTCCTCCCAGAGGTTTGCCGCAGAGGTGCCCAGGTTGTTGAAAGGCTGTCGCTAGCGGCTTAATTGCTAGCGCAAAAAGTAATAGGGCCAGTGGGCAGCCTTGTCTAGTTCCTCTATATATATGTTTCTGATATAACCCCATTGGTTCTAACACGTGCTTTTGGGCGTGTGTATAGTAGCTTCACCCATTTAATCCATCTCTCTCCTAGAGCCATGTGTTCTATTGCGGCGTATAAAACATCCCATCTCACTGAGTCAAACGCCTTTTCTAGGTCTACTGTTAGGATAAGAGCTTCCGGATGGTGGTTCTGTTTAGGGTGATACAAAATATGAAAAAGCCGCCACTGGTTCCCAGATGTGGACCTGGTCTGTATAAACCCGTTTTGATCCCCATGTATCAGGCCGGTCATAAAGGGTAAGAGACACAAGGCCAATACTTTGTTCAAGACTTTAAAATTGACATTGAGCATGGAGAGAGGACGATAAATCTGACGTTGGTGGTTCCGATGTTTTTGTCTACGGGAGGGGTTTGACCCGGGCATCTCTAGTGGAGGGAGGTAATTCCCCTCTATCCCAAGCTTCTGCATACACTGCCTCCTACTCCGGGGCCAGCGTTTGTGCATAACCTGAGTAAAATTCTACTGGTATACCATCCGGTCCCGGTGTCTTCCTCTTAGCCATCTCTTTGAGAGCTGTACAGATTTCCATTGTTGTCACCCGGCCCCCCGCATGGCAGGTTCCAATGTTTCTAGCGGTATGGATATAAGAAAATCAACTAGGTACTCCCGCCTCCGCAGACTCGGTTTACTGTATAGTTCTTCATAATAGGTCCTAAATGTCTTGTTTATTTCCTTAGGGTTACATATTATTGTTCTTTCTGTTACTCTAACCGGAGAAATGGGGGACTCCTATTTTTGGGGCGCAGAACCATACGAGAAATATACCTGCTCTTCCCCCTTCCGTGTGTACCCGAGTTTGGCTCTCACGTATGTCCAGACATCGTAACCTCTCTAATGCCTTATCGTATTCCTGCTTTGTATCTCTTAGTCTTTCCTGAGTATCTACTTCTGCAGTCAGCTGTGCCCCTCTTTCATATAATTGAGTTTCTAGGTTAGTGAGTTCCTCTAATAGTTATTTCCTCATTCCCACCATTTGGCTAATGCAGTGTCCTCTCACTACCAGCTAGGACTACCACAGTCCTAGAACTAGCCGTGTCCTGATTAATCTGAAAATACTCAGTAACCGCTGTTTGTAGTGAGGTGCGGAAATGAAGATCTTCCAGAAGGGTGGGGTCAAGCCACCAAGTTGGAGTCAAGATGGGTTCCAATATGGGATGGATATGAAACAGTAGTGGGTTAGGATCTGATAGTGTACGCCCTAGGTATTCCGAATTAGTGATAGTGGGTCCCATCTGGGCCGAACAGTCGAACATGTCCAGTCTAGTGTGAAGGCTGTATAGGTGGGAGTAGTATGAGTAATCTTGTTGTTCCCATGCTGTATTCTCCAGATGTCCACCATATCCCATCCCTCTCACCAATTCTGAAATCCTTTTGGCGCCTTAGATACTTGTGTACCATTTAATGGGGGAGTCGATCTATCCAGATCTATATCCACGACACAATTAAAGTCACCCCCAATTAAAATATTTGATGCATCAAGCACAGCGAGAGGTGTTGACAGTCGTTGTAGGAAGTGGACTTGGTCTTGGTTCGGAGCATAGATGCTCCCAAGTGTAACCACTTCACCCAATAGTCTGCCCTGCACCAAGACATACCGGCCCTCTGGGTCTATAAGAGACCGATCTGCCTCAAAGGGGGTACCCGCTCTAATCCACACCAATGTCACTCTTGAGAATGCCGAATATGTGGTGGCGTAGAGTTGGTCGCGCCATTTACGTTGCAGTCGAGTGCCCTCTTTGGGAGTGAGGTGATGTGCATTCCTCTACGTGTGATGTAACTGTGTATTTTGTGGCATTTGGATGCTGATCCCATCCCCCTCACATTCCAGGATAACATTTTTATTTTGTGATACAATGGTAACACAGTAGGCATCATCATTTTCTACAACCCTCCCCCACCTCTCCCCCCCATTTCTCCAGCCATTTCAGCGTGGATTAGTAGCAACCACCAGGAGACCACCAAATATCCCAAACAAGTAACTCCCTCTCCCCAGGGCAGCTTTGCAAAGGCTGACCGCCCAAACCTACAAAATCACAAAAACATTAGTGAAAGATGGCCCGCTCTACACATCTAATGGGGGCTATCTGTTCGGGGGTGTGCAAGGAGCTAGACTACTAATGTTGTCTCTTTTGTCGGCCCCATAAGTCATTGTCAAGGACAATAATCCCTCCTGCGGGGGTTAATCCCTGATATTTGGCCCCTTCATGCGGAGGGCGGTTTAGCACTTCGTGGTGAAGGCCCATTCCTATTTCTCTAATATCAGGCTCTCCTCATACCTGTATGCGCCTCTGTTCGAGCCGAGGGGTAGCCCACCCTTCCTTTCTTACCCTCTGGTGGACACAGTCTCTTTTAGTTTGTTGTTAAATCATGCGATCTGCCGTCTGCGGGGTCACCTCTGGAAGCACCAGTTCACTCTTGGCCGAGTCCCCAGAACCAGATTCCTCTGAGCTATGGGCTGAAGATTGCCCAGGGCTTCCCTTCTCCGCTTGCTGCGTCACCACCTCCCCGACCGCTTGTAATGCTGCAAGTCTTTTTTGTGCAGTCTGGGATGTGGAGGATTTCCGCAGCTGGATCTTTCTGGTTGAATGACTAATTCACTTCCGTTTCGATCTATTTGTTGTTGGGTGTCCTTTCCCAGTCGCGGCGCCAATGCGTTCACTCGGTAGGTCTCAAGCCAGGCCCACAGTTCATTTGGGGAGTCGTAGAAGTGTGTCGCCCCATCCAGAGTTACTCGCAATTTAGCCGGGAACAGTAGGGAATACGTAATGCCCTCTCCTCTTATCGCTTTCTTGGCCTCTAGGAAGGAGGCTCTTTGGGCCTGCACCTTCGCCGTGAGTTCTGGGAAAATGTACACTATGATGTTTCCAATTATGTATGGTCCATTATTACGGGGATTCTGTATGAGGATATCTTGATCTCTGTAGTGCAAAAGGTGTGCAAGCATGGGGCGGGGAGGCCGCCCCGGCGCAGGCGGGCGTGAAGGCACTCTGTGCACTCTTTCCAGTGTAAAAAAGCTTGTGAGCAACTCAGGAGCTACCGTATTCCGTAACCATTCTTCAAGGAATGACACCATATCTGTACCCTCTGTGCCCTCAGGGATTCCCACTACTCTTATGTTGTTACATCTGTTTCACCCTTCTGCATCTTTGGCTCGCCTTTCCAGGGTGGACAGCCAGCTCTTCTAATTTGCGAGTTGTAGCTGTTTGTTCCGGTTGCAGTGCCTCAATAGTTTTTTTGACATCTTTCATCCTATCTACTAATTTGTGGTGTTCCGCCTGCAACAGTCCAGGCCCACAGATACTGTACCAATGTCTTGTTGTAGCCTGGCCTTCGTGTCCGCTATGGCAGCTAATACTTTGTCAAGGTGCATATGCAGTGACTGATCCGTGGGCCCTGGTCCTTCTGCTCCTACTTCAGTGGGCGCTTGGTGGATCTCTCCCCACTCCGGGAGCACATTCCCTTGTTTCAACCGTAGCTTGCCCATGTTGTGTATGTGCTTGGCTCTGTGGGTTTTCACCCCAAATAATAGCTAATTCACAGGTTCTGAGGTGGCAGGGTTTCTAGCACTGTTCTTGATTACCGAGAGGGCTGTGCTCTAGCTACTGTCCGCTCTACTCAACTGCCCATAGAGCATCTAGCAGCCTCTCTAATCCTGTCTAGTCAGGCTCGGCTCTGGTGATTAGGCGGCGGTGTGCACTCGGCTGTCCAGGACCACCGGCAGTCCAGTTCATCTCCACCCTCACTGCATGGCACTATTGTCCATATACTGCAGTATATTCTTTTGAAATCGCTCGCTGGGTGCAATCTGGGCCCCTTCCCTCAACACCCCTGCGGACCTCGGCTCTTAGTGTTCCGTCGTGATCCCCTCTTACTCCGACTGAGGGCCTCAGTGCTAGGCTGGTTTCACTACAGAGTGCAGTGTCGTGCTGGGATTGAGCTCCTTACGCTAACCGGCCTCCTCGGTTGCAGGCCAGTTTCGGTTCGGATGCTTCAAACTTCTAGGACAGCCCCAGTACCCCTTCTCGGCCTTCGAAACTCCGGAGCTATTGATTGCCTGCCCTTCGGTTTTGCCGTTTGTCCTCTGAAGGGTCTCAGTTTATCACCTGAATGTGGTCTTGCAACATACGGGGAGAGGAGACCCAGGGCGCCAATTCTTGCATGTGGTCCACCTCTGCTATGTTGTGTTATGTGTGGTGTCCCATCTCTCCCCTCCGATCCCCATTCGAGCACTCTTCTCTCCTCCCACTCGGCCTCCTCCCGGGTCCCTGTGTCACCTGCGGTCCTGTCCAAGCACCACGATCCACAAGGCATGGTTCGCCGGGAGCCGCTAGGCCAGGGCTCCAGCTGCTCCTCACTCCTCAGTGCCGGTCGGCCGATCCGCTTGCAGGATCTCCTTTTGGGGCCGCAGGCACTCAAGCAGAGCCCGCTGGCCGCAGTCGCGGCATGAGGGAGCTCCACTCTCCTCAGTGCCGGGCAGCCGATCCGCCCACAAGATCCCCTCTCGGGCGGCAGTCATTCACGTCAGGCCCGCAGGCCGCAGCACGCCGGGACCCGGGTCAGCCGCCGGCCCGCGGTCTCTAGGTCTCGCTATCTCTCGGGGCGTCTCCCCCTTCACGGCCGCTCCGCCGTTGTTCCACAGCCACCCCACAAGCTCTCTCGTACAGGGAGAGGTTACGGTGGCACCAGGTCTCCACCAGCAGGCTAGTGACACAGGACTACTGATAGGCCGGTGTAGAGCTTCTCGCCCCCATGCCCGCCATCTTCAGCCTAATATTTATCATTATTGTTTTTAATGTGTAAAATATTTTTTATTAAATTGTAAGAAATTTATGTTGTTTACTTTTTTATTTTAATTAAAATGTTTAAAAAATATATATTTTATGTTATTGGTATATATATTTATTTGTTATATTATTACATTTAAAACATAGTGAAATTATAATATAAATGAAAATGATTAGTTTAATAATAGTTTTTTAAATAGATATATGTAAATATATATATTTATATGTGTTTAACTTTTAAAAAAAAAGTTTGTTATATTTGTTGAAATATATATTAAATCTTTTTTATTTTTATTTAATTAATGTTACTACTTAATATTTAATATTTAAATGTAAATATATTTTTAAAACGATATTTAATCAAAAATAATATTAATGACAACGATATAATTTTTTTCGAATTTTTGCACTTACCATTATAGGTATAGGATCACGATATTTTGGTATGGCGATATTTTCATAGGCGATATTTTGTCAGTGAACCCTCTCTAGCGTGCCTTCTCCTTCATGTATCACACAGGCCGTAGGCCTCTGGAAAGACTGCTACATTAATCAGGCTCACGCTGTCATTCATGTCAGATGGTGCCTGTATTCTGTGTCTATAAATACATTAAAATCACCCTGATTAATGTATAACCCAGAGAAACCTCCAGGAGAACAGTGCCAATTACCTGTAGGGAGTCTGCTGATCGAGATGGGGCATAGTCTTTGAGACATATTAGCATGGATCCATAAACGGTTCAAGTGACCATCAAATATCTGCTCAATCTATCCACCTATCATCTGTGGATATAGTAGGGGAACTGCGTACTGAAGAGTATTGCTACCCCTCTTGAACCCCTTGCACATGTTGCATGTAACACCCTCACAAAACTATATCGTCCTAGAAACTTAGGGGCCTATTAGGATGGTGGGCAGATGTCCACCGCCGGGGCGGCGGTGGCGCCCGCCGGACCGGCGGTGGACATCCGCCCGCGATAGCAACCAAGAAAACCGCCGGTCAAATTAGGATGGCGGTGGTGACCGTGGCGGTGGGAAATTCCAACCGCCGCTTTTCCGCCGGTTGCCATCCGCACTCCTGGCTGGCGGACGGAGCAGGACTGGGATAGAGGTGGCGGTGCAGAGCAGGCTCCGCCGGAAGGATTATGATGCCTTTCCTCAGCGGTCAGACCGCCATGGAAAGGCAGGCGGAGATTGTCTTCCGGGGGCCCGTTGCGGGCCCCCAATGTTTTGGTGGTGATGTGGGTGCACTGGGGGGGTACCCATTGTCCCCCCCACATATGCCTGTACCAGGTGGCAGGCACTGTGCAGTGCCTGCCACGCAGTGCAGGGAAATGCAGGACATGCTCATTTCGGCATCACGGCGGTGCTGCGGGCAGCAGCAACCGCCGCAATGTTAAGGCCCGCGATCAGACCGCCGCGGATCCGACCGCGGGTCATCGTAATTCGACCGGCGGTGATGTTGCGGTCAATGCGGGCGGTCTTTTCCCGCTACCATGGCGGTCGGGGAGGTTTTCCGACCGCCATCCTAATAGGCCCATTAGTTTGTTTACCATCAAATTATTCTTCTGAAGCATAAGGATGTCAGGCCCATAGAGTTTTGCTGTCTTCAAGACCGTAGTTCATGTCATTTTATTTAGGAGCCTAGTAATATTCCATGACAGGAGACGTATTTATTTGGTGGCAGTATTATGGTGTCTCCTTGTTGTTGCTGTGTGCAGATTGCAATTTAGTATACTGTGCCTGAAGTAATAAAGTAATAAGTAGCTCTCTAAAAAAGAAAATCTTCAACTCCATGAATCTTCCTTCCACCCACTTGTGAACCTGAAGCATCAGTCATAGGATTTCTGGCAGTCTGGCCACCAGTTGGTAATTGGCCAATTGTGGCCTGATCAACTCCCTTCCTAAAGTGTAAACACAAGTATCAACACTGCCTGGGGTATTTCACACCCTTCAGCGGAATAACTTATATTAAGTGTAGCTCCTGGTCCGTATATGTTATATGGCACTGGAGTGTGTATGATGTGACCTATATATAGCACCAGAATATCTTCCCACTCTAAGCCCTATTATTGCAGCCTACGGTCTTCGGTGCTGTCCTTTAGCTGGTCTGTATATTCCATACACCTTCAAGTCGAGTTGGCCCTTGTTATGGAATCGCCCACTACTGTCCGTTCGTTACCACTCTTTCCATATCTCTCTGAGAGTCAGAGGTAGCTCTGTTGTGGAGTTCTTCCTCGTTGCTGCAGTTCAGGGGTTTTCTTTTGCCATTTCCTACTCTGCAGAAGTCGTCATCTCTGTCTAGGCCACTGCTACTTAGGGTCCATTCTGCCAAGCTTTGGGCTCCCTCCTCCAGGGTGCTATGTCTTCCTCTATTGGAAGGCGGGTCACGCTTCTTTGGGGTCCCAAAGAAATGGGTTTTATTGAGTGGAAGGAGTTGTTTCAACCAGGTCTTAAGGAAAACTTCTGGATTAGATCCCTCCACCCCCAAGGGAAAGCCAACAAACCTTAATTATTGCAGAACAAGCATCCTGTAAGTTTGCTCTACATTCTCTGCTTGTATTTTAAGCTCACTGTAGGCCACATTGAGTTGTTGGAACTATTGATTGGAGGACCTCTACTGTGTCCTCAAACTCTGATATAGGGCCTTCTACTTATGTCACTCAGTCCACGGTGTTCCATAGATCTAGGGGTAGGAGGATTACATCCATTGCCACTTCACCAAATTTGAGCTCAAGGGCCCGTCTTGATGTTTGAATCGCTTGAAGGATTATATCAGTTGACAATGAGGCTTCTGTCAGGGATGTCGTCGCCACTCTAGGGTCTGTTGCAGATGCAACTGGCAGTCCATGTGCTGGGGTTACGATCTTGGCTGGGAGGGGCGGGGGCTGTTTGCCGGTGGCTGAATATCTGGCCAGTGAGGAATAGCACTCATTATCTCAGTTCAAGCAATGAGTTTAGGGTGAACGAGAGGTATTAAGCATCAGTTACAGACGTTTTCAATATTTCTCATTTATTTTCTTTACATTTTATTACATTTTAATACGTTTAGGGTGAACGAGAGGTATTAAGCATTGGCTATAGACGTTTGCAATATTTCTTATTTATTTTCTTGGTATGTCACTTTGCTATAACGTCCTCCTGGCTCAGCCCACATCACCTGCAGTGCACGTCGGAGAGAGACTAGTTACCTTCAGATTTGGCTATCCATCAGCAGCTCTGGCAGCCAAGAGCCTCCCCCGCACATAGTGTTTAGTGGCAAAGTGCTGATTTCCTACTGTGAGGGAGAGGTTTGTGCTGTTACTGAGCCTTACTTCAGACGACAGTTGAAGATCCGGCTCCTTGATTTTAGTTAGAGGCCTTTGTGACCCCCTTCTCTGCTCCCTATGCAGCCGTGGTCCCGCTGATGAATCCGCTAGGCCCAATGCGCTGCGTAAAACCACCACCGCAGAAGGGCACACTCTGTTCTAGGTGGCCATTGGAGGGTTAATCAGGCAAGCCCAGCTGAGTAGTCTAGGTATTGGTCCAACCACTCCGGTCCAGGCCACCCCAGCACCCACCTGTCTCTGGTCAAGTCGCCACAACAGCTGACCATTGCTGAACTCCATCTCACTCGCTCCTCAGCCCAGAACCGACTGCGTATGTGTCCAGGCCAGGGCGGTCCACCTCGGTAGTCTCAACCACCTCTTCACAGGTTAGGGCACACCTCCGCCATCATGTTTCTCATTCCAGCTTTGCTGTCAGATGGGCATGAGACAGAAACCTTCTCTCTCCCTGGGGTTCTAGGGCATGTCATGTTGCAGCAAGAAGAAAGCTAACACCATATTATCATTTATATAATAAATTAATTCATTGTACATAAATAGATAGATTCCAATTAAACAGAACAGAGATGATGCAGAGTCAGCATTTAATGGTTTATTCTTGGTATTTTTCTTCACAGAAATCACATTTTACTTTGATACTGCCAAAATGTTTTTCAACTCATGGGTGGCAAGCAGGCCTGGGGCTTTTTAAAGGCAATTCAGTAAGAGATCTGTCCTAAATTGATTCCATGAAAGATGGTCATTTGGTAATTAACATGAAGAGCTGTTGGTCCCGTGGCCTGCAGGATAAAGACTGTAGGAAGTGAGGCATCTTGATATTCTTAAATACCAGCTAGAGCATGGCATGAAAATAACCTCTTGTGTCACAGTAGTCTTGGTGCGGTTTGTGTGTTGTTTTGTGGTGTGGTCCGCTCTGGGCATAAACTCCCAATGGCTAACAGGAGCCCATCAGTGCCAGAATATTTTTGGATTAATGTGTGCTTTCGGGGCGGACTAGAAAGTTAACTTCTGCCATGTTTCACAGCTGCAAAAAGAACAATAGATGGACAGAATGCAGAACAATGTCATACATTCACCCCAGTACAGAGATCTGGGCCTGAACCCATTGTTTTTTTGCTCTCCATGCCACTCCAGTTTGAACCCAGCCATATGCAAATCAGTATTGACCTAGCGCCCAAGGGGAACAGTCCAGCCCGAACTGCCAGGCCAGGTTCTCCCTGGACTGGAAACAAGCATCCTAGGACCGGTTTCGAGGTTTCACCCCTCATCAGCCAGGATAGCTTGACTCAAGTGGCATGGAGAGCACGGTACACATGTATGGGCATACCCGTCCCACTCGGGTGACAAATTCAAAAAGAACAATTGATGGACATAATGCAGAACAATGTCATACATTCACCCCAGTACAGAGATCTGGGCCTGAATTCATCGTTTTTTTGCTCCCCATGCCACTCCAGTTTGAACCCAGCCATGTGCAAATCAGTCTTGACCCTGCGCCCAATGGGAACAGTCCAGCCCAAACTGCCAGGCCAGATCCTCCCTGGACTGGAAACAAGCATACTAGGACCGGTTTCAGGGTTTCACCCCTCATCAGCCAGGATAGCTTGACTCCAGTGGCATGGAGAGCACAGGACCCACGTCTGGGCATACCCTTGCCACTCAGGGTGACAAATGCAAAAAGAACAATTGATGGACAGAATGCAGAACAATGTCATACATTCACCCCAGTACAGAGATCTGGGCCTGAATCCATCGTTGTTTTGCTCCCCATCCCACTCCAGTTTGAACGCAGCCATATGCAAATCACCACAGTAGTCTTGGTGCGGTTTGTGTGTTGTTTTGTGGTGTGGTCCGCTCTGGGCATAAACTCCCAATGCTTCACAGGAGCCCATCAGTACCAGAATATTTTAGGATTAATGTGTGCATTCGGGGCAGACTAGAAAGTTAAATTCTGCCATGTTTCACAGCTGGCCACCACCCCCAAGCTAACGTCAGTTTCTTAATCTTCCACATTTCGTGCCCTCAGACGAAGAGAACTTAGAAATAATTGCAGATGCCTGCGTGCCAAACTCTAACTTGAGACCTTATTATGATGTCCAGGTGTCCACTCCACAGAGCAAGGAGGCAGGAGGGCAGAGAGGAATATGCGGTTAGATAGAGTACTCACCAAAAAGAGCATTATTGAAAGTAAGTAACTTATTCTTCTATTGGATACTTCTAACTGCAGATTCCTCACCTTTAGACTAGATACAACAGCAGTACCTCCCAAAGGTGTAGGTTCTATGGAGAGGACTAAGACGAGAATGTCTTGAATGACGGATTGGGCAAAATGACTGACTGTCAAGGCTGTAGTGTTTCGTGAACATGTGCATCATTGTCCACTTTGCAGCCTGAGAAATGTCAAGAAATGGCACCACCCTTACTAATGCCATTGTAGCAGCCATGGCCCTGATGGAAAAGCCCACAGGCCTTCAGAGGGCAGCTTCTTTGCCAGCACATAGTAGATTTTGCTGCAGAGGACTATCCATCTGCACTGTCTTCCCTTTCTTTGTTCCAGAGAATCCCACAAAGAGCTGATCAGCAACATCATGTTTTTTTGTGGTTAATGTAGAACCTCAAAGCCCTTTTAGGGTCCAGTCGATGGAGCCTCTCCTCCTTAAACGGGTGAGGCATTGCAAAAAAAAAAAATATGGCCGAGTAATAGATCGACTGACGTGAAAAGGAGTCAAAACTTTGGGTAAGGAGGCTGTTTGAGTCATTAATACCAATTTTCCAGGGAAGAACGTGGTGTAGGGTGGTTGTATCTGCATTTCACTTATGTGGCACGCAGAGGCAATGGCAATCAGGAAAACTGTTTTGCGCATCAGTAGTTGTTTGGAGCAGCTGTGTATTGGCTCAAAAGGCATTCATATAAGAAATGCCACCACTAAGTTCCATTGCTGCATGACGAATTTGTTCAGGGGGAACATGAGTAGGACAGAACAGGGGATATAATCAAGAGGGTTGTTCAGGTAAATACGATAAGGCTGAGAGGACCAACAGATAACCCTTAACATTGCCCAGAGCAAGGCCTTGATGGGCCAACAATAGAACAATAATGCATCTGAAAGTTTGGCCTGCACAAGGTCAGTATGATGAGCGCCATAGCAGGCAATACATTTATTCCCAGTGCCCAGCACAGATGGACTTTGTTGAAGAGTATCAGTCTGCAACAATGACATAGACTACAGCAGACCATAGATCAAACGCATTTAACTACTGCTGCCCAACCATCATGCATGGAGATGTAGGTTGCTGAGACTTGGGGAACCTTCACTGTTGCTGAGACAGAAATGCCTCCCAAAGGGGTTCCTGGATCGAAGAACACTTGCTAATGCTCTGGGAACCTTACTCTCTTGGTCCAGCCTGGGGACATTAAGATGACTCTGGCCTTGTCCGTTCTGAGCTTCTTCAGAACTCGAGGCAGGAGAGGTAGCAGTAGTTACGTGTACAGGAGACTCGTGTCCCATCACAGTTAGAATGAGTATCCCAGTAACTTTCCTAGAGGAAGCTGTAGTTTTGATACTGCACATTCTTAACGGTGGCAAACAGATCTGACAGGGCATGCACAACTGATGAAAGATGCCATCTCAGGATGGAGATGCTACTTGTGAATGAAATGCATGAAAACAACAATTGGGTGATGGCTGGATTGCTTGAATTAACCTCAGCCACTGGTAATCGCTCAGGCTGCATCCCAATCTATCGTTTTGGGGAGAGGATGTGGCCTAACGGATAGGGCGGTTGACCTCAAAGCTGGGGAACCGGGTTTGAGTCTTGGCAGGGACGCTCAATATCCTGTGATTCTGGGCAAATCACTTAATCTCCCCATGCCTAACAAAAATTAATGTGTACGTCTGTAACGCAACTGGTGCTCATGTAAAGCGCTCTGATACCTTTGGGTCTAGTTCACACTATATAAAACTCCCCAGCCATATGCAAATCAATCTTGACCCTGCTTCAATAGGAACAGTCCAGCCCAACCTGCAAAGCATGGTCCTCCCTGAACCGGAACACAAGCAACAGAGGACCAGTTTTGCCCTGTTAAGGACTCATCGACAGGTATAGCTCGATTCGAGTGGCACAGTGAGCGAGGGACCCACATCTGGGCATAACCATAGCATAGATGTGCCATGTTGCTTCCTATGTAAATGGGGCTCTGCAGTCAGTTTCGTGGGAGCAAGTAGGACATATTGCCTTCGGAACCTGTCATTCCATCACCTTGTGCCAACCTGAGGAAAAGTTAGTAGTTGAGCTGCTAAATGGTCACACAGGAAGAGTGAACTGTGTACAGTGGATTAAGAAACGTGACTACACTTTGAAAAAGTCTAGATGACAAAACGTGTCGGCAGCCTGTCTGTAACGAATTTCTCACGCGAGGAATGTGAACAACCGTGAAAAGAATACATTGAAACCAACACAACTCTGAGCCTATAGCAATTCTTTATTGGATATATTACATTATGATTGGACTTCTTTGAGTGCTTCGGTATTTTTCTGTTTATTAGTCTGCTGAATTGGGGTTTCTCCGGTTCTGGCTATCTTGCCCTGGGTGGCAGGGTGTTAATACCAGGAAAGCACCAAATTTACACTTGTGTTAGGTCTTGGTACATAGGTTCCCCCAAATGTATGTATGGGTTGGGATGTGCGGATTTTAGGTCATAACCACCATTTTTTAAGTATTGCATACCCATAGCACTTAGGGTGTCAACTGCAACAATAACAAGGTGTTAGATGGAATGCTTTAAGTAATCTCATCCACTGGCAACTGCTCAGGCAGCATCCCAATCCATAATTTTTTGCTCACCATGGCACCTTAGTTTGGACCCAGACATATGCAAATCAGTCTTGAGCCTGCTCCAATAGGAATGGTCCAGCCTAAACTGCCAAGCCAGGTCTTCACTGAACCGGAATACAAGCAACATAGGATCGGTTTCGCCCAGTTAAGGGCTTATCAGGCTGGTATAGTTTGATTCCAGTGGCACAGTAAGCAGGACCCAGGTCTGGGCATAACCATCGCACTTAAGGCATCAACTTCAACAACAAGAAGGTGTTAGATGGAATGCTTGAAGTAATCTCATCCACTGGCAACCATTCTGGTGGTATCCCAATCCATCATTTTTGCCAGCATGCCACCTCACTGATCACCCAGCCATATGCAAATCAATCTTGACCCTGCTCCAATGAGAACAGTCCAGTCCGAACTGCCAAGCCAGGTCTACCCTGAACACGAATACAAGCAACTTAGGACCAGTTTTGCCTCGACTCCATTCGAACATTGAGCGTGGGACCCACGTCTGGGCATACCATATAGCACTTAGGGTGTCAACTGCAACAACAACATGGTGAGGGATGTAATGCTTGAATTAATCTCATCTGCTGGCAATCGCTGGGGCAGTAGCTCAATCCATAAATTATGGATTGAGCTACTGCCCCAGCGATTGCCAGCAGATGAGATTAATTCAAGCATTCCATCTAACACCTTGTTATTGTTGCAGTTGACACCCTAAGTGCTATGGGTATGCAATACTTAAAAAATGGTGGTTATGACCTGAATTCCATAATTTTTCACTCATCATGCCACCTCAGTTTGGACCCAGACATTTGCAAATCAGTCTTGACCCTGTTCCAATAGGAACAGTCCAGCCTAAACTGCTAAGCCAGGTCTTCCCTGACCCAGAATGCAAGCAGCCTAGAACCGATTTTGCCCTGATAAGAGCTCATCATGCTGGTATAGCTTGATTCCAGTGGCACGGTGAGCGTGGGACACACGTCTGGGCATACCAGTCGCACTTAGGGCATCAACTGTAACAGCAACAAGGTAATGGGTGGAATGCTTGAATGAATCTCAGCCACTGGCAATTGCTTGGGCCACATCCCACTCCATCATTTTTCGCACACCATGCCACCTCAATTTGGACCCAGTCATATGCAAATCACTCTTGACCTTGCTCCAAAAGGAACAGTCCAATCCGAAATGCCAAGCCTGGTCTACCCTGAACCGGAATACAAGCAACCTAGGACCGGTTTTGCCCTGATAAGAGGCTCATCAGTCAGGCACAGCTTAAGTCCTCATCTTTGGGGACAACACCTCGCCGTGGAGTGACACATGGTGGCCCGTGCAGCTCACAACACCCCCCGCCCCAACAGACCACACCCACAACTTTTGCATCATCCTGGATAGCAAGCTATCCATGAAGAAACAATTAAACGCAGTCTCATCCACCTGCTGTCACTCCCTTCGCACACTCCGTAAGATCGTCAAGTGGCTCCCGGCAAACACCAGGAGGACCATTACGCAGGCCCTCATCACCAGAAGACTGGACTACGGAAACACACTCTACATTGAAAGCACTGCATGCCTCCTAAAGAGACTCCAGACAATACAGAACTCAGTGGCAAGACTAATACTCTACCTCCCCAGAAGGACCCACATCACCCCCCATCTCAAGGAACTACACTGGCTCCCAATTCAGAAGAGATGCCAGTTCAAGATGCTGACCCATGCCTTCAAGGCCCTGCACAACGAAGGACCAGCATACATCAACAAAAGCCTGACCTTCCAACAACTGACCAGACACCTTCAATCAGCTTCCATCTCCCTCGCAGACACTCCACGGATCCGTCAAGCTATCAGCGAAGGACACTCCTCGCACCAGGCAGTCAAGGCTTGGAAGAACCTTCCCCTGCACCTCAGGACTGCACCGTCGCTCCAGCAATTCAGAAGAGAACTAAAGACCTGGATGCTTGAATGACCAAACCTCCACGCAGCAGCAAACCGCTCCAGCACCTCGAGACCCTCACGGGTGATTTGCAGTGCTCTATAAATGTTTGACTGATTGATTGATTTATTTCAGTGCCACAGTGAGCACGGAACCCAGATGGGTCCTGTACACACTGTGTCACTGGACACAAGCTATATCTGGCTGATGAGACCTAACTAGGGCAAAACAGATCCTAAGTTGCATGTATTCCCCAACCTAGCAGTAATGCATCTCTCACAACCTTGAAATCTCGGTGGGGCAGGGAGAGTGCCTGGCGCAGGTCAGGTTGGTACTTTTCTGCCACCAGAGAAGCTCATGAGCCATCTCCTTACAGATCTGGATAGAGTTGGAGAGGCAGCCCTAATGCAGCGGTCATAAAAACCTGAGATCCCGGTGGACGGCCCACACATGGCATCTGGTGTTCGGGACACTGAGGCTGCAAGAGGCTAGGAGTCCAAGAAGATTCAGAGTCATCCTCACCAAGACTGACAATAGAACCTGAAACATTGGGATGCTTCAGGTTCTGAATGTCCAATGTTGCTGCGAAGGAGGAATGAGCTACAACTTCACAGTGTCTTGAACAGCTTTAAAGAAGAAAATCCTTCTCAGGCTCATGTAGGACTTTGGCTCCTTAATACAAACACCCAAAGATATCAGGAGTTCGGTCATCATTGAGAGGTGGCCCATGACTGACTGTGGCAAGCCCATCTTGAGCAGCCAGTCATCAAGGTGAAGGTATACATCTATCCCCAACCTTCAAAGATGGCCAGTAACCACCATCATCACTTTTATGAACACCTGAGGGGAGGCAAAAGGGGAGGACAGGAAATTGGAAGTGCTCCGACCCCACCATGAACCACAGATAACACTTGTGAGACTGCAGAATGGGTATATGAAAATATGCATTTTGCATTTCCAGGGACACCATCCTGTCTCCTAGGTCCAGAGCATGAAGAATATGGGACAGAGTAAGCATTTTGAATATGACTTTCCTCAAAAAGGCTTTCAGTGGGTGAAGGTCCGGTATAGGCTTACGGTTGCCGTCCTTCGTTATGAGGAAGAAGCATTAGTAGCACTACTCTTTTCCTTCTGAATCTAACTAAATCCACCCTTGGCCAGCAAAAGGTTGACTACTTGCAGCAAAGTCGCAGGAATGGTCCACTGAGAGTCGCAGTGATATCAGGGAAAAACGAGGCAGAGAGGAAATGAAAGGCAGAGCACAGCCCCTTTGAATAATTTGCAAGACTAGTCTGTCCAACATTATGGAACAATAGCTGTGGGGGAAATGTCATATCCTGCCGACTGAGGGCCCAATTCACAAAATCGACCACATTTTGAGATGTCTGCCGGCCAAGCGGACAACTCTTGCATTGACAGGGACTGTGTCATGGCTGTTCATGTAAATCAGGGGTCTCCAAACTTTTCTGCAATAGGGGCTACTTGCATTAAATGAAAATCCCCCAGAGTTACTAAAATTATTTGAGATGTAATAGTAACCACATCAGATGAGGTTACAATATTGGCCACCATATGCAAGATTATCAGTGGTGATCACCTGAGCGCATCTGGCGCGATTGCCAGCAGTAATGTAAAAACTGCACTGTCAGTGTGGAATGCCTCTATACGGGTAATAAATAGCCATAGCTGCAATGCTCCTAACACAAACTTAATCATATTAGTATGTGGGTGGACTTCCATTTTGGCAGAGAGGGTTCTTGTCACTGTTGCAACGAGTACTTTCCCCTCCAAAATATAAATCAGGCCCTAAGTCAGGGTCTTGTTATATGGCAGTAAGGGTTCAGATATAGATGGCCCATGCTGCAGAATTTCAGTCAACAGATTTGCCTAAGTCTCCGATGTGGGTAACTACAAATCCAAGACTTCCGCGGCCCAGAGCACAAAAAGGCATTTTCCTCTGTAGGGAGCTCCAAGGGTAAATCTAATTCAGTCTCTGACGAAGTGTCTAAGTGAAGAGTATCCTGAAGGGCAAAGTATAAACCATCATCAGTGTAATAAAGGGGGCACATTTTCACCCTCCTTGTCGTCACCTTGGTTGTGGAAACATGCTCAAGTTGGGTTGCTCATTAGAGCGGACCTCACCCGGCAATTTAGGATGGACTGTTCTTATTGGAGAAGGACCAAGACTGATTTGCATATGGCTGGCATGGTGGGCGAAAAAAGATTGACTGGATTGCGGCCGATTAATTACCAGTGGCTGAGATGAATTCAAGCATTCCATCCATCACTTTTTTGTGTTCTTCGTTCAGACACACTAATGGTGACAGGTATGCACAGATGTGGGTGCCTTGCTCATTGTGCCACTAAAACGAAGCTTCACTTGACCTAAGAGGCCGAAATAGGCCAAAACCATTATTGGGATGCTTGTATTCTGGTTCAAAGAGGACTGTTCCTAATGGAGCCAGACCAAGGTGGATTTGGATATTGCTGGGTCTAATTTGAGCAGTCCTTGAAAAATCATACAAATGTTACCAAGACCTGCAGGCGTAGTGACTTGACTAATGTACTCAACCTAACTGTAATGTACTTGATCCTAAAATATTTTATTTTACAGAGCCACCTTTTTCTTCATTATCACGAGAGCACCTTCAGATAATGTGAGTTCAGTGTTTCTGCTGTCTAAAAAACTTTTATTTGATTTCATAGACTAAACTTTTGCTCCATGTATATAATAAGAGCTTGGAAAACATATAGGGAACACATGACACCTGAATTGCCTCTTAGGTCACTAACAGATTGTTTTCAAGGCGGGGGCAGGAATGTTTCTCAGTTCATGTTTAAAAACTCACTTGTAAGAAATATATTACTAAAGCATGATGTGATAGCATACTGTTGTATGCATACAGCATATTTTCCATTGAAATGGCCACAAACGTTCTCAGTAACATGCCGTTTTACTGATAAAACTATATAGTGCAAAGACAATAATCAAAGGAAATTGTGTTTCAGTCAAAATATTTCTCATTTGCACATCACCAAGTAAAGTGTTCTGATTTGTTTTCATCCTATTAAAATCTTATTTTTCATCACACAGTTACAAAATATGTGCTTTCATAACCATTGAAATACATTTTGAAATGTTTGTACAGTTCATTTACAAGCTATTTAAATTTTGTGCATTTGAAAATAAAAACCAGACATCCTACACCCTTTCATTTCACTCTTTGTATAGCAAGGTTGCAAGTCAGTTCTTTTACAAATTACTCTAACTTTGCAGTCAAAGAAAGAAAAGTAAACACCATCCTCCAGGATAAAATAAGCAGCAAATTATAAAAAGACATAAGCTGACATTTGACCTGTCTCTTAACACAGAGCAAATGTGATAAAAACAAGATTTAAAAGGCATTTTATTGCTCATTCACTTCTGAGTGAACAGAACACCTGTTCATTCTCAACTCGCCACAATGGGCCAGTAGGACCTAAAAATATCTCAGCCTGGGAGAGCGGACCACGCATACCGGGGGACTCCACAACCCGGCATTCTTCGAGGCCTGTGTGCCGCCAACGCGCTTGTTGTTCTGCGCCCAGAGGCGCACAAAAAGCACCAAGGCCTCCCGCAGTGCGGGGTGCGCGCGGGCGTGCCTGGGCCGCGCATGTGCCCGTCAAAGCCCGGAAGAGGCTGGGCTGCCACCCCCCCGAGATCTGCCCCAGGATCCATCGTGACCTGCGTTTGGCCGAGTATTCAAGCTGCCACCATGAAAGGAGGTACATTGTATTATCCCCCCTAACTTTCTTCTTTGCTTTGAGAACTGTGGCCGAGGTCTGCTGGTCCCCTGTTGCTTATTTGCTTGCTTAGTTCGCCTGTTTACTCAGCCTCTTTCCAATTTGCTCCATTTTAGACCATCTTAGTCACTAAGTATGGGCAAGAGGATAGGGGGGTCCCAGCATTCCTAGTGCGCTACCTCCACCGCGCACCCGTTCGACCATCGACAATTACTTAACTTGGGCAGTTGATATGGTTTCTAATGAAATACGACTGGTGGAACGTCGTCTTTCACTCACTGCTGATGAAAATGTTGTAATTCCCCCCTTGCCCATCAATCTAAGCTTCACTGAGCCGCCACCGCTGCTGAGTGTTTCCACCTCAACAAGTCCATCTGCTGACTCACTGGCCCGCGATTGTCCAGTGGAGCCAGGTCAAATTTCCAGTGTCAGCATAGCCAGTTTGGGGGTTGGGTCCTCAGTTCCAGGAAGGGTATCTGAGTCGAGCACTACTGGAGCAGAGGGTGGTGATCATCTTTGTGAATCTATTGTTGAGTGTGGCCCAAAGGCCAAGCACAGGAGGAAAACTGCTAAACCAACTAAATCCAGAAATCCTGCTGTAAACGGCTCCAAAACTGCTCCATGTAACAGGGCCGGCAATGATGAAACGACTGGGTCCCTTTCAAGTCTGTGGCAAATGAAACTACTTGGAGTAAACTGAGTATGCGAATGGTGAACTCCTGGATTCTAAATTGCGCCCCATTATTGATCGACTAGCCCAAATTGAAGCTAAACTGGTGAAGCCCTTGGATCTTAGGCCTTCCGCTTGCACTCAGTACTTGGTCACTGATTTATCCCCTATCATATCTGAACAGAGCATGGAAGCGCAACATCCCAAGTTTAAATTACCTGAAAAGCAATCAGCATTATGTGCCTCAAGCCAGGCAACCCTTCCCGTGATTGATCTCCCCCCTGCGTCTGCTCCTTACATTGTTGCCTTGACCAATGTCCCCAAGCTTGCAGCGGATAGTATGGAAACCACCAGGGGACTAATCAAAAAATCCATTCACTGGCTGAATAATTACATTGCTGGAAACTGGGACGTATCAAAAGAGATCCTGATGGCAAGACGTGTGGGGGGGGATTGGCGGGGTAAGTGGGCACAATGGTGATGTTATTGTGGTTAATTTTCGTAATCCTCTTGTTGTCCAGGAAATTCTGCACAAAGCTAGTTTAGGAATGGTTAAAACTAGTCCTGTCAAGATACTGCCACTTGGCTTTTTTTATCAGCATCTTGTTAACCCCCCCTGTATTCCTGGCGGTTTGACCTCACAAATGAGTGTGTTGCCTAGACTCCCCCCTCAAGCAAAAATCTCCCTGAATAACAGATTCTCAGCCTTGGCTGGGTTGGAGGACATCGATTGACGGCTTACGGAGGAGCATGGCTGCTCCGGTCAATTTGAGAAGAGCGGGGCACCTGAATGTCCCATCCCTGTTGCCCAATTGTCTACTAATTTTATTCTGATCCATTCTTACACAGAGCCTGGTGCTCAGGACAAGGGCAGGGCACCCGATTGTCCAATCCCTGTTGCCCATTTTATTAACACTCTTCCACAGATTTCTCTTCTCACAGGATCTGGATCTATCTGGTAAATTTCTATAACAACAACTTCTCGAGTAAGGGTGATTGTAACTTTCAAGGTCTTTTTGTTGTGATCGATATGCTTGTGGAGAAAGAAGCACGGGCGGAATACCCCCTTTGGCTGATGGTGGCGGGGGACTTCAATGCTAAATTGGGGCACCCTACGTCTATATCTCCAACTACCTTCAACCTATTTGCCCGAGACATTGATTGTAATGTGATGGACTCTAGGGTGCGGGTCCTTTTCTCCCTCTTGACTGAATGGGGCCTGGTCAATAAGGCCCCTAACTTTACTGATCATTATATTCCAACCTACATAGGGCGGGGTGCTGGGAGCACTATTGATTACATTTTTACCTCCTGGAGTATGTCCCCAATTGTTATCAATTGCGAGGTCCTTATTCAGACCTATAGTGACCATAACCCCATTTCTGTTAAGCTACAGCTGCCACATGTGCAACTTAAGATGAAGTCTGTGCCTCCCCAGGACTTATCTATCAAGGATGCAGGGCGCAGGGTGGTTTGGCGCACCGCGAACCTGAAGCGCATTATGTCCCAAGTTGGACGCAATAGTATGCCCTAGTGAATAGTTGCAATCGCGTACCTTGCGACCAGGCTCTCATCCTAACTGACTTTTCACACCTTTTAGTAAAGATAAAAGTGCTGCATTCCAGACCCAATGTTCAGCCGCGTCGCCATGTTAAATCATGGTTTGATAAAGCATGCAGAGCAGCCAATGATACCTTACGCAGGGCCTTAAAGCAAATCCCCAGAGACCAGTGTGCGATCAGGGAAAGCAGAAAGTTATACCAGCAAGCCATCAAAAGAAGGAAGTCGGCCATGAAGGAGGAGAAATAGGAATCTATTGTGGGAGCCTGCCAATCGAAAGACCCACAAGCTTTTTGGAAAGCAGTGCGGTCGGTTTTATCCCCTTTATCACCAACAGATAAAGTAACAGCCCATATCTCGGCCGAGGCATGGGTGGCGCACTTTGCTGGGCTGTATTCTACCGGCTGTAAGGCTGACAATGTCTCAGTGCAGTTGCCTCCAATGGGTCCAAAACTTGTTTTTAATAAGGAGGAGGTTCTTAAAGCAATTGTAGACAGTAGATGCAAGAAGGCCCCGGGTCCGGATGGTATTCCACTTTACTTATTCACAGAATACCCAGTGTTCTGGACCCCGGTCCTCACTTCAGTTTTTAACTCTACCTGCAGCGAGGGGTTGCCCAGCTCGTGACGGTCATCTATAATTGTCCCTGTTTTTTTAAAAGGAAACATGCATGATGTCAAGTGCTATCGCCCGATATCCCTTCTGGATTCCTTAGCTAAAATTATTGGGAGAGATGTATTGGATCGCTTACTGGATTGGATTAATGCTAACAGTATACTTGCACCAACCCAGTACGGGTTCAGAAAGGGGCTTGGGACAATTGAGCAGTGTCTTAACCTCCACCTCATTGTGGCAAAATACAAATACGCCAAGGGTGTCTCTACCCATTTGGCGTTTATGGACCTGTCCAGCGCATTTGATTATGTCTCCCGTTCAAAGCTGTGGGTCATCTAAGAGAGTAAGGGTGTTGACGTGGGGCTTGTTACATTCTTAAGACACCTCCATCTTGACCTTGCAGCCTCAGTCAGGTTTGGGAGCGCTGGAGAATGCACAGAGTCGTTCAGCATCAAGCGTGGGGTGCGCCATGGTTGCGTCCTTGCCCCAATCCTTTTCCTTCTCTATACAAACAACTTGGAGAAAACATTGGTTTCTGTTAAGGCGGACGTTACTCTTGTGGAAAAAAAGGCTGTGCCCGCACTGTTATATGCTGACGACGCTGTTCTCCTGGCAAAGACTGCCAACGGCCTTAAAAAACTTATTGTCAGTTATGTTAGCTTTATGAAGGACCTGGGCCTGGAGCCAAACTTCAAGAAAACATTCACAATGATATGTGGCCCAAAAAATACTAAAACCCGTACACTAAATATAGAAGGCAAACCCTAGAGAGGGTCAAGCCTTCCCCCTATTTAGGCCTGTATTTTGACGAAGGCTGTTCATGGCATATGTGCATTAAAAATAGAATAACCCGATACACCCAAGCTGTAGGCACTACTTTCTCGCTTGCCATGTCTATTGGTAAAAAGCCCATTGTGCCTATATTAGAGATATACAACCGCAAATGCTTGCTGATTTTAACATATGGAATGGGTATCTGGGGTTATAGGGATGTACATGCACTGCAGATAGAGGAGCATAGATTCTGCAGCCCGTTATTAGGCGTTACTCCCTCATCTCCGCATTATTCTCTCCATTTGGAGCTAGGCATGGAGTATGTCCAAGACACCATTAGTGCTGCCCCCTTGGCCCTTTGGTGCTCAATTTGGTCCAACCAAGAAGCCGACTTTAACCGGGCTGTTATTAGAGATTGTTTAAGCTGCACACTTGGTTTGACTATTCCATGGCTTCAATATATTAAAACTCGCTTTTCAGCACTTGGTTGGGCCTCATTGTTTGAGCACCCAGAGGCAATCGAAAAAAAGGTCAGAAAGTGGGTTCGGGAAAGTTTTTGTAAGCACAAACAAATTTCTAGGGAACTATTGGAAGTGGCCAAACCCTCAGTTAGAGATTATTGCCTTATTCAAGCAACTCCATCAATTGCTCCGTATCTCTTATACGTGACCAACGTTTCTGAAAGAAATTTGTTGACAAGATTTAGGTTGGGTTCTTTTCGTTGGATGATATGTTTTCCTTTAGGTCAGTATTCTTCTAACACTGTTGCCACTTGTCCATGTGATGAGCAATCGAGCCAGACTATTTTACATTTTGCTTTGTTTTGTCAATTTTATCTTCCGTTCACTAGGAAGTTTTTATTACCGCTATTGCGCAGACTTAAATTTTCTAAGTGCAAAGCGGCTCTCTTCTACCTCCAGCAACTTAGCGATTGTAACGTTAGCCACGAGAAGGAGTATGCTGTTTTGATGTAAAAAGCACTTTAGTGATTTTAGTAATCATTGTCTCTGATATGTTTTTTTAAATGTTCATTGCTGACGTCAATTTTAAATAATTTTTAATCAATTGCCACCCTGTTGTAGCTCCCTGGAATCGGAACTGGAACTCTTGCACTGTCACTTTATTTGATGCCAAATTAGTCCTTTTTGCACTGTCACTTTTGTCATTGTATATTAACATGAGGAGTTTATACGTTTAAAAATGTGGTAGTCTCTAACTTACAAGACATGGACTTTCACAGGACTTGTCCTATTTTTAATATGTGGTTGCCATTTTTTAACATGTGTGTCTATAAGGAATTTTTGATTTTTTTTCTTTTACTGTGTGTACCTTTTATGATCTGTCCTTGGAAGATCGAATAAAGACAACTTGACTTGACTCGCCATAGCGTGGGCGAGTAGATTTCTTGAGGCCTGCCAAGATTGCCTGTTGGCAAAAAACAATGGACAGGGATGCAGCGCAATTAATTACCAGTGGCTGAGATTAATTTAAGCATTCCATCTATCACTTTTTTGTGAACCTGTCCAAGTCCATAAACCACACTGGAGTCAGAACCAAATATGGTTTCCATTTGCCTGAAGTACTGTCAGTGGGTCAGAGGAACAGGAGAAGAGTCATGCTCGATCTGTGGCTGTGCCATGGTAACAGTGAAGCGCAACATGGGGCAAACTCTGGCAAACACCAGCTCTGGATCCCCCACTGGAGCTGGGACCGGATCCGAACTTTTGCTTCTGGAGTCGGGCCAGGGTTGAAATGGGACTAGCGTGGGAGACTGAGATAAAGAAGTCTAAGCTCAGCAAAGCCCAGGAGTAAGCACAGGCTGAGGCCAGACAGGGTCAGTCAGCAATGGGGAAGGCCTCGTCGGTGGAAGTCCACATTGAGGCCTCGACAGATCTGTGGGGCCCAAAGGTGTGTCCGAGGGATCTGGTACAAAATGGTCTCCGAAGCTGGAGTCTAGTAGAGTACCAACTAAGCAACATCTCCCTGGAGCAGGAACATTGGGGAGGTGTCAAGTCTTGCTAAAACTTCTTGTGCTTATGCTTGGACTTCTCTTTCAAATTCATTCTGGGCTTACCGTAGAATGATGAATGGGACTATGACTTGGAGCGAACTTGTGACTTGGAGTAGGACTGTCCTCTTTTCTTGTTAGATGTAGAATTTGGCTTCTCAATCCATAATGGTTTTCGGGTGCATTAAGGAGAATTTATCTTTAGAGTTGTTTGGTGCTAGGGCACCAAAGGCAGACATCATGCCAGTCCGTGGCTGACATCTGCTTCCAGAAAGTGTAGCATAGCCTAAGACCTGCTGTTTTTAGGGAGAACATCACTACACACTGTTGAAGAAACTTCGACAAAAGGCTGAAAAGTGGGAGCAGAGCTCCAGATCTGCGCTGATCGGAGCGTGGAAAAAAGAGGAACTGTTGTCAGGGCACAGGGATGGTACATTTATGTGGCTCCGTGTCATCACATCTGGCGCCAGGACAGAGTCATGGCAGAGGTCAGTGGCGCCACCTCCCAAAACGTAGTGGCTATTGCAGAGTTTTCCATGTCCAGTCTGGTGCCTGAGGAGATTCAAAAGGCGAGGAATCTGCTTTTAAAGTATCCATCTGAAAGAGACAATTAGTTATAGATTCCTTACCTTAGAATTACTTCCAGGCGTCAGACTAGATCTGGAGAATCTTCTCTTAGCAGTACCCCTGCGCGTCGGTCGACTCCGCGTCAGTCGTCGGCGTCGTGGTCGCCGGGATGACTCTGCGATGTCTACTTAGACGCCGCCCCTACGCGCTGGTGTTAGTTCTTTCCTTTTCCGCGCCAGCCTAGCGCAAATCCGGAGAGAGCTACCCCTTAGTCACTTTTTGACTAGCTTTTTTCTCGACTTTTGTCAACTTCTTTTTGAGTCTATCGACTCCTGGTGTACGAGGGATGTCCCATCATCGGAACGGGTTTAAACTGTGCGAGGCCTGTAACCGCCTGATGTCGGTTACGGACCTCCACCTCATGTGCCTTTGGTGCCTGGAGCATGACCACGACCCGAAGTCCTGATCCGACTGCCGGGCCATGAATCCGAAGTCTTTGCGGGAGCGGTCCCGAAAGCTCTTGGAGGCCCGGCAGTCGGCTCCACGTCGCTCGAGGTCCCGGTCGAGAGGAAGGTCTCAGGACCGGTCACGGAGCCACCATCACCATTCCTCATCCAAGTCTTCAAGATCGCAAGAAGGTGAAGAAGCAGCATCGCTCTTCGCCTTCTCCCCATCGGTCGGCTGACGCGACGCGGGGCCCGGAGCGTCGTCACTCTCAAGCTCTGTCTTCGAGACCTGCTCCAGGAACGGCTCTGAGTTTTCCTCCCTTTTCCCGGTGCCGGACCGTCCCCTCCCCAGCTTCGAGCTTTCTACGATGCGCTTCATGGCATCTTTGGGCAACCTGACTCCGCGTCTTCGGGCCCATCGGACTCGGCTGGGGGCCGAGCCTTCAATGCCGGCGGCTCTGGCCCCGGTGCCAGAGGGCCCCCGAGGATCCAGGCCTGGATCCAGATCGACGCCGGTCGACCTCATGGTACCTTCCCTAGCGCCGATTCCAGTGACGACTCCCGCGGCGCCGGTCGGGGCCACGATCGGCGTCGACCCCAGCCTCACCCCGACTTGGACATGGCGCCGGACTGACGTCGCTCGACATCGGTACTGGCGCCGGAAGGTACGTTTGTGCCTCTGTTCATTCCGAGTGTTCCTTTCAGGCCTGAATGGGAACCAGAGGAGTGTGAGGAGGACTGGGAGGGGTCTGGCCAGCTTGACGAGCCAGATTGGCGAGAGGACCTGGGTGACGCCAGTGGTTTGGATACCTCCCCAGACCTTGGCATGCTCTCCCCCCTACCGTGGTTACAGAGGAGGGAGCCTCATACGCAGTGGTGTTGCGTAGGGTGGCTGAGGCGTTGGGCCTGGAGCTTCCCACGGTGGCAGTCAGGATTAACCCCCTAACAGAAGTGCTTCAACCGGCGGAGGCCTCTTCGGAGCCCCTTCTGCCTTTTAATGAAGCCCTCACCGACGTCCTTCTAGGCTCTTGTATCAATCCCAGCACAGGGGCTCCTGTGGACAGGATGAGTGTCCAACACCACCGCCCGGCCCCGGGTGACCCACTTTTCCTCTCCCAACACCCAACACCTGAGAGCTTGGTGGTCCAAGCCTCGTCCTCTAAGGGTGCATTCCCTACTGCTCCCCCAGATAGGGAATCCAAGAAGTGGGACCACCTTGGGAAGAAGATGTTTTCTTCCGCCAGCTTAACGCTGCGGTCGGTGAATACCGCATGCCTCTTGGGCAGTTATACCCATACAGTGTGGGATACGGTTGCGCAAGTGCTGCCACAGTGCCCGGAGGAGGCCCGGGCCATTCTCACCCACGCAGTGGCAGAGGGTAGAGACGCAGCTAAATTCACCATCAGATGTGGGCTGGATACCGCCAACTCACTAGGCAGACCGGTTTCCACTTCAGTAGCCCTGAGGCGCTATGCCTGGTTGAGGACGTCTGGTTTTTCTGGGGATGTCCAATCCTCCTCACTGGACATGCCCTTTGATGGCCATGGCCTTTTCGGTGACAAGGCAGACTCGACTCTCGAGCGCTTCAAGGATTCTAGGGCTACGGCCAGATCCTTGGGCCTCGCGGCAACCTCTCGCCCCATGCAGTCTGAAGGTACCCGAAGGTAAGTAACTTGTTCATTAGGAAGAAGAGTGCAGAGTATGTGTGGGAATGTACTTGGTGGTGCTTTTTTGTAACCATGTTTTGTTGTGAAACGTCATGCAGAGCAATGCAGGCATAGGTGTGTTGCACTTAAGAACCCCTGCTCTGGTTACTATGGCAGAATAGTTTGAGAATGTTTCTGATGAACAAGTTACTTACCTTCGGTAACGATGTATCTGTAAGAGACATACATTAGTTATAGATTCCTTACCTTAGAATTACCCCCAGGCGTCAGACTGGATCCGGAGAATTTTTCTCTTAGCAGTACCCCTGTGCGCCGGTTGACTCAGCGTCCGTCGTCAGCGTCGTGGTCACCGGGATGACGTTGCGATGTCTACTTAGATGCCGCCCCTGCGCGCGGACGTCAGTTCTGACCCGACTTTCCACGCCAAAAGCCCAGAGCCATGCAAGACACTGACCACTGGTGCACATAACTAGGGCCCTGGAAGGGAGTCCCTATCCCTAGAAGTCAGTTCGCAGAACGGGGAAGATGGGTGGGGCGGTAAGGAATCTATAACTAATGTATGTCTCTTACAGATACATAGTTACCGAAGGTAAGTAACTTGTTCATCTGAAAGAGACCATTAGTTATAGATTCCTTACCTTCGAATAGATACCCCAGCAATGCCAACACCGGAGGTGGGTCTGCGAACTAAGTTCACACCAGAAAGTCCTGGAGAACAGAACGGCCAAAAAAGCAGTCTCTCCGGACTTGGCTATCCAGGCAATAATGTTTGGTGAACGTGTGCAAGGATGCCCACATGGCTGCCTGGCAGATGTCAATGAGCGGAACTCCACGTCCCAAAGCAGTGGAGGCTGCCGTCGCCCTTGTAGAGTGGGCGCGCAGTCCCACTGGAGGTTCCTTTTTCACCAATGAATAGCAGATTTTAATGCATACGACAACCCATCAAGAGATGGTGCGTTTATGTACAGCCCGACCTTTCTTGGCGCCCACATAACCAATGAAGAGTTGATCGTCCACCCGGAAATCTTTAGTGCGGTCAGGGTAGTAGGACAGCGCACGTTTTGGGTCCAGACGGTGGAGTCTCTCCTCCTCTTTGGAAGGGTGCAGAGGCGGGAAGAAGGTGGGTAAAGTGATGGTCTGACCTATGTGGAAAGAGGTAACCACTTTGGGCAGAAAAGAGGGCCTAGTGCGAAGGACCACTTTGTCCGGATGGACTGCAAGAAAAGGAGGCTTTGAGGATAGAACCTGAAGCTCACTCACCCTGCGAGCAGAGGTAATGGCAAGCAGGAAGGCAGTCTTCAAAGTAAGAAGTCGAAAAGGACAGTTATGTAGTGGCTCGAAGGGAGCATATATAAGGTAAGTAAGGACAAGATTCAAATCCCATTGGGGCATTACGAAAGGAGAAGGAGGAAAGAGATGAGTAATGCCCTTTAGAAATCTATTTACAATAGGGGACTTGAAAAGAGAAGGCTGATCAGAAAGGCGGAGAAAGGCAGATATGGCCGAAAGGTAGCCTTTGAGAGTGCCCAGAGCAGAAAGGGGATCCACAGCCTTTGCTGTGCACCATGCCACAAATTTGTTCCATCTACAGGCGTATACCGTTTTAGTGGAGGGACGCCTGGCTGCCAAGATGACGTTACAGACTTCGGGAGGAAGGTCGAAAGCTGTCAACTGCCGCCACGCAATGAGGTGGAGGCTGGACAGGTTCGGGTGGAGGACCGTCCCCTGCTGCCCCGACAGAAGATCCTACTGAAGAGGCAGTCTGATCGGAGGATCGATTGCCATGCTCAAGAGCTCGGGGTACCAGACTCTTCATGCCCAGTCCGGAACCACAGAATGACTTGGGCCCATTCGCGTTTGATCTTCTTCAGCACTCTGGGCAAAAGTGGTACAGGCGGAAAGGCGTACAGAAGGCCGCAATTCCACTTGCGATGGAAAGCGTCGCCGAGCGAGTGCCGGCTTGGAAATTCCAACGTGCAGAACTGCTGACATTGCGCGTTTGCTTTGGTGGCAAACAGATCTAACCAAGGCTCTCCCCACTGCTGAAAGAGACCTTGCACAACCTTCGAGTGAAGATGCCATTCGTGATCCATCATGTACCGACGGCTGAGCTCGTCCACGCTGGCGTTCAGAGAACCTGCCAGGTGTTGAACCAACAGGGATATGCCCTGATGTTCCAGCCATGTACAAAGGCAAAGAACTTATTGACATAGGGTCCATGACCCCACCCCGCCCTATTTGTTGCAGTGCCACATGGCGGTGGTGTTGTCTGTGAACACCTGCACTACTCTTCCTTTGACAGAAGAAAGGAATGCTTTCAGTGCAAGACGGATCACCCGGAGCTCCAAAAGGTTGATGTGGAGACCGGACTCTGCCGGAGACCAGAGACCCCTGATCCCCGCCTCTCCCAGTTGGCCACCCCATCCCAGGAGTGACGCATCTGTAACAACTGTGAACTCCGGTTGGGGAAGGGAGAGGGATCTGCTGCTGACCCAATCCTGGTTCATGAGCCACCACTGCAATTGACATGCAGTCCCCTCCGAGATCTGGGCAACGTCGGAAAGATTTCCCTGATGATGCGCCCACTGGAACTTCAGGTCCCACTGCAGAGTTCGCATATGCCACCTGGCATGATCCACCAGCAGGATGCAGGAGGCCATGAGGCCCAGCAGCCTCAGAGTCAATCTCACTGAAATCCGGGATAGAGGCTGAAACATCGGTATCATAGTCCAAATATCCCGGATTTGCTGCTCGGGAGGATAAACCCGAAACTGCGCCGTAACCAGAACTGCTCTGATGAAAAGGAGCTTCTGAGAGGGAGTCAGGTGTGACTTCAGGACGTTAATAGTGAACCCCAGTGAGTGCAGGAGGTCCGCCGTAGTCTGGAGGTAGGAGACGACAGCCTGGGGCGAGCACACCTTCAACAGCCAGTCGTTGAGATAGGGGAAGACTGGAACCCCCGATCTGCACAGATGAGCTGCGACCACCGCCATCACTGTTGTGAACACCCGAGGGGTGCTGGCAAGGCCAAAGGGGAGAACGGTAAACAGAAAATGCTCGTGGCCTACCGTGAAACGTAGGTAACGCCTGAGGGCTGGCAGGACGGGGATATGGAAGCATGCATCCTGCAAGTCCAACGCTACCATCCAGTTTCCGGGGTCGAGGGCAGACAGGACCTGAGTCAACGTGAGCATCTTGAACTCCGCCTTCCAGAGGAAGCGGTTGAGGGCCCTGAGGTATAAGATAGGACGCAGGCCTTTGTCCTTCTTGGGTACCAGAAAGTAGTGGGAGTAGCAACCACGACCTACTTCTGGCACAGGGACCCTTTCGATAGCTCCCTTGGCCAAGAGAGCTGCAACTTCCTGGCGGAGAAGGGCCAAGTGATCCTCCGACATGAGATGGAAGGATGGTGGCATGGAGGGAGGGGTAGTCTTAAAGGAGAGGGAGTAGTCCCTTTGCACTATCTGCAAAACCCACCTGTCTGACGTGATGTTTTGCCAGTTGGGGAGGTGATGGAAAATCCTGCCGCCCACTGGCCTCTGGTGGCCTTGAAAGGTCAGACTAAGGGTATGGAGGCTGCTGCAGGGGGGTTATGGGTGGACTGGCCCGCCCTCTGGCCCCCAGACCCGCGTCGCTAGGTCCCACGTCCGCGGTCATGCACAGGCTGGGCAGCTTGTGTGACCCGGTGGCTAGATTGGGTCGAACGTGGTGGGGCACCCCTTCCGTAGCCACGAAAGGGGCGAAAAGCAGACTGCGTGGGACGAGAGGTTGCCGCGAGTCCCAAGGATCTGGCCGTAGCCCTAGAATCCTTGAGGCGCTCGAGCGCCGAGCCTGCCCTGTCAGCAAAAAGGTGACGGCCATCAAAGGGCATGTCCAGTAAGGTGGACTGGACATCCCCAGAAAAACCAGACGTCCTCAACCAGGTGTAGCGCCTCAGGGCTACTGACGTGGAAAGCATTCTGCCCAGTGAGTCGGCGGTATCCAGCCCACATCTGATGGTGAATTTCGCTGAGTCTCTACCCTCTGCCACTGCGCGGGTGAGAATGGCCCGAGCCTCCTCCAGGCACTGTGGCAGCACTTGCGCAACCATATCCCACAGTGTATGGGTATAACGGCCCAAGAGGCATGCAGTATTCACCGACCGCAGCGCTAAGCTGACGGAAGAACACATCTTCTTCCCAAGGTGGTCCCGCTTCTTGGATTCCCTGCCTGGGGGAGCAGTAGGGAATGCGCCCTTAGAGGATGATGCTTGGACCACCAAGCTCTCGGGGGTCGGGTGTTGGGAGAGGAAAAGTGGGTCGCTCGGGCCAGGCGGTGGCGTCGGGCAATCATCCTGTCCACAGGAGCCCCTGTGCTGGGCGTGGAATAAGTGCCCAGAAGGACGTCGGTGAGAGCTTCATTAAAAGGCAGAAGGGGCTCCGAAGAGGCCGCCACCGGTTGAAGCACCTCTGTCAGGAGGTTAGTCCTGACTGTAACCGTAGGGAGCTCCAGGCCCCAGGCCTCAGCCGCCCTACGCAACACCACTGCGTATGAAGCTCCCTCCTCCATAGCCACGGTAGGGGGGGAAAGCATGCCAAGGTCTGGGGAGGTATCCAAACCTCTGGCGTCACTCAGGTCCTAACGCCAGTCTGGCTCGTCAAGCTGGTCAGCCAAAGGGTCCACAGACCCCTCCCAGTCCTCCTCACACTCCTCTGGTTGCCATTCAGGCCTGAAAGGAACAACAGGAATGAACAGAGGCACAAACATACCTTCCGATGCCGGTACCGACGTCGAGTGATGTCAGTCAGGGGGAGGCTGGGGGCATCGACATTGGAATCGGCGCCGGGGAAGGTACCGTGAGGTCGACCGGCATCGATCCGGATCCAGGCCCGGATCTTCGGGGGGCCTCTGGCACTGGGGCCGGAGCCACCGGCATTGAAGGCCCAGGGCCCCAGCCGAGTCCGCGGGCCCAAAGGCGCACCAGCGGAGTCGGGCTGCCCAAAGATGCCATGAAGCGCTTCGTAGAAAGCTCGAAGCTGGGCAGGGGACACTCCAGCACCGGGAAATGGAGGAAAACTCGGAGCTGTCCCTGGAGCAGGCTCCGAAGACAGAGCTGGAGAGCGGCGATGCTCCGGGTCCCAGCCGCGTCAGCCGGCCGACGGGGAGAAGGCGAAGAGCGAATCTGCTTCTTTGCCTTCTTCTTGTGCTTCAACTTACCTGATGATCTCTAAGGCTTGGATGAGGAATGGTAATGGTGGCTCCGTGACCAGTCCCGAGACCTTCCTCTCGACCGGGACCTCGAGCGACGAGGAGCCGACTGCCGGGCCTCCAAGAGCTTTTGGGACTGCTTCTGCAAAGACTTCGGATTCATGGCCCAGAAGTCGGGTCGTGGTCGCACTCCAGGCACCAAAGGCACACGAGGTGGGGGTCCGTAACCGACATCAGGCGGTTACAGGCCTGGCACGGTTTAAATCCGGTGCGACGATGGGACATCCCTCGTACACCAGGGGTCGATCGACTCAAAAAGAAGTCGACAAAAGTCAAGATAAAAACTAGTCAAAAAGTGACTAAGGGGTAGCTCTCGCTGGATCTGCGCTAGGCTGGCGCGGAAAAAGAAAGAACTGATGTCAGCGTGCAGGGACGGTGTCTAAGTAGACATTGCGACGTCATCCCGGCGACCACGACGCCGACGACGGACATGGAGTCGACCGACGTTACCTACCGACGCACAGGGTACTGCTAAGAGGAAAATTCTCCGGATCCAGTCTGACGCCCAGGGGTAATTCTAAGGTAAGGAATCTATAACTAATGGTCTCTTTCAGTTAAACTACCATCATTAATCAGAACTGTAATAGGATCAAAGCAGGTGGGAGATGTTATTCTGCAGCAGATTTTAAAATGTAAAATGGTTAGCAGAACAGGAAAGGTACATCTTCCAGCTCTGTAGCAACTTTCTTCCTAGGATTTCCTGACATTGCTGTGATACATCAATAAACAGACAAACATAAAATAACATCATCATTTTCACTAATTACTACAAGAACCACACAAGCAACAGGTCAGAGTAACTACCATCTGCATTCTCATAATCTTTTGTAGGTGCTGCACAAGCAACTGGTCAGGGGTTGCTAACAAACCTGTAACCCCACTATTCTTCAGAAACAGACCATTCAGGAGTTCTGAAATACCTAGGATCTATGTAAATACTTTGCTGCACGAGGTTGCTCATGCACAAACTCGTGTGCAGCTTGTCCAAGCAGATGTTGTGAATAACTAAAACAGCCATGCTAAAGCTAATCTGCAGCGGTCACCGAATAAGAAGATAAGATGTATCTAACAGTGATGAAATCACTCCTTTTCAGAGGCTGCTCCAGCAGGATTGGCTAAAACAGACAATCAATTCATCAGCGGTTGTTGCCCAAACAGAAGGTCAGAAGGGACAAACATAGCGATAAGCAATCTTTTTTGCTGGGGCTGACAAAGCAGCAGGTTACAAAGGGCTAACACGGCCATTATGATGCACTTTCATAGGTATATTTAAGAAGTAGGTCATACATAATTAATAAAGTTGAACTCACATTCCCCTGCAAGGAAGGGGTAACCATGCAGCAAGACACTTTCTTCTGTAAGGGTGATATAATTAGCTGACCTAAAACGACAAACAGCCCCGCACTTCAGGAGGGATTGATCAAGCAGCAATCTGCTACCAAGCATTTCAGCTAATCACATGTAGAAGCTTTGACAGTTGCCCCCAAAGCAGCACTGTTTCCTTTTTGTTAAGCCTCAGCAGTGCTAATACACAAATAGAAAATGCACAAGTCTCATCAAATAATTGCTTTTTTATTCAAATTTCATTTTCTTTCACTTGTTGTTGTAAAAAATGACGAGATTCCCTGTAAGAAATAGACTTATGGGGGACTGAAACAAATGAATTGCAATAAAATTACTTGAAGATTGTTCACAATGGCGTCCTCTCAGTCATTGATTTCAAGAAGCATTTTTAAAATGTGCATCTCATCTTCAATCAGTGGTTTAAAGTATTTCTGAGAATTCTGGTTTTGCATCTCTCTACCCACACAAAGAAAGTTCTTCATAAGGGCAAGCAGGGAGAATGCTCTTTCAGTAGCACCCACTTCAGTGTCCATCTTTAAATATGAGTTAAGGTCAGGAATATATTTATCTAAATACTGCATTAATTGTGTAAGTTGTTGCACGTCGTCTGGAGATCCAAGCTGTTCACCATCTAGTGATACAATTCTCCTGGTTTCCGACTGTCCAGGGCGTATTCCCTGTGGTGGTCTAGGACGTACGCCATTTGTGGATCTAGGACGTATGCTGCGTGGTGCTACAGAACGAGAACCATACTGTGGGCTTGGAGGTACCCGATCTGATGATCCAGAATGTATTCCATTTGCTAGTCCATGTGGTGTTTTGTCTAATGTTCCATGGCGTTTCTGTATCTCCTTCATACCGGCAATCTCCTTATCCATCATCTGTTCTGCTTTTTCATCCAATTGAATTCTCTTTTCTAAAAGCCTTTCTGTTTCTTTAACTGACTCTTGGTAGGGAGTTAGTTTTGGAAAAGCAAAACTTGGAGAACGGTCTGTTTCTTTAGTCATGCTTTCAAGATTTCCTAAGCTATCATTTAAACTAGAGGTGTCTTGTCCTTTAAGATTCATTTGGGCTTTCCTCATTTTAAGAACATCCTCATCTAACAGGCGCTCAGCATTTTCCTCCATTTGAATACTCTTCTGTAGCGATTTCTCAGAATCTTTCATAACATGTTGGAATTTGTCTGATGTTGTAAAAACGTAACTTGGAGGGTTGTTAGCTACTTCACTACTAACTTTTTTATGAGTTGGCTGAATGCTGGTGTCACTTGTAGTGCCTCTCGTTTGCGCGTCTTCATTGCTCTTGATATTATTCAGCAGTTCAGACACATCTTCATCGATTTCTCTAGAGAAGGACAAATCATTCGATGTTTTAGGTGTATCTGCAGGAGCGGGGCCCATGTATGACATTGGTGAGTTGGGCAATGGCTCTGGGTACGGTCTCTTTGATTCCGGGAGACTTTCTAGCAAACTCGTCAGAATGTTCTTAAGGCGTTTTAAAGCTTCGTGATCCTTCATTTGATTTACCACAGGGGCTGATGTAGAGCCTGAAAGATATCAAATAGTTATTATCTTAAGTAGGTACACATATATAAATGTGGAAAGAAAACAAGCATTTTGGCTAGTCTCACAGCATCAAATGACCACACTTTAAAATCTGTCCATTTGCATTCATGGTACATTTTGATAGAACCGCAATTCTAATCACACAGGTTTTGCAGATCATTCATATTTAGATCTAAAAAATCTATTCTTATGTTGATTGCGGAAGTGTTACAGTCATATAATTCACAAGAGGCTGGCCTAATCCTTCTCTAAGGCAGTGTTTGAATGTCACTCAAAAATGGGGGTTGCTTAAAAAATGTACAAGTGGTCACTACCCTTATTCCTAGTGGTATATCAACAAACATACCAGGCAATGAAGGATACTTGGAGTTAAGTGGGCAGTCCCTCAGCACTAATAATATTTATGACAAAGCACCAATCATATCTTTATAGATTTTGATGCTCCAGCCAGCTACATGGGCAATGGGCATTCACTCTGGTTATACTCATGTAATTCCTGAGTGTATGTACCTGTAACACTGCAACTTGCAAAAGCAAATATTGAACATAATGCTATGTTACCATCCTGTATACACATGTGCTTATTGTAACTGATTCCTCACAGTTCATGGTTATACTTAGCATCCGCTCATTAACCCACTATAACCAAACTGACTTGCAAAAAAAAAAAAAACGGTCTAATTTGGATTATTCAACCCAGTCTCACAGGACATAGAGACCACATTTTGTACTGCAGTATTTTATTGAAACCACTATTATCCCAGATTGGTACAATGATTACTCAGATGTTTTTAGGCTGGGGAAGCTGAGTCCCTTCCTCTTCATTACTTTTACGATTGCCCTATAGATTGAATTGCAAGGTCAGGCGGGACCAAGACTCGGGCACGCCGCCGAGTATGGCGGTCACGCCGGTCCCCCGGAGTCAGGGCGGGGTCGTCACGCACAGGGCACAGGATGTGACGCGGGCGGCTCCCGCCCCTCGCGCCTGCGGTGATTGGCTAATGGAGGCTTTGACCTGGAAGCACAAGAAGCGCTTCCAGGTTAATAGTGGTATTATGGCCAGGAAGCCGGTTGCAACCAGCTCCCCGGCCAATTCAGGCGGCTAGTAGGGATGCAGAGCAGGGCATGACCTTATAGAGGCAGGGGGGGCCAGATAGTCGGGCAACTATGCTGGCCTGTGGCGGTAAGGTCATGATTGGTGGGCATCGTTTACGGTCCTTAGCAGGCATCACCATTGTCAAATGGGGACGCCTGAGGGGGGATAGATGGTCTCTCATGAAACTCCAGGGGCAGTTACAGCCGGTAGGCTGGAAGGGTGCGGGGGGAGGGGAAGTTCCGCTTCCGGTAGGCTTTTTGGCCAACCCCCGCACACGAGCAAGGGCGCAAGAAAACTGGGCTTAACTGCACAGCCCCTTATGGAGATAATGTTGAGGGTGTAGGGGGTGCCCGGGGTGAGGGAACCTTCCGGTGCACTGGATCTCCTGCGAAAGGTCATTCCGGTAGGAGGGTGGGACCTAGCGTGATCTTGATCTTGGACTAGTCATTGACCTTGCCGTAGGCTCAAACAGGGATAAGCAGAAAGATAATGTTGCTGATCACTTAGCTTATGATAGGAATGGCTATGTATTAGAGACAGGTTAAGGACAGCCAAATGACACACTGTACATATCAATGTAATGGACCGGACTTTCTGCGTATTTTGTAAAATTGTGTAAATATTGAAATTCATGTTTTTGTTTATTGTTAGGAATAAAATACGGCCGGGGTTTTACGACCCTTAATCCAAACAGTGGTGTTGTCTACATTGTTGCCTGGGGGGAAAAGGGGCGGAGGATGGATCTGTCTTCCTTATGGGGGCCCCAAAGGTTGAGGTAAAAATTGGGTTGTCAGACCAAGGGAGGGGGACTCGGCAGTACCCGGCCATATCGAAAATCTGATTTAAGACGAAGTGCAGCCACTTCAAGTTCCTAGTGATGTCTTTCGGACTCCCTGATACCACTGCCATTTTGCAGTGCATTGTTAACAATGTCTTCTAGGACTTGATTTGAAATATTGCTTTTGAGTCAGAAAGTTTTACGTTCTACTAAGGAATTAAAAGCAAGGATTGTGCTCTTTTCTATGATTTATTATCAGCAGTCAAAACTCTAACAACATTAACAATATATTCTGGACAGAACCTCCTTTCCTCTTCTTCACAATGTCTTTACCAGCAGTGCTTTGGAATCCAGGTCCCATGGCTCGCAACACTGCTTGGTGAATGCCAGGCTTGGTCACACTCATGAACGCCATCAGACTACCTAAAGTCTACTCTTACTCTGAACCCTTAATCACTATCACAAGTTCCTCCTCCCTAATGAAGACTGTTTCTGTGATAAAATAATTGCCATGAGAACCGAATGGTGCAGCGTTCTGCCCAGTGTAGGCACTTTCATAAGTCCTTGGAAGGTATATAAATGGCACTGGGATCCTTTCCTTTGCTTCCATGTGCAGCTTTGGTTTGTCATTCCCATGGTGCCTCAGGGCCTGTAAATCTGCTTCCCTCTAGAGGCGTGAATTCCTTATTGGGGGGTGGACAGTCTCTGCCTTTGTTTGCCCAGAGGCGTTAAAGCAGAAGATGAGGTCTGCAGAAGATGTCAGTCCAGGGCTCCAACAAAGTGCTCACCTATTGTATAAAATGTTTGCTACTCTTCAGTTAGCTCTTGTCATCGGAGCACTGGACTCTGCCTTTCGGTGACGTCCAGCTGATGCCTCTCTCTGTACAAGAGGTCTCCTGTCAAACAGCTATGCTGCATGCAAACAATATAGCTTACTAGCACCGTTATGGTAGCAGCAACGGCTGCTAAAAATTAGGGTCAAAACAAACTGAGCTGGCAGACTCAGTATCACTATCTTCTCCTCTCCCTCTCTAAACCAGCAGGGAAAAATCTATTGACTGCAACTGCCGAAACATGACTGGCGGAGTCTGTAGACATAGCAATGACTTCAATCCAGTGGGACTGCCCACTGCTGCCTGCAATGCTGGTGTGGCGCCACACTAGGATTGAGGAAGCCGTGGGCCCAAACCACGTGTAGCATAGTCTCAATGCGACACATCAAACAGAAATAATGTTCAGAAGACAATATGCCACATATGTGGTCACTTTTCAGCAGGAATGAATGAATGAAAGGCATTTATAAAGTGCAATAAGCCACATATGTGGTCACTTTTCAGCAGGAATGAATAAATGAATGAAAGGCACTTTGGGATCCTTAACAATTTGTTATTGGCAGATCTTAACTCTCTGTAAGGGGAATAAGGCACAAAACGATCTGAAAGAAACTTAGGTCCAATTGATGAAACACCTAGCAAATAATAGTTAAGGGTTCAAATAGGATCAGTTTTTCGACGGGAAGTCAATGAAGGTACCGTAAACACTCTGGGCCCGAGTCTGATGCGGGTTGGAAAAGCTTCCCGACCGAGGGCCTGATTCTGATGCGGTTAGGAAGGCCTCCTAACGGCATTTGCTCCTTCCAAATTGGATCGGGAACGTGTCTTCCCGACCGAGGGCCCAATTCTGATGCGGTTAGGAACAAATGTTCCCATTGAAGTCAATGGGAGTTCAACCAAATCGTATCTGGAAGCATCCGGATGCATCCTACTCCGCCGGTCGGACTTTCCCGATCCGAGTGGGTCGGAAACCATTTCCCAACCGATTCGGTCGGGAAGCTTTTCCAACCCGCATCAGAATCGGGCCCATAGTAGTAGAACTAGTACGAGGGAGTTTAAGGGTCAATCTGACTGACACGTTTTGCACTACATGCAGCTTCTTAATTAAATATTTAGGCAAACCCAAATAAAGACTGTTACAGTAGTCAACATTGCACCCATATGTTACAGGAGTGGCTGTCAAGTAATCAAATGGAACACTGCCCCAAAACCATTCCTGAAAAAGGCTCGCAGGGACCAACAAGATATGGCAGAATCCAATAGGCAATTTTTGAGTTGCCAAACAGGCCAAAATTCATTTACCTCATATGTGACACATACTGGTGTATATACTTCGCAGTGGCTCGCATTGTAAATAAATTTATTTATGTATGAAGAAAATTAGAATTGACTTTGTGCATGCTACGCTGGTTCACACATGTACTCATTTGCATGCACTGTACTGGTTGGTATACAGGAACAGTGGTTGGAGTAATCAGTATGCCCGGTTAACGCGTAGGTACGCTACTGGAATACTAATCAAGCACACAGGTTTGCATGAAAAAGCATACAGTTTAAGGTGTGCAGATTTCAAGCACACCATATTGGTTTATATTCCCAATATACTGGTTTATATCAACAGCACACTGCTGTGTCTATTTAGTGCATTGGTGTATGCAAGGTAAATATTGGTCTATGTATAACACAGTAGGTTGCATGCACAATATACTGTTTGTAGGCATAGTGTATTTGTTTACCTTTATAATGAATTCATTCTTAGGCACAATGCACTGCAAAGTTCCTTGTATAACACGCAGTTTTCGGGCAACAATAAAAGTGTCAAGATAACTCCGGTGATTAATGTACCTGCTGGAGAGGAATCGGAGTTTTGGCTAAAGGCAGCTTTGACTTATCTAAGGTAGCACCAATAGTTAATATGCCTGCTGCAAAGAACGTGTACTAAGCATTTCAAAGAACAGTATTTTATGTGCATAGCTCAGTGGGTTACTGCTTTTGTCACAGAGATTCTTTTGTTACTGTGCAGTTCATAAGTTACAATCGTAATCTAGCTCAGAGAGCTATGAAGTGCCATCAAAGAGCTGCACGCAAACTGCATGGTACAAGTTAGAAAGTTATGTTTTTTTCCCAGTCTTTCATTATCCCGATGCTGTTAAAGAAAGTTTGTTTGGGTAGAAATAAATTATTATTAATAAAGTCAATGCTAACCACTGTGTTATATTCGGAATCCTGAGTTTGTGGTTCTCCAGACAAAGCACTCTTAAAAAATGCCTACCAGTATTGATGACGTGAATCCTTCGCCTTGTAGTCCCGTTTGCCTTATGTAACATTTTTATACACTGATTTACACACATATGATTCATTGTCTCTCTATGTGTGTGATGTAGAGTGCTCCAACACCCTACACTGGTATGAGAGGTGCTATAAAACAAATAAAATAAATGTGACGAGCTAACGAGAGAAGAGAGGCACTGTTGGAGGATAGTGAGGAAATCATTGAAGAACCCCAACAAAGATTGTCATATCCTTGTGCACAGTAAGGTCATCATTTACTATGCTTTAAAAGCTAATAAAATAAAATATATAATGACGAATGTATTGTAGAATGCACCATTTTCCCCCAAATTTTCTTGGTGGGAGAGCCCACCCAAAGCCCCTCTTTGTAGTAGTCAGGGCCACTCACTGCACTCATTATGCACCATACGGGGGGCTGGTCTGACAATATTTGCCAGGGTTGCTTTGGGTTCTCAGTCTGGCCCTGGCAGGAGCAGGGGCCTCGTACCACAAAATAAAAACAAACATTGAAAAGTTAGTTACTGAGATACAGCACCCAGGGCCAGATGCAGCCCATTTTCCTTAAAGGACAACGGGATGCATTTTTTTTTTTTTAAATGAAACGTTTTCGTTTCATTTTTTAAGGGCAGGCAGTGGTCCCTGGGACCCCTGCCTGCCCTTAAAAAATATTTTTGGAGCCAGTCACAAAGGGGAAGGGGTCCCCAGGGGACCCCTTCCTATTTGCGACTTCATTACCACCCTCTTAAAGAGGGCGGTCATTTGCTAGTGTTTTGCGACTGCGGTCGAAAAACATTTATACATGGCTCTGCGGTCGCTATTAGGAAGGGAACGCCCCTTCCTAATAGCGAGTCGCAATACACTATTTTGTGAGTCGCAAATTATTTGTGAGTCGCTAAATAGTGGAAGTACATGGCCCAGACTAAAATTGCAAGTGCAAACGGGTCGCAAACCCGTTTGTGCATGCAATTTTACGTCGTACATCTGGCCCCAACCTTCCAATTAAATGTTTTCAATTTTTGCATATCTTTTCAATGTACAATAATACAATCTTTAATAATTCAAGTATTTGTTTGGTGTATACTTGTCTGTGTATTTTTTGCTTGGGGGTCCCCGGCTTCCAGTGGGGGTCCTCAGGAGTCAAAAGGTTGGGAACCAGTGATGTAGGTTATTGCACATATACCCTGGGGTGTCTTGGCGCTGTCTACTCCTGAGCAGGATGGAGCCTAGTCATTGAAGAGCCAAGTTTTTAGTTCTTTCCTGAAAGATATAAGGGTGGGAAGCGCTCTCATATAGGGTGGCAGACTGTTCCACAGCTTAGTAGTTGCAAAAGCAAAGCTTCTGCCTCCCCAGAGGACCTTGGAAAATCTGAAAGTGGTCATAAGGTTTGCCCCTAGTGATCGAAGCTGTCTACCCGGCGTATAGATCTGAAAAGAGTGTTTCAGAAAAATGAATTGGTAGACTTGCATAACTGGATGGTTTGTCTATATAATGCATTGCTTCATACACGTAATATACTGGTTTGTGAATATAATATATTGGTTGTGATGTACCAATCTATTGGTATTATGTGCTGGTTTCCATGCATGCCATACTGGTTCCCATGCATAAATAGCTGATTTGTATAAGATTCCATGCCGATTTGCTTGAGTAATATACTGGCTGACACACATAATTCTACTGTTCATATACATGAGATGTTGGTTCATTCTTGTAATGTTCTGCTTTCTGTGTGAAATATAGTAGATAAAATGGTCAACAATTGGTTTTAAAGCATTACATGCTGATTTGCATGAACTATGTACTTGTTCTTACACATAAACTACTGGTTTGCATGTTTACAATATTGGTTTGCATGTATAAAGTACTGCTAGGCATGCACCATTGTGTGGTACACTTGAAAAACACCTTAGTGTGTAACCACAATATTATGTCTATAAACAACATACTACTTTCTAAACATTACATAATGATTTGAGTGTGCAATATAAATTAACATATTTTTGGTGAGACCTCTGCATTCCATTTACTATTATTTGTCAGTCACGCTATTTAATGAACGGCAACATTCTTGGTTTGCATGGGTTTTACACTGAAGCCTGTGCTTCATGCAGTGGTTTGGTTGCATTATTGTATGGTTTGACTCAGCAGATTTGAGGGCGTGGAGACAATGACAGGGGTCAGAGGTCTCTGGAACCTGGAGCCCTACCTAGAGAAGTCACTTCATGCAAAGCAGAGAAGCACTTGCTGTTTGCCCTCAGAAGTAAATTCTTTGGCTCTTTTGCTCATATTATCCGGTCACAATTGCTAGGTTATGCTTTTAAAGTCATATTTTGCATTTTATTCTGCTTTGGAGTTTTATTAGTAAATTATAAATATCATTTCAACATGATTAAAAAGTGTGCTCGTAGCTGCCATGCTTTCAGTTTTCTCGTGCGACATATCCATGTTACCTACCAGTGGGTTTGTATGTGAGATTTTAATGCTGTGACCCTTTATCAGGAGTGGAACAAGGCAATTATGTCCATACAAAGGGACGTTTCCTGAAATGACCATCTTTTACTGAAATGTAATGGGCTCGAGGAAGCCTTAAAAAGCTGCAGTTGCCTGGGGCAGTGGGAATGATAAGCACCATATTGGCACTTCAGTCTTTCAGGACATGGCCCTGGTCCCCACAGACAGGCAGGGCATACACAAACTGAATTCTGCATCCTTCCCCGCTGCATCATAGTCTGTCAAAAGCAAGTCACAGGGAAAGTGCACAGAGGTAGTCCAGTGCACCAGACACTGACAGTCAACTGGTAGTATTTCCTGCAAGATAATAGCCCTATAGCAAAAGAAATTCCACCAGTGGATTCACTTTAAGATTTAAGCCTCCCTTCGGAAACTGTAGAACACTCATAACCATCCACCTTTAGATCAAGCGCCTAGACTGCTTTATAACAATGAAATTAAGGTAGTATCTAGGAGGCACTATCCACCCATCACTTGTTACACATCAAGAACCCATTACCACCTCTTGCCTCCCTCTTCCTCCTTTCCCATTCACTATGTCCTTTCTCTTCCCCATCCTCTCCACTTTTCCCACCCGCCCATTTGCACTCTCTTCACTCTCTCAACCTGTCCCAATTCTTCCACTTCCTCTCTACTCACTCTTACTAACTTTCCTCTTTACTACATCTCTTCTATTGTCTCAACTCTGCCTTTCTCTTCTTTTCTCCTTCATGGCTCTGCTTCTCTAAATTTCTGCCCCTCCTTCTGTCTCCCCCCCCCTTCTCTTATCCATCCCTTTTTTTGTCTCGCACATCCTGCTACCTTTGTGACTCTTGCCTTTTCTAGAACTCCCCTTCCTTTTCCTTGTCTCTCTCTTCCTGCCACACCCTGCTCGTTCTCTTACCCTCTCTTCTTCCCGCCTTCCTTCTATCACCATTAGTCAAACCCCGTTCCACCTCTTTTCATCTCACCTTCACTCTCCTTTCACCGTCTCCCTCTTTTCTCTCTCTCGCCCCCTCACACTTCCTCTTTTTGTCTCAGTATTTTCGACTTTCCAAGTTCGATCCTTTTGTGTCCTTCTCTCCTTCCTTTGCCCTTTTTTCTGTCTCTCTCCTACATACTATTGGATATCTTTCTTCTACATATATGGTGCTTCGATGTCCTGTAGTGTGAAAGGCTTTATTTCATACAATGTTTTGTTTCCGTGCGACTCTTTACGGTGTTACACATCCTGTTATGGCTTTTTATACAACATCACATTGTATTCTGGGCATTGACATTTCACTCTTCAGATCACAGATTAAATGCCCAAAGTAAACATGATGCTGTTTAAAAAGATATGCTTATGACTGTCAAAAGGCCTCAAGCTTGACACAATCAATAAACAGAAACGCTAATTTGAGTAACTCGCTAGTATTGTGCTAAAGGTAAGAGCTTCTTGCAGGTGTAAGACAGGTCAAGGGATTGTGGCTTGATAAAGTGGTTCAGTGGGCTAAACACCTGCCCATAGGCCTGCAAGACAGCATGTTGGGATTTCAAACTAACATGCGTGATTGGAGAAACGTTTTTCTAAATCTGTTTTGTTATTTAGAACAGTTATGTAGCATATCTATCAGTATACATGCCAAAAGCTTTAGATATTAAAATTTTCCTGTGCAGATAGTGTGAGTGAATCACAAACAGTACTATCAATAACAGGCCAACAGGCATGAGTAAACATGATCAACATTATATACTGACACACGGTTACACAGTGAAGAGTGGAGAGGAGTGAACAATAAGTACCCTCAATTGATGTAAACAAGCGACAGCAGATTAATACAGTGATGTGAAGCAGCCTTAAAATAACATCTATGTTCCATGGAAAAGTGTTACAAAGAAGACAAAGCGCAGGTAAGTGTAGAACTCTTCTTTATTCGTCTTCACACCACCACAGGTTTCAGTCAGCTGGAGTGCACTGTGGAATGTTGGCAAACAGGGACCAGGGCCGTACCAACTGGGACAGGGAGGGGGGGGGTCCGGAATGTACCATGGAATGGAGATTACGACACACCTCCTTGCATAGGGAGAGAGAAGGAAAAAAAGAGAAGAGGAGAGAAAGAGGGGCAAGGAACTGAAGGGGAGAGAGGAGACAAAGATGCAATGCATGAGATACAAAAGCAAGAACCTTCACTTTACACAATAATCTCTAACCCACACAGGAGTGGACTTGATTCTCAGAGATCTCCTGGGCATTGGTAACTCGGACTCGCTCTCTAGATTAGAGCTGTGATCAACGTCACCCCCTGATTGTGATGAATGATTCTGTCCATGCTCCAGGTTTGTCTATTCTCTAGTTGGACAACATTTTTCCCCACTTTGGATATTCTGCAAGGCTCAGAGAACCTGGATGCTTCTCTTCTACGTGGTTTGGGCAGGTCCACGCGGACTCATTCTCCCTCTTTGAACACTTGGGATTTGACGTGCTTGGTTTGGTCATATCTGTTTTTGTATTTGTTCTGGTGTTCATCCACCCTTCTGGAAATTTCACTGCGGTTGACCACACAAGTATCATTCCTTTTCAACCCTGGAGGAGACAGTCTTGTTTTAGGGACCCTTCCTTTGAGAGAGGTGAACGGGGAAATTCCTGTTACACTATTGGGGGTGGAGCGATAAGCCCAAATAGTCTCCATTAAGGCAGAGTTAGCCGGGGTCCCCATGACTTCTGCCCTCTGGAGGCATTCTTTGAAGATTCGGTTGATCCGCTCCACAAGTCTATTAGCGTGGGGACAATACAAAGCTGTCTTGTGATGATTGATGCCCCTGTATGACAAAAACTCTTTCATATTTTCAGAGGTGAATTGCACCCCATTGTCTGTAACCAGGGTGTCAGGTATACCCTCATCACAAAAAACGCCTTCCAAGAATTGTGTGAGAATTTTTGTGTCGATTTGATGTACACATTTATATACCACCCAACGAGAGTGGTAGTCCACTAATACTAAAATGAAGCGTTCTTTTAAACTTTTTAGGTTGAGGAGACCTATAATGTCAAGGGCCAACTTGGAACATGGCCTGTTCGGAACCTCCACTGGAGACAGTGGAGGTTTGCGGGTTTGTTGAATCTTGTCACTGCGGCTACAATCCAAACAATTTTTCACAACGTTCTCAGTCATAGCATCCATGCCTGGCCACCAGTAGTCCAATCGAATTTTGTTCTTGGGGAGACTATGCCCTAAATGACCCATGTGAGCCAGATCAACTATTTTCTCTCTTAGATTCTCAGGTGGAACCACTTTCTCCCCACGGCAAACAATACCTTCTTGTATATTCAATTCTAGTCTTACATCCCAGTATTTACACAGGTTTGACGGAACGTCACTTTTAGAAGCAGGCTACCCATTTCTGATGAACTCTTTGATAGAACACATTTCAGCATCAGCATGCACAGAAATATCCCATTCCTCCTTGTTCAGACAAGTAAGTTGGAGTATGACATCATCACAATCATAAGAAACAGTTTTGCATTCGTCTACTGGTGGAGAACGGGATAAGAAATCAGCAACAATGTTTTGGGAACCTGGCACATACTTAACACTGAAATTGTACCCTTTAAGCCCTAGGATCCATCTGGCAATCCTGGGGGTGGTTCTAGTTGACCCTTTTATGGTAAATGCAAACATGAGGGGTTTGTGGTCAGGGGGGCGTGGCCAGGGAGCCGATGAGGACAGACACGTGAGCTGAGAGCTCCGCGCCGACCCCATACATTATCCTGATTGAGCCGAGCTGCAACGCACTGCCGGGACCCAGGGACTGCCCCGATTGCCCTGGTGCATAGCGAAAGACGCTGCAGCCCGAAAAACGGGCCGAGAGTGGAGGCGGCGGGCCGAGCGAGGCGACGGAACCGGACCAGGAGCACCCAAGATGGCGCTGACGCTGGCGACCTGAGGCCTGTGAGGACGCTGAGGGCGGCGATAGAGCGGAGCGCCGGAGGCCAGGAGCATACGGTGGAGCGGGAGTACAGGCGGTCAACTCCGGACCGCGGCGGGAGTGCACACAGTGGGCAGCACCGAGAGGGAGTCGGCGGTCGTAAAACAGCCGCGAGGCCCTGAACAGCCGGAGCAGAGGCGGCCTGAGCGCTGGAAACGAGCGCGGTGTACCGGAGGCCGACAGGCATACGAGGGCACCCCCCCGACGAGTGGCATCCAGTGGGAAATCGAGAAGGTGCCTTCCGGTTGCGGATTCGCTGGGCTGGAACGGCCGGGGGCCGCAGACGAGAACACCCGCTGCGTAGGAGAGCTGTGGGCCTCACGGCGGGACCGGATTGGAGCCGTAGCATAGCCGCAACACGGCCTGGTGGACTTTTGGCAGGTGAGCGGGGCCGCACCGGCTATTATGCTGAGCGAAGACTCCCTGGCGCGGAGGCGAGAGGAAGCTAAGAGTGGAGTGCTGGGGTCGTGAATTTGCCACGCTGGGTGGAGGCCCGGGAGGGCGGTGGCCCGCTGCAGTACCCTGAGAGGACCGGCAGTGCTTTGGGGACGGCATTAAGATGCGCTGAGCGGCTAGGGGGCCCGGCGGCGGACTTCCACATTGGGACCTGAGGAGCGGCCTGGAAGAGGGGGGGCCTGAGAGCGGACCAGACTGCCATCCCGGACAGGTGCGGGACTCTCCCACATAACATTGGGGGCACTGCTGAACTGAAGGCCGGTGTGGAGTGCTGGAGAGGGAACGGATACCTGGGGGCTCACCGAGGGCAGAGGAGTCGGCATATGGGCACGGCGCTCAGGGCCCGCAGGAGAAGGATGAGTGAGACGGCGGAGGCGGCAGGCCCAACTGGGGTGTGGTTCTGACAGAGGCTGTGGGTCGCTATCGGGCGTGGAGGCCTGGGCCGGGGCTTCGGCACCTCTTGGAGTGACTGAGCTGGAGGCCGAGACTGCAACACGGCATGGGGAAGCCACGGGGGAAGCAGGGGGGAGCGACCCCGGACCCTGATGACTCGGCGACGGAGCCCGGGAAACAAGATGTTGCTGAACACCTCCCTGGGACCCTGGGGCAGCAGCAGTTCGCCTAAATATTGCAAGCCATCACCGAGACAAGAGCGGCCCTACAGCAGGACATTGCGCAGGTAGCGACGGGCCTGGGCCTACTCCGGGCTGACCACGCAAAACTAACTGATCGGGTGAAGCAGACGGAAACGAAATTGGAAGATATGGAACCGGCTCAGAGAAAATTGGAGTCACAGATGGGGGAGGCTATGAGTCGGTTGCAGGCCCTGGAACGGAGAGCTGAGGACCCGGAAGGGCGAAACCGCAGGAACAACATACGGGTGGTGGGACTGCCGGAAGGAGTGGAAGGGGCCAATATGGTGGACTACCTGGACCACTGGTTGAGAACAGAGGTGGCGCCGGAGGGCTTGTCTCCTTTTTACACCCTGGAGAGAGCACATAGGGTGCCGGCGCGCCCGCTGGCGGCTGGGCGGCCCCCGAGACCGGTTATTGCACGTCTGCTCCATTATAAAGATAGGGATTTGTTGCTGCACAGAGCCCGCTCGTCAGGTCCTTACAAGGTGGACAATGGTAATGTAACGCTGTTCCCGGATTACACCTTCGAGGTGCAGCGCCGTCGGGCTTCTTTCATGGCGGTGAAGAAGGCGCTAAGAGACGAAGGACTGCAGTATTCGCTGATGTTTCCTGCGCGCCTGAGAATAGTGATGGACGGACGGACACACTTTAGCGACAACCCGGAGAAGGCGTGGTCTTGGCTAGAGACCTACCGGGTGGGAACGGGAGCGGCAGAGCGAGGCAAGGGACTGCCGGCGGAGGGAACTCGCCCCCGCAGATCGCAGCGTGTCAGGCGGTGACGCCCTGGTGCGGGGGGGCCCCAGGGCGACTCAAACAGAAACGGAGAGGTCGGCGGCTTTGCAGGCAGTGGCTGCAATCTCCCAGGAGAAGATTTCTCAATTGGCGGAGGCCACGGAATCGGAGAAGGGCTCAGGAGCAACGGATTCTGACGAGACAGGGGCGGGAAGCCCTGCTATCCCGCATGTCACACCTGGGACAGCTGATGAACTTGTTGATGTCTAGGGATCCTAGAGGGTCTTTCACTCTTGCTAGAACAGGGCCTAGGAAAGCTGGGACAGTATTATTCATGAGCACGATTCACAAACTCGAATAGCAGGGGATCGGCAGGCCCTGGGGACGTTTATCCATTGGTAAATGGGCGGGGCTTACTAAGTTGCGAGTCCCCGGAGAGCTCGGGGCTGAGTTAGTGCTGGGGGTACGGCGCCGACCAGTGATGGCAAACTAAGCAGGGTCTTGTTGGCCCTTGGTCGCCTCCCCTGACTGGTCTTAGTTCGCAGGTCCACAGTAGCTACTGTAGGACGTAGGTTGGGGGTTGTAGTTTGGATTGGATCTAGTGTTGTAGTGCCTGTTCTGGGGTGGGAGGGATTTGGGGAGTTAGAGGGGGGAGGTTTGAGGGATGGGGGGTTGGTGGGGGGGATCATATTTTTCGGGGCCACCGGTGTGTCCAAAACGGGCGAGCAGTTACATACAGGACATCAGATGAGACATGGGGACGATCCAAGAAGTTAAATGCATAACATGGAATGTACGGGGGTTACACACAATGCAGAAGCGCCATAAAGTGCATGCGTCCTTGGTGCGTATGGGGGCCCAAATAGTGTTTCTGCAAAAAACCCATATTAACCGCGCTGAAGGATTGGCGCTTTCACGGAGGTGGAGAGGGCAAGTATACTATACAACATATTCAGCGTATGCCAGGGGGGCGCTAATATGGATCAGAGCGGGGGTCCCCTTTCAGTTAATAAGACAGGTGGTGGATCCAGAAGGGAGGTTTATGGCGGTGGCGGGACGTCTGAATGGGAGGGATGTGACTCTGTGCAGTGTATATAAATTGGCACCATACCTGACCGGCTCGGTGCTCATGGGGGGCGATTTTAACTCCATAGCTGACGTGGACATGGATAGATCACACCCGCCTTTGCCCGAAGCACCTGTACATAGGCTCTCCAAAGTCCGACGGGACTGGCAGGATAGATGGGGGCTCGTGGACACGTGGCGTGCACATCATCCGGACGAGAGGGATTACTCCTTTTTCTCGGCTGTGCATGACTTACATGTGCGGTTGGACGTGCTACTGTGTTCCCCGGATAAACACACTAAAGTAGGCCATAGTGAATACCTAACACGGACAATCTCTGATCATAATCCGCTACTGATGAGGCTACAATGGGCCCCAGAGTGGCCTGCGATACCGGCCTGGCGGTTACGACCGGAGGCATTGGAGGACCAGGTCTTCCGCGAGGAGGTAAGGATTGGGATCGAACAGTATTTCCTAGAGAATGAGGGCACAGCGACGACGATGGCACTGGAATGCGACGCATTTAAGGTGGTGGTAAGGGGAATATGCATTGCCAAAATGGTGGGAGTGAGGAAAACCCTAGTGAAGGAAGTTGAGGGAGCAGAGCAGCGTTTGCGGGAGGTTGAAAGGGCCCGCCCTGAGAATCCAGGACTACAGGAGGAAGTGGTGGGAGCTAGAGAGGCGGTGGCGGCACAGTTAGAAAGGTTGCACTGTTTTGACTACAGGAGATATTTGACACAAGCACACGCAGAGAGGGACAAGGCGAGTACGTTACTTGCCTGGCTGGCTAGCCCGGTACCCCGAGGCACCCCCATATTAAACTTGGCATCCCCGACGGGAACCCTGGAATATACCCAGCAGGGGATTAATGGGCTGTTTTTCGATTACTATCATGAACTATATCGGAGTAAACTACGGGTGGCGGAGGTTGATATAAGGGAATTCCTAGATGGGGTGGTGTTGCCCCACTTAGATAAAACGCAGGCAGACTCATTGGGACAGGAAATTACACTAGGGGAAATTAGGGGAGCGGTGAAACAGATGTCGGGTAACAAAACCCCCGGGACGGACGGATTGCCAAAAGAATTCTATTCAGCCTACATCGACATACTGGCCCCGAAACTGATGGCGGTGTTTAGGGAGGCGCGGGAGGTGGGAGTGCTACCGGCATCCGTCCGCGAAGCGGTGATTATCCCGTTGCCAAAATCGGGAAAGGATCCAACGGACAAGACAGCTTATCGTCCCTTATCCATGCTCACAACCGATTATAAAATTCTGAGTCGGATACTGGCGACCCGACTCCTCCCATATATGGTACAGCTGGTCCACCGTGACCAAGCGGGATTTATACCCACCCGGAACACGGCCACTAATGTGCGCCGTTTACTCCGTATATTGGGAGAAGACCGCCAGGAGATCACAACCGAGGTTGTCCTATCAGTGGACATAGAGAAGGCATCCGATAGCCTGGAATGGCCAATTCTGTTTCAAGTTCTACGGACGTTTGGACTGGGGGAGACTTTCGTGGAATGGACCAAAATCCTATATCGATCGGCGACAGCAAGGGTTTGGACGGGGAGTATGATTTCCCCCTCCTGTCTAGTGGGGAGGGGAACGCGACAGGGGTGCCCGCTCTCTCCGTTGTTGTTCGCGTTGGCCATCGAGCCCCTAGCTGCGTATGCAAGGTTGGAGCGCGCGTATCAAGGGTTGAGCCTCCGCGGAGTTACGCAATACATATCATTGTACGCCGATGATTTGCTTATGTTTTTAGCTAACACAGGAGAGGCGTTAGACGGGGCGATGGGGTTACTTCGAGAATTTGGTAAGGTGTCAGGACTTGGGGTGAATTGGGCGAAGACTTGCATATTTCCGGTGCGCCGATCGGAAACTGGCCCCCCCCCAGGTTGAGGGCATAAGGTGGGAGCCAAGGTGCTTGCCATATCTCGGCACCCACATTTATCATGCGCCAGACAATATTTTAGCAGGAAACATAGGTAGGGCTGTGCGCGGACTTAGGGGTAGCTTTAATTTTTGGAGAACTTTGCCACTCTCTGTGGCGGGTCGGGTGGCCTTGGTAAAGATGGTGGCGCTCCCCCGGCTGTTGTACTTCTTTAGGACGCTCCCGATATGGATACCGGGATCCACTTTTCGACAGCTCCGTTCCATGGTTGGGGGGTTCTTGTGGGGAAATGGTAGGCGGCGGGTGGCATTGGACACCATGATGAGGCCGAGGGCCGAGGGGGGTTTAGCAGTCCCGGATTTTGAGTGCTATTATTTGGCAGCCCAGCTACAGTGGCTTACCCAAGCGGTGGCGGCGGAGTTTAGGGGGCCGGCCAACCTAGAGGGGAAATGGATACCACGCCATGTGTTGTCCTTTATAGTGCTCCAACAGCGATTGAGACTGGGGACGCTCACCAATGAGGAGCGGACACTGCGATTATGTTGGAACCGGAGCCAACGCAGGGCAGGCATTGATCGGCCGTATGCCCCGGAGATACCACTGGGGATGTGTACAGCTCTCCCGCATGGAGTATTGGACTGCGCTGGCGGAATGGGAGGACCTGGGAGTGCAGGTATTAGGAGACCTCTATGAGGACGGGGCCTTGTTGCCCTATCAAGCCCTGCAGGAAAGACATGGACTCCCTCGCGGGGATTATCTATTGCACTCGGCACTGGTTACTGCGGTGCAACGGCTCTGGAGGGAGGGCCTTGCGGAACCCCGGACGTCTATGGCGTGTCAGTACGTAGTGATGGCGGTGGGAACCAACAAGGTGGTCACATGTCTATATAGACACATGATAGAGGAGAATATTGAGCCACTAAGGGGGTTACAACAGAAATGGGAGGTAGACTTAGGAAAGGAGATTCCTGAGAAAGCATGGGCTCACATTGTGGAGAGAGCGTGGAAGAGCACGAGGAACGCTATGTTCCAGCTGGTTCACTTTTTTATACTGCATAGGGCATATCTAACCCCGGCCAAAATAAATAAGTATTTTAAAACAGACACTGCCCAGTGCCCGCGCTGCCATCTAGAGGGGCGGAGTTTAGCCACATGATGTGGAGCTGCCCACAATTGGGTACCTATTGGGAGGAGGTAACGGAATTGCTGTGCGACATCACGGACCGACGACTTGAGGCCGACATGGGTACCTGCTTACTACACTGGTTTCCGCACACCTCCAAACTGAAGGTCACGAGTAAATTCTGGGATCTGGGACTGTTGCTAGCTAAAAGAGAGATAACGGCACACTGGAAATCGAGAGATGGGCCTACCGTGGTGCGGTAGAAGGCAGAATTGATTAAATGGGCAACGAGCGAAAGCACAGTTAGGTATCAGCACGCCAGGCGTACAGATAATGAAAAGGCACTGGAGACTGCAAGGGCATGGGAGGCACTAGTGACAGCGCTGCAGGCCCCAGAGGAAGATTCAGAGGGGGATTCAGCCCCGGAGATATAGAAAGGAAGGTGTTGGACGGCGATGGGTGGTGTGGGTACCCCCGAGACAAGCATGTTGTGCAGACACTGTACTAGAGCAATTAGGAGCAAGGGCGTATTGAGAGGAGATGACCATGTAGAGTATTGCAGCGGGAATAGTTGAGGTGGATTGATTAGACACTTGAAGAAGGACACACCGGTGGAAGGGGGTGGAGTGGGAGGGGGGTGGGTGAAGGGTTACTTTATTTTATTAGTCATATTACCCGGTTCTCCTGGGGCGGATAGGTGTCGCTGAATAGCAAGAGAAGGACCGCTCCCCGACAGTAATTTGAAGTAGGGGGGAGGGGAAGTAGCGGCTAGTATGGGGAACGTCAGCATATGCTAAGAATGAGGAGAGAATGAGGAGGGATTGGATGGGTGGAGGGCCGACTGCAGGGAGTGGTATTGTATATACATAATATGGCATATATGTTTGCTGTTGTGAGAGAAAACTAATAAAAACAAGTTACAAAAAAAATGAGGGGTTTGTGGTCAGTCTTTACAGTAAATGGAATACCCCACAGAAAGAACCGGAAATGTTTGATCGCCCAATAGCAGGCAAGTGCCTCTTTTTCGACTACAAAGTAGTTAAATTCTGCACCCTTCAGGGCACGGGAGGCAAATGCGACGATCTGTTCTTTACCGTCAGCAATTTGGGTGAGACTAGCTCCCAGGCCTTTGTTGCTAGCATCGGTGCAAAGGATTGTAGGTTTGGTGGGGTCGAACCTTCCCAGGGATGGGGCAGAAATGATACATTCTTTTACAGTTTCAAAGGCATCATGACAGTTGTCAGACCATACAAAGGGAGTTCTGGATTTGAGCAAACACCGTAGGGGTTCAACTATGGAAGCATAAGTTTTGACGAACTTAGAGTAATATTCGGATAGACCCAAGAATGATTTGAGATCCTGAACGCAAGTGGGGGCAGCAGTGTTATGAATAGCCTCCACCAGGTCCAATTTGGGTCTGATACCATCCTGCGAAATGGTGTGCCCAAGGTACTCAACCGATCCCACGCCAATACGACATTTTTCCTTTTTGAGAGTGAGACCAGCTTTTCCCAAGTTGGATAACACCATTCTGAGGGTGGAATTGTGTTCCTCCAGATCCTTCCCATAGATGAGTATGTCCTCCTGGAAGCAAAGGGTTCTGGGAAGGTCTTTTAGAACGTGTTGCATGATCCTCTGGAAGGCGTCAGCCGCAGAGGCCAACCCAAATGGCATACGTAGGAATTGGAATGCTCCCAGAGGAGTAACAAAGGAAGTTAGGTGACGTGAGTTTGGGTGCAGCTCTACCTGGTGGTAGGCTGAGGACAAATCCAGGACACTGAAACAGCTGGCACCTTTGATAAGGGTGAGGACCTCATGTATGCGGGAAAGGGGGTGCCTATCCACCCAGATGTTCTCATTGAGGTCCCTGAGGTCCACACACAACCTGATGTCTTTACTGGACGCCTTGGTGGTGAGAACAATGGGGGCCAACCACTGTGAGCATTCGATAGGTTCAATTACGCCTAAGGACAATAATCTGTTGAGTTCAGTGCGAAGGGGGGCTTGCATCATGTGTGGTATGGGTCTAACCTTGTGTGCCACAGGCTTGGCATTGGATTTTAACTTTATGGAGTGTTGGTAATCCTTAAGTAAACCCAACTCATCAGAAAAAACTTTGGGGAAATCGTTGCATACTTCCATCCCCCCCAACTGAGGGATCCACCAATAAAACCTGATCAGGACTGTTGGGATCTAGTTTGATGCCCAGTTCCCTTTGATGTTTCCACCCTAACAAGTTAGATCCCTTCTGGGTGACGTAAATCCTGCCCACCGTATTCCTGCCCTTAAACCCAATTTCCATGGTGGTCATGCCCAACAAGGGTATGGGATCCCCATTGTAACCACCCGGATGAATGTCAGGGGGCAGTATGGTCTCTTGCCAGGAGGGAAAAAGTTGGGAGAATACCTTAGCATCAACTAGAGTGTATGGGGAACATGAATCAGCGAAGACAGTTACAGGTTTATTGTCCAGGGTGATATTGCAAGAAGGAAATTTGGCCGTATCATCAATATCTTTAAGTTGAAAGATTAATTTAGTCTCAGGGAACGATTCTTGTTCAATTGACAACACAGATTTGGAGCGCTGATCTCTACAAGCCCTGGTCAAATTTCCCCTTTTTCCACATTTGTGGCAAATGACAGAACGGGCTTGGCATATGGGATTGTTCGCAATATGGCTCGGGCTCCCGCACCTATAACACTTGAGTTTGGTTCCAGGAGGGAACGTATTAGCAGACTTACTTTTAGTATCTTTACCTGTATCGTGTTTGCTTATGGCATTGACCTCTGTGGATTTGTCCCCCTCTCCTTTCATAACAACCATGCAATCTGCTGTATGCTCAATCCCCACAGCTATGTCAATGGCTTCCTTGAGATCTGGGTTTGCAACAAGAAGTCTCTCCTGAATCTTAGGATTGTTAGTGCACCTAACCAACTGATCCCTAATAAGAGACTCTTGAAGAGATTCAAACTCACATGTGTTCGCTAGGCCCTTTAACGCAGCAATGAACGGTTTAACTTTTTCACTTTTCCCTTGTGTTCTTCAAAAAAAGAACTTATGCCTCTCTAACACCACATTAATTTTCTTGCTGAAGTGTTTTTCTAATTTGTTGACTGCTACCAGGTACACATTTTCATCATCATCACTATCACTTTCCCCATCAGCTGATACAGAGATATCATCATAAACCTTACGCCCCTCAATCCCTAAGTTGTGCAGTAGAGTATGTAGTTTGCATAGAGGGGAACATTTCTCCCCACCAATAGCAATAAGGTAGGACTCTAATAATCCAAACCATTGCTTCCATGGCAGCAAGGGTTCTCCCCCCTCGTTGAGGAAGGGTGGAGGTTGCGACATGTTAGCCGCTGCCATGTTAGACCCAAACAAGGGAAACACAGAAAGACTGCTGAAATAAATAGAGGTGACAGCAAAAGTACTTCTTAAAAATACAAATGTCCCCTAGGGGAGAAAGTAACCCTTGACTAAAATGAATATAGTAAGCTGTGCCCGTCAGCGTGAAGTGACACGTAGGGCAACTGCGTGAGTGAAACGGTGGAGTAAACTACCACACCGGCTTGTGCGCTGCATGTAGCTGTGCTCATCAGTGTTAAAATAATAATGAAGGAAATTGACTCCTCTAGCAGAATTGGATCTCACGTGGTGAAGAAAGATTTCCACACCAAGTAGGGAATGCAGCCAAAAGCTGTGCCCATCAGCGTGCAACAGGCAATAAAGTAGGAACAGCTGTGACCGTCAGCGTGAGGATCCAGGCGAAACGAAATGACTATAAACAAAGAAAAAAAAAATAATTATTTCAAGAACGGTGGAGTGATACTCCCACACCGCGTAAGGTAAACGGTGAAAGCTGTGCCTATCAGCGTGTGGCAGGCAAAGAGAATTAACTACGACGGAGTCAGGCTCCCACGTCGTGACGAGATGTCAGAAACAGCTGTGCTCGTCAGTGTGAAGGGACGAGCCGGTGATTTTGACAGAAACCCAAGAGGGTTGACTTTGCCGTAGCCACGCCTGGAGGAGTGGCTGAGCTGAGAGCAAGGAAACAGCCATAGGCCGATGTAGAACGAGCCCCGCCCGGGGAGGAGTGGCTGGAGACGTGAGGGAAAGGCGTTTCCCGAAGGACCGAGTAAATTCCAATAAGTCAGTGCTCGACTCACCAAACGGCACTGCGCTTATTGGAATTCACTCGGTCCTTCGGGACGGCAAATTGTCCTGCCCCTTGGATTATTATACTTTACGGACCACTCCACCGGGACGGTTAACTTCCTTGATAGCTTTTCGCCTCCCGCGGTTCTACTTACTGGACATCCATTCCGGTTATATGTTTGCTAGCTGAACTTGTGCCGCAACACCATGTGTTGATCCTGACACATCACTCTTGCCTGAAAACTCTTTCCTACTCTTATGTTGTTTGTCTATGTTTCTGAGTTGGACGCCGGCTGGGTCCCACTTGTAAATATACATGTATTTTTCTATGAATGTATTTAAAAATATTAAATATCTGTCCGGCTGGACAAGGAACATATAATCTATTTAGTATATGTTTATTTCTTGATTTACATTACAACTGTTCAGGGACCATTGTCTTTTGAAATAGTTCTAATACCGAAGGTCCCTTGCGTATTGCCTTTTCGGTTCCCTTGTTGATTATAATAGACCTGGCACCAATGGCATGGGTCTCCCCTGCATTTTTTGATTTTGCCTCTTGAGTTTTTGCTGTGTGTTGGACTCCGTTTCGCTGGTCTAGATGCTTTGGCCACTTTGCCACTGCGGTTCAGTGCCAAAGTGCAAGTGCTCCCTTTGTAAATTACTGTTATGAATTGGTGTTTCCATGGTTGGCTATTTGATTTACTAGTCAGTCCCTAGTACAGTGCGCTGTGTGTGCCCAGGGCCTATAAATCAAATGCTGCTAGTGGCCTTGCAGCACTGATTATGACACCCACAGAAGCAGCCTGTAAATGTAACTCTGGCCTGCCATTGCAGAGCCTGTATGCAGTCTGGTACTGCCATGTCGGCTTGGCCAGTGTGTCCACTTGCATTAGAATTGTGGAAGTACCAAAAGGAACCGAAGGGACTTTATCTACCTAATTTGTGATCACCTGGATAACCTCATGGATTGCAAAGGAGGAGGTGTCCCCCTGCTTTGCAGTGGAGAGAGAGCAAAGATCTCTGGCGCAGAGGCTTCCGCCTGGTGCTCTGCCTCATCCCATAACTGCCCACATCTTCATATTTGCTGACGCCGACAGGATCCTTAAGGACTCTCTACTACAGGAGACTCTGACGTGATTCCACTCGGATGATGGTCTTTCCTGACTACACACACTCAAAGTTCCACAGCAAAGAAGTACCTTTCTGGCTGTTAAACAGAAACTGAGAGTGCTACAAATCCAATACGTGCTGCTTTTGCCTGCACGGCTAAAGGTCTTCTTTCAGACTAAAACATTCTTCTTCAATACAACAGAAGCAGCTTGGACATGACTGGAGGAGAGACCTCATTTTCGGAGTGATGTGCATTCCTCACCCACCCATTGCAACAGCTCATGGCCAAACCAAGGCAGGGTACGGCTGCTGCGTTAGTCCTGGCGCACTCAGTGGCCATGCCACTCTGCCACCAACCTAACAGACAACACAAGGTCTCCGCTCGAAGTCCTTAAACCCTGGTCTCACCGACTCCGTCAACGAGCCGCTGCCTGCACCGAATCGTGAGGACATCGTCCGCCGCAACGCTCCGTTTCACAATGACACCGCGGCGTTTGCCCCGACCGACTCGCGCCGACGTGTTGGTTGCAACAAGAAAGGTACTGTGTCAGAGTCTGTCGACGCTTTAGCTGGCCCGTATCGACGCGGTTAGCAGGAATTGTTAGACTCTGTCGTATTCAGTAACGCGGTAGCCCCAGGAGGAGCTACCGAGGAACTGTGTTTTATTGATTTTCCTGCAATTTAAAGGTTATTTTGCACAAGTACTATTTTTCAAGAGTATTGTATGTTGGATTTTTATCGTATTGGTATTGTTGGTGTAGATAAAAATGTACTATTTTTCTAAACTGGTGTGGTGTCCATTTGTAGTGTTTTCACTGTATTACTGTATATGTTCACAAATGCTTTACACACTGCCTCTGAGATAAGCCTGTCTGCTCGTGCCAAGCTACCAAGGGGGTGAGCAGGGGTTATTTTAGGAGTGTATCCCCCTTACCCTGACTAGGAAGAAGGGTCCCTACTTGGACAGAGGTACCTACCTCTGCCAACTAGAGACCCCCATTTCTAACATTGGTGGTCAGCAGTGAGGATCCTGGGCTTGCATTTGTGAGTTACATACAGTGATTGGTGTACACTACTAGCATAGTGCAGACCATTACGTGACCACATACTTTTACTGAACTTTTCCCTTGGATTGTTTTTTCTGCAAAGTAAAGAACTGCCAATTGTGTCATCATGACCAAACCAGCATCCATTGCATCCATTGATATAGAATTTGAGGAAGATAGGGTGGAAACCTACACTGTGTCTCAACTGAAAGCCATCTGCAAGAAAGTTAAAGTCTCTGTGAAAGGTCTCACCAAGAAGGATGAGTACCAAAAGGCACTGAGGGCCTGGCTGGAAGGGCTGGAAGCCAGAAATGCCAATGGGCAGGGCAAGGAGCCTCTGGTGGAGGCAGAGAATGTGGATGAGCAACAGGAGGGGTGATTAAATCTGCCAGGAGGGAGGGTACCTTCCGTGGATGGCAGCAGTGTTTCTCAAAAGGGTCTATTTCCAGAGGAGTTGGAGGACAGAGAGAGAAATAGGGTGCATGAGAGGGAGCTTGCTAAGCTCAAGCTGGGGAAGGAAGGTGACATAGAAAATAAGAAGTTGGAGTTGGAAAAGCAGAAATTGGCCATGGAGGAAAAGAGGATGCTTTTAGAGCATGAGAGAGGTTTGAGGGAGTTAGATCTGAAAGCAAAGAGCCTAGAGATCACTCCCCATGGTGGCAGCGCACCATAAGTTCCTGGAGAAGGGAAGGTATACACCCCCAAGGAGGTTTTCAAGGATTTCACTGAGCATGAGGACATTGGTTAGTGGTTCAAGGCCTGAGAGAGATTGGGGAGCGGGGTTGTGGGGCCGCTTTCTGAGTGAAGGAAGGGAAACATTGCTAAACCTGCCGACTGAGGATCAGATGTCCTATGCCCCCATGAAGGAAGCCTTAGTAGCAAGGTATGGGTTGACCACAGAGCTGTACAGGCAGAAATTTAGAAACTGCAAGAATCTGGAGTCAAGTACTTGGGTAGAGTATGTGTCCTACTTTTGCAGAGCATTGGATGGTTGGGTGAAGGGTAGCAAGGTGAATGATATGCAGGGGCTCTATGATTTGGTTGCATGGGAGCACTTGTCAGATAATTGTTTTCCAGAGCTACGCCAGCATTTGATTGACAGTAAGCTGACAGACCACAGGAAGCTTGCTGTGGAGGCAGACCGCTTGGTCAGTACCAGGGTCCACAAGGGTTGTGTGGGAGACTCCGCCAAAGGTGGGCAGGGTCCCCAGCAGAAGAGTGGGGGGGGGGGTAACAACGGTAAACAGAAGGAGTTCCAAAAAGGGCCCCAAAGTAATCCCCAAGGGAACCAAGGTAAGGGTTCCCAGCCTCCCACTGAAAAGAAGCCATGGATCCCGACAGGTAAGCCTGTTCATAGGGGTTCCAAGGCATGTTTTGGTTGTGGTCAGGTGGGCCACTTCCAAGGGGATCCTAGGTGTCCCAAGAAGGTTGCACCGCCCCGGGAAATGGCTAGGGTAGCCTTGGGGGAGGAGTCGGGTGGCCAAGAGGGGTGGGGTCACGCAGAAATGTCCCTGGTCTCTTTAGGAGACAGTGAGTTGGTCCCCAGAGCTCATCTACCTGATAACACTAAAAAGTACAGGCAGTGGGTGACCATCAATGGCATAGTGTGGAGTCTCTGAGAGACACCGGAGCCAGTGTGACAGCTGTCAGTTGTCAGCTGGTGTCTGAAGAGCAGGTGGTCCCCAACGCATTCTACCCAGTAGTTGCTGCTGACAGCTCAGTGTGCCTCTGCAAAGTGGCACAGGTTCCCTTTGAGTGGGGGGTCTCAGGTACCTTGAAAGTAGCTGTGAGGCCAGCCATGCCTGTTGACTGTCTGCAAGGCAATGATTTGGAGAGCTCCCCTTGGGCGAAGGTGGAGCGGAGGTCTCATTTAGAAATGTTGGGTCTGCCTGAGTGGGCATGTGTGACCACTCAGTCAATGGCAGCCGGTAAGGGCATTCAAGAGGACCTGGAGCCTGAAAGAGTAGCCCAGGTGCCTGCCAGAAAGAGAAGAGGCAGGGGGCGCAGGAAACCGGCCCCCGAAGTTCCCACGGTCCAGGAGGAGGCAAACCTTGAGGGAGATGCCCTAGAGCCTACAGGGGAACAAGTGGCTGAACTGGGGGACCTGCCTGAGCTGGCCCATTGGCAGCAGGAAGGATTCCCCTCCAGAGAGGAATTCTGCCAGGAGCAGCAGAAGTGCCCTTCTCTTGTTGGTTTGTGGCAGCAGGTTGCAAACCAGGCAGCAGGTGATCACTCTGGATCACATTGGATTTACTGGGAGAACAGTCTCCTGTACAGCGAGCCTAAGGTTGCTGAGCCTGGGTCAGCCCGTGTGCTGGTGGTACCTCAGCGCTTCAGAGCCTTCCTACTGGGTCTGGCTCATGATGTGCCTCTGGCAGGGCATTTGGGGCAAGACAAGACCTTTGAAAGGCTTGTCACCCACTTTTACTGGCACCAAATGCATGAGTTCTGATACTCATTGTAGGTCTTGCCAGACTTGCCAAACAAGTGGTAAGAGTGGGAGGAAGTGTAAGGCTCCTCTCCAACCTTTCCCTGTGGTCAGCACCCCCTTTGAGAGGGTGGGTATTGACATTGTGGAGCCTCTGGATCGCCAGACAGCCATGGGCAACAGGTTCATCCTGGTCTTGGTGGACCATGCCACCCGGTACCCGGAAGCCATCCCTCTCCGGGCTGTGACGGCCCCCGTGGTGGGTCGTGCGTTGATGGGGATTTTCTCCCGTGTGGGGTTCCCCAGAGAGGTGGTGTCCGACCATGGTACCAACTTCATATCTAAGTATATGAAGTCCCTGTGGCAGGAGTGCGGTGTTACCTACAAGTTCACCACTCCTTACCACCCCCAAGGTAATCGGCTGGTGAACCCATGAGGCATAAGTGGGACGTCCTCTTGCCATGCCTTTTGTTTGCTTACAGGGAGGTACCGCAAAAGTCCTTAAGGTTTAGTCCCTTTGAACTCTTGTATGGGCACCCTGTGAGAGGGCCTCTAAGTCTGGTGAAAGAAGGCTGGGAGAAAGCTCCCAGTAAACCTCCCCAGGATGTACATAGCTACATGCTGGCCTTCAGAAACCAGACTAAGCGCTTCAGACAACTCACTCAGGTGAATCTGGAAGCCGGCCAGGAGGAGATGAAATGTTGGTATGATCAGAATGTCACTCTGATCGAGTTTTAGCCTGGACAGAAAGTATGGGTCATGGCCCAAGTGGAGCCTTGTGCGCTCCAGGATAAGTGGACTGGACCATTTGAGGTGGTGGAGCGCAAGAGTAACGTCACCTACTTGGTGGACTTGCAGTCTCCAAGGAACCCTTTGCGGGTCCTGCATGTGAACCGCCTAAAGCCCCACTTGGAGAGGTCCGGAGTGGGCATGCTCCTAGCGACAGATGCTGGAATGGAGGAGGAGACTGAGCCTCTTCCTGACCTCCTGTCTGCGAAGGAACATGATGGGTCAGTGAACCTCTCTCCCGCCCTGACTCCTGAACAGCAGAGTGACTGCTGCCAACTGTTGGGACAGTTTGCTGATCTGTTCTCCCTGACCCCTGGTGTCCCTCAGTGATGTGTCCATGATGTGGACACTGGGGACAGTCCTCCTGTAAAACATAAAATTTACAGAGTGACTGACAGGGTCAAGGCTTGCATCAAGGAGGAGGTCTCCAAGATGTTAGCACTAGGGGTGATTGAGCCCTCAAACCCTTGGGCCAGCCTAGTGGTCTTGGTCCCAAAGGCTGCCGCACTCGGTGCCACACCAGAACTCCGGTTCTGTGTGGACTACCGAGGACTCAATTCAGTCACCAGGATTGATGCCCACCCCATCCCCTGAGCTGATGAGCTCATAGATCGGTTGGGAGCTGCCTGGTACCTCAGCATGTTTGACTTAACGTCTGGGTGGGTACTGGCAGATTGCCTTAACTGATGGGGCAAATGAGAGGTCAGCATTTTCAACACCGGAGGGGCACTACCAACTCCGGGTGATGCTGTTTGGGTTGAGGAATGCCCCTGCCACCTTTCAGAGGTTGGTCAACCAGGTGTTGGCTGGGCTGGAGGATTTCAGTGCCGCCTACCTTGATGACATTGCAGTGTTCAGTGCCACTTGGGAGGAACACCTGCACCACCTCTGGGAAGTGCTGAAGGCTCTGCAGAGGGCAGGCCTCACGATCAATGCGAGTAAGTGCCAGATCGGGCAGGGTTCTGTGGAGTACTTGGGACACCAGGTGGGGAGTGGCCAGGTGGCGCCCCTACAGCCCAAGGATGATACCATTCTGGCTTTGGAACCCCCAAGACCCAGAGGTGAGAGCCTTTTTAGAACTCACAGGGTATTAAAGAGATTTGTCAAGAGGTATGGCATCATTGTTGCCCCCTTGACAGAGCTGACTTCCAGGAAGCAGCCCAGGAAGGTGAACTAGACTGATGCCTGACAGAAGGCTTTTGATGCCCTGAAATCTGCCATGTGCACGGCGCCCGTGCTTCAGGCGCCCAACTTCTCCAGGGAATTCATTGTGCAGACAGATGCTTCAGAGCATGGTGTGGAGGCTGTGCTCTCACAGCTGAAAGAGGAGGACCTAGACCAACCTGTAGCCTTCATTAGTAGGAGGTTACTTCCACTGGAACAGAGGTAGAGTGCGATTGAGCGTGGGGCATTTGCTGTGGTCTGGGGGCTGAAGAAGCTGAGGCCAAACTTGTTTGGGTCTCACTTCCGGGTTCAGACAGACCACAGGCCCATCAGGTGGATGATGCAGATGAGGGGTGAGAATCCAGAGCTGTTGAGGTGGTCCATTTCTCTACAGGGGATGGACTTTACGGTGGAACTCCGCCCTGGTACAGAACACGCCAATGCTGATGGTCTGTCCAGATTTTTCCGCCTTAGTGAAGAGAACTCCCAAGAGGGTGGGTAGTTCTCTCCACATTTCAGCTGGAGGGGACACGTGTTAGACCTGGCAGCATTGGCGTGGGTCTCCCCTGCATTTTTTGCTTTTGGCTCCTGTGTTTTTGCTGTGTGTTGGACTACGTTTCGCTGGTCTAGATGCTTTAGGTACTTTGCCACTGCGGTTCAGTGCCAAAGTGCATGTGCTCCCTTTGTAAATTACTGTTATGAATTGGTGTTTCCATGATTGGCTATTTGATTTACTAGTCAGTTCCTAGTACAGTGCAATGTGTGTGCCCAGGGCCTGTACATCAAATGCTGCTAGTAGGCTTGCAGCACTGATTGTGCCACCCACAGAAGCAGCCTGTAAATGTAACTCTGGCCTGCCATTGCAGAGCCTGTGTGCAGTCTGGTACTGCCATGTCGACTTGGCCAGTGTACCCACTTGCCAGGCCCTAACCTTCCCTTTTCTTACATATTAGTCACCCCTAAGGTAGGCCCAAGGTACCCCTGTAGGCAGGGTGCATTGTATGTGAAAGGTAGGACATGCCCTGATGTGTGTGGCATGTCCTGATAGTGAAATACTGCCAATTACGTTTTTCACTATTGCAAGGCAACCTATTGCCATAGGACAGAATGGGGAGTTTGCTTATAACATCTTATAAACATAACCACCCCTGGGAACAAGGTAGGAAAATAAGGTTTAGTATGCCTGAACTCAGAATGTTAAAATGCATCTTTTAGTGAGGGTGATTTTTACATTCTGTGTTTGAAAATACCACTTTTGGAAAGTAGGTATTTTCTTGCTTAGCCATCCAGTATGCCTCTGCCAGGTTTGTGTATTGCATGTCTGGCTTTTGGATGACAGGGGCTGGAGAGGGGCAGTGGCTCCAGAGAGCCTGATGAGTCAGGGCTGGGCTGATTAGACCTGGGCTGCATTTAGAGTAGGGGGAGGAGATTTCCTTTCACCTGAATGGGCCTGGTCTGCCAAGGACAATGCTGTCTCCACCTCATGCCAGGAAGCTGCACCAGAGAGGACAGAAACGGTGTTGACCAAGCACAGGGCTTCTCTGCCACCAGAGAACAAAGGATTTTGGGATATAAATATTGGGGCCCAGACCCCAGACTTTTAGATCACTTCTGGGAAATCAAGAGGAACCTTTGCCAAGGAGAAGAGCCGGAGAAGCTGAAGAGGAATATTGCCCCTGTGCTGTTTGCTGTCTGGGGTTGGCCAGCAGTGGCTACTTGCTGCCAAGGAAATGAGAAAAGGACTCTGCTGTTTGCTTTGTCCCCTGCTTGAAGAAAAGATCTCCAAGGGCTTGAACTGAGCTTGCCCCCTGTTCTAGAGGTCTCAGGAACAGCAAAGACCTCACTGTGTCTGTGGGCACCGTCTCTGATCGTCTCCACAGAAGAAAAAGGGTAACCGACTCTGTCATCGAGTCCGTCGCAGGATTCCGTGTCCTGAAAGCACCGCCGAGAGCAACGCCTCGCTTCGCAACGCAACCCTGGTCTCACCGACTTCGTCAACGAGCCGCTGCTTGCACAGCGTCCTTTTGGCACCGCACTCCGCAACGCTTCGCTACACGCTGCAAGGACGACACCGACTCCGTCGCTGCCCGACCCGAACATTGACTGGCTCCATCGCAGCACCGTGACCTGCCAGCACCGCAGCGAGCATCGTCTCACCCTTCAACACAAGCCCTGGTCTCACCGACTCCATCAACGAGCCGCTGCCTGCACCGAATCGCGAGGACATCGTCCACCACAACGTTCCGTTTCACAACGCGACCGCAGTGTTTGTCCCGACCGACTTGCACCGACTTGTTGGTCGCAACAAGAAAGGTACTGTGTCAGAGTCTATTGACGCTTTAGCTGGCCCGTATCGATGCGGTCGGCTGGAATTGTTAGACTCTGTTGTATTCAGTATCGCGGTAGCCTCAGCAGGAGCTACCGAGTTGGAGGAACTGTGTTTTATTGATTTTCCTGAAATTTAAAGGTTATTTTGCACAAGTACTATTTTTCAAGAGTATTGTATGTTGGATTTTTATCGTATTTGGTCTTGTTGGTTGAGATAAAGATTTACTATTTTTCTAAACTGGTGTGGTGTCCATTTGTAGTGTTTCACTGTATTACTGTATGTGTTCACAAATGCTTTACACACTGCCTCTGAGATAAGCCTGTCTGCTCGTGCCAGGTTACCAAGGGGATGAGCAGGGGTTATTTTAGAAGTGTATCCCCCTTACCCTGACTAGGAAGAAGGGTCCCTACTTGGATAAATGTACCTACCTCTGCCAACTAGGGACCCCCATTTCTAACAGTTTGCATGCTGGGTCACTGAAACAGAGGCCCCAGGGACATCAGTGGGGCCTGGAGGCAACATGAGGCCTCTCTTCTTCACCCGGTGTTGCTGGGTGTCGGCCCCCGGCTACAATTATTGGGAGACCATGCCTGGCAGGCCCCGCTAACTGCATGTGTGCAGGCGCATGGGGTCCAAGGCCTTAGAGGTCATGCAGCCCGGTCGGCAGGGCCCGCTTGGACCCCCTCCTTTTTTCTGTTACACGGGGCACAGAGCGGAGATATTAGACGACACGCTCTAGTGTTCTCCAGAACCTTAGGTCAATTGGGGAATCTGCTCGGGGACAATGATGTGGCCGGGAGGTGGGCAGAGGCCTCCTTCCTCCTTCTGGCGATGGTGAGTGTCAGCCCCCAGCTCGATATCCCACGCCTGGGGGTGGGCAGGCACTTATTGGCAGGGGGTCCTGCCTGTGCATAAGGATTCTCGTGTGTCCCTAAAGATGTGAACACCATGAATCGGTTGCTACAGGGAAGAAGTAATAAGCATCAGCTCAGATAAACAGACTGCTGCAGGAAGTCAGTATGCAGTAACTCAATACTGGGTGTTCCAGGAAGACAAATTGTACATTGTATTGCAATATGGTTTGGCAATGCGGTGTGCAGGCCCACAGGGCCCATGAACTTAGAAGTTGCGTGACCTGGTCTGTGGAGCCAGTCTGGACACTCTCTTGTGGCTTTTAGGGACTGGGGGCTGTGACAAGGTGACATTCTGTCTCGACCTCTTTGAAAGGGGGTGCGTTGGGATCTGAGAGGTGGCCCCTCTCCAAGACACATTCTGCCCCCCCCCCACCCCACCCCCTCCAGGACAAATGCTGCGGACTGGCCTTGGGGGAACGAAGAGCGGAGCGGCTCGCACCAGTGGGCCAAGGGTGCGGGGGTGGGGTGCACGCATTGTACTGCTGGCTTTCTTCCTTGGAGGCCGCACACAGTAGATTGCTCCCTGAGGCCTCAAGCCCTGGGCTATAAGTCAATCTGGTGGCACAGAGAAGGCCTTCCATCTGCCTCTTTCCCATTCTCCTTACTCTCAACTGCTGTGGTGAATCACTGCACCTAGGAATTACCGTATGCTATTCTGCATGCTCCAGGTGACTCTGAGCCCTATAGACAAAGCCATGAGATAAGACAATCAGCCTGGAACCCAGGCTTCACAGGGACGCATAGACAAATACAAACGAGCCACAGGGACAGCTGACAAAGACCCCCCTCCACCCCCCATCAACAGCTGGGATACCCCTTCCAGACCAGTCGGCTTCCACCTTGCAGATGAGCAAGGGCCTGCGATCCTCCCTGGAGGGAGAAATGGGTGAATTAAAAGTGTATCTCTGTTGTGGCAGGAATTGTGTAACAAGGCAGCAAGAGGACACACTCTGAGTTCTCCAAACCATGATTACTAGACTACAGAAAACAGTGCACCATCTTCAATTGCAGGCAGAGGACACAGTAAAGCCGCTCTCGATATCATAACATTAGAATTGTGGGGGTCCCAAAAGGAACCGAAGGGACTTTATCTACCTAATTTGTGATCACCTGGCTAACCTCATGGATTGCAAAGGAGGAGGTGTCCCCCTGCTTTGCAGAGGAGAGAGAGCAAAGATCTCTGGCGCAGAGGCCTCCGCCTGGTGCTCCGCATCATCCCATAACTGCCCACATCTTCAAATTTGCTGACGCCGACATGATCCTTAAGGACTCTCTACTACAGGAGACTCTGACGTGATTCCACTTGGATGATGGTCTTTCCTGACTACACACACTCAAAGTTTCACAGCAAAGAAGTTCCTTTCTGGCTGTTAAACAGAAACTGAGAGTGCTACAAATCCAATACGTGCTGCTTTTGCCTGCACGGCTAAAGGTCTTCTTTCAGACTAAAACATTCTTCTTCAATACACCAGAAGCAGCTTGGACATGGCTGGAGGAGAGACCTCATTTTCGGAGTGATGTGCCTTTCTCACCCACCCATTGCAACAGCCCATGGCCAAACCAAGGCTGGGTATGGCTGCTGCGTTAGTCCTGGCGCACGCAGTGGCCATGCCACTCTGCCACCAACCTAATGGACAACACAAGGTCTCCGCTCGAAGTCCTTAAACCCGGACCCGACGCTTTGGAGATCATGCCCCTGACACTTTTGTACACTTGACTGTAACCCCACTTGGACCCCTCTCTTTCTTCTTTTGTGGGTTGCGTTATAGGGATTATTTTTAGGGGATGGTTAAGAGGCACAACATTGGGATTTGGTAGCCCGGTTGGCGACAGTTCCTAGTTTATTCCACGACAGGTACTTCACGCTCTCAAGGTAAGGGGAAGAGGGGTGGGGGTTTGATAATTTTCTGTATTTTTGTTCTTTATGTACCAGCGGCAGACACCATCATGCACTGTCATGACTGACCTTGAGCCTAGAACACCTCTCCCACTCGACCATTCCCATTGTACTGACTTGCCCCACGGCCGACCATGCACATGGTGATGTACATGGCACCGTCCGCCTTTCGACATGGATGTTTACGGCATACTTGACCCTGTCAAAAGAGGAGTGGTGTCGAAACAGGCCAAAAGATACTCTGTCAACATACTCCTCCTGCAGGAAACATACTTAGCGGTTACTAGATGCCCGGTGCTTGCCCGTATGGGATACACATGCGTTCCATGCAGGTTTTTCCACAAGGTCCCGGGGGACAGCCATCTTGATACACCAAAATCTTCTACTGATAGTTGACAAAATATGGCATAACAATCATGGCAGATACACAGCAATAACTGGTTTCCTACACGGACAACCTACTGTGACAGCTAGCATCTATGCCCCTCCACCGCTTACACACGACTTCCTACAAATGTTGGGGGCTCTAGTGATGCAGTTCTCGATGGGTCGCTGGGTTCTTGGCGGGGGATTTTAATGGTGCAGCGGACTGGGAGTTTTAACAGGACCTCCAAGGTAGGGAGTACTGACCGGGGACAACCCCCATTGCACAATTCATCGAGGCAATGAGCTTAAGGGATACAAGGCAAGCCGTTCACCTAAGGGACCAGGGCTATACCTTCTACTCCTGGGCCCACAAAGTTTTTTCCCGGACTACTTTCTCCTACCCGCCTTAGAAACCCACATGGGCAAAGACGCCTATATTCATGCCCCAAGCTCTTTCAGACCACTGCACTTTGGAAATTCGTTAGCACCTTGGCCCACATCCCTCCCAGCTGGGATGGTGTCTGAAAGTATGGTGGCTGCAGGATGCAGAAACCAAGATACATCCACACAGCCATAGAACAATACCTAGGTAGGAATAAAGGTACAGTCGAGTCCCTGGAGGTTGTCTGGGTAGCACTGAAGGCCACAGTTAGAGGGAAAAGTATTAGCCATGTTTTGAGAAGGCACAAAAAGAGCAGATAGGAAGTGACTGACTTGAAACTTGCATCCTACAGTTGGAAGCAAATCATGTAATATCCAGTTCTTCCACTACATTGAGGGACTACTTACACCAACAAATGATACCCTGTCAGTTCCTCATGGGTGAGGCTCGGAGAGCGTAGATCGTCAATCAGAGCCTCATATCAATGGGGTGACAAAACTAGCAAGACCCTACATTGGCTCTGTACTAATACGACGCCCACATACCCATTGCATACATAGATGATAGGGGGTTAGCCACACAGGAAATGCAGCCATTGCATGGAGCATTGGCACATACTATATGGTATTGTATGCCCCACCGACCATGATGCCCTGCGAGACTTCTTGAAGGACCTGTCCACAATCTCCCTGATAGACACTGAATGGGACAAACTAGGCAAAGACATAACTTGCAAGGAACTTAGAAAGGCCCTGTCTCAGCTCCAATCTGGCAAAAGCCCTCCCGGTAGAGTTCTTTAAATCGTACAGGGGTCTGCTCATGGATCCACTGGGACCTGTTCAAACAGATACAGGACACAGGCGTGCTCCCCCAGATTTCTGACTTGCCAAAGTTGTAGTTATACCCAAACAGGGGTACTCACCGGACTACCGCTCCCCATATCACTCCCATCTCCCTCTTGAACACGGAGGTCAAAATATGGGATAAGGCCCTGGCCAACAGACTACACTCACTGATAAACACCATGGTCAATGCAGACCAATCTGGCTTTATGCCTTAGAGGTTCACACAGCACAAAGTCCGATGCCTATACTAAAACTGGGGCTGGCATTAGCGGATAGACTACTAGGAGCCCACACACTTCTTCTGGTAGACTTACACAAGGCATTCGATTCCATCTGGAGGGACTGCCTGTTTTGCCTATTGCGCAAACTGACCTTTGAACCCAAATTTAATAATTGGATATGACTTCTGTACACTCACGTACACGCCAGAGTGAGGGTGGACGGTTCGCTGTACGATCAATTCTCATTATACAGGGGGAAGAGGCAAGGATGCTCACTATTACCTCTGCTATTCACAATTGCAACTGAACCCCTGGCAGGATGGCTGATGATAGATGCCCTGGTCAGGGGCCTACAGTGGGCACCTGGGATCTCGGACATCAATTTTGTTATATGTAGACAATATCCTGATTTTCCTGGACAATCCTCAGAAGTCAGTGCCCCGGGTCCTCCAGATCCTTGGTGTCTTTGGGCTTTTTCCAGATTTACCATCAACAAACACAAATCCTAAGTATACCCCCTGGCGTGCCCTACATCGCCGCTTGATTGGGCTGATGTTATACAGCTCCTTCGGGAGGGATTCCAGTACTTGGAAGTCTAATTGACAGAAGAACCAAACTGGGCCTGGGAACTTAATGTTCAGTTGCACCTGGAGCATGTGACCTGCAAACTTCAGTTCTGGATAACGCTGCCCCTGTCTATCATGTGGCGCTCTGCCATATACAGAATGGTTATCCTGCCCTGTCTGTTATATCAGCTACAAAATTACCCTTTCCTGCTGCCAATCTCTCTTTTCAAGAAGTTAGACTCCTTGTTGTGGGACTTTCTGTGGCGGCACGGTACTCCACGAATAGCCCTCTCTAAATGTTATCAATCTACATAAGATGGAGGCATTGCTACTCCAGACATACTCTAGTTCTATAGGGCATCTCATCTCATTGACATAAACAAATGGTGGTTTAACCCCCCTCCTACACCTGCTATACGAGGGCATCCTTCCAGAGAATCTTCCATCTGCAACAAAAGTGGCTCTTTGGGTCTGGAGGGAGACCCATAAAGGCCTTGGGTGGGTGGGGCAATTGACAAAAAAAAAACAGTGTAGCACAGGACTCAGTTGTTGCAGGTTACAGCCTTAGAAGGATTCAAACCCTGGAACGGAAAAGGTATCTCATAGCTAAAAGACATCCTTTTGGGCCAGACAATGAAATCTTTCCTAGAGCTACAGGTGGAATATGACTTACACCACAAAATTTCAGGGGTATATGTATTGTTAGTAGTCAACACGCAGGACTCTTTTGACTGCCAGCGAGAAACATGGACTCGGGATTTAGGGCAACTCATCAACACAACCAGAGGGAGGCCTGCAACTCCCCTGCGAAACAGTGATAGCTTGGCAGTTCCACGTAATACAGTGGAAATACCTACACTGGGTTTATTACACAGGGTTTCTAGGGGATAGACTATGGAAAATGGGGGCAGTGACCTCGCTGACCTGCTTGCGCTGCACATTAGAAGAGGGTGACTTTCTGCATATAACCTGGACGTGTGAGAAGAAGACTCCTTTTAGGGAAGGGGTGTTGTCGTGCCTGGGACATGTGCTGGGTTGGACGTTACCCCGAGACCCCAAGCTTGTCCTCCTCCATGTCACAGAGGAGATAGATGCCGAGAAATAGCGCACCTAACTGTTGTGGTTGGTACTGGTGATAGCGAAGGAGGGACATAGCCAGGACCTGGAAATAGATCAACTCTCCATCTCTGGAATGGTGGAAATCTGGGATAGACCACTGTATGAGCCTTGAAATCCCCATATATAAGGCTAGGGGTTGGCCCGTTAAAATACTAGAAATATGGGCTGCATGGTGCCGATACCGGGGCATTGCCCTCCAAAGGGTTGAAAACCCCTGTGACTTGAAATAAAGAATCATACGAACAAGGCTTGAACTGAGATCCCAAGAGGGAGGGAACCAAATGTTGAATATTATAATGCTGATTGTTGGTCGGAATTTGGGGGGAGGCTTGTTCTTATACTTGCTTCTATTGATTTTGCAATGTTACATCAGTCGGGCACCTGTTGTTTTGTATGGTAAATTGTGCAAATGTCTGGTGTGTCAAAACCTAATAAATATGGTAAGCTCTCCTTGAGTCATGGATTTAATGACCCAGGAGACTTACTCTTTTTTTAAATAATACTGTTGGGGGTCTGCTGCACTCCCTGCAGCCCCCCACAACAAATAAAATGCTTGGTGGTGCCCCTGCCCCTTCACAGTACATTATGTGGAGCTCCTTGCCTAGAGCAGTAAATAATAAATGAGTGGTTCTACTGCTCATTTATTACTTCTTTTTTTTGCATGTCCTGGTGCTACACCCGGGTGCCTACAGATTTTTTTATGTTGGGGGCCACAGGAGTGGGCCCCAAGACTCCAACGTCCCCTGCCATGCTGGCAGGAGCTGGTGATTGTTTTACTGTGGGTGCTACCCCCCCCTCTCCTCAGGGGCACCCACAACTTGTCAAATGTTGGGGGCCCCAAGCGGAGCCCCCAAGGACCCCACAACCACTGTTGGCTCCCCAGCCAGCACCCATCATGGGTGACGGCGGGTGCTGGCTACTACATTACTGTGGGCACCGACAAAAGCATTGTTGTTGAAGGGTGCGGGGGGAGCCCCAAGACCCCAGTAGCCCCTGCCAGCTTCCCAACAAGGACTCATTGTAGTGCTGGCAGGAGCCAGCTCCATTTCTTTGCTCCAGCCCATACATTTTTCTCTGCTCCTGCCCAGGCAGATGCAAAGTTATGTTTCCTGCCCCTGGAGAGTACGGGCAGGGTATTCCTGCACTCTTCCAGACAGGAAACAGAAGTGTCCCATGGGAATGGGAGGGAGGCCCGAGGTCACTGGGACCGTACTGTGGCTTGGGGAGGGGGGCTGCACACCCGTTCTCCTAAGTTGAAAACGGCACAGGAAAATGGGGTCCCCAGGGCCTCATAGAGTCTTGGGGAACGGAGTCACAGGTCCCCCTCCCCTAATTATAAAAATGACCCCAGGAATGGAGTCCCTGGGGCCTCATAGAGGGTCAAGGAGGGGGGTTGAGCGCCCCCTCTCCTAATTATAAAAACGGCCCAGGGGATAGGGCCCCCTGGGATTTAAAGAGGCTTGGGGAGGGAGCCGCACACCTGTTCCCAAAAAACGAAAGTGTGTTGACCCCCCAAGCCCTGGTTCACCCTAGGAGGCTTACTTTAGAAAGGATAGAATCCCACTATATTATTGTTTTGATTGGGTCAGCAAATCCTAAGATCCTCTGTGGATCCACAGACCTGATCTAAAAAAAATTTAAAAAAAAAATTATATATATATATATGTATATATATATATTTTTTTTTTTTGTTGCAGGTAACCATTTTTCCCTTAACGATTCAATGCTTGTAGAATCAGAACGGACTCCTCTTCTGTTGTGCAAGATTTTTATTTTAAGTATATATATATATTATCTACTGGCGGTCGCCAGTAGATAGTTATAGTTAGGACCTATTTTCCATAGGAAATCCGCGACATTCTATTTGAAATAACTCTTGCGTCGGATGACGAATCTTCGCAAAATTTTCAAACTTTATGGCCCGCTCCGGTCCGCTCCTACCCTGAAAGTTTCGGGGTGATTCGTCAAGCGGGGGCCGAGAAAAAGGGGGTCCCAAAACGTGTTTTCCCCATTCATTTTCCTATAGGAAACTTTAGCCACGGCTACAGCTCGAACTGCTGAACGGAATTACACCAAATTTGGCAAAGAGGTAGTTCTTGGTTCAGAAAGAACCCTTTTTGTTAAATGGTGTAAATCCGTTCAGTAGTTCCTGTGAAAATGAAAAGGAAAATCACATATATATCTATGGCCGCGTCGGATTCGTGCACCTTCCCGATCACGAGCTGCATGCTAATTGGCTGTCAACACTCCAAATCAGGAAATGCTGGCAGCCATTTTGTCCCTCGGTAGAACCGAGGGACAGAAACAAGTGCGCAAAGCGCAAAAAGGGGCAGGGTAGAAACACCCTGACCCCTAGGTCTGGTCAGGGGTCCCACAAGGACCCCTGGGCAGAAAAAAGCATTTAATAAAAAAAAAATCGGCAGGATGCGCTCAGGGTGCGCGGATCCTGCCGAAAAAAAATGGAAGCGCGGTCTCCCGCGCTCGATCTAAATTTGCCCTCGGGTGGCCCAAGTCCCGGGGGCATACAGGGGGTGGGTTTATTGTTTATGGGGGGGCCTCTAAGGCCCCCCAAGCCCCGGGGACTGCCACCCCCCGGGGCTTAATAAAAAAAAAGGTGCGGGTGGGCTCTCCTGCCCTCCCGCAGCCCCAGGGACCGCCACCCCCCGGGGCTTCTTTTTTTAATTTTTAATAACGTGTGGGGGGCTTCAGCCCCCACACGCCCCGGGACCACCACCTCCCCGGGGCACTTAGAAAATAAATGTGGGGGTCCGTTACTGACCCCCAGAGCCCCGGGGACCACCACCTCCCGGGGCTGTGCAATTCAAGGGAGGGGGCCGCGCGGCCCCCTCCTGGAGCCCTTGATGGCCCTGGGGACCGCCACCCCCAGGGCCGGCTCCTGCAGTGTCCCGGGGTGCCTACCCCCGGAACACTGTAGTTTGCTATGACAGGACGGAGCCTCGCGGCTCCCGTCCTGTCATAGCAAACTGCTTTGGATATTGGAAGCGAGAGCAGGGAAACCTGCTCTCGCTCCAATATCCAAGCAAATTGCTTTTCCACACGGGGAGCTGCATCTTAGCAGCTCCCCATGTGGAAAAGCAATGCCGGCTCCCGAGGGACGCGGGGAGCCGGCGGGACTGTGGGGGATTGGGGACCCCCCCACAGTCCCCAACGGAGAGGGCCAGCCCCGGGGAATGGGGTCCCCGGGGCAAGTAGTGGCCCGGGAGGGGGGACACGCGGCCCCCCTCACCCCCCCCAAAAAAAAACAATTTGAAAAAAAAAAAAAGGAAAGGCCGGCCCCGGGGGATGGGGTCCCCGGGGCCTTAAATGGCCTGAGGAGGGGGGCCACGCAGCCCCCCTCCAAATATTTAAAATGTAAAAAAAGAGGGCATGCCCCGGGGGATGGGGTCCCGGGGCCAATATAGGCCCAGGGAAGGGGGCCACGCGGCCCCCTTCCCGCTTTATTTTAATTTTAAAAAAAAATGAAAATCCTCATGCCCCGGGGGATGGGGTCCCCGGGCCCAAAAGAGGCCATGGGAAGGGGGCCACGCAGCCCCCTCCCATACAAAAAAAGACCGGCATCGTGCCGGAGGCCCCGCCCCCACCCTGCAGCAGTCTGCAAACGCGTCCTCTGGATCGTTTGCAGATGGGGAACAATTCCCCTTGAATACTGGGGGTCCCTGGGGCCAACTAGCCCACCAGGAACCTCCAGTATGCGCTAGAGGCTGCGTTGCAGAGAGGTGTACAGAGGCCACGGCCCTTTTACACCTCTCTGCAACGCAGCTCTGTGGCGCTTTTGGAGGTACATGGTGGGCTAGTTGGACTCCAGGGACCCTCAGGATTCAAGGGGACTTAATCCGCCAACTTAAAATGCGCCACGGGCGCGTTTGCACAGTGGTGAAGGGAGGGGCGGGGCTTCAGGTGACATGTGTGCAAACAGGCCCCGTGGCGCATTTTAAGATGGGGAATTAAATCCTCTTCAATCCTGAGGGTCCCTGGGGCCAACTAGCCCACCAGGTACCTCCAGTAAGCGCCACGGAGCTGCGTTGCAGAGTGTTGTAAAAAGAGGCGTGGTCTCTGTACACCTCTCTGCAACGCAGCCCCCTGGCGCATACTGGAGGTTCCTGGTGGGCTAGTTGGCCCCTAGGGACCCTCAGGATTGAGGAGGAATTAATTCTCCAACTTAAAACGCGCCACAGGGCGTGTTTGCAGACATGTCACCTCAGGCCCCACCCCTTCCTTCACCATTGTGCAAATATTCCTCTAAAATCAACCGAACTACGAATTCCGATTTACTCACCGGTTATCAGGAGAGACCTCAGTGCTGCATCTTTTAGCCCAGTACTGATCCTAAAAAGTAATTTTAACCATACTTACCAGTAACTTGAATTTCCTTCCATAGGCTAACATTGACTGGTTTCACTTGGAAATTCTTCTAAGTGTGGAGTTTTGGAACTTTATAATATTCCTCTAAAATCAGCCGAACTACGAATTCCGATTTACTCACCTGTTATCAGGAGAGAACCCAGTGCTGCATCTTTTAGCCCAGCACTGACCCTGAAAAGTAATTCTAACCGTACTTACCAGTAACTTGAATTTCCTTCCATAGGCTAACATTGACTGGTTTCACTTGGAAATTCTTCTAAGTGTGGAGTTTTGGAACTTTATAATATTCCTCTAAAATCAGCCGAACTACGAATTTCGATTTACTCACCTGTTATCAGGAGAGAACCCAGTGCTGCATCTTTTAGCCCTGCACTGACCTTGAAAAGTAATTCTAACCGTACTTACCAGTAACTTGAATTTCCTTCCATAGGCTAACATTGACTGGTTTCACTTGGAAATTCTTCTGTGTGTGAAGTTTTGGAACTTTATAAAATTCCTCTAAAATCAGCCGAACTACGAATTCCGATTTACTCACCTGTTATCAGGAGAGAACCCAGTGCTGCATCTTTTAGCCCAGCACTGACCCTGAAAAGTAATTCTAACCGTACTTACCAGTAACTTGTATTTCCTTCCATAGGAATCCATTGTCTGGTTTTCAGCAGAAAAGTTTCAAAGTGTCGATTTTCACAAACTACAAATATTCCTTAAAAATCGCCTGTATGACTTAAACGCATTCTTTCAACTGTTTACAGGAGATGCACCAGTGCTGGATCCAGGATCCACCACTGAGTAAGAAAAAGTAACGATAACACTACTTACCTGCTAAGTGAATTTCCTGCCATAGGATAACATTGGTGATTCTATGTGAAAAAGTTTCTAAGTGTCAACTTTTAAAATACAATAATATTCCTTAAAAATCAGTACTGTAACCAAAACGCTTTTACTCAACTGTTTACAGGAGATGTCCCAGGACTGAATCTAGGATCCAGTCCTGTGGTTAGAAAAGTAATCCATAAAGTAACTAATTGCATTTAACTTGAAATTCACATTGAGCTCAATGTTGCATTGTGTTTGAAATTGTGTTGCCTATTGCAACAACTGTAACTACTGTACTTAAAAGTCTATTGCCTATTTGCAAAGTATTTAAACTAAAGTAATTCATTCTGAGAAAGTATATTTTGTAATGTAATGTATAATGTAATTACAATGTAATTTAAAAATAAATAGTTTAAAAAAATGTAGTAAATCAGTATCAAAAAAATAAAGATAATTAATACATTTAAAAATTGTCATTTACAAAACCTTGGAAATTCACTGAAAAAAACCATAGGTTTCAGACATGTTATAGTTAGGAATTAGCATTTAAAAAACCTTTTTAATTCACTGAAAAAACCATAGGTTTCAGGCACGTTATAGTTAGAAATTAGCATTTAAAAAACCTTTGAAATTCACTGAAAAAACCATAGGTTTCAGACACGTTATAGTTAGAAATTTGCATTTAAAAACCTTTGAAATTCACTGAAAAACCATAGGTTTTAGGGACAGTTATAGTTAGTTGGACATTGCACTCGTACAAAACCCGTGAAATTCCCCGTTATAGTTAGTTCAGCTAACTATAACCCGCGCCCCGCAATGCACTGCTGATGACGTCACATATTACATCACTCATGACATGGTCAGTGACATCACTGATGACATCACTGATGACATCTCAAATGACATCACTGATGACATCATCCATGTGATAATTTCATTCATCTTCTCACACCCTAATATAACTTTTGATACACCCACTGTAAATTACAGACTGCCATTCTCAAAACCATAGACACTCCAACACCAATAACTACATACCCACTCACTGATTCTTAGGTCTACACACACATCCACTCACTCACCCGTACAGTCACTCATACTTACGGTCACTCAGTACAGGACTATCATATGCACTCATACACCTACATAGACACTCACACACCGCCACTCATCCATAGAGGTACTCACACACCTAGTCAGTCATGCAAATAATTAATCACACTGCCATTTCCTCACCTATACAGTTATACACACACCAGCTCACTTACTCATACAAATACTAGCACATTCTTACGCTCTTATACAATCACTGATACAAGCACACACTCATCCATACAGTCACTCTCACAATCACAATCACACACTCTCGCTTATAGCTATTTATATACTCCAACACACATATATACTGCCTTTCACATATGTAGTTACTCACACATGTACCGCTGAGATATACATTCACTCACTAACACACCCATACACACACTCACCCACCCATACAGTCCATCACAGATGCACTCTTGAAACCATGCACCCAGTGAATCACCCACTGATACATCTATGTGCAGCCACACACACCCCATCCACACAAACACTCAGGCACCCATACAGATACTCAGACAACCAATCAATAACTCATAGACACTCATGTAGCTATTTACAAACCCATGCAGCCACTTACACACCAACAGACAGACGGATAAAGACATTCACACAGTTTAGTCACTAACCCATGCATTTAGTAAGATACGTTTAATCACTCACTTATAGAGTCAGTCACGCACCTACTAAATCATCCATCCAGACACTTATACACCCACTCATTATTCAATACACCTTGGCATATATATTAAACATATTTAAACTTTATAGAAACACACAGTCACTGCATGATGTCATCAGTGATGTCATTTGAGATGTCATCAGTGATGTCATCAGTGATGTCACTGACCATGTCATGAGTGATGTATTATGTGACGTCATCAGCAGTGCATTGCGGGGGCGCGAGTTATAGTTAGCTGAACTAACTATATCGGGGGAATTTCACGGGTTTTGTACGAGTGCAATGTCCAACTAACTATAACTGTCCCTAAAACCTATGGTTTTTTCAGTGAATATATATATATATATATATATATATATATATATATATATATCTGCTCCCAGAAGAGAAGTAAGTCAGGAGTTGGCACTCCGTAGGAACGAAAATATCCTTTATTGCTGGTGGCGTGTAGACAGACAAACATCTACGCGTTTCGGCTTAGGCAGCCTTGTTCATGACGTTAGTATGTTTCCCAGGAGAATGTTAAATAAAGTTGTACAAACCATAGACATAGAAAGAGGCATTTCAATTCAATGCCACTCCGGTTCAATAAACAAAGTCGGCCATCTTTTAACATGTTCGTTCATCATGCAAATAAATTCAAATGTACCAATATGAATGGTGCAGACATATCGCTTCCGAATATTATATACAATAAATTAAACCAATATTGATTTGGTATTGCAAAGAATTTGGATAGTATCATTGCCATGATATCCGCTTGAAAGAATGTAAGTAACAGATTTCACTTACAACCACTTGTAATGAAGCCCAATTGGGCTTGGTCCATTGCATTTGTCTGCAACCAAACATTGTGAATTATAGCAATTCAGAAAAACGACCTCGAAAATATATATATATATATATATATATATATATATATATATATATATATATATATATATATATATATATATATGTGTGTTTGATGTGTTTGGCTTCAGACCTAGGAGAGGAGGTGAGTAGGTATCCTACCCTGCCCCCATATGTTTTTTAAACAATTTTTTTAGGGCAGGGGACTGAGTCCCTGAGCCCTAAAAACTTTGCTTATGTGGAGGCAGCCAATCAGATCTTATCTCAAGATCTGCTAAATCCACACCAAATCACAAAAAGTATGCTTTTTGGACCAAGATCTAGCCTGGAGACCCTCACGTGTGAGTAGTAGTGCTTAACAAACGCGTGATTGATTGATTGATTGATTGAGCTTTCTGCCAAGCTTGACGCAATTCCATTCAGCAGTTTTTGCGTTATCACTGTTCAATTTTCCTATGAAAAATGAATCAGGGAAAACACGTTTTGGGGACCCCTCCCTTTTTTCTCAGCCCCTGCTTGACGGATCACCCTGAACTTTCCAGGAAGGAGCTGAGGTGGATGAGACTTTTTCGTATAGTTTTGTGAAGATTAGTCTAACAGCGCCAAAGTTATAAGCAAACCAAAAAATGTGCTTTTTTATGGAAACGTGATCCTACATATAACTACTCAGTGGGGACTGCCACACATTTATAAATATGTTTATAAATATGTGCGTGTGTGATCAAATGAAACAGCTCCATGGTCAGGCTGCAGGTGAGCCCTACCTTGGCTTTTGGGCTCTGCAGACTCGATTCACCCCTCATTAGATCCTGCTGTGCTGCTTGAATGAGGCAAGGTAGCACAGCAGGCAACTCTAAGCAAGTTAAGTTGTTGTGTGTCCCTGGTTTGAGATGGCGGGTTGAAACATGCGTCTGCACAACACTGGGCCCGATTCACAGAACTCACTTAAGACAAAATCCTAAACTTACTACCATTTTGGTATTCACAGAAGGCACTTACTCATTTTGGTATTCACAGAAGGCACTTACTTACTCATTTTGAGTAACTTACTCATTTTGTGTAACTTACTCATTTTGGTATTCACAGAAGGCACTTACTCAACAATGAGTAAGTGCCTTCTGTGAATACCAAAATGAGTAAGTCACACAAAATGAGTAAGTTACTCAAAATGAGTAAGTTACTCATTTTGGTATTCACAGAAGGCACTTACTCATTGATGAGTAAGTGCCTTCTGTGAATACCAAAATGAGTAAGTTACACAAAATGAGTAAGTTACACAAAACGAGTAAGTTACTCAAAATGAGTAAGTAAGTGCCTTCTGTGAATACCAAAATGAGTAAGTGCCTTCTGTGAATACCAAAATGGTAGTAAGTTTAGGATTTTGTCTTAAGTTAGTTCTGTGAATCGGGCCCACAGTGATTAATGTGCACGTTCACCCGATTTTCTCACAAAAACCGGGACATGTATTTGTTTTAGCCGAAAGTGATGAGACACCAGGATAGTCTTTGGAAAACCGGGACTGTCCTGGCAAATCCGAGACATCTGGTCACCCTAGACAGCTACTATAACATGGGGACCAGAAGGCACTATATTTTTGCTGAAAGTGCTCAAGCTGCCCTTCCAAATCACTTTTAGCAAAAAGTTACCTGACAAGCATATGGTGATCCGTATATATGGCAGGCATATTGCTGCCGGCCAGCAAAGTCAGGGCTCTGCCATCGTAGCGAATTGCCACTCCATCTGCTTCTCTAAATTCAATCCACTAGGCCTCGGTCATTTTTCTAGCAAATGCGCTTAACGTTTTTTCTAAGACAAAACCTTGCTTATGCAGGATTTTCATCCCCTTTGCAAAAGTGTAAGAAAACTTCTCAAAGTTAAGGTTCAGCTTCTCCCCTTCAGTAGTCTTTTAAATGCTACTCCATCCTGCCAGTCTAAAAAACAACAAAACAAGTTGCAATTTGCCCTGCAAGTGTTACTGGTTTTCTTTGTGCAAACTGGAGGACCATAAAGTTCTATTGGATGGATCAAAGTTCACAACACAGCTTGGTCAACAAAATAATACATTCAATAAAAGTGAAGCATAATAGGCTTCACAAGCAAGATATAGAATGTTTAAGTTTCAAACCATGAAGGGTTCTTAAAAGTTAAATGTTTAGAGAGCAAAAATTAGATTAGTATTGATTAATCAAAATATGAATGCATAAACTAATATGTAGTTAGATTCAAAGTCTTAAAATTCAAAGGATGTGCTAGTATGGGGTCACCTCAATGGTAAGCCAGTTCTCTCATTTTAAAAGAGTACTAAATCTACTACTCTGCTCTAAAGCTGCATTGAGGAATAGCATGAACTCTAATCTATTCTGCACAAAATTACATCACACAATTCTAATATTTGAGGCACCTACACACAGTTTTCATGAGACATTCCAATCCGGTTGTAATGAGATGATACAATTGTGAGCTTAAAAGGTTCTCAGGACTCTCACAAGACAAACTTTTTTAAGTGTCCTAAACTTTCGTTATCTGTACTAAGAAGAAATACTGGAACCAGCCTGTACCCTGCAGATGGCTCTTGAATTAGCTATTTATTAAAATATTTCATGATTATCACAAAGAAAAGAAAACATTTCTCGCACATGGAAAAGAAGGAAAAAAGAACATGTGTTCGTTAATTAGGACTCCAGCTTCACCAAGAAAATGTCCATGTGTCACAAAGCAAGATGGCCTACGTTCACGATGGGCAATCTAAACATGAATGAACATTTTATCTACAAATAACATTTGTGTGCTTATGTGTTAAGGCAAAACATTAAATGTAAAAAAAAAAAGACATCACCAATCCCTCCCTCTGGTGATTCTGAGAATCACCACACAGAACAAGTTACTTACCTTTGGTAAAGTTTTTCTGGGGGACACAGTATGCAAAAGGTGAGGAATCAACAGGTAGCTGTGGATTCCTCACCTTTTGAATATCCTAATGAGCCAGCATTCCACGGAAACTTTTCTTTACAGCTCTCCCACGTCGAATAGGACATCATAAAGCCACGGCTCCGCATGCGTCTTCGTGTGATGTCATCGGAGCCATAAGAAGCCCTCGTCAGCGTGCGGACGTCAGTTCCTACCCGTTTTTTTCGTGCCTCCGAGACGAACCGGTGAAACCAACAGTACTTATCTGAAAGCACATGGTAGGTCTCAAACAGAAGACATATATATATAAAACATATATACACATATATATAATTATATACATTCATAAATATAAATAGAATACACAATATACAAATAGCCTTGTTTTTTAGCATATGCAGACAAGCAATGGGGAGGCGGGTGGGTCAGTGAGGAATCTACAGGTAGATACTGTATCCACAAGAAACAGCGTTATCAAAGATAAGTAACTTGTTCTTCTGATGGAGACATTTACCTGTGTATTCCTCACCTTTTGAATAGAATCCCCAACCAGTCCCACACTCGGAGGTGGGTGCCTGTCTGCCTATAAGAAAAGATCTTGCAAAACAGAACTGGCAAAGTGACATTCCCGCCTTAATTCGGAGTCTAAGCAATAGTAATTTAGTAGAATGATTTCTTATGCCTTCAGGTGGTTCCTTGTTAGCCACTGCGTAGCAGATCTTTATGCACAGGATGATCCATCTAGACAATGTCCTCTTATGCACTGTTTTTCCTTTCATCTTGCCACATAGCCAACAAACACTGATCGTCCAGCCGGAGATCACGAGTTCTGTCCACATAAAAGCTCGCAGTCCATTTAGGGTACAAACAATGAAGCCTTTCTTCCTCTTTAAATGCATGTGGGGGAGGATAGAAAGTAGGGTGATAGACTGGCCCAGGTTGGAAGGGATTAACCATCTTTGGCAGGAAAGCAGGCAACTTATCTGCATAGAAAGCTGTGAAGGGCGGTTTCACACTTAATCCTGCAATTCACTAACACGTCTAGCTGACGTTATATCAATCAAAAAAATTGCTGTGAAAGTAAGTAACCTTAAAGGACAACTATGTAAGGGCTCAAACGGAGCATCCATAAGGAAGGTTAACACTAAATTAACATACCACTGAGGCATAATAAACAGAGAGGGAGGAAATTTGTTAGTAAGCCCCTTAATAAACCTTAATACTATAGGGGACTTAAAAAGGGAAGGTTGGTCAGGTAAACAAAGGAATGTCGAAAGGACAGACAAATATCCTTTGACTGTTGTAACTGCACAACCTTGCTGCGCTAAGGAAAGAGCAAAATGCAAAATATCAGACAAATGGCCTTTTAAAGCGTCAACAGAAATTTCTTCACACCACTTACAAATTTCGCCCATCAGCCAGTATAAACCGACTTGAAAGAGTGTCTTCTGGCCCATAATATAACATTCACCACATAAGAAGGAAGAGCAAAAGAACTCAAGTTGCCACGTTCAATCTCCAGGCATGCAGGTGCAGGCTCCGGAGGTGGGGGTGTAGAACCTGCCCCTGAGATTGCAAGAGGAGGTCTTCCCTGTGAGGGAGATGTAGGGGAGGGCACAGTGAGAGGTAAAAAAGGTCTGTGTACCACACCCTTCGTGGCCAATCCGGGGCTATTAATTTTACTTGAGCCCAGCCCTGGCAAGTCTTTCTCAGAACCAGGGGAATCAACGGTATGGGGTGGGGGGACGCGTAAAACAGCTTGAAGATCCAGTCCAATTGAAACGCATCCCCAGTGCTCCCTGCATCAGATACTGGAGGCTGCAGAATGGCGGGCAGTGCGTGTTCTTGTGAGTGGCAAAAAGGTCTATCTGAGGGGTCCCCCGTAGCCAGAAAATGTGTTGTACCACTTCCGGGTAGAGACACCACTTGTGATCGGCTGAAAAATGTCGACAGAGACTGTCCGCGCGTACGTTCAGAACTCCGGCCAAGTGATTTGCCAAGATGCAAATCTGATGGTCCTGAGCCCAGGACCAGAGACGCAGAGCTTCTCTGCAGAGAGGATACTACCCTATTCCTCCTTGCTTATGTACCATATCGCTGTAGATTTGTCTGCTAAGACGTGAACTGACCGACCGCCAATGGAAGGGAGGAAGGCCTTGAAAGTCAGACATATTGCCCACAATTCCAACAGATTGATATGCAACAATATTTCTTCTGGAGACCAAAGACCCTTGATCTCCAGATCCCCCGGAGGAGCCTGCCACCCTAGAGTGGAGGCATCCGTTATTACTGTGGCCACCGGAGGGAGTGGGTGAAACGGCTTCCCTTGAAAAAGATTGCTGGCCACTCTCCACCACTGAAGATCGCTGCAGTGTCTCTGGCGATCTGGCCCGACTCCTTGAAATCCCCGCTGTGCTGAAACCACTGCCTGCGGGGGCAGCACTGGAGGGCCCTCATGTGAAGAGGTGACTAACAAAACGCAAGAAGCCATCATTCCTAGCAGGCGCAAGACCTTCAGGACTGGAACCATAGCTCCATTGTGAAACATCGGAATCATAGCCTGAATGTCTTGAATCCTTTGAGGAGGAGGGTAGGCTCAATTCACCGTAGTGTCCAGTACTGCCCCTATGAACAAGGTTCTCTGAGGGGGTCTAGTTGAGAGTTGGGCACATTGATGGAAAAGCCCAGGCTGAACAACAACTGCGCTGTCAACTGCAAGTGATGCAACTCCAACTGTGGAGTCTTGGCCTTGATCAGCCAGTCGTCTAGGTAAGGGAACACATTCCCCAAGTTCTGAGATGCGCTGCAACACCGCCATCACCTTTGTAAAGACTTGAGGCGCAGAAGCAAGACCAAACGGTAGGACCGCAAATTGATAATGTTGAGAGCCCACCGTAAAACAGAGATATTTCCTGTGTGATTGCAGAAGAGGGATGTGAAACTATGCATCCTGCAAATTGATCGAGACCATCTAGTCTTCCTTCTTCAGTGCAAGAAGCACCTGTGCAAGGTTCAGCATCTTGATCTTTTCCTGCCTGAAGAAGCAGTTCAAAAAGCCTGAGTTTGAGGATCGGCCGCAAACGACCGTCCTTCCTAGGAATCAGGAAGTACTGGAAATAGCATTCCTGACCCAGTTCCTGCTCTGGAACCAACTCTACTGCACCCATCTGAAGTAGGGTTTGAACCTCCTGTTGGAGAAGCAGAAGAAGTTCTTCTGAACAAAAGCCTTGTTGGGGAGGAAAGGGTGGGGGAAACTCTTGGAAGGGTAGGGTCTACCCATTTTCCACAATATCCAAAACCCAAAGTTCCGTTGTTACAGATCTCCATTCAGGTAGAAAATAGGCTAACTGCCCTCCCACTGGACAAGCATGCTCGAAGATGGCGAAAACTAGGGCAGCTTTCCTGTAACGTTGGTTGGGGAGGAAGTGGAAGAGGAGGAGATGGATGATGGGCAGCCCCACACTGTCTGTCTCTGCCCCATCCCCTATAGCTCCTATAAAGAGGATTGGAGATCTGCTGCTGTTGCTGATACTGGCTTCTGCCTCGAAAGGAAAGTTCCGGCCAAACCCCTGGAACCTCTGATACAGCAAATAATTTTCAGGTTGCGACTGAAGGCCCAAAGATCTTGCCGTGCCTTACTGTCCTTGAATCACTCCAAGGCCGAATATGGCTTGGCACCAAACTGCTGTGAACTATCAAATGGTCAATCCATTAAAGTAGACTGTACACCCAGCGAGAAACCACATCCCCTTAACCAAGCATGTCTCCCTGTGGCAACTGAAGACCCCATTGCCCTTGCAACCAAATCAGCAGTATCTAAACCTGATTGAATGACTTGGCAGGCAGCAGCCTGACTATCGTTCAATAATTCTGAAAAATGTCCTTCAACTTCGTCATTCAACTTCGGGACCACTGCCTTGGTTGACTCCATTAATACATGGATATATCGACCTGACAAACAGGTAGCATTGGCCGACTTCAGGGCCATACTACCAAAAGAGAACACCTTCTTCACAGACTGTTCTATTGTCTTGGATATCCTATCTGCAAGAGTCGTTGGAAAAGACCCTGGAGTAAACTTTGAGGGAAAGGACGCTTGTACTATCAAACTTTCAGGTGTAGGGTGTGTGGACAAGAACAAAGGGTCCCCTGGAGCAGGTTTAAACATCCTTGCAATGGACCTAGACACTGTTGCTGATGACATAGGCTTCTGCCAGATTTCAAGATTAGGCTCGGTAAGAGCTTCATTAAAAGGCAGCAAAGGCTCCGATGAAGAAGTTGAAGAATGTAATACCTCTCTCAACAAATTACTTTTGAGTTCAGTAGATGGCAGAGGCAACTTCGGTATCTCAGCTGCCTTCCTTATCACAGCATAACATGATGTAATTTCAGGTGGTGGAATGCCGTTTGGGGACAACAACTCCCATTCCGGACAGGTATCCAGACCACTTGCTACCTCCAGGCTTTCAAACTCTGGGTCCGAAGAAACTATTTCACCTTCCTCCCCATCTGGATTATCTCCATAAAAATATTGCTCCTTCTCAAGAAGAAAACTCGACGGGTCAGAACCTGGAGTTGTGAACACTGGATACTCTTGCTCCTGTGTATGAGGCATAGGCTGCAGTGGAACCGGTGGAAGAACTGGATCTGGTAGCGGCCAAGGGTCATGGAGTCCAGGCGGAGTCAAGGCCCTTGGAACCATGATGTCGCTTCTTTTTATGCTTCTTCGACTACTTCACAGAATCAGGAGACAGAGACTCCGATCAAGGACGAGACCTCCGATGACCTCTTTTCTCTTTCCTCACCTTGGCCATAAACAGGTTCGTCTCCCTCTCCTTCAATGCCTAAGGATTCATTTTCTGGCATGAAGAACAGGCGTTGACATTGTGGTACGAACTCAAACACCATAGACAATCGTCTTAAGGATCAGCGATAAACATCTGACCCTCACATTACCTGCAAGGCTTGAATCCAGACTTTCCTAGAGGAGACATTCTTCTCTGTAACAAAGTTGCGATTTCCTGGAAAAAATGTCACAAGACTCCTAACACAACAGAGAGCCTAAGCAAAGGCGAAGGCGCGGAAAAAAGGGAACTGACGTCAACACACTGACGAGGGTTTCTTATGGCTCCAATGACATCACACAGAGTTGCGTGCGGAGCCGTGGCATTATGACATCCTCATCAACGTAGGAGAGCTGCAAAGAAAAGTTTCTGTGAAATGCTGGTGCATTGGGATATTCAAAAGGTGAGGAATCCACAGGGAGATGTATCCATCAGAACCACACTTTCACTAATCCAATCCCACCCATTATACAAAAGTTGTTCATTTTCGCAGCTTGCATCAGGACTCCTCCAACCCTTTAAGCTCACAATATACCCTGTATTTTCCGAAATCCTTTTTATCCCTCTTATAAAAAGGAAAATGCTTATCACACAAATCAAAACAATTAGTAGTCTTTGGAATTTCTCCATCAAAACCACTAAACCACTTGCCAATCTTGGAAAATCCTTTCCCTATTGCTTCCCAAGCACCTGCCTCCTCCAAATCCTTCACCTCACGAGACATGTCTTTCATGTTAGTTATGAAATTGTTAATTTGATTGCTTGTATCGGGCACATACGTGCAGCATTACTGAATACAAAGCATGGGGCAGACTACGCCCTCTTTTGCACATAAGATGTCTAACGCAAGCCTGATCTGGAAAACCATAGTTCTTATGGCCATAAACTTCATGTTAAATGCAGTTAAAGCACCAGCCATGTTAGTAGCCAAACAATCTACCAAAGTAGATAAACGCTAGCGACCAGAGGGTTGAGACAGAAACAATCCGCACTTGTCAATCTCTTGTATGGACAGTCAATGTTGGTGCAGGAGACCAAGGAGTACAGCCCTCTCTACTCCATAATTGGAAAAATCCAAATAAACATGAAACATAAGAGTGGTTCCGCACACAATAATGTAATGGAGCTAAAACAAAAACAAAAGGCAGTCTTATTGTGCACACAGAAGGATTTCGGATTCCATGAAGTATCTTTTTCCAAGAAGAGTTCTTTATTGTGTTTATACAAAGATAAAATCCAGTAGCCGACACGTATCGTCCCAGAAGGGACTTCTTCAGGGCTCCACATTATGAGAAGGTCTTATCCTACTCATACGTTTTCAAGGAATCCCTGCTCTCTTACCATCTATGTTATCTACATGATACACTTTAGGAAACTCTAAAGCGAAATAACTACCTATTGAATTTTGCAAAAGCTGAAAATAAGAGTTCTTCCTGCACACACAATAGACTCCTCTAAACACAGGTTCTCTCCCTGACAAAACTTGATCACCCATAACATTGAATTTTTTCAACACAATCACCCCAGCCCACCATTTCGGGTCTATGCACCTGATCTTTCTGTTTTATCACACACAAATTTTCCTTATTTTGTACGTCCAAACTAAGGGGCCGATTACGATGGCGGACGGACTCGTGGTGGTGACCAGGACCGTCCGCAATACATGCGACGGACACGCACACCCAATTAGGATGCGACCGCCACCATGGCGGTCGCATTTTGCACTTTAACATTGCGGCGGGTGCTGTTGACTGCAGCACCCGCCGCGATGTTCAAAATGCATGTTGTGCTTTTCACTGCACTACGTGGCAGGCACCACACGGTGCCTGCCACTTGGTGCAGTGAAATGTAGGGGGGTACCATGGGTACCCCCCCAGTGCACAAACACCACCCCCAGACACAAGGGGGGCCCGCAACGGGTCCCCGAAACCAATCTCCACCAGCCTTTCAATGGTGGTTTATCCGCCACGGGAAGGCTGGCTGAAGACAGCATCCTAATTTGGCAGACGGTGCCTGCTAGGCTTCGTCACCATTTTATGGATGCAGACCGCTCCGCCAGACAATCGGAACGATTGCCTGTGGCGGTTCCGTGGTGGAGGGTCTTTGCGTCTGCCGCGGTCGGGGTCTGGATCCCACCGCCGTCGTAATCTGGCGGTGGGAAAATCGCTGTCCGATATGGGAAGGACCGCCACCACCGGGCCAGCCGTGACGGTCCTTCCGCCATCGTAATCGCCCCTAACTTTTGGATGTATACCTGCACTTTTACTGTTTCTTCTTCTGTCTCCCAGCCAATCCTTTCTCCTTTCTTTACCCTCTCCTTAGTCCTCGTCCTTCTTTCACTTAACTCTTTAATAAAATCTTTCTCAGGTCTATTCAATTGAAATGAAGCCTTCAAGTTATTTGGGTTAGTAATGTTAATTTGAGCGACAGCCCTCATATAGTCATTCAGTATCTCCACAGACTTCACCCCAGCATTTTGATTTCAAGTTTTAAACATAGGCACCTCACCCAAAGCCATACTAAAATTTGAAAAATACTCAAAACGATCTTGACTACAAAACAGGTTCATGATTATACTACAGGTGAGAGGATATGTAAGAGTCAAGTGGAGACAGGTCACACCAGCTGCCATAGACACAGGCAAATACATACAAATAAGGCAATCTCTAGCACCCATCATTTTAGTATAATCATTTAACAATCCAAAATAAACGTTGTCTGAAAAATTCCCTTCAGAACCATCTTTGAATGAATGAAGTGAAGGAAATAGGTTTTAAAAAGCACGTCAGCTGCTCCAATCGGAGCGTCCCGGCACTAGGTTGAGTAAGGGAAAGCAAGAGACAGAAACCCTTCCAGGACCATTGGCGAGCCAGGGTTATCTCTCTTTAAAAATGTGTCTTCAAGAGAGCCTTAAAGGTAGACTCTGAGGAGAAACTCTGGATGTGTTCAAGAAGAGAGTTCCACAGGTTGGGGGCTCGGAAAATAAAGGAATGGCCCCTATCTCTCTTGATTTATGAACCTTAGGAATGCACAGCAGATTTTGGTTAGTCAATCATAGGGTTTTAATGGGTCTTTTTTTTTAATGTAAAGAGGGCCTATCTTTTGAACAGCCCGGTATGTGAGCATGATGGCTTTACATTTTTTTCTTTGGCTAATAACCAGTTGAGCCGCTGCATTCTGTACCCACTATAATCTGTTGGCCAGCTCTTCAGGGAATCCAAGAAGAAGGACGTTTGCATAGTCCAGCCTTGATGTAATTAAGGTAAATGATGATGTCCTTCCAAGTATTCTCAGGCAGAAATTTAAGAGTCTTTCTCACTGATTTCAGTAAAGAGAAATTAACTCCGGCAAAGCCTTGACTTGGAACTTATATGATAGTGCAGTATCTATTTTTACCTACAAGATCTTTTGCGACAGCCGTGGGGGGCTGGGGTTTATCCCGGCTCCCACAGACCCTTTGTAGACCAAATTGTAGTCATGTCATGTCTTTGTGGAATATTTTCTGATAAAATCAACTTTGCTCATCTAAATAGGTTTGGTTACTTTTAATCTTGACTGAAGCATGCGCAGCAGAAGAGTTAAAACCCACTAGTAAGTCCACTATTAAAATAACATGGAAAATACCAACATTACTAATATCATTTTGCAACCCTTTTGCGTGGTTAACAACGTAATTCCCCTCAAGTCAGATCAAAAAGAAAAATCTAAAATCTACTCGTTGACACTACTTGAGCAAAGCAGCAAAACTTTCAGTTCTTTTCACTGTAGCGGTGTTAGTTCAGGTAAAATTTTAAGGGTTAGGAACCTACAATCATTGACTGGATACTTGAAGGGAAATTCTATTCTTCTAATCTACTGAATACCTATGGGAGCCTAATATCTTCGTCTGGATACCTAAGGTACAAAACATGTAATTTCCACGCCTGGACATATGTCACTTGAGTTCATTTATCATAGCAAATATCATTCAATCTTTCGCTGTAGTAGCATCACTTGTGGGTTGTTTTCAGAAACACTTCGATGATTTCAAGTTTAAGGAGCTTTCTGGTTAGGATGACTTTTAGTGTTCTAGGTCCACCCAGGAGCTGAATTTCTTTGGTTTAGCACTGTTGTGTAGTTCATACCAATCCGTAGGACCTGCGCATTGTTTGGACAACATAAACTAAGGGCTTGGTGTCAAGACTGATTCCGGACACCCCTGCAGGATATGTTGGCCTATAGACCAGCTAGCTCACAGTACCACCGTAAGCCCCCCTGACCTACCAGGGAGCGAATGGTTTCTGGCAACCACTGAACATGACAACCCTGACCCCTCAGGGATCGTGGAAACAGTACAGAACCTTTTGCTCAGTCACTCGTGCTCACTTATTCTCAGTGAAATATACAGAGAATACACAGTGGGACGTTTTCAATAATATTTATTGAATCAACGTTATTCTTGCATAAAATACGTGTGCTGCAATGATTAGTAGACAGAAGCAGATAAACGTGATTACAAGCACCAAGAGCGTAAATAGTAGATATAGATCTACCATGGTGCTAAACAATTGTATATATGCAGGCATATAAACAAGGTGGTAATCTGGTGTACTCCTACTATGTAAACCCTACTCAAAGTGTACCTAGAGTGTGTGTAGGTGTAGAGCCAAGAATCCCCCCAAGAGACAATCCAACCTCATTACCTGATGGGAGAGAGTGAAGAACCCCGTCTTGGTCACAAACTGGACACCCTTTACGATATGTCAGGTTGCTGCGTGGTGATTTCTCAGCATGCAAGGACCCTCGTGTCAGTGGAAGTAACCCCTCTACTAATCTATCAGGATGCTCATCTTTTAAAATAGAAAGCAGCCTTGCGATGTACGCATAGATTAGTTATGCTATCGATATGTAGATGGCCCTGTCGCCCCGTGGATGAAGATAGTGCTGACATTTGTACGTAGTGCGAAACAAGACCTTGTACATGATGTTCAGTACATGATGGTCAGGGCATTGTGATAATGTTGTGCGAAGCTAGATGTAAAAACAAGTTTAGTTTCAGAGAAACTAATCCAACATTGACCTTTTGCAAATGTGTGCAAAAGGTCACAGCTGGAAATGTTATTTGTGAGGACAATGTGAGAAATAAGCTGCTTCACTACATGGGCCTAACTCAGGAATATAACAGCACTCTTGTTCTTCTGATTTCTGGTTGTTCACTGTCAGTAGCACTGTGTTCAGTTGGCTCTAGTTCTGATGATATCTGGAATGCGTTCTTCTGACACAACAGTCCTCAGTCTCTCATCACTTTTTGTCCATTTCACTTCCCTTGGCACTCTACCGTCCAAAGCACTTGCACTTTCTTCCAGTTTATGGTGCACACTTTCTTCCTCAGCTGCTTGGTCTATTGTGATCAGTCTCTGCTAATTCACCACAGATTGTACTCTGTCACTACTGGACGTTGAGACCCTTGCATACTGTTTCTCCTCCTTTGAACGTTTGTTCTGAGCTTGAGTTTGACTCTACGAATCAGTGATTGCTGTCATCACTTCCTCACCTGATAAGCTCACTCTCTTGATATGGGAGACTGAATCCAGTGTGGTAGTCCTCCACAATTAATAGCAGAGTTTGTCAAAAGGATGACCTGAAAACGTCCCTTCGAAAGAGGCTCAAGGTATGTCTTCCTGATGTGTTTCTTCACCCAGACCCAATCGCCTGGACTAAGGTCATGGCACAGCTCTTATAAACCTGATGAGAAACAGAACGCACCACATCAAAACATGGGGAACAGCATTAAGCCATTTTAAAAGGTAGACAAGCACACCTTCGCCCTCCTGGATTTCAGAGTTCCGTTTATATGCTCCACAATGCTTGCAGCTTCCGATCTGTAACTACAGTGAAATCTCTGGTCAATCTTCAATACTGCACACAGCAATCACATAAAATCTTTCTTAAAGTGACTCCAGAGAAATAGGTAATCTAAAACGAAGGATCAAATTACTCAACAATAATTTGGCCACAGTGAGGCTATCACACCTCCAGGATGGGGATGCTTCAACCCAATAGGAGAAGAGACAAACAATCACCAGAATGTAACAAAGCCCATTGCATATGGGTATCTCCATGAAGTCCAACTGCATGCAATAAAAGGGACCATGGGACCTCCCTATATGGCTCATCGTCACAACTGTCCCGTTGCCCACATTTAACTGCTGTCAAGTGATGCACCTTTGACACAAATTCTCAGTCATGACACAAAAATGGGGATTGTACCAGTAATTTCTGAAGGTATGAATCATGGCGTCTCTTCCTGTGTGTACATAACCATCGAAATGCCTGGCTGTTGGAGATGGCATAGCATCAGGTAAAGGTCTCCCATCCCTCAAAACCCAAACTCACTCTGATTCTTTACAAATCCAGTCCTCACCCACTTTTTTTTCACTGCCTCTGGCACCTTACCCTGCAATTCTCTTAACTCTTCCCAAGTGTTTAGTGTACTCAATAACATGTTTGAAACACGGTCATTGTCAAATTCACATGATTTCTTGATTAAATTCCAGGATTCAAGAGTGCAGTATCTAACAATTTCGTCTGCACAGTAGTTTGCTGCAGTAACAAAACATAATTTACGCTTGTGTGCTGCACATTTCACAACTGATACCTCTTTAGGCAGCTGCAATGCATCTAGTAAGTCCATGACATATTTTCCATCCCATTGCAGAAACCACTCTGTGACCACAAATGTCTGAAGTCGTGGACTATGCCAAAACCATATTGCTTGTCATTTTAAATTGTAACACTCAGACTATTGGAAAAGCAACATGCTCTGGTAAGGGCAATCAGTTCAGCCACTTGTGCGGCAATTACATTGCAAATGGGAGGCTTCCACATTACAGTCTATGGTGCACAAAGCATATGCAGCTTTCAAAATTCCTCACCCATCTCTTAAACAAGAGCTGTCCAAGGGGACATATCGAATGTTAGGCCTTGGCTTGGTTCTGAGTAACATCAAGAAAGTCATGGTCCACATCATTGCCAAAGTTACTCTCTGGAAGGGGCAAAAGAGTAGCAGGGTTTAGAACATTACATCTCCAAAGCGAAACATTTTGTGCTGTCAAAATTACTTGTTCATAGTGTTTGTCATGTACTGAGTTGGAGTGCGGGTTAGTAAGATCTCGACTGAATGTAGGACCATCACAATAAGCGAGCAGTCCATAATTATGCCCTCACACTGCTGGATGCTTCCACTCACTGCAGCTACAGCTTTAAGGCATCCAGGAAGCGCTTCAGCCAATGTATTGAGTATGGCAGAAAAATAAGCCACTGGCTGTTTTGCTTCCTCATGGGTCTCTGTCAATACAGATAGTGTACACCCTTCTCTATGACATTAAAGGGTAAACCTCTGTTGTAATCAAGCATTCCTAGTGCTGAAGCGCTGCAGAGTTTCTCTCTGAGCTCTAGGTAGACACGCATGCATTGTTGTCTCAGGGTAGCAGATCAGCCACAGAATTTTGTGTAAGTCTCTGTAGAGGCTTAGCCACCAGTGTAAAATAAGGAATTAATTTATGACAATAGCCCACCATTCCCAGGAACATCCTGACTTCTTTCTGTGTCATGGGGAGGACTGCATTCTCAGGATTGTAGAGATATGTTTTTAGGACACTCTCCTAGCTCATTTTTCAATGTGATGTCCCAAATAGAGAAACGCCATCTGACAGTACTGCAATTTTGTAGGAGACACCTTCTCTGCAAGAGGATTCAGCAAGACAATTGTGTCTTGCTTGCAGGCCTCTCGAGTCATAGACGTCACCAATAGGTCCACTACATATTGGACTAAAACTGAACTGCAAGGCAACTGTAAGGTCTCCAGATTTTTCTTTAGTATCTGATTAAAGGTTGAGGGGCTCTCTCTACATCCCGTGGAACTCAACACCACACAAATGTTTTCCTAAAAAAATTGGAAAACAAAAAGAAACAAGCTATTCTCATGTAAGGGAATGGAATAGAATGTTTTACACAGACCAAAGACAAAGAACCATTCAGCATCACATTGGATCGTGAAGACAATTACGGCAGAATTCGAGACCATGGGACAGCATGGGATTACAATTTGATTGACCCTTCTATGGGATTCTCAGTGATTCACTGTGAATTCTCAATGGTTCACCATTATTAATCAACCCAATGCTTTTGCCTGAAAAGTCCTAGACTTCCTCTACCACTGTACATTTCAAGTCAGGAGGCAAGTCTTCCATAGTTAGGACTGGAAAGAATCCAACTGCTGTTTCTTGTGATTTCACTTTCAAATCTACATTTTCATTGTGTGCCTGAAGTTCCATACTGTTCTGTGTGCAATAGATCACACAGTTCATTTATGAATCGCTGCCCAATACATTGAGAGGATTTGAGTCACATATTACAAGTTAGTGGTCATTCTCAAGGAAGCCTATTTTTATAGGGACCTTAGCTGAAACTGGGTTTGTACTTTGTCTATCTGAGATACATGCAACTTGGACTTGTTTTCCTGAGATGGGTGGGTTTGAGACCTCCACTGTTCTCACAGTAGAGGGAGTAGCTCCTATATCAATGAGAGATGGCCCACTCTAGTCTACCTCTAGAACTGCGCCAAGTACACAATCCTCCTCCCTTCTCAGGCACTGTCATTGTGATTGATCAGGGTCCAGCCCAATGAACTGTCAAAAACTGAGAACTGTTGGAGGATGTCAGCAATTATGAAAAGATTCTGCTGCAGCTTAGAGTTTGGATGCAAACTCTACCTTCTGTTTCCTATGTTTTGTTACATCATTGGACCTTTGAGCTTTCATGTTCTGCATCGGCAATGCATTGATAATCTGTATGTGAACATCATTTTGCATTTGATTTGGGTTCAATATATATTTTCGCTTCCAGTGGCCCACCTTGTTACAAATATGATAAGCAGTGGTCTTCTTCAACATGTTTATATCCATCCCTGCAGTAGAATCAGCAGCTATCTCTCAGCTTCTACTTTGCGGAACAAAACTCCCTGCTTGTGACATTTGACCACCACCTTGAAAACCAACTCCACGCATTCCTCCACCGACATGGGGAACAAAATTGAATCCTGAGTCTGCCATATACAGACGACTCTGACATCCTTTCTGCACCAACCAAATCTGTGCCAGCATGTATTTTTCTTTAATCTTCTTCTGTTTGCTTCCAACTTGTCACTGCAATATTTTGCATATCTAAGGATCTCGTCGAGGGACTTCGACTACCAACAAAACACACTCTGCTGTATATGGGAACTAATTTCTGGTGGCAAGATGAGAATAAGCAGGAACCCACTAAGATTCTCTCTTTCTGGTTTTTCGCCACCACTGGGCTGTCTGAAAACTTACATCAACCTCTCATTATAGGTATGTTCCGACTCTTTACATTCTTGAGCAGTTCTGGTTATTTTAAGCCAATTCACCTCTTTCTGCTGAGCTTTCATATTCAAATGAGTAATCACCTAGTTATACTTGTTTATGACAAAAGAAGGGGCATCTGTCACAGTGTCTGTCCACAGTTTTTGTGGTGCATTCTGTCCACAAATCCTTGGGAACCACAATTTCAAAAAATATTAAAATCTACCCAAGGCACTTTTGAGATTTTCACAATTCTGTCCAACTTAGTGTACCACTTGCCAGGATTCTCTCTCAAATTCGGAAACTTATTTGTGAATACAAAAAGATCATCTCGACTCCAGGGTACATGAACGCACGGACCTCCAAGCACCTCTCTCAACTGTACCACTCACACTAGATCTCTCTCACATCCCTCCTCTGTACTCTTTCTTTTTCTTCTTCTTCTCATCCTGCTTTGCCCATCAGTCCTTGAACATGTGTGTTTCCCTCCCACTCTCTAATGCATTCTATCAACTCCTTGACATGCACTTTCAAACTTGGTGATCTAATTTTCTTGAATGTATCCTGCATCATCAACATCCTAAAACTGTTAATTAATTTCTGATTTTTATTCGAACCAGCCCTAAACTCATCAGTCAATTCTTCCAATCTGTCATGCGCCTCACAAGCATATCTTGCAGCCTCTCTATTCAGGAACGTAAGCTCAGTCTCACTGTATATGTCTACGTAGTCTGGTTCGGGGGTCCTCCTGATTGAGGTGGAAATTCTGAAGATAAAACTGTAGTGATGACAGATGCACTATGGGCTTTCAGAAATTGTGATCCTTCAACTGAAGTTGTGGCAGCAGCAGATGTACTAGAGGCATCCAGAGATGGATCTCAGATGACAGGAGGTAAACGTTCCTCTGGAGTATCCTGCTCAACTGGTGTACTCACACTTTGTTCAGGGCCTGCCCTACCTCTTAAGGCCCCCACCTGCGGTTGATGCTGCATTACACGCCGAAGGGCAACATTGTATGAAGGTGGCCGGGAATTCAGCCAATCTTTCAAGAACCCATCATCAATTTTGCTACCACTCTCAGGCTCTCTCTTGTCATCCCCACCACCCTCTTGTGACATTTTTGCTTCCGTACCTACTTAATAATCACGGGATAAACACACACACCCTCAAGCACACTCTATTCCCATCCCTGTTGTCTCGCATTCCACCTTGACTCTATTCAATTACGAACCTTAGTTCTCATTTGCGTTTTATATTTCTGCTTTCCTTTTTGTGCACAGCATGTTCACATGCATTCAATGCCTCAAACTGTATAGTCCTTGGTTGGGGGGTCACAGTAACATCGCCCTTCTCCAATTCTCAATTTTTCTCACACTGAATGTGCCGTACTGTGAAAATTGCAAACACTCATTTTTTGCTGAGATCTTATTCTAATGTTTGAACCAAAAAAGTGTGAAATCTGATATTAGTAGACATATTGTATGCGGGCATGCTCCCTGGAGGAGCCTCCTGACACTCATAAACAGGTAGATCATCATTTTTCAACATTGCTCTTATTTTCTTAAACAATTTCATTTTTGTAACTCACACAAAATGTATACAGAACTTGCAAATTCCTAACTGAAATGACTGGCAATTTCCTGCTGATCACATTGTGGTACTCAACAACTTAAACACCCAATCCCAGCGAGAATTCAAGGAACTAACCAATTAAAGCACAACATCAAATGACATTACGACGAATCCCAGCGTAGCCCACAAGCTGAACAACCAATCTCAGCATGACACCTAATGACATAGCTTGCAGCACAGCACATAACAATTCTAATTTTATTCCGATCTGCTTTGCGTTAACAAAATAGCAAGAATACAACAATTCTTGTCTGTTTACCTAAAGAAAAAATAGAATCAGCAATCGCTCTTAAGGAAATAAAGAATAGTACCCTCCTGGTACTAGCAAACACAAAACAGAGTTCTTGACCGGTGGGAACTCACTCAGAATAGCGCTACTCCTGAGCAAGAAGGATCAACCAAACACTAATGTTAGTTATTACAATCTCACTATAGAGGTTTAACAAGTCTCTACTTTGGTGCTGCCGTGGTGCCTCACAGTCCAACACCTCAACCTTAACAGACTAATCAAATACCAGTTAAATATATCTATTCCAATATCTTGGATTACGACTAATATGGTGACCTAAACCTCAACTTTGAACAATAAGCGCATTCATCTCAATAAGCACAAGCGATAAACATACAAGAACACTAACATTTGCAAACTAAACACAAAGTCCTTGGACCTAACTGGACACCACAATTCGAAATTAAGACAAATCATCAACAATCAAAAACACTCTGATTCTCAACAACTAACAATCGAAACCGCATAACCCTACTTCATCATCATAAAAAACTTTATTCGATTTTTTTTTTACAAAAATCATATCAGTAAACAGTACATAAATATATCGAAAAACATTTTAAAAAAATATATATTTTTTAAATGTGACATAGTTCAAATATGTGACATTTTATCATAACTTAAGGTGCAAGAATGTCAATGGCTTGGATTTACCAAAGATAAAGTGCTAGAATCAAGAATGAAACAGGAAGGACTAAAAACCTGCCCTATAAACACCAGCCAAGAACCAAGATATATAAAAACACAGTTTCGGAGTGGATAAAATTTGTATATATAAAAAGGCAGGTCTAATCTGTTTAAAATCCATGGACAACAAAAGGGGCCTAATATACCTATGGCAAAGGGAAGCAAATCTGGACAAATAAGCACTACATGCATGGTATCACAAGCTGATACATTGTTGCATATACAATGGGGCAAATTGGAAAGTTTGTTTCATACCCTACTTGAGAATAGAAGCTGATGAAAGGTGCTAAGATTGAAATGAGTCAAAAGGCGCTTGTGAAGATGGGACATTTCCAAAGTAAGGCTCAATTCCCTGTACGGTTTTGACCAATACATATGATCTCATAGACTGCTTGGTCAAGGCTAGAGTCTCCTGATCTGATTCCATCCTGAGGAAAAAAGCCTGCTTCACCCATGCAATATCGTTTTTCCTGATTCCCTCAGGCTCTGAGAAAAGGCCCAGTCTCCCTAAGATGATAAAAGTTGATTTTATATAATACAGCCATGGAATCTGAAGTGCATAATCCAAGGATAGACAATACCAAAGGATTAGTCTATTTAGTTCTAGTTCCTCTTTACACCAAACTGAGCACCAGAGTAAAAGCAGATGTAAAAGAATAAAATCAGAGATAAATTTCATGCCTAGTTTGTCACGTGCAATTTCTGGTTGAGTGCTCTTTCCCACAGCTAAAAGACCCCTCAAAAGCGTATTTTCTGTAACCTGAATGTATTCGATTGAGGCATAGCCCCATATCTCGCTTCCGAATGTAGCCATAGGGATGCATTTATCAATATATACATTCAACATTGATTTTATAGGTCTACACCCAAGGGAGCTAGCAAAATCACTCAGGCCGGAAATAGCTGTTTTTAGGCACCCTACATTTTTTTTTATTAAGGGTTGCCAATAACACTTGAGTTTAGTGAAATCCCCAAATAGGAGAAATTTTCCACCCTGCCCAGCGTCTGGCCCTGGTCCAGAAGTCTAGCAATTTTCGTGTTCTTAGGACCAATAACCATAAAATTTGATTTTTAAAATTTGTAGAAAGATCCATATTGGCCATAAAAAGGATAAATGAATCTAAGAGCCGCTGAAGGCTTCTGGCTGTACAAGCGATTAATACCGCATCGTCAGCGTATAAAAGCAGGGGGATTGGCCTGTCATTGACTCTAGGAACATCAAGGCTAATGCTGGAAAGCACCCCCTCAAGGCGTTTAATATACATAATAAATAAAAATGGGGCAAGTGTGCATCTCTGTTGCACACCTTTTTTTAAATTAAAAGGTTGGGTGCACTCGCCATTAGTGCCATATCTGACTACACCTGTTAAACCTGTTTGAAGATCTCTCATAAAATTCACAAGAGCCGGTTCGACCACCAAAGACCCCAGCTCACCCCAAAGCTTGTCAATGTTTACCTTATCGATGGCTGAGCTGAGGTCTGTGATGGCCAAGTGTACCGAGCCCTTTTTATCCACTGTATATTTGGAGATCAAGAGATGCAAATTTAAGTTTTGCTCCACTGTACCCCTTCCGGGTCTAAAACCATAATGAAGGTCAAACAGAATTTTGCTTGCATTTTCCCAACTGGTCCGTCTCTCCAAAATAATGCCCCCTATTATTTTAACCTCCACGTCCACAAGAGAGATTTGCCTATAACAGGCTGGATCACTTCTATCTCCTTTTTTGTGTATTGGGATTATTACCGACTGTCACCAGGCCTCAGGTAAGGGTCCCTATATAGCTGCATTGATGTGTAACATAAGAATAGGGTCCCATAGTTCGACTAAGCACTTCAATAAATCACCTGGGACCTGACTAGTGCATGGCGCCTTCCCCGAGGGCAGGGATAGAATTACATCCCATACTTCTTCCCAAGTGAATACAAGCCTATCATCCACTTGAGTACAAATGGGTGTTGGCTCAAGGGACTCATAATCGGGCTGAAAAGTGATCCACCCATGCCTGCGTCGAGACAGTGGCTGCCTTTTCGGAGAACATCTCCTTCTTAAAAAAGGGATGATTCAGAATTTGCCAAAATGGAGAGCTATCCTTCTAGTTACTTGAAACCACCAAATCCTCCCATAACTCGGCCTTTAAGTTGTTCTTCCTGTTCTTAAGTTCAGTTCTATAAGCATGCCTGCACCTTCTGATCTCCTTCCTGACCCTCTGTACTTTTTTTTAATGATAACAAGAGCTCCTTCCTGGTCTTAGTGCAACGTGAGTCAAACTATCTGCAGGGCTTGGGTGGACCAGCTGCCCCTGATTTAGTAAGAGCTGAATTTATATATTTTCAGATGGTATCAAAAGCCTTAAAAATACTCCCATCAGGGCTTCTACATATAAACAAATACCAAATTTATTCTGACATGCCCGAATCAAGCCATCGTCAAAGGGCTCTGGGATGATCTTGTCCCACTTGAGTCTCTATTCTCTATCTTTGGTGAGAGCCACGGTCTTATACAAGACACATTTATCTGTCTGTTGTTACTCCCAGATAAATGAAGCAAACAGGGGGTTATGATCACTAAGGATGTTCCATTCTACAGCAAAGCTATTCAGTAAGAAGAAAAGTTTTTTAGAAACATAGATATAATCAATAGTAGATTCCCACCTGGGCTTTTGAATGTTGGTACAACATCAGCACATTCAAGTGAACTTATACTAAGTAGATTAACTAAATTGCAATCCACAGCCAGATCATTCAGAAAGTTCCCTTGAAGAGAGTGCTTAATATGCACCTGGTCAGTATCAATCCCAGCAAGGTCCCTAAAATCATAACATGTAACAGTCACTACACAGGTGAAGATTAATATCGCTTGTTATCAATAACACAGTTTGTTGGTGAGAATGAAAGATGACAAAAGCATCTAAAAATTCATAAAGATCCTTGACAACATCAGTGGTTTCTCTCTCGTGGATGGCATTGTATATCTTAACACAGAGGATGCAGAATTTGGGTCCAGAAGTTAACAGAACACTAAGCAAAAAGGGAGATTTAGTTGGAATCATCTTAGGGTTACATTTCAAGTTTAGTTTTACCAGGGAAACCAAGCCCCCTCTTGCTCGCCCGCTCACGGACAGTTTCCCCCTTTTAATAAACAAGGCATATCCATCTAAATTTAGCTTGTCTTTGGGGTCCCACGTTTACTGCAAGCTAACATCATCCTAGGATTGGAGTACCTTAAACCAATTTGGGTCCCCCATTTTCCCCTGTGTATCCGCAGTATTCCAACTCAAAACATTTAACTTCATCATCGTGCTGTTAGTGAGAATAAGGCAAATGGGATCAATATGGGTGCCCAGTCAATCCTGCTCATCCAACCAACTTAAAGGTTCAAACTGGTTACTCAATATTATCGGAGGTCTCTGGGTTTGGCTTTTAGGTCCCCATCTAAGAGTTGGATTTAATACCCTCCTTTGGGGCTCCTCCACCTTCTTTAGCTTATTAAACAAAATGGTAATGGAATGATATTACTGTTGGGTCCCGGTCTAAGCAGGGTTAATTCAAAATGAGACCAACCCTGAGGGCATTTGAAAAGTAACCACTATGCAATCCCAGCCGCGGTCCGTGCAGGTAAAAGCGGTGGGGCCGGGTGGAGGGGATTTTGAGGGACGATGCCGAGGGGAAATTAAATAAATAATTAATTTTCCCTCTGCATCGTCCCTCAAAATACCCCCCACCCGGCCCCACCGCTGTTACCTGCACGGACCGCGGCTGTGCAATCCCTTTTATGCACTTTCAGGGTATGCCCAATCCAGCGCATTCTTCTAATTATTATCATCTCCTCAAACACTTGTTGGTTGGCCTTATTTGGGAATCTCCCCGCTAGCCAATGTACCACCTTATTTTTGAGTTGTTCATAGGATTCAGGTTGTGGGTATTGTGCAGGAGATACATTTGCCAGAACCAATACACAAGGTGTACAGGCAGGAGAAAGTTGAATGATAACATTGCAAGAGATGGGGCCAGGGAGTTTCTAGGTAATACTTGTGGGCAGGTTTCTGGCCCACGTTCCCTCAAGAACCCAGGGTGGGTGTTCAAATCAGAAGTACCTGCTGATCTTACGCATAAGGCTCTATCATCTGTCATCGGAGAGGCTGATGGGCCAGGGGCTAGCTGGCCCAGATCAGATATACTATTGCTCAACAGACTGTTGCCTCCCATCTGTACTGGTATGTGAGGTGAATTCATAAATTTCTTACTACTTAGGCCTACAAAAGAAGTGGGGGCCAAGTGTGGGATTACTGATGAAATGTCCCTCAATACTGTAGCTCGTAATTGCTCTTGCAAGTTCCCCACCATTTTGCCTAAAGTAGCCACCATGACCTCCAGGTTTGCAATACGCAGATAAAAGGCATCAAAAACAGCTAAAGTTTTGTTTTCCATTTTCTGGAAAAGTTCCTGGGTGATGTTTAAATCTGATGTAGATGAGGGTAGCCCCCTTTTGCTTCCCTTGATTTGGTTGGTAACTGGGGACCGATCATGTTCACAAAGAGATAGCCCCCTTTTACTTTTAGGTCTCATTTCCTCCTTAGAATCCTCTACTTTGTTTACTTTGCAAGCTACACCTTGTGCTTGCAGAGTTGGTGTAGAGGAAGACTCCTGATTCTCATTTATGGTAGGGAAAGTCTGTGCGTTGGAGGGGAGATGAATTTGGGTAGGTGTAACAGGATCTTTTGGAGTGAGCTTCTTTGAAGCTCACAAAGTGTCCGTCGCTTGGTCAGTTTGTGAGAGCTGCTCTTCTACACTAGAATTTCATCTCTTCACACCCCCACTGCATTATTTAAAAAAGACAGTAAGGTATTACTTGTTCTCAGCCGTTTCTCCACTGTGCTTTGTGCCTTTACTGTGAGATCAGTATTGAAGACAAGCCCTGCCGATTGTCGAATAGAGACAGCCACGGCCGCGGCTGCTCTTAAACAACTCGGGAGGGGTCTGGTGACAGGGTCAAGAAGGTCAGAGAAATAAGCACACGGCCTCTGCTTACCTCCAAAGGCTTGTGTTAACACAGAAAGTGCACATCCAGCCATTTGGTGTACATACAGCACGAAAGGCTTCTGATAATCAGGCGTCCCAAGCACAGGTGCAGAGCAAAGCGCGACTTTTAATTGCTCAAAAGCTTGCTGACACTCATGCGTCCAAGGTAAGGGTTCATGCACATCTTTAGTTGTTAGGCGTAGCAAAGGCTTCGTTAGTAAAGAATAATGAGGTATCCAATGACGACAATACAAGGTGATGCCTATGAAAGCACGCACATCCCTCTGAGTCACAGGGACGGGTATCTTAACAATGGCATCAACTAGTTCAGGTGTTAGCCTCCTTCCCTTCTTCGACAGTAGGTGACCTAAATAGGTGACCTCCTGTCTACAATATTGGAACTTTGAAAGGGACACTTTATGTCCGTGCTGAGCCAAATGTAGTAATAATTTGACCGTGGAATCCTTGCAACCCTCTTCAGTATCGGAGGCTACCAGAAGGTCATCCACGTATTGTAGTAATACATTACCTGAGGGAAGAGAGAGGGAATCCAACTGACTTTTCAAGGCTTGACTATATATACTAGGACATTCAGTATACCCCTGAGGAGCTCGACAATTGAAAATTCCTGCCTGCCAAGGTGAAACCGAAAAGGTGCCTGCTATCCGGGTGAATGGAAATGCTAACGAAAGCATTTTTCAGATCAATCACAGAAAATAATTTGGCTGTGGAAGGAATCATTGTTAAGAGAGCAGTAATGTCGGGGACCACCGGAAACTGAGGGACCACTATTTTGTTAACTTCCCGCAAATCAATCACAAAACGATAGACATCGGGATGAGCATCAGAGGAATCCAGGGGTGCCTTTTTAAGGATGGGGAGAATAGGGCTATTACACACATTCGCTACTGTCTCCTCAACCACCCCTGATTTGATCAGGTCCTGTATAATCTGCAACAAAGCCCGTTCCCCCGCCTGCGGTATTTTGTACTGGGGAATACGAGGTAGCACAGCGTTGTCTTTAACCTTAATAGAGACTGGTGGTATCTGCAACAACCCTACGTTCGTATCTCCTGTTGCCCACAACGTGGGCGGCACGTCCTTAAATTCAGCAGGGAGCGGCGCATCTTTTGAAAAACACTGTTTGGTACTAGCTACATTCGGTCCTATTTTACATATAAGCGCCATCTGGAGAACATGAAATTGTAGCATGCAACTTCTTCAACAAATCTAATCCCATTAAATTCTCTCCGCAATTCGTTGTCAGAATGGCGAGTCCATAGTGAAAGGGCCAATAGTCAAAGCAAGGGGTTCGGAAATGGGGCTCACAACCAGTACGCCTGAAAAACCTATAGAGACATTGTTATGGCCAGACAGAGCTGCCCCGGGGACCAGTGAACGAGAAACAGAGCTATTCATTGCACCTATATCCACCAATTTTGTTTTAGCCGAGCCATGCAAATCCGCTGTGACATAAGGACCACGCTGATCTACAGGTATTTGAATTGGTCCCTCACCCTGTCCCTGGTTGTCCTAGCTATAGGACATCCCTGTCACCTCGTCCAGATCATAATCGTCGTGATAGTACTGCTTTCACCGGGGGTCATCAAAATAGTTCTGATCAGATGACCCCACGAGGATGCACCAGCCTGGAACTCATCACGGCCACTCTCACCATGACCCCGTCCACTAGAACCCCGACCTCTGGGGGCCGCGACTTTCTGCAACAACTCCGGACACTCACTCCGCCAGTGTCCCTCCTTTTTACAATACGCACACTGGTTCGGCCCCACAGGTACCCTGCTTCTGCCAGTGCCACGTGACCGCTGGGCCGGACCAGTGCCACGTCCCCTGCCGGACCCCCTTGTTGCCTGCTGCATTAGTACCTTAGTCTTCAACTCCTTATTCTTCTTCTCCACCTTTCCCTTCTCCTCATTTTCCCTATGGTCATAGTACTGAGCCATACTCAATATCACTGAAGGGGAGGAGGTAGTCCAGGTGCTCTCAGAAGCCTGCAACGAGTCGCGATCTCGGGAAGCAGATTCGTAACAAATCTGTTAACGAACAACCGGACACCTCCTTCTGCCGACAAATCTTGTCCACTGAAATCCAGAAACACCCCTTCAAATCGAGTGAAAAAATCGGACACACTTTCATCTTTCTTCTGACGACATGCTGCTAACTTATCCCAATCTACTTGTCTGGGTGGGATGAGAGAATGCATGAAAGTAATGATACGACTTGGCAAAGCTAGTATCTCAGCCTTAGGCTTTTCACCAGGCTTTCGCTCCTGATCCCATGCCCTAATCTCATTCCAAGTGCCACCCAACTCCACAACATGGTCCTGCGTATGCACCTGCCTCCATATGTCCACTGGTACCAACAACCCGAAAAACATCTCAATATCTGCCAACGTCATCACTGTCGATGAGGCGGCCTCCGTTAATTCTTTGTAATATGCAGTTGGGTTTTTCCTAGGGTCCGGCAGCTGACTCTTAAGGGCTAACACCTCACTCCTTTTCCGTGGAGTGTAAACCCATTGTTCCTGAAAACGAGCCTCTACTTGTTGTTGAACAACAACATCCTGTGCATTACGCCGCTCTGGGATCTCGGGATGGAAAAGAGGATGCACCTCCCTCATCGGGAATTGGGACACAGTCGTCGGGGTTTTCTGATGCAACTTACCTCGGTAACCAATCATCGTCGCAACATTACTAAAAACATCCTTAGGGGCCATGTCAGTAGCATATACGCGGTCTCGAATGTCATAAATTATTTGGGGTGCTACACCACCAAAACACTGTTCCCACAACCCTATCAATGTAGCTGACATATGCTTGAGGGCATGCTGCAGTACAAACGGCTCAAAATCTTTCACCACACTCCACACGTCCTCTACACTGTAGATCGGACTTCGTGCCCACTGTGCAGCCTGATAAGCTACCAACTTTTTCTCCTCGTTTCCCACATCAGATCGAATCAGTACTCGCGCCATTCGCTCCCGTACCGCTGCCCAATTCCCTTCATCCAACCCACGCACTGGTGTCCCAGCACCCAACAATGCCGGGGATGAAATGTCCAGCAAGGACACAATGGATGAAGGGACGGGCACTAATGTTAGTAATGACTGTGTCGAAGGTGTGAGAGAAGGGGGAGAAACATGAACGGGGACAGCAGACACAGCGGGAAGACCTGCAGCCACTGCACCAGCAGCTTGCGAAGCCAGGGAGGACACAGGCGGGCCGTAGCTGAAGCAGCCGGGTCAGAGACAGAAGGACCAGATGCAGAAACAGGAGGGGCAGAAGACTGAGATGTCGGAATAACAGGATATATCCTCTGTGGGGCGTAGGGAGGTGGGGGCCGAGCTTCTAATAGTTCCTCCACAAAGGCATCACCTTCCTCTCGGGCAACATAGGACTTATCACATTGCAATAAAAACTTCCTATCAGCACACTCTATACCTTTGTCTATTTTCTCTCTAACGTAGGCTACTGCTTTCTGAGTTACTGTTTGCATTTTCCCTCTCCGGGCCTCTTTCTCTGCCTGCATGCGCCTTTGCCTAGCTTCCTTCTGCCATACCTGAAGGGAATCAAACATCGACTGCCTGCTTCTTCTGGCAAACAACTTATCCTGCAAATAGTTCAATTTCTGTTCATGAAAGGTACCTGTCGGTGGCCACTGAAGCTCAGCATTGTCCCTCGTATATTTGTGCCATAATGTACTAAACGTAATAGGACCAATGCCGTGTTTGGTATACATATCAAAATTCAGGGTGCCTTCCGGAGGCACAGGTTGCCTCTCCTCCAGCTGAGCTTCGGCAGAACAACAGCAGCACCCCAAACACCATAGTTTGCTCAGACAAGTCATTTTAATATAAGACACGTTCACTGTTCACACAAAACAAATAACACACAAAACAAAGAATATTCAAAAGGCAGCCCTCAGACTGCACCAGAACCAAGACAGTACGGAGACTGTACCAAGACAAGACAGTCCGGAGACTGTACCAAGACAAGAAGATAGGCTCTAGCTCCAGGCCTTTTCAAGAGTAAATCAAATTCAGCAGGTGGCCTGGCGGTGCGTTCGCAAACGCTCTGTATCTCAAGGGTCCGCAGACCCACCAAGTTCAAACAAGCTAGGAATGGTCCTCAGACCATATTCAATATTATTCAAGATGGTGCCATATTTACCAAGAGGCAAGACAAACTCACCTGTGCACACAGGTCAAGCAAAGTTATTCTCCACCACCGACTCTTCGGACCAAACGGTCAGATCCAAGGGTTTCGCCTTTTCAGGACCCCAGCCGGGATGACCGCTGGGCAAGGCACTGCCCGACCAGACAGGTGGAGCAGCTGAGAGAACTAAGCTCTATCGTGTGGGGCTCCCCGATCCACCCATCCGACCCGACGTGGCCCCGTCCTCCACACCCGATTATGGGCGAGATGGGTCAGCCCGGTGGAGTCCCTGTTCGGGCGCCAACTGAAGGAAGTGACCCGAAATGGGCCACCCAGGTCACTCGCAACCACCTCTCGGCCTTCCCAGAAATGAAGAGTCGGGGCGACAGTGGAGAATACAAACTAACTTATTTATTAGTAAGTACACTGCAGCGGAGTCCGGTCTGACCAGCCTCATGGGATAGCTGTCAATGGACTGACTTCAGAACACTTGGTAACACAGAATAAGCTTTCCAACACCTCCCAAGTCCCGCCCCTGGTGGAAAAATACAGCTTGGGCAAAGGCTGAACAAAGGAAGGAACAGAAGGATGAGCTATCACCTGCAGAATGGGTACGCGTTATCAGACTCCCAAGGCCGTCTTGTTCGGTCTCAGCTCTCTCTAGTGTGGGAGCATAGCTACGACCAGGGATAGGCATGCGAAAGCACAATAATCTATTCATTAGTACATCTGGGTTTCAGCCTTGAATACGATAAGGGGAAATAACTGAAGAGCAGCTTTCTGCTGACGCAAGCAGAGAGGGGCACAGAGGCTTGGTTTCGATCACAGTGCAATGTGGAGGCTACATGGCAGAAAATGGCGTCACAGATGCTAACTTTAACCCGCACAATGTTAGAAGGGACTGGTCACACGCATATGCAGTAGCGGTCAATACAAAATAGCTACATGAATGCTAACATAACACAGTATAAAGCATAAGTGATGGGGCAATAACACATTCAATTCTAACAACTATAGCTCACTTTTTCCCGTGCAAATTCTTGCAACATATTGAAAAATAATCTTAGTGCTACAAAAGTCGTCCCTGCAACCTTGAGACAGGTGATCATGGGATACTAGATTGGGAGAAAAGATTGGGGGGTGGGGGTCGCTGATGCTGTGCAGCGAAAAGGCTGTATTCTGTGGAGTCTCTACACTTCCTGTCATTATACTGCAAATTAAGTACATTTTCCTGGAGACGTAAGTGAAAAATCTCACATAATTCCAAGGGAGAACCACTTTCATATATAACAAGGGTAAAGTTGTTCAAAAACAGACCAACTGGCCCAGACTACTACTTGTCTTGTTCCCACTACCTGAACCCGACATGTGAGAAGGGCGAAGACTTCGACGGTGAGATGATAAAAAACTGCCTGAAGAAAGTTTTACCTGGCTCAGACTTAATGAACTAAAATGCAACCCGGAGAAATACGAAATTATCTTTTTCGGATCTCTCTCTCAGGATGTATGGAAACAATGGTGGCCAGCTGACATGTCTCCTCCTCAGTCTTCAGTCAGGGCAGTCAAGAACTTGGGGGTGAAACTGGATGATTCCTTATCCATGAAAACCCAAATTCAGTCTGTGGCAGGATCCTGTTTCGGCCTTCTGAAAATGTTCAGAAAATTCCTCCTTCTGCTATCTCTCTCTCTCATAGAAAGATTGTGGTTCAAGCCCTTATTGCCTCCAGGCTGGACTATGTAAACGTTCTATATTTGGGCCTTCCGGAGTTTTTGATAAACAAACTTCAGGTCGTCCAAAATGCGGCAGCCAGGACAGTTCTCATGCTTGGACCCAGAACCCGGATTTCCCCTCACTTGATTGCTTTGCACTGGCTACCAATCCGTATCAGAATCCTCTTTAAGGCCTTAGTTTTGGCTTTTAAGGCTCTACACGGCATGGGGGCCCACTATATCAGGAAGAGAATTCTACGCTATGCACCGGGGAGAATTTTAAGATCCTCTCACCAATATCTCCTAACTGTTCCCAAATTCTCCCGCACGCGTAGAGGGGGTGCTCTTTTCAAATACAGGTTGCCGTGTCTGGAATAGTCTGCCACAGTCTCTCAGACAAGCGCCTGATCTGTTGACCTTCCGAAAACAACCCCAAACTTGGTTATTCCAGCAGAAACGCTAGTCCCTTGCCGTTCAGTATCAGCAGGCTAGTCTAGGGCTCTGATTAGCGCCGGGACACTCTTTTGAGTAGCCGTTCGCTCTACAAGTACGTTATAACATAACATAAATGAGGCTTCTTGCTAACTGTGGAGCACGGAAACTCACCAGAAGAACCAGACTCAGACATGGGCAAAGTGTTAAGCCAAATGTACCACGGAAGAAATACGAGGAGGGGAGCATACAAATTGATCTCAGATATCAAAGACAGGATTCGCTGTCTGGTAGAATCCTAGTAACAGGAGGCAGAATACGCCTCCATCAGGACCAGGACCAGGGGGGACACAGTCCACCTTCTAAGCGAACTTAAGAATGTGACTATCAGCATAGGGGATCAAGAAGGTGGAACCATTTATTCACAAGGTTTTGGCTGAAGTTAAACTGTATGGGATATTCATGATGGAACACACTCGTGGTCACTGGAACTACACCCTACACATAGTGACAACCCAATGTCCTTATTAACCAGGTTACTCAACCACAGAGACCGGGAAAACAATTGTGTGAGTTGTGTTTTCCTATTGTACTAGAGAGAGGCAGGAAATAGTTTTCAGCTTTGACAGTGGTGCTATGAGAAGGAAGATAAAGTACAGCCCAGTGCACGTGGCAAATCTAATGATCCTGCATTGTGACAACTCTATCTTTTCACAGACATAAGGGCCGCAATTAATTGTTTTAAAAGACATCTAACTGCAGAGGTGACCACGTCTTTCGGACAAGAGGAGACAGTGCTCAATGGAATGACATGATGATATCAATCTGAAAGAAATGTTAAATATAGGTGGAGAACACAAATTTACTGACTGGCAACTATTGTTTGATTATGGGAACATTCACTTAAGTTATGATTTCTAAATACCTTCATGTACTTGGAGAATCCTGTCACCGTGGTTACTGACAGAATCATCAGATGGCTGTTAATAGCTTTCAAGGCTTTATTGCTTTCTCTTTAGAAACATGTTATGCCTAATAAAATTACTTTATGGTCTTTTACGTCAGCCTTTTCCCTGTGATTTAATTCAATATTATTCCCAGACAAGGGGTAGTTTAGTTATTTGAGGCACTCTTCAACTTCCAGGCCATTACTCCTGTGGGGCCCTGGTTGTCCTGAGGGAAAAGTAGGGAGTCAACAGCAAACCTTCTGGAAGCTCTGGCATTTCATTCTGACAGATTTTCTCCAAACGTGACTTCTGCTGAGCTGGCCTGCTTTTATATTGGACTTTTCCTGTACACCGCACCCCTTTTTCTCTGCATTGTTTATGGGATCAAAGCGATACAAAAGGGGATGATGGACGGAACGTTTGAGCCAATCAAACACTCACCCCCAGTCAACTGATCTGGGTTTAATCCATCATCATTCTTTAGCTCACTCCACCACCCCAGTTCAGACATGGCCATATGCAAATCAGTCTGACCCTGTGCCTCATGGGAACAGTCCAGCCCGAACTGCCAAGCCATGTCTTCCCTGGACCGGAAACAAGCATCCTAGGACCGGTTTCTGGCATTCCAGCCGTCATCAGCCTGGCTTGCTTGAATCCAGTGGCAAAGTGAGCAAGGGACCCACGTCTTGGCATACCCCCGCCAACTTAGGGCGAACAAAGCGATACAAAAGGGGATGATGGACGGAACGTTTGAGCCAATCAAACACTCACCCCCAGTCAACTGATCTGGGTTTAATCCATCATCATTCTTTAGCTCACTCCACCACCCCAGTTCAGACATGGCCATATGCAAATCAGTCTGACCCTGTGCCTCATGGGAACAGTCCAGCCCGAACTGCCAAGCCATGTCTTCCCTGGACCGGAAACAAGCATCCTAGGACCGGTTTCTGGCATTCCAGCCGTCATCAGCCAGGCTTGCTTGAATCCAGTGGCAAAGTGAGCAAGGGACCCACGTCTGGGCATACCCCCGCCAACTTAGGGCGAACAAAGCGATACAAAAGGGGATGATGGACGGAACGTTTGAGCCAATCAAACACTCACCCCCAGTCAACTGATCTGGGTTTAATCCATCATCATTCTTTAGCTTACTCCATCACCCCAGTTCAGACATGGCCATATGCAAATCAGTCTGACCCTGTGCCTCATGGGAACAGTCCAGCCCGAACTGCCAAGCCATGTCTTCCCTGGACCGGAAACAAGCATCTTAGGACCGGTTTCTGGCATTCCAGCCGTCATCAGCCAGGCTTGCTTGAACCCAGTGGCAAAGTGAGCAAGGGACCCACGTCTGGGCATACCCCCGCCAACTTAGGGCGAACAAAGCGATACAAAAGGGGATGATGGACGGAACGTTTGAGCCAATCAAACACTCACCCCCAGTCAACTGATCTGGGTTTAATAAATCATCATTCTTTAGCTCACTCCACCACCCCAGTTCAGACATGGCCATATGCAAATCAGTCTGACCCTGTGCCTCATGGGAACAGTCCAGCCCGAACTGCCAAGCCATGTCTTCCCTGGACCGGAAACAAGCATCCTAGGACCGGTTTCTGGCATTCCAGCCGTCATCAGCCAGGCTTGCTTGAATCCAGTGGCAAAGTGAGCAAGGGACCCACGTCTGGGCATACCCCCGCCAACTTAGGGCGAACAAAGCGATACAAAAGGGGATGATGGACGGAACGTTTGAGCCAATCAAACACTAACCCCCAGTCAACTGATCTGGGTTTAATCCATCATCATTCTTTAGCTCACTCCACCACCCCAGTTCAGACATGGCCATATGCAAATCAGTCTGACCCTGTGCCTCATGGGAACAGTCCAGCCCGAACTGCCAAGCCATGTCTTCCCTGGACCGGAAACAAGCATCCTAGGACCGGTTTCTGGCATTCCAGCCGTCATCAGCCAGGCTTGCTTGAATCCAGTGGCAAAGTGAGCAAGGGACCCACGTCTGGGCATACCCCCGCCAACTTAGGGCGAACAAAGCGATACAAAAGGGGATGATGGACGGAACGTTTGAGCCAATCAAACACTCACCCCCAGTCAACTGATCTGGGTTTAATCCATCATCATTCTTTAGCTCACTCCACCACCCCAGTTCAGACATGGCCATATGTAAATCAGTCTGACCCTGTGCCTCAGGGGAATAGTCCAGCCCGAAATGCCAGAAACCGGTCCTAGGATGCTTGTTTCCGGTCCAGGGAAGACATGGCTTGGCAATTCGGAGAGATACAAAAGTAGGGATTAAGGCAAACATAAATGTTACTTAGGGTAGGCTGTGCTCAGAGAGAGGACACATGCAAAGGACAGAAGAGGAGGAGAGAGTTCTTCGAAAGAAAAAGGTGAGTCAACAACCAGAACTTTTAAGTCAAGGTCAGTTTTCATGCAGGGTTTTATATACTGTGGAGGCTATACCAGATAGCATGCAAAAACTGTAGAAGGAAGCAACAATATTTACATGTGTAACAATGCCATCATCACCAAACAACTTTATTTCGGTTCAAAGAACCATAAAAGTACACAATATCGAACATCTCAGTATTAATTAAAATACATAGTAAGTAATGAGTACACAGTTCGTTGCAGTGCAGCTGAGTGTTAGATAAAGTACATAATGAAATAAAAAAAACACACAATTCATAAAACATCTTTGTGCAATAAAGTACAAGGTACACCACCACAAAAAGAACAATTTCAAATGGAAGAATACGCACCATGTTGCAATGCATAATTAAAAACGAATTAAACCATAGTACATCTATTAAAGATAGAGCACATATGAGTTCCACCCTGCTAAAACAAATTCCTAAAAGGTAAAAACCTCAGAGACAACCTATAAATAAGCTCTAGAAGGGTCTGCTATGCCAACCGGGATGTCTAGGAGTAGGCACTAGTTCAGGGTTACTCAGGCATTGTCTAATATATGCACAGTGCATAAAAACAAGATATTTTAAAATCAATAAAACCTTAAAACATTTCAAGCATCTGTGACCACACTTCGGGTAAGATATTTCGCCCAACATTCAATCTAATGCACCGGATTGAGCGTAAATTGAGAAATGAAAGCTATGCATGCAATATAGCACACGCTGTCTACCTTACAATTTCTCAAAGCTAGCTATCGAGTGCGAAGCTCAAGTTCCCGGCAAGGCCCAAACACAGAGAAAACGGACAGTCACACAAACCTTTTACGCAAACAGCAGATTGAAAACAGATATCTAGAGACTGCAAAAACAATAGGTTGGTGTGTGTCGGCTTTCAGAATTCTAACTTCCTCACAGCAGTGTGATGATCCTAGATTTCTGCAAAGTTGGACTAGCCATTTGGACCTAGCTTTCTTATAGACTGGGCAAAAAAATAAGACATGGGCCTCTGTTTCCTCAGCTATGCCACAAGGTGGCCATTTCTGCGATGGGCCATTGCCCTCACTTCTTCAGTGGTTATTAAATGTGCCCAGGGGAAGTGATCCATGCCTAAAATAAATATAAAGCTTTCTTGCTAAGGTCGGTTGGACTTCGTCTAGAAAATCCTCCAATTTGTAGATATATTTTATCCCTATAAATCTTGCTGTCAAAATACCTAAGGAAGAGCTCATCAAGAGAGAAGATAACTTGAACCCCTTGTAACTTTTCACAAGTTCCTCTTTAGGCATCATCAGGCAGGCTTCAGCCAGATCATCCCACAGGGTCACTTTGCCAATGCTTTTTAAAGTTTCCCTGATGTACTGGAGCCAAGGCAACTTTCCTGCCCCATGTAGCCTTAGAATCTCCTCCAGGGCCAATGTATAAGAGACCAGCTAGGGAGTGGCCGAAATTCTTCTCCAGAAGAGAAGGGGTCTAAGTCCAATTCCGTCCGAAATAGGTCTGGCACCTAGATCTAATCTGAGGGGGCTAATGGAGTCTTGCCAATTGCCTAATGAAGCTATTCTCTAACTGCACGATGTCTTTTACAGATTTATATCCCCAAAGCTCGCCCCCATACATAGTAGAACCTAGGGCTTGTGATTTGTAAATCCCAATAGCGGGGCTAATGGATTTAAAAAAGACCCACCTGGGGGGGGGCGTGGCTAGCCAACACCCAAGATGGCCGCTCTGGAGTGAAGCTCCGATCGCCACCTAAATAAACTTCCCCTACATCCGTTACAATCATCGGTTTTGCCCCTTTAAACCCAAGAACCTGAGACTCCTGCAGGCTAGGAGCCGTCCGATCCGAGACCGGAAGCAATCCGACCACCCAATCCGAAGATATCAGCTCCGGACCCGCCGACCGAGAGGAGACTGGGGACTCGGCCGTGACGTCGCATGGCTTTCAGCTACGCGAGACCGGCGTGCTGGACGAAGGCTCGTCGGCCCTGGAGGGTGATCTTGCAGTGAGGCCCCATCTACTGCTGATCGCTGCATTGCCCCTGCTCTGAGGACAGGCCCGAGTGGACCTGCACGGGACGGCTGAGGGGCCCCCGGGCGTATTTGTTCTGCCCGATGCGCCCTTTGAGCTCCGGTGCGTGCGGCTGGCCTGGGGTCTCCGCCTGTGATTCCGACCCAACATAAAGCGAAGGAGGTGAGAGGCGCAGGTCGCGCTTGATTTCCCCCCTGTCCTCCCTCCCGAGGTACTTTCGAACTGGTGGTTGCCCCGCGCCGGGGAGGGGGCTGAGACGCCGTCTGCTCCAGAACGTACTTCAGCAGTTTTCACGGTGCTGCCCCCCGGGCGCGGCGGACGGCCCGTGGACGGCCGCAGGCCGCTATTCACTGCTCTTCTGAGGCCTGCACAAACTGGAGGGTGGCAAGCAAACTAGCTTTGGGCTTGAGGGCTCTTTTGGACTTTGTGGAGCATTGCTGTAATTGCGAACCTGGCCTGCTGCTGGACACCGGCAATTCCGGACAGGAGGCACGGGCTATTGTCACGACATTGGACTATATGACACATGGCACCATCATGGGCGACAGACCCCCAGGGCTCTTATGTTATCTGCTCCCATTTTGCGCCTGAATAAGTAGTCACGACAAGATTGTAGTCTGCTGCGCAGTTGGTCGGATTTGCTATCTGGGGCCCGCTTTTTCCTTCGCGCACGAGGTCTCCACTCCACCTCCACGCGGACACAATGGCCGCAGCAAAAGGCTCCAAACAAACCCATTTGACAAAGTTGGCGAAGTTCACTCACTCTAAATCCGACGCCGCTAATGGGAAACAGGATGAACTTGAGGCGAAACAGCAAACTGATGAGGGGGCTCCTACGCTGGTAGATGTCATGGAGGCTATCCAGGGAGTCCGTTCGGCGTTGGAAAACAAAATTGACACTGTATCTATAGAGGTAAAACTCGTACGCGCCGACCTAAGAAATATGGGCGACAGGGTCAAGGCAACCGAGGACTCCGTCGCAACTCTTCAACACTACACGACAATGTTGGAAATGACGGTCAAGCGTCTGGAGGCCCAAGCATTAGACCTAGAAGCAAAGTTGGAAGATTATGAAGGCTGCGCACGCAGAAATAACGTGCGCATTCTAGGAGTGCCTGAACGGGCGGAGGGGCAAGCCGCAGACCTTTTCGTGGAGGACTTAATTCAGAATCACCTACAGCCCCGATCCCTCTCCAAATATTTTTCAGTTGAGCGTGCCCATAGGGTGCCTGGGGGGCCCCCCGAGGCCGGGCGCTCCACCGCGTCTCCTCCTGGTGAGGATCTTCAACTTTCGGGATAGGGACGTGATCCTTTAAACTGCAAGAGCCGGCCCACCGCTTAAGTTCGAGAACTCGACCATCACCTTTTTTCCGGACTTCACCCATCAGGTGCAACAAAAGCATAGGTCCTTCTTAGAGGTAAAACGGGCGCTTAGGGGCCATAACTTGAAATACGCAATGCTTTTTCCAGCTAAACTGCGAGTGCAATCGGACGGAAAGTCATGGTTTTTCCAGACCCCAGAGGACGCCTGGGACTAGTTAGAAGGATGGCGCTCCTCCAAATCTCAGAACCACTCCTCTCCTGATCGCTCGCAGAGGCAGGAGGGTCGTCTGATGAAACCCGCCTGAAACGACAGAGTTTGACTATCAATAGACCTCAACCTGCAGTGAGGGCTTGCCCGACCTTTCACGACTTGAAGAGACTTTGGATATCAGGCTGACTCCTGTGTATTCGTGAGCCCAACGGGGCAAGGGTGACTATGTTTGGTGAACGCTTGCTTGAGGCTCACACCCCTATTTTATAATTGGTCTTTAAGAAACGAAGTAACTCACTGCTGGGGTCCAGGTCCCATTTTTAGAGACCATGGCTGTGATAGAAATGGTTCAATGTGGGTGGAGGTATGTCGCCTCAATCGTAGTTACTGAGGTTTAATGTTAGCTGTCTGGGGCAAACAAAAATGCTTTTCTAGGGAAGAAGGCTATATTCTTGGGTAGTTTGGCTGTGTAGCGTTCCCTTTACACAGTTTCTCTGTTTTTGGGTACATAGGCGCTCTACAAAATTGGGGGGTGGGCAGTTCTGAGTCCACGTTGCAGGGAGGCAGGGTGGGGGGGGGATCCAGGGCGTTTCACAGGGGTTTATTACAGTTTCATAATGGGTTGTCTGTGCAGTAAGCCTATTGATGTCGCCTTCAATGCCATTTGGGTCGTAAAAAAGGTATGCATCATTTTTCTTTGTAGCCTTTTATTGTGTTTTTGGTGCAGTCCGATTGCTGATGTCACTTCTACAATCACTGTGGTCACTAATAATCGATCTCAAGAGTTTTCCATGGTCAAAATTGTAACACGCCCACCTCGATGCCGGGCAATGAAGTGTCGGATTGCTATTCACTGTTGTTCTATTGTCCTAGGCAAAAATAAGACCCCTAGTTATAAGTACAGATGAGTGTCGACCATAACACAACCCCAGTGCTGGGTCGCCTTAAATTACTCTCGTGGAATGTGAATGGACTAGGAGGCCGGATTAAGAGGGGAATAGTCCTACAATATTTGAAACGGCAAGGCCCGACCTAGTTTTACTTCAAGAAACACACATACAAGGTACCGCCTACTGTGCACTTAACAGATGGGGTTATAAACTGATAGCTCATGCAGGTTTTACTCGAGGATCCAGGGGGGTGGGCATCCTTGCACGCAGCTCCCTCCCCTTTCAGGTCCATAAAACCACCTGCGACCCCCTTGGCCGCTTTATCACAGTCTCTGGACAATGGGAAGGTAGATCTCTCAATGTGACCTTCTTATGTATACCCCCCAAACTGCATTCCTCTACCTTGACCGACCTAGGTTCACACATATTAGGACTGCCCGAGGGAGACATATTGATGGGGGGAGACTGTAATGCTGCCCTGAACGGTGAGCTTGACCGCCTGCCATCCAGACGAGGGGAACCACCGGGAAGGTTATTGGCAGATTTTCTGGGGGCCATGGGACTGATAGATGTATGGAGAGTATGCCACCCTTCCGCCAGACACTACACCTTCCACTCCGGGGTCCATGGGAGCATGTCCCGTATTGATTACCTTTTCAGCAAAGCCACCCAACTTCCCATGTTTGGCGAGATCTCCTTTCTCCCGAGAGGTATCTCTGACCACTCTCCCATTATGACTTGGTATGGTGGCGCGCCACCGCACACTCACCGCGAAATGGTTCTTAGTCCTTGGTACCTTAGAATACCAGCGATACGGGACAAATTGACGGAGGCCACCAAACACTATTTCGATGGCTCGGTTGAGTCGGATTTACTGTTATGGGAGGCATACAAGACAGTGATCTGAGCCTGTGGGGTGGCGGCAGTAGCGGGCCACAAGAAGGAAACACGTAATCAGTTGGAAGAAATTGAGAGGGAGGTGGCTCTTTTCGAAAATGAATTGGTGGCATCTGCATCATCAGACCCCTCGCGTAAATTAGCCGTCAAACAAAAAGAATATAGAGATATTGCAGAAGATGCGGCCAAGATCCAATACCGGGCCACTCAACACCGTGTGTATGATATCGGCGATAAAGCTAGTAAGCTGTTGGCATGGCTTGATAGGCGAGAGTTAGCGAATAGGTGGGTGAAATTGTAGACCAGAGCAGAGTGAGTCAATGTGATAGAGACGGGGTTGCGGAGGCATTCGCTAAACATTTCGAGTGTGTTTATGTCCCCTCGTCCACGTCCACTCAGGAGGCGGCAGCCGAATTACTCTCCACTCTGCCCCTGCCTGTGTTGGACCCGCAGGACGTAAATGAGCTCAACGCCACTTTGACTCCCGAGGAGGTATCTAAGGCGATCGGCGCACTACAATCTGGGAAAGCCATGGGCCCGAGTGGCCTCCCAATTGAACTTTACAAAACTGTCTCCTCGACGATCGCTCCGTTTCTCGTCCGAATGTATGATGAGGGTGTCACTCAAGGGATCCTGCCCGAAACGCAGAGATTGGCAAATATCATCGTTATACATAAAAAGGGGAAACCCCCGGAGCGATGCTGTTTGTATAGACCTATATCTCTTCTTGACCCAGAGGTCAAGATATTAGCCAAAATTTTGGCTCTCCGCCTTTCGCCATATCTCCACAAATTGATTCACCCGGACCAGTCCGGATTTATGCCCGCTAGAAACACCACGCTCAATCTCCGTCGCCTCTTTGGGGTACTCGGTAGAGCCTCTACCATACAAGATTCTGTGATCATGTCTCTAGATGCCAAGATGGCCTTCGATATGATAGAATGGCCCTTCTTGTTTGCATCACTCGAGAGATACAGATTTGGTGAGCGGTTTTTATCCTGGGTGCGTCTCCTTTATTCAAAACCCTTGGCCCGGATCATGGTTAACGTTGGCAGGTCTACAATCTTTTAATTGGGAAAGGGTACAAGGCAGGGCTGTCCCCTGTCACCATTGTTGTTCGCTTTGGCTTTAGAGCCTTTGGCCCTATGGATTAGGGGCGCTCCCCTTATTCGGGGACTTAATTGGGCGCCAGAGTGGTCGGATAGAATCTCCCTCTACTCAGACGACATCCTCCTTTACTTGGCCAGGCCCTGATTCTCGATCCACAGTGTATTACATATTTTTGCCCTCTTCCAAAAATATTCCGGTTACACCATCAACTGGGATAAATCCTTGGTATATGTTTTAAGCGGAGACCCCCCGGTCCTCCCTACGGGTTGCGATGCCAACATAGTCACAGACGGTTTCCGATACCTGGGCATATATATTACGAGAGACGCAGAGATTTTTTACCAACGGAATCTATTACCTCCTATACATTGTCTCCAGACCGATGTACAACATTGGGAAACACTACCTCTTACGTTGTTAGGTGGAGCTGCCCTTTACAAAATGATGGCACTTCCCCGTTTCCTTTACGCCTTACAGAATACACCATATTCAATCTCACCTCAATATTTCCAGTCGGTTGATTCTGAAGTACGCACTCTACTTTGGAATAATGGCACGCCCCGAATCGCTCTTAACAAACTCACAAAAAGCTGGTATGACGGGGGTATCGCTTTGCCGGCCATCAGATCATATTATTGGGCCTCACAGTTAGTGGTCCTTAATCATTGGACACATTGACCCATTACAGATCCAGCATATAGAATGGACAGATATAATATGGTTGCCGGCAATTACTTGAGGGCGCTATATGGAGGGCCGAGATACGCACCTAACTTCACCTCGACTTCCACCACGGTTTCCATCTGACACGCGGCAACCGCTGCCTTAGGCTGGAAGGGTAAGGTTACACGGGTCACTCCACTGCTAGAGTCCTGCCAATTGGGTATGCTTTCAAAACAGCCGAGATTTGACAAATGGGACCTGATCGGTCTCACCACAGTTCGGGACCTGTGGGCGAGGGGCGGGGTTGTCCCGTTTGGTGAGCTACGATCACAATACCAATTGCATGAGGGGGAAAACTTTAGATATCTTCAGGACAGAAGTGCACTATATAAAGCAATTCCCAGGGGCTCCGACCCACCTGTTTCCTCGCCTTTAGAAGACAGGCTCTTGGATGACTACCTCCCAGAAAAAGCCATATCACTGACCTATCAAAAAATCCTCAATAATTTACCTGAAACTCACGACAGAATACGCATAAAATGGGCAGACGATGTGGGGGACATGACTGATGAGGATTGGAGAGAGGCCCTGGCCTCGCCCGGGAGGTGGCTATCCGCTCCTGTTTCAAACTCATACAGCTTAAAATACTTCATAGAGCCTACTACACCAGTACAGCGCTTGTTAAGATGGGGCTTCTTGGATCCCCGGCCTGCCCCCGGGGCTGTGGCTCTACCGGCACCTTTTTACATCAATGGTGGGATTGTCCTGTTCTCCAGCGCTATTGGGGTAGAATTGTGTCCACCATGTCCCAGATATGTCATAAACCCATTAAGGCGTCCCCTCGGCTTTGTCTATTGAACATCTGGGAAACTACAGATCTATCAAGAACAGAACAAGTGTAGGTCACGCTGGGTTGCATGGTGGCAAAGCGCAACATCGCCAGAACATGGAAGGGAGGAGTCGGGCCTCGACATGTTGACTGGGAGTCCGATGTGGATTGGTGTATGTAGACGGAAAGGGTGGTCTATGAAAGTAGGGGATGCCCAGGCAAATGGACGAAAATATGGGGCCCATGGAACGAGAGTAGGGGTTTGCTCTGTACCCCCTTTAGCGACACTTCCCCATTTCTTATGGATAATGAGACACCGTAGGGCTCTAATGGATAAATGTGACTGCGATTCATTTGATTGTGTTCCTGACCCATTGTATTGTTTTGTATTTATTTGCAATTTATGTTGCGCCTTTGAAGATCTCGGCGACTGCTCTTTACTGCACCTGTTTTCTTTGTATTGTTTTATCTTGATTTCTCTCAATAAAAAGATTTCCCCCCCAAAAAAAAAGACCCACCTGTATGTTGTGCCAATTTAAGCCTTTGCTTGGAAATATGAAACGACCAATCCATATGCTCGCTAAGGGTTAACCCTAAATAGTCAAAGGTAGATACCATCTCAAGGGGAATTCCATTCAAACTGGTGTTTGGGCGTGTGGAATAAGTTGGATTAAAGACCATAAATTTAGTCTTAGTGACATTAATGTCTAATCCCCTTAGCTTGCAGAAGGGATTCAAATTATCAAGTATCCTTTGGATACCCATTGGAATTTTTGAAAGGAGAAGGGTATCGTTGGCATTCTACTTTGATAGAAGCAAGCCTATCTGCATCATTATTATTGATGGTGTTCAATGAATCCATAAGGTCCTTAATATACAAACAAAATAATGTCAGGGCCAACACACATCCTTGTTGGACTCCCCTGCTGACAACAAAGGGTTCGGAGAGTTCCCCCAATTTTCCACAATGGACCTGTGCAAATTTCTTCTCATGAAGTTTCCTGATTACATGGCACAAGTAGGAGGGAACTCCCATATCAGCCAATACTGACCAAAGTAAATCCCTCGGGACCAAGTCAAAAGCTGACTTTAAGTCTACAAATATCAAATAGAAGCAGCCACTCTCAAAGATAACAGTTTTCCAATATAAAAGTTGTAACCTGAAAACTTGGATCTATCATGGAAGTACGTTGTCTAAAACTTGCTTGAAAGGGGCTACGGACCTTATGTTCCTCTATCCAATCCTATAGTATTTCTAATATTACTTGGGAAAATACTTTTTGCATCGTATACATCAGACTAATAGGTCTGTAATTGCCAGGCAACAATGGGGAACCTTTCTTATAAAGGGGGATGGTTTCTGCCCCCGCCTAAGTATAGGCCCCAGACTTCCGGTTCAGAAAGATAAAGGTCCCCGGGTATTTTATCAATGCCAGGAGCCTTATGGGGAGCGATCTTGCGAATGGCCCTAAGCACTTCCACCAGGGTTATTGTGGGGCAGTCCGTCTGGCTGGCAGGGGACGGCTCCCTGCTTGGCAAACCCTTATCAATAATTCCAGCCACATGGACACCCTGTCCCTCCAGGGCACCATACAGGGACCGGTAGTGTTCATTCCACACATCTGCTGCGATATTATGCTCTATATTAGCTCTACCCTCACAGTTCCCATATGTGACTAGACTCCAAAATGCTTTGGAGTCCTTATGCTTAGTGGCATAAAGAAGGGAATCCCATTTTACTAGATCCCACTCTTTTTGCAGAGTTGCAGCATTTTTATAGGCAATCCTCGCAGTTCGAATCAAACAGCTGTCCTTAGTTTTTAATGCCTCTATAAAAGCTAATTTAGCAACTCTACACTTTGTTAAACCAAGATATATTGTTCCTAGGGACCCTGGACCGTGATTGTATGTAAAATAAATCTTTTAGTTTAACAGCTAGCAATGCATGAATCTCAGCCACCATAGCGGGGTAGCAAACTTTACCGTTGGGTGAGATTACTTTACTCAAATCTATTAGGGAGTTGTCCACCGCCTTGTACAGAGCGTCAATTCAGTCTGGGGACTGCTGCAGTCTCAGTCTGCCATCCAGCTAATCAATACATGTTGCCGTTGCACTTCTAGTGGGTAAAGCTAACAATACCATTGTATGCTATGAGAACCCCAGGGCGCACACACACACACACACCATCACCACTCATGGGTAAATACAATAAAAATTATGTTTTCATTTTGTCATAAAATCTGATGGAAAGAAAACACAAAATTTGTTCTAGAGATACTACTCCCCTTTCCCTCTGATGATCAGGGTGGGATAAAGTAGAATAGAGTCAGTTTTTAGTGAGTGTGTGTGTAAAGTAATGTTTCGCAGGGCAGGTAGCAGTGAGGCTGCCTCCACTCTGGAGCAGACACAATATAACAACAATGAAGTGTAAAATCTAGCACCTGGTTGTCATTCAGCCTTCCTGTAGCAGTAATCAGCCACACAAAAGAGGGGCCCTGCCTAGAAACTCCCTCACTTGAGCTGAGCAATAGAAACTGCAGTCCCACTCCTCACACTTCTAGCAAACCTGCAGTGCTCAGGAAACACAAGTAATCAACAGCCCCTTCTTAACAAAGCCATCACTGAAATTTGTAAATCTTCATTGTCCCTCACTTCACTATGTAGTCTCCGTCCTCAGGCCACAGAAATGCAGACAATACACTTCCACTGTGTGTGGGACGGGGGGCGTCCCCAACCCCATCTCCTGTCACTGTATGGCATTTTAACTCATGCCCCAGACCACTGTTCTTTACATTCCCAAGTGTTACTAATATGAGAGACACTGTCCTTCTTACCACCTCAAAGATGTTTGAAAACGTGGAGAAATACATGCTAGACGCATACAAATTAGAGCTGTAAGAACAGCTAGGGATCATGAGGCATTGTGTCTAATTGTGTCTAATTGCATTGCTATTGCAAGTTTCTCAAACATTCTGGATATTAATGGTTGCTTACACGTGCATTCTCTCTTAAAATGTATCTCCAAGCAGGCAATATTTTAGCCTCTCCACTTAAAACACTGACAGGTTTGAGAACCATCCAGTTGTCCGTCCTAGAGAGCAGCCGGTTTCCGTCCATCCTGTGTCCCAGCTAAACCTCGCTTCTCTCCGCTAGGCAATAAAAGTTCAAGTTCATCACCCCATGCAGTGCAGGCCTGGGTAAGATTTACCTGCAGACATGCCGCAGAACAACCAGAGACAAACAATAAAGAAACGGGGATTCCTGGTCAGCACATGGCTCATTGTTGCCATTGTCCGTTGCTGGAACCAGTAAAACCTTGTTTTAGCTGTTACCTCTCTGTTACATTCCGCTAGTGTCAGTACTGACCTTCTGCCCTGAATCTTACAGCTGGTCAGATCTAGCCAAGTTTCATACCATGAAGACAGAGTAGTGCCATCTCTTGAAAAGAGCTTTGGAAAGGATTTCTCTCTTTCTCCGTTTACCTGTTTTTCCCCTGGTTTCTGTGTCTGGTGATACTTCTCATTCTGTTCACCAGTACAGTGGTAAAAGCAGAGATGGGGCTTTCAGCGGGTCCGCAACATCAAACCCTGACATATGTGCTCCATGGAGGCTGAAGGGCTACACTTTGAATTGGTATAGGCTGCCTGGTGTAGAAAAGACTGTCATATACCAATCAGTACTTCAAAAACGCACTGAACAGTATCCTTTGATCAAACTGATAGTACTGATGAATTTTGCCTTTCAAACTTGTCTTTTAACAAATCCACCCTCTACACATCATAGGCAACGAAAGTTGACATTTTGCTGTCTTGTCTGAAGTCAATGCAACATCGTATCAAACCACCAGGCATCAGCACTAGCACTTAAGGTAGGAGGATCAAATTACTTCCCCCTGTTTTTTTGGTACAAGTTCCCTTCCATCTTCAGCTAATCTAATACTACCCAATCATGGTGTGTCAGATTGTCTCGCTGGATTGTAATGACTGACTCTATTCCCATATCACATTCACTGAAAATTCTGATTCTGAGGTTGTGGAGTCCGATTCCGCAGTTCACTCAGTTTATGAAGGTTCCTTATGCAATCTTAATGTACTTTCCTGGAATGTGAGAGGTATTTCATCTAAACTCGATAGCCCAGATTCGGTCTCCTTCATCAAACTATTTGACTTTGTCTCATTACAGGAAATTTGTTATCTGTCAAATTACCATTTAGATGAAAACATTTCTTACATCATGCCAGCTACTTCCTCCCCTCGGGCAAAGGAAAGTCTTCTGAACTTGGTGGAAGTTACTATTAATTGCTAGGTTTCTTCCCTGTTTATTGACTCACTTAACTCACAAGCTGTATTGTAGAGCCCTAGAAAATCTTACTGGTCAATTTTTATAATGATATTTTTTTCATGTAACAATCTTTGCAACATTAAAATGTTAGACATTTTTAAAGTCATTTAAGACTTTTGCACACTACATCCACTCTACTTTATTGGGGGATTTAAATTTACACCTGAGTTTTAATAACTGTTAGCCATCATGTGAACTGCATATATTAATGTAAGGTCCAATTTGTCATTAAAGTATTGCAAGGCAGTGAATGATCTGCTTCACAAGTTCTACTTGCTACATACACTGGAGTTCAATGGATCTGATGCATTTATCAAAGAGGGTTTGAGACATCGCGTTGATGCTTTAAAGATTATTGTGAATAACTACACAGACCATAAACTGCTATTTATTCTTTTTTTATTGGAATACTTGGAAAGGGGAAGGGACTGTAACTTCCACTAGGACTGAATTTCTTCATGATAAAGGACCTAGGATAAGACGGAATTCTCTGAACCCTACCAATTTTCTTGAAGATTTGATGCCTATTAGTCAGGAGGAGGTGTTTTATTGTTTGAATGATAAGGCCGACTTTAAATATCATTTTAACCTCATTTGAAATTATCTGCCTAACTGTTAAAATGTTACTAAAAGTCTATTTAGAATAGAAGCATATTAACTGAATGAAGTATTTGCATTCATCTTGCACGTAGTTCACAGTAATTTATTGTCTATCCTAAAAAACATACCTCAGGCACAAAAAGAGGTAATGTCCTGAAGAACCATATATAAAAAACATTTGGCGATCAGGAAATCTGCTTTAAGGGAGAATGCTTGGGACAGTCTTCGCACAGTCTCTACCTCACAGGATTGTAGGGCATGCTGGAAAGTCATTACCTTTGCATCCTTTGGGAATAATAATTCTTCTTCTTTGGAGTTGAGAATTCAGGCCAATACATGGGTTTCACATTTTAGTCATTTAGTGTGTCCGTAATTCTGGCACATCGTCTGATTTATGCTGTGATTTGTCCTCCAGCCCGCACTTTATTTTCTCTAGTGAGGAGGTTGTTGAAGCAATAAATAATAGACCCAAAGGAAAGGCACCTGGGCCAGATGGGGTACCAATAATTCTATATGAAAACAATCCTAATCTGTGGACTCCTTTTATAACTAACACTCAACTTCAAGTTCCCCTCTCCCCTTGTCATGGGCTCAATCCATTATTGTACCAATTTATAAGAAAGGCGATAAATGTGATTCCCGCTATCATTAGCCAACTTCATTGATAGATTCCATTGTCAAAGTTGCAGGTAGAGTTCTTGTGGATAGTTTGACACACTGGGTAAATAAAAAGCAAATCGTTTCACTGTGGTTTTAGATTAGGGCTCGGTACTATACATCAGTGTATTAACTTGCATTTTTTCCTGCTGAATAAATATACAGTTATCAAGCAAGGGCCAATGCATTTGGACTGCATGGATTCAAGCTAAGCTTTTGACTTAGATAATAGATGTTGTCAGGGACAGTCTTTACTAACCTGAAAATCCAGGGAGTCTGCAAAAGTAAAATGTAGGCCACAGATCACCCCAAATGCTGATTACTCAATAGACAAGTCTGACAAAATGCATACTGGAAGCCGCCTCCGAAGGAAGTGGTTTTGGGACGAGAGGGAGATAGAGATTTGTCTTGAGGATTTCTGGAGGGCTGAGCAACCTCAGTCAGGATTCGCCTTCTTTCTTACGACCCTACAGGATTCTTGGGGGTTGTGAGTGTACTGAACAATCCCTCTCTCTTGCTATTTTGGGGTGTACTCCTTCACCTTCTGGTGAGGGACACCACATTAGAATGAGACACTTCTCACCATTAGTTGTTTACCTTGCAACACATAAATCGATATCAAACACAGCTTGTGCTGGTCTTAGTACCTTGAGGTTGCCTAGGATTCAGAGTTATTGACCCATCTTTTATCACTCACTCATTAACGACCTAGCATTTCCTTTGTCTTAGTAAAAGTCTCTCATCAAATTAGTCTACGATTAGTGAGTGTCTCTCATCAAATTAGTCTTTGATTGGTGCGCTAACCTTGTTTGCGTATAGTGTCTTGATGCACGTGCTGCATGCAAGGTAATGCGTCTTTACCAGGCCTTTGTAATGCTGTCTTTGATGGCCAAAGAAGCGGGAGCATCTTTGTGAGCTCTGAAGGGCTGGGATCACCATTCGGTGGAAATCCCTGTTACCCCCCAGCTGTCCAACCATCAAGCCATCTTGAATGCAACAGCAAACAAATAAACCATTGCTGAATCGAGTGAGCTCTAAGAAGTTCATACCTGGGAGACGAGACAATGCCGTATCTGTAGGGACAGGAACTCCCTCAAACAATCCTTCATCTGTCCCCAATCTGGCCCCACTGTCCAGGAGACAGATGTCTGCTGCCCCAACAGGTCTTTGTCGAATGAGGACTGCATGAGGGAGTCAGATCACCAAGGGTACACGGAGGTGCAAAAGTGTAAAAGTAAAGACCACTAAGTTTAACCAGCAAAAGATAGACTGCGGCGCCTCGTGAAGACCACCGTAGTGACGCTGTAACATTATACTGGGATAGTGATCCTCCTGACGAAACCTCGTTTTGCCCCTAATCCAACCCTACTGTCCAGAAGTCGGATGCCTGGTTGTCCCGACCGGACTCGGTCGTGCTGGGACTTAGGAGGAGTGGCTGATCATACTGGGTGCCCGAAGGTGCCCTAATAAGAACATCGAAGTTTGCCCCCGCTGGCAGTAATTGATACTGCAATATCCGGAGGGATAGTTATTTCCCCAGACGAAGCCCCGATCTGCCCCAGACGAAGATTGGCACATGCCCAGAGCAAGAGGTGTGCCTCGCCCTTCGAGGCTCGGCAGGAAAACCAAGGGTGGGGATTTGAGCAATGGTTGCCAAGTAAATCTGCTGCGTTCTCCCACAGCGATCAGATCTTGCTGTGGCTCATGGTCCCCGTGCCAGTGCCTAACACTACAACCCCCTATGGCGCCTGGGGACCGTGCCTGACGCAGACTCACACAGCATTGATAATGATGCTGTGTACTATCCCCTGTGCCAGGTCCTAAAAGCGGAAGGCTGTGCCTGATTCCTGGGTCCCACATTCTTTTAGAGCCTCCGCATCCGATGGCAAACAAAGAAACACGCAGCCATGAAACGTGGTAGCCGCAGCCCAGCCTTCATCAATTTATGCCCTCTCCCACATGACCGATGTGAGGGAAAACCACCTGAAGAGAACCCCGACAATAACAGTGGAGTGTACAGTAAAGCAAAGTCATTGGTACAGTACTGTAGCCGGTAAGTCGACTGCTGTACACGACACCCTCTAGCTTCTGTACCTCACACCCTATTTCCTTTAATGTACTGGTCATGGCCCTGGGGTTTGCATGGTTGCCAGTGTGAACTCCAAGCATCTGGCCTGTTTAAAGAGTTGACACAGACCCCATTTGCAAGCTCCCTCCAGAAGGAGTGACCATCTTAGGTGTTCTTGGGAGTCTAAACACCTATCATCAATCCAGCAGGACTGCAATTTAGGTATTTCGGGCATTGTGTGTTACATTTGGGCTAGCTATACCTTCACTCCATTCGGTGGACCCTCAACCCCATTTCCCTCATCCACATAATGGTGGTCAGCTCCTCAATAAATTAAAACCAACAAAGGATTCTACCCACTTTGATGCACAGACAGAAAGGAAGGACCTACCAACTGCAGATCAATAAATCAAAATCAACAAAGGACTCCTCGTACTTGATGTGTAGAAAGTAAAGATGGACCTATCGGCCAATCGCCCTGCTACAATGTCATGAAGGAAGGACGCTGCACCTTTGTACATCCACTGGCAGCCATCTTGTAGTGGTTTTGGTTCTTACTGTCTTACATGAACCTACGCTCTCCCTTAACTGAATTCCTCTTCGCCTTTTAGATTTTGCTTTTCTCCTCTGAGCTTCTTTGAACGTCTGTTCGCCCTAAGTTGGAAACATCCTCGTTGCCATTCATATCACTGCATTCTTCTGCTTAAGCCTCCCAATAACCCTCACTTAACCTATAAATAAATGTAATTCTATGGACACCTCGCTCACTCAATATAACTACTAAAATCCCTACACCGCTGAGCTTTCACTAAGCTGCGATCCTTTTCTGGTTTCCTCAGGTGAAACACATCTCCCTCACCCCCACCAGTCCTCCCTGCCTGCACCTTTCACTGCCTTCATCTCAATGACTCCAATTCCACCTGTTCTTGTGCCTTGCCTGTGACCAGGATTTAGCCCTTTCTAGGTCTACTCTATACCCGTATCAGTCAACCACTTGCAGCCTGATCCTACATTCCCTCCTGCCTACACTCTCTTCCCTTCCACTAGCCTTCTTGCGTCTTGTTTACGACATGGATCCACAAAGAATAACCAACACCAACCTGGAGCCATCGGGCCGCTTTGCTCATAAAATTAAGTACACCCCGAATCTATTAAAAAAAACATCCAAGACTTTAAAACATAGACTCCTCAAATATCACCCAGAAATCCTTGTTTCTGACGCCTACTTCTGAGTAAATAAAGGAGTTATAATAAATGACCTTATCATTTATACAAATAGATGACCACGATGGAGGAAAGCCCTGTACTCATTGCTATTGATCTCTACATCCAGGAAAATGCCTCATGGTCTGAGACTTTCGGTAGCCTCCTCATCGATTTGCAGAGCAAAATTAACCATCACCATTTACAACAGTGGGATTATCCTCATCCAGTCATCAGATCGCAACCTAGACATTTTTGAGGAAATGTTTCCTATTACCATAAAAGCTGCAACAAATATTGTATCCACCAATGTCCCAGCCCTTCCTAACTCTGCCTGCAACACCAACTCACCACCATCTCCCAACGGGTTTTAGCCCATCACCATCAATCACCACACCAGTCTGCAGCCTTCCCCTCACCCAGAGGAGCTACTTCAGAGCTACATAGCCATGGTATTCACACCTTCATCCCAACTATACCTCTCTGAACCCCCTCATGCCTCAACCTATATCACACCTGAATGATGACCCCCTAAAATCAAGCAGTGACATACCTCTAGCAATCACACTCACCCATCTCTTGAGCTCTCCACCATTTAACCTCAGGCTTAATTCCACCTCCAACCCATCCTTCCCTCTGCTGGCTCCCCCTGGTCATCAGCACTCCAACACCACAGACATCAACACCCCCTCATCCCTGCCCCATGCTTCAAGACCAGACAACCCGCTCCCACACCTCAATAGAATCCAGATTGGATGAGATCACACAAAACCTTCATGAACTCAAAGCAGACCTACAAAGTCTCATTCGCATCACCTTAGAGATGACCAACAATCAGTGGCCTAATAGGAATCAGAGCACTAATACTCTTATTCATGACCAATCCTCCAACCACCTCACCATACCTCAAATACACCTCCAAACCAACTTGACCTCACCTGCCTCGATGCCCATGCACCTGAGATGGAGAATCCTACCCTATCCCAATGCGCCCACTCTACCGATTAGTCACAAGGTCCCTCGATTAGACAAAGATATCCACTCCCTCCTCCTGTCATACAACTCCTCACACCCTGACAGCATAGACAATCAGGGTCTAATCCAATCCATTCCGGTGAACCCACAAAGAGCACCAAGGCTCAACCATAGAGCGGTAAACAAGTACAACCTTAAGCGTAATACCCTAACACAGACTACCCAGTGAATTCCAAACCCCACCTGAAATGCATGCTACTCAATTGCAGATCTGCTACTAGACACGCTGTGGATATTGCCGGCCTTATCCACGCACATGATCTTGACCTCCTAGTTCTGGCTGTAACTTGGCTAAATGACTCCTCTGCTCTTAACCTTGACATACTAGTCCATTCTAACCATGGCATCACTAGTCTGGATAGACCCTGCAGACCAGGTGGAGGCATTGCCTGCATGCACTATAACAGGCTATCAGTGAAACATTCACAATCCCCTGTTTTATCCACATGCGAATACCTATGCCTCGATATGGCATGCAACAACAGGCCACTATGCAAACTGCACACGATCTACCACCCTCCTGGAGATAACCTTTCCTTCATAGAACAAATGATGGAAATCATTGCAACTAACACGGGACAACGCTGCACCCAAATCTTCCTCGGAGACTTCAACCTCCATTGGAATGACGTGAATGACCCTGCAGTTAACAGCTTTAAAACCTTTCTTGCTGACCTCAACCTGACCCAAATCTGCGACAGCCCCACTCACAATAAGGGAGCGAACTTAGATGTTATCATTGCAAAGACCAACTCCATTCAACTTGAATCTATCCTCCCCTGTGACTGGTCTGACCACCACTGCATCACTTTCCTTATCACTGAATCGGTGAGAACAAACACATCTCAACTAACAAAACATCCCAGACTGTTGTTCCCTCATGTCTACCTGGGCACATCTCCAAAAACAATACCTCATGGAACTCTTTCTAAACTTTTGAGAAAAGCGTCATTCTCAAAATTCTAGCAATGCTGAAACCCTCAAACCACTTCAACGATCCTCTACCACCCAACCTCTTCACTAAGATCAAACCGTCGACACGCCCACGTTGGACCAAGATTGTTAATGCCTCCCTTCTTCAATGCATTATCCGTAACTTCCTAAAGTTCGGCAGGTTTCCCCCATCCTAAAAAAAACAATGGCAGATCACACTGACCTAAACAACTTCTGCCCTATCTCCAACATCCCTACACTGGCAAAGCTCCTTGAAAAATGTGTACACATCCAGCTCTGTAACCACATTGAACAATTCCAATCCGGCTTCCGTCCAGGGCATAGCACCGACTCGGTTCTTACACACATTGTGGAAGATGCACTAAAAATGTTGGATCAGAAAAAATCTTGCCTTCTAATCCTCGTTGACCTATCTTCTGCATTCGTCACAGTTAAGCATGACAACCTTCTAGACCTATTGGAATATAGAACGAGGTTAACAGGGTCAGTCCTAAACTGGTTCACCGCGTTTCTCCAAATCAGAACTCAAAGATTTAATGTTAGTCATTCCCTATCTCAGACCACTCCGGACACTTTAGGGGTCCTACCTCTCACCCACTCTCTTTAACTTGTTCATGAAGCCTCTATCGGATATTCTGAGTTCATCTAACATCCACTACCACATGTACGCAGATGACACCCAATTATACCTGAAAGTCTCCTCCCTCGAAGACATCAAATTCCTCAACTTAACTCTACAGAAAACCCAAAGTTGGCTGGCATTCAACCATCTCAAACTAAACACTCTAAAAACCGAATTCCTTCTAATCGCCCCACCCATCCAGTCACCTGTCATTGAGGAATGGATGAAACAACTAACAGCCCTCAACTGTTTGCCACATGTTACAGATTCAGCGAGATCACTAGGAATAACTCTTGACAAGAACCTTAACATGTAGAAGCACATCAGTGTGGCCACCAAAGGAGCGAACCTCCAAATGAACATCTTAAGAAAAGTAAAACTCTTCCTCCCAATGACTTCAAATCTGCAGTGAAAGCCCTAGTGATTCCCATGTTGGACTTTGGAAGTGCAAACCTCTGCGGCCTGCCCAGATCCAAAACGGCTCCTCTAAGAGCCTCTCTTAACTCAGCTGCAAGGCTCACACAGGGTACAAAAGAAACAACCACATCACCCCCGATTTCAAATCCCTCAGCTGGCTCCCTTACGAAGCAAGAATTCAGCAAAAAATTGCCAGCATGACACATAAAGCCCTGCACTTCAATACCCCGAGATACCTCGCTCAGAAGCTTGAACTTTCTGGCGGCTGCAGATCCTCCAAAAGTTTTAGCACCTTGCTGCTGAAACTACAGAGATTCCTTAAAAAGAAAACCTACAGACGAGCTTTCTCTGGGATCGCCCTAAGAATTTGGAACGCTTTGCGCCCTGAAATCAGACTGATTCCCTCAACTGCACCTTTCAAGCAAGAAGTTAAAGTTCTACTTATGAACAAACCTCTGCCCTAGATTCTAGGATCTCCTGTCTTCGTACCTTTCATGACACGTCAAAAACACTCATGACTACTGGTCCCCTGTTATATTTTTGTTTGTGATCTATCAGTCCTGACATTGTGTTGTACCCTCCCTTATCTAGGGTGCTATCATATCCTGTATTTTTCTTGACTATGATTTCATTGATTCTATGTGTCTCTGAACAATAGTAAGGCACCCTGATACCCGCAAGGGTCATGTTTGCACTATAAAAATTTTCTAAATAAATAAATCTTTTTACCGGTGCTAGAGGAGATGAGAGGAAGGAGAGGAACTGAAGAGGAGTCCAGGTTTGCAGGATACCAGTGTGCAGGTAAGGAGCTAATGTCTGGATTGCTGGGCTCCGACGAAGATGCTCTCTCTCTGAGAGTCACTAAAGCCAAGCAGGTAACAGTAGTAGGGACACGGTACTCTATCTCCGCCCTCAAAATGGCCATCATTCTCTCAAATATCACGAGATTTCGGGAAAGGTGAAGTCTTCTGGAAAGATCTATTCCTCCAGAGTGGAGGCCTTTACCACTGAGTTTGAGCAAGTACATTTATGGCCATAAATTCAGAGGGAGGTGCACAAGACTGAGCTAAGATGGTGGTGGAGAGGTGGGTGAACCAGGGGCTCACACAAAGAATGGGCGTACGGCACTGAGAGCGGAACGCTGAGTGCGCCGTGCGCCGAAGGGCAGATTGTGCAAGCTGAGCGCAGCAGGACAGATGTAAGCTGTGGTCGATGATGCCAACCATGGAGGTAAATGTTGCGCTTGTTAAATATTTGAGACAACTGTACATAAATCAGTCAGCAGTGGTTAGATATGGGATGGGGAGAATGCGAGGATTGCTTTCAGTTAGGCAGAGGTGTGCAGCAAAGCTGTATATTAATCAGTTAGAAGATACTCTTGTTGACAAGGTTCAAATCATGCCGATAGTGGGGGCTATGTTATTAAATGAAAATAATGCTTTTCTATTAGCTTGGTCAGTCAATGGGCTAAGGAAAGTACTTAATTAATTTGTTTCTTCTCTGGAATTTTCAAACCATCGCATCAACTTCATAAAAACATTCAAAATAATGATTGATCTAAAATCGACCAAATCGAGATTGTTTATGATTGAAGACAAGATAATCTTTTTATTTTTATCTTTGAGATGTAGCAGGGAACAAATACAATTTCATCTGTAGCAAATTAATAGATCATACATGCCAAGAAATTCATACTGAGAACAGAAAATTCACATGTTAAGCACTTGTTATATCAACCTTTTACATAACATGAAATCTATAATCAAAAGAAAGAAACTATGAAAGCTCCCCCCAGACATATTCAAAAGGCCAAGCAGCAGAGGAAAAAAGGTCTTTCTAATTATCCCAGCTTTTCCATATTCTAGAAAATCTTCTTATAGACCCAGCTCTCTGTACATAGAGATTTTCATGTGATTTAACCCTTTGCATTTTCGGAATCCATTGATCAAATGTAGGGATTATGTCATATCTCCAGTTCGCTAATATCAGCGATCTGGCCACGAGAGTGAAAATTAAAAAGAATTGGCGCATTTCTATTGGCATTTCGAGCTGTTGGCTCGAAATGCCATACAGAGAACTAAAGGCATCCAGGGTTACTTTCGCCTTAAATTTGGTACTCATCTCTAAAAAGATCTCGTCCCAAACTTTAGCAAGACTAAGGTAGGTGAATACCATATAGAGCCAATCCTCGTTCTCATATTTACACCTGAAGCAGGCTGATGATGCCAGCAGGTGCCATCTCTTTGATTAGGGCCTGAGTATAGTAGAGCATCCATCTGCTGAAAAAAGCCATTCTTCTGTAGTTGGCAGCTCGTATGGCTTTTGAGCTCAGCTGGTTCTAGAACCTCCATTGAGTCATATAGATTTTTCAGCCAGCTGAAACTGTAATTTTATTTTAAAAATCTGCTATCACCACTTCACTAATTTTTGAGTATAGAATTCTATACCAATTGCCTATACCTGTTATCTTTGAAATGATAAATGCTATACTAATGCTGTCGGCTAGCACCTTTACTCCTGCTTTATATCCGGCACAGAAGTGTTAAGTGTGAATATAACTAAATAGTAGGGGAGAACTAATGTTGGGATAAATACTGATGCCATTGGATAAATTCATTATTTTGGCAAAAATCATTTATCCTCCGAAGCCCCAAATTAGCCTAGCGACTAGGAGTTTGGGTGACTAAGAAAAGCCCTAATGGAATACAGTTGACTAGTTTTAGTTGTGGATGGAACCGGGGCACTCCATATTCTTGCCAGATCCTTTTAAATCTATCCGTTAATCACCAGAGGTATCTTATATCTGGACCTCTTTGGTAGCCTGGGGATTTAAAAAAAAGCGAAAAGGATAATTTCTGCTGTACTTAGCATGCTATTTAAATAAATATTACTGTCGTTTAAAATACTTTTAGCGGATCTTGACAGCCAGACCATAAAGGCTGCCTGGTAGTATGATTTTATTCTAGGAAGTGCTAACCCTCCCTCACCCAGATTTAAATGAATGGGCTGAAATTTAAACTGGGGCTTCTTCCCTTGCCAAATAAAGTGTTGCAATGCAATATCAATTGTGTCACAGAATGATTATTGAACTTTAATTCTGACATTTGAAAAAAGAAATAAAAATAACGGAAGGATATTCATTTTGATCAAGGAGACCCGATCAATAATTGTCATTGGAAGTCTCATTGGTCGAGCAGTTTGCGTATCTTCATTAGCGTGGAGCTATAATTAAGTGGGAACAAATCATTAACTTTAAGGGTAACATCATTTCCTAAATATCTAATTGGGCTAGTTGAGGAATAATGGGCCTGCATCGTTACTGGAAAAATTTCTGAAGCGCAATTTAAGAGTAAGGCTTCTGATTTAGAATGGTTAATCTTACAACCACCTATTTCCATAAATGATTTAATCTAACAAAAGGCGTGCAAGATGTTAGCCTCCTCTGCTGCTAAGTAGAGTACCATGTCATCGGCAAACAGTTTCACTTTAGCTGCCTCAGTTACAGGTGGAAGAATATTAAGATTTTGCCGTATGGCACAGGCTAGTGAATAAATAACGATAATAAAATGGGTGACATGGGGCATCCTTGACGGGTTCCCTTACTAATACCAATTTGTCCTGCAAGTTGGACATTAATAACTATGGGGGCCATTACGATGCCGGACGGAAAAGCCCTCCGACTGCCATGGTGTCGGAAAAAATCCCCCCACATGGGCTGCGGCATTTCCGTCGGTCAAATTATGATGCAACGTACGCAAAATCAGACTGCGGCGGACGGATGTCACAAAACACCGTCCACCACGGTCGGAAAAGCTGCAAATCCGACCGCGGCGGACGGGGAAAGCTGTACAATGGCTCAAAAAGACCGCACCTGCCGCGGCATGACCGCACGGCCAATTACGATGAGAACGCGGAGCTGGCGGACCGAGCACTGCCATCCGACCACCTCGCACGCACACAGGCCAAATGAATGGCGGGCGGAACCAACCCAACAATAACGCAGAAGTGTGCCTGTACTCCCTGCCGCCCTCATTCACAACACACACGCCACAATGACACACCCCAACCTGATCCTGGTAGGGAAAGCCATGCGCAGCATGGAAGAGACATCTGGAGGTCATCACCCATGTGGACACACCCACATACCACAGATGGAAACCAACCCCTACCTGGGCCAGCAGCCCTTGCACACCACAAGCCGAGACAGAGAGACAGGACACCATTGACTCACACTGCACAACATCACACCCACCTATCTCCACACAACACCACTCACACCCACACACCTCACACACTACACATATCTCCACCATCACCTTGCACCCTGCACCCCTCATTAATTTGTACCATTCCCCCCAAGAACATGCCCAACATCACCGACTCTGAGTCTGGGCACCTGTACCAACACAGCCCACTTGTGCGCAAGAATCAGATGTGGGCAAGGATCCACAGCCATGTAAATGCCGTAGGGACCACCCTACGCACTGTGAGTGATATCAGGAAGCAGTGGTGCGACCCCAAGGGCCGGGACAACCATCCGGCCCAGAGGAACAATGCGGAGGCCCAGAGTACTGGTGGCATCCCTCTCATTCCACCACCAACCTTCACCAAATGGGAGGAGAAGGTGCCTGCCATAATGCATCCAGAGAGTCTCACAGGAATTGGGGGGGGACTGGAGGCTGGCAAGTACCAACAAAGTGATCACATCACACTACAATACACCGTTGTACACAACAAGTGAGCCCCAATCGCCCGCCCACATCAAACTCATGTGGAATGCACCCTTACAACACAAATGGATCACAAGGACAGCATCTCCTTAATCAGTGCAACCTCACAGGTAGGTGGCAGCTCATGCACCCTGGCCTCCCTCCCGAACAGCATGGCTCACCCTCCCCACCCCACAGCCATGTGGCAGCTAACGCCGTCGACCGTGCCTAACAACAGGTAGCTAGCCATCTCACTGGGGAGGGGGATGTCGAGCCCTGACCGCAACACCACAACTCCCACATGGCTCTCTGTCTCCCCTCACAAACAGAATGGAGCCAAATGACCCCCACAAGGATGTTGCTGCTCATGAGTCTCCAAAGGAGTGATTTCCCGAGACAAAATGAACCCACAAAGGACTTCACTTCCCCACAACGCTCATCTGGCAAGACGTCATGCCGTAACTACTCCACCAGTGAGAAGTGAGGAGTGTGACCATGCGCACTTCGATGTGCCTGCTGGCTATGCATCCCAGCAGGAAGAACGGACCGCCTGTGGCAGGGCACAAAACAGAGCACGAAAGAAACCCGTACCGAGGCCCACTCAGAAAAAGGAACGGTGCACAGCACCGGTGAGAACCGGCCCCCTGAAAGCCCTGTATGTACATCAACACCATGTACGACTGATGACATTCTGACATGAATGCCTAGTAAAGCCAAGGCAAAAGGCATGTCACCTCAATTCAAATGTGGCAAACATGAGCATCTAAGTTGTGCTGTGTGCAGAACATGCTGACAAAAGTGACCTAACTCCAAAAGGTGACTCGATAGCAACAGCAGGCGACCGTGCCATGGACGAGCCCAGCCAGCCCCACCCCCCCCGGAAGCGAAAGCCTTGGATGCATACTCCCTGGTCCGTTCAGGTGAGGAGGACCGACATGGCCCCTCCTGCGTGCACAGGCCAGGCATTACGTATATGGGAACAGTTGCACAACGTGTCCTTTTTGTGCCAATGTACTGCTAACTCCCCCATAAGTGATTGTGGATAGTCATTTGTGTCCTCACATTCCCACAGCGAAAGCAAACTTCAATGAGTGTGCATGCACAATGAGCCTCTGTGTAGACAAGTAGTCACTCCCACACCAGCCCAATGACCTTCGGATACCAGGTGTCTTGACCGTCCTTCGCGATTCACTCAGTGCTGAACACGGCTCGCCCACTATTTTCGCGGGGAACTGACACACAGAGTATTGATACCGTCTGATACTGAAGGCTGTTGCACACTTTTTATCAGACTTGTGGGCTCTGGCCTTGTCCCTTCATTCCATGCTTTTCCGGAAGTACCACTGAGTGTCAGTCCTCCAATTTGCACTTTGCATTTCGCGCGTACTGACCATTACTTTGGTTGTACAGCTGAGCGCTGGGTCTGAGATTGCCCTCACGCCATGTCTGACCGTCCAGTGGGCCAGGCCGAGCCCGGTCAGTTGCAACTGTACCGTGACCGCATGCAGCTTCTCTTTGGATGTGTCCCACTGGATGTGCTGGGCATCAGTTATAGGCTAACGTTCCGCTATGCCTACTTCACCTGCGTGCAACCCGTCTTTTCCTGCAGAAGATGTCTGTTTGGATGGGCCATGGATGTCTGCCTTTCAAACATATACCTTGCTGACCTGGATCATGAGCTGTGGGTGACTCCTTTGTTGGTCCACGTGCAAGACTGCTTTGGTGAGACACGCTTATGGGATGCCTTTCAATGTGTCAGGCAGGCTGACACCTGCGCCTATACGTTTGCGCAATGGCTCCTGTGCCATGCCTACATCGAACCTCTCCCAGGTTGCGATGGGATGCTCCTTGCAACCTCGTGGTGAGAGGAGCACATCTGTTCATTCATACTGCTGGATTGGATGGCGGTCCTCTTCGCTGAAGATGAACTGGATCGTCTCTTGGAACTGATTGCCTTCAAAGCTGCCTGTGCCTTCTTGGATTCGTAACTACTTTACATTAACAGGAACTGTTGGTGACTGATCGTCTCCCTTTCTGCACGCCACCTGACAAGATGTGGCATCCAGCTCTCTGACTATGGCCCTGTCTGCATTGGCTTGGACTGTGCTGTGCTCTGCGGTCTATTGCGCTTGGAACCAGAGAGCAGGGCAAGTGGAGGCTGTCATCTAACTGTCGTGGACTTTGTCTGGCATGAGCCCGGCTTCTATTATGCAGCTGTAGCGCACGAAGAAGACATGGCGTTGTTGTTTTGCAAGTACCCAGGGCTCGAGTTGGGGGTACACGCAGGTACGCGGCGCCCCCCCCCTCTGTGGCCGGGTTTGATGCTATCCCCCCTGCAAGGACGTTGGTCCCCACAGGGATATGCTTAACTTGTGCCGGTGTGCCGTCCAGATACCGGTAAACGTTCTGCAGCACCTGCACGTTGTCTGCAGTCCATTCCCAGCAGCAACGTGCATGCAGCGAGTGGGCCTTTTTTCACCTCCAGCTGGGCCTAAGTAAAGGGGCTATCCGGCATCCCTTTGTTTGTACATGGTGACTGGGGTCCGCCTTGAACCTTACATTTGAATGTAGATGCCACAGAGGAGAACCTGTGCACACTGCTTGCCATCTCCACACAGGTACTTAAGGGAGGCATGCTTTTGTTTTTGTTCTGTCCCTGTATATCAATGCTGACACTGTAAGACTGTCAGATTGGTTAGTCTGTCCCAGTATTTGCACAAATCATGTTAGTCGCACTATTTTCCTTCTCTCATAGCGCTACGTCGGGGCGTTGTGAAGTCAAGTGCGTTTTGTCTTACTTGGTCAGTCCCCCCACTTCATTGTTTAGGACTTGTGCCCTGCAAGTACCTTAGTACATGTCTGTCACATGAGAGGTGTCTGCAGAGCTTGTTCACTGCGCGGTCCAGGAGTACTGTCTGGACATTCTGTCCGTGGTCGCAAAAGCCTGTCCCTTGTCATTCTGTTCTGTTCAAGCAATAGCACCCCAAATCAAAAAAGGTCTCACAGCTGCTAGAGGACACGGATCCCCTTTGATTGACATGGGAATGCGGGCCAAATGGCCCACACTTGGAGGGTCATCCATCCAGTGATGAGTGCGACACAGCCAATGTTGTGTAATCTCACCGTGGATAGTCTGGGTAATGGGTTCTGCTGACAAAGGCCATAGACCAGGGACAGCCCATACGACTCCTTCCTGCAAGGGGTGGGGGGATATGCTCGTGATTCGACTTCCAGAGGGGTTATTGATGCCACATCTTGCTTCATGTGAAATGGATATGTCACTGTGGTTACTGGTCCAGTACTCATGCATTTTCAACCTGTTGTGGCACGTATTTAGCATGCTTTGACACTCTAGTAAAAACTTCACATTTTGAAACGTTTCTTGTCTTCAAATTGTCTGCTTGTGTACATGCGCTTGGATGCCTCAGAGTGAGTAGGGGAGAAAGTGAGGCAGTATGGCAATGGTGTCCTGTGCGTAGTGGTGCTTCTGGGTGCTCAGTCCCTGCATGCATGTGTTTTCAACTCCGGCGCATAGTCCGGTAGGTGTACGACATCTCAGGGAAATTTGTCTGAGTCTGTGAGACGACAGCAAGGCACACAGACACAGTCATGGTCGCTAATTATTGCATCACACTCAACGGAAGTAGTTGACGATGAGCTGTAGACGCTGGTCAAGGCCTTCTTCCTCACCACTGTCATCGTCACTGGGCATGTGTGGGTTGGGTGCGGGGGTGATGGTGCTGTTCCGCCAGATGTAGCTGTCATGTGCCGACCCCGGTTACTCTGCACACACGTGTGAGATGATCTGCTCCGCCTGTCATACCACTGGCACGTTGATGGAGTGGTAGTGTTTGCGGTTCCTAGAGACGGGTTCACTTGCCTGTGGTGGTACGAGGCCAATGTGTGTGCCATCAATGGCTGCCATCAACATTTGGGATGCCTCCCAGGCAGGGCCGGCTCCAGGAATCTTTATTTGTGTGGTTCAACAATGCATTCGGGTGGGCCACTGCGTGCCCGAGTTGCCACTTATGTCTCTCGCCAGGCCTGCTTCAGGGCCCCACTTTGTCCCTCCTCAGTTTCACAAGGGCCAGGGAGACGCATTCTTTCCTTCCAGATTTTCTTGCTAGATGTTGTCACTCTCAAGAAGTGTGTTTTTTCATTGAAAGGACCTCCTGATGGGAGGCGGAGGTTTCCTGAGGTGGGAGTATCAGGCAAGTGACACTTCTCATGCTCTCACTCATGCCCTCCTCCTCGGATTACCTCTCTGCCACCCTCGTCCATCGCCCCTCATCTCTCCATATCCGCTCGCTCATGTGCATTTCATTTGTTGTATGGCGCTACTGATATGAGTGTGGGGTGTGACAGTGCTTTACATCACGCACACAATGTACAGAGACAATCAGTCATTCAAGTGTGTACATACATCAGTCAACAGGGAATGTCACGTGAGCCAATGAGGATTGCAAAGGGTGGTAATCACATGTCATCCATACTGGTGGGCAGGATTTTTGAGGCCGTTTGGTCTGGAGAAGCACTGACTCAGGAGGTGTGTGGGGACATTTACAGGCAGTGGCAGCTAGGCACACTGCACGCCACACCAGTACGTGTGTTGGGTGTGCTAGGGATTACACGTATGTCTGATTTGCAGACAATGGACGCCTCTGATTGTCTGCCTACGCCACTGACCATTCATAATTCGACCCCTGGCCAAGAGACGCCAGTCAGATGTCAAGGGATATTCATGCGTGGTTCACAGGTTGGATGTTTCATTACACAACATTGGTACTGTGCGGGAGAGCTTTGTCCTTTTTGACTCCTTCCCTCATTTAAGTCCATGCTGACCACGAGGCATGGCTATGTATGTAATTTCACTCTCCTTTCCTTGGACATTCCATGTGTGTAAAGAGTTGGCTCACGGGTCACACTCTCTCATCCCTTCACAGTGTAGTGACCAGCTGGTCACTGTTCTAGTTGTTCTGATGTGCCAGCCACTCCCAGAGGGCTGACATGCCCCCCACCCCACAGCCACCCAGCACAGGCGTCACTGGACAAGTGACCCTGCCAACAAACGGGTCCGGACGCACGTGCCCTGGGCCAGTTCTCCTATGCATGTACGGTGTCTGTGTGGTTCCTCGATATGCATGGGGGCCTCGTGCCCCACAACATTGCCAATGGGGTGCACCAGTCACTGTAGGCAAATGAGTTGTGATGTGTGATGTAATAGTCAGGGTGCCAATGCAAATGCAGTATGTGTTCGCATGCGCGATAGCTGGCATTCGCAGCGATGACACGCAGTGTCCACACTTGAACGTTGCAGGGTTGCGGTCGCAGCTTCCGGGCCACCAGGGTGGGGCACACACAATGCGGATAAGCCATCAGCCAATGGGTGCCTTTGGCGTACATGTTTAGATGTTGCGGTGTGCCTGCTCTGCAACTGCGGGGCTCGTCATTGGCTCCAATTGCCTTCGGGGGCAACAAGGGTCACTCATGGGGATTGGGTGTGCTTCGCACTTTGCAGGTTGCCACATTCATCGCAGTGCCGCCACGCTTGCTGTGAGTTGTAGTTGTTCAGGGCTTGCATGCGTGGAGATGTCTGGTACGTACCTCTGCTGTTGAGCGCTGCGGTGTCTTGTCTGCCGGAGGTGCAGCCGGTAGTGCAGCGGGAAGGCCTGTGGCGCAGGATCCATGGCGGGTCCGGGGGTTTGGATGGGTACAGTTTCGGCTCTTCCTCTCTTCCTCCGCCATCCACAACGTGGTGGTTTTTACGCAGCGGTGGGAAGGGCTGTCTGCAACATCATGATTTGCTTGGCGGACGGAACGTGTTTCTGCACGCCCGACCTGCCCTGTTGGCTCCGTCCGCCACCCTTGCGTACGCAAAAAACGTGTGGAGCCTGACAGGCTGCGGCGGACGGGAAATAGCCTCTGTGGGCCCATTGTGATTTGTTGGTCACAATGACCTCACCTGGGGCGGAAGACATGACGGTTTTCCGCCACCGCCACCAGCACAGATGGCCTTCTGTCCAGCATCGTAATGGGGCCCTATATATGGTGTTGCATTTTTGTATAGATTTTTGAGTAGTTGAAAAAGCAAATTTGGTTAGAATAGCGAATAAAGCTTCCCACTGCACTAAATCAAAAGCTTTTTCCATGTCCAGCATAATAACGGTCGCTTTGATTTTCTGGGTGAAGTAATAATCAATAGATGGATTAAATATTTTCTGTTGATAGTGATGTTTCTGCCGGGTAGGAAACCGCTTTGATCATTATGAACTATTGTTTAGGGCTATTGGTGCTAATCTCTTTGCTGGAATTTTGTCAAACAGTTTATAATAGTTATTGAGCAAACTGATCGGACAATAAGAGTTCATATCATTATCTGTTTTTTTTTTTGTAGAAAACTAACTACCACTGATTCAGTAAATGTATTAGGTAGAAAATTTTCAGCCTGAAATCATTTGATTGAACAGCCTGACTAAAAACATATTTAGTTGCTGAGAGAAGAATTTGTATACTTCTGCAGGTATCACATCCTTACCACAGGCCTTAGCGCTGGGAGAGGATCTAATCGCCTGTATAACCTCAGCCATAGTATTGAGGGCGATAATGGTCTCCCGCAGATCTGCGGCTATAGTTGGGATTCTGATACTGTTTATTGTCTCAAAGGTGGGACCATATGGATCCAAGTATAGCTTTGTAAAATGATCCTTAAAAGCCCCAGCTATTGACTGAGGTTGGGTAACTACTCTGCCTAGATCTGGACCAAAAATAGATTTTACGGAGTTGTTGTTAGTTTTACACTTAACCACTTCACTGCCAGGCCTTCCCCCCCGCTCTGCGGTAAGCTTTTTTTGGCTATTTGGCATAGTGCGCGCTTAGGCCCCTGTAACTTTTTGTCCACATAAGGCATCAAAGCCAAATATGCGTCCTTTTCTTTCAACATCCTGGAGATTGTAAAGGTACCCAGGGTTTGTGAATTCACCTGGAGGGAACCGAGAAATTCGCTAAAGTACATCTACATTTTGGATTTTTTGGGAAAATGGGGAAAAAATGCAGCAGAAGAAAGCATCTGTTTTTTTCCCCTGCAAATGGTATCAACAGAGGGTTTGTGGCGCTAAAATCACTATCTTTTCAGCTTTCAGGAACAGGCAGACTTTTGTCAGAAAACCAACATTTTCTACACAGTTTTGGCATTTTAGTGGGACGTAGCCGAATTTTCCTATTTTTTGTGCTTTCAACCTCCCTCCAGTTAGTGGTAACAATGGGTGTCAAAACAATAATGGATCCCGGAAAGCTATACATTTCTGACAAGTAGACATAATTCTAAATTCAGCAAGAGGTCATTTGTGTAGATCCTTCAAGGTTTTCCTATAGAAAGTAACAGTTGTAATAAAAAAATAGTGAAATTGAGTTGAAAAAAACAGCCATTTGTGCCTACGTTTTCACATGTAAATTCTCCTAAGTATGGTAGATTTTTAAAGAAATATACCATTACATCCGCTGGACCCTTCTGGTTGAGGGGATATATAGGACTTGTAGGTTTACCAAGAACCCGAGCTATCTAGAACCAACAACTGAGCTGCGCCTTGCAATGGTTTTTTCATTGTGTACCGGGTATACAGCAATTCATTTGGTAAAATGTACAGAGTGAAAAATAGGTATTTCCAGAATGGGAACAACATATGGAGGTTAGTAGCAGTGGTTATTTGCACATTTCCAAATTTGTGGGTACCCATACTAGCATGTGAATTATAGGGCATTTCTCAAAATGATGTCATTTTTTACATACTGTCTTACATTTGGAAGGCAGAAATGCATAGAAGGTCAATTGGTAATAACACATGTTCTACTAGTCTGTGTTTCCCTAAGTCTCCCAATAAAAATGGTACCTTACTTGTGTGGGTAGGCCTAGTGCCCACAACAGGAAACAGCCCAAAACACAGCGGGGACACGTCACATTTTTCCAGTGAAAACTGACCCCTTTTATTCAATGTGCCTAGCTATGGATTCTGGACCCTTGCTCAGCCGGCACTTAGGGAAACCTAGCAAATCTCTACATGTTTTAAAACTAGAAACCCAGGGGAATCCAGGATGGGATGACTTGTGTGGCTCTCACCAGGTTTTGTTAACCAGAATCCCTTGAAAACCTCAAATTTTGTCCCAAAAAATAAATTGTCCTCACATTTCTGTGATGGAAAGCTCTGAAATCTGCGGAGAGCCACAAACTTCCACCCACCGAGCATTTCCCGAAGTCTCCCAATAAAAATGGTACCTCACTTGAGTGGGTAGGACTAGTTAGTGCCCATGACAGGTAATGACCCAAAACGCAACGTGGACACATCACATTTTTCCACACAAAACTGAACCTTTTTTTGCAATGTGCCTAGATGTGATTATTGGACCTTAGCTCAGTTTTCGAAGTTTGCAAAGTTTCATCTCTCTTATCTTCCCTAATTTTTGCTGCAGCACCTCAGTCAGCTGAGAAGGCTGTCATGCTGATAATTTAGCTGATTCACCCAGGTTAAACCAAACGAATTGAGAAAGATTTGCTGAGAGTTGTACTGGAAGCGGCAGTGAGAGGGGAAAGCTTACACCTGGTGAGTCTTAATCTTCTTGTATGCCATCTGCCCTCCCGGTGATTTTTGTTCACTTTCTGAGCACATACTGGAGGCTCTCTCTTGGTGAACTGTACTAACGGGGAAGGAGAGTTGAATCTTAATGTCTTTATCTACCATTGTCTGTTAGTCTCTTCCATCCACCAAGGAGATTTTCAGAGCTGGGGAACAAAACAGCGGGAAATAGATGCATTTTGGTGACTCGAGCGATCTCCAATTTGTGTGCTATCTTCACTGATTCTACAAAGCTTTGAATTGCTATTGGAGTGTAGCCCGATGACGAGCAATTATCTTGAGCGGGCGTCATTGATCCCGTAAGGGGAGACTACTCAGTAGGATAAAAGTTGCTAGATGTCCGCAAGTTATATCCCCTTATATCTGTTCTCCTTGTTGCATCAGCTGCCCCCACAACCAGACTTTGGGTTTCCATTGTAGGCATATTTTCATTTATATTATTATCATCATTTTTATCTTCTTAGGCATTCATTATACTACACACGCCTTCTGCTTCCCCTTTATATCTCACCAGCAATTTGAGATTTGCTTTTTGAACCAGTTCAAAGGTTCTTGCAATTGGCCCCCCCCGAAGTCGCTGGATGGTTGCGGGCCTGGGCAGATAGAAGATTTGGTGAACTGAGTGAAAAGGATCTGTTCTGATTGTGGCTATCTCTAGTTCTCTTCTCTTAACCAGAAGTAACCTCGACCTGCAAGAAGCACAAGTCCCGCTTGCAGACTGTTGGTGTTCCTGCTGTTGTGTCCTCTTGGCTGTCCATTTCCTTAGTTCTGGGACATGAGAGCTCATGTCATGCTCCACAGCTAGGAACTCTGGGTGACTGTGGCCGTGCAGGATGGCGAAGGGAGGGCTCGTACAGGACGGAGGAGTCCAACTTCATTCCTGAGGTTCTCAGCGGTAAACGTCGCACACAACGGTAGTGTGCTTCGGAGAACAAGGCAGAGGAAGCGACCCGAATTCTACACAGACGCAACTTCATTAACGCCAAGGAAGACACCATTATACCCGGCCTCCAACCCCTGACATGGAAGGCAACGGCAAACGTTCTAAACCCCCACAGGTTTGGTGCAATAAGTGCAAAATGGGAAGAATCAGTATTTGCCTCACAGCTCAGAAAGGAGGTGACAACATGCGACAAACTCATTACTAATCAAGGAGCACTAAATAGAGGCTGAAGTTTCTCGCTTTCACTATTCCAGAAGCCAAAAGATTTATCGGCAGATATGGGCGCAGGCGACTTCAAGGTGATACATTAGGCATCCCATGAAGGCAAAAATTTTAAAGGGTAGTTGCAGAGGCAGCCCATATAGTTGTGATGCGGCTTGTGACTCCTTAAGTTTTTTGCGGCGCGCCTTCCCTTCTGCAACCCGGCGTTTGTTTTCCTCTTCTCCTGCTCAGAAAGTGGCAAGACCATGCAACAGGTCCTTCAGAATTCACAAGCTTGGGCCATAACGGATTTAATATCCCACTTCACTACGCTGAACAGGATGGAAAAGACCCATTGGCAAAAGACTGATAGGCAGATTTAGATGTTGGCAGCTTCAAGGAGATGCATTAGGTGCTCCTCCAGGCGAGTGATAACACAAGGTAGTTGTGGAGGCAGAGGCAGCCCATATAGCCGTGGATGCGGCTTGTGACTCATCAAGTTATCTGTGGTTGTCTCTCAATTCTGCAAGCACGGCTTGGTTGCTCTCTTTTCTGGCTCAATGAAGCGACACTCAATTTGCAGAGTTGCAGGAAAAGTTCGAATTCCAGCTAAATCAATTAAGACAAGATAATCAACTGAGGTTACTTATTTTACCTTTTTGCGTATTCCATTCGACCGTCTTAACGGGTGCCACCACTTTCTGACAACCAGGAGTCAGCAGTTTACAAAATATTTAGAAGCTGTGTTTGAGTTCACGTAAAAATTGGGTTCTAAACCTCTTGAATCCTTGCTAAACATCTACGAAGCTAAATATACATCAATTGTCAGTCATGGAGCAGGGATCTGGTGCTCTGTTAATGTATCCAATTTGCAAACAGAAGAGAATAGGTTTCATAGGGCGCAATTTATATTTTGGCAGATGGCCCATTGTTCTGTCAGGGGAACGGAGAAGAGTACTACATCCCACTGGTGGAGGGGCTGCCTGCTGATTTTATAAATGACCGCCAAGGAGCTCAGTGAATACCCTCCACTCAGCTATTTCGACGGATCGCACTCCTATCAAACGGTTCAGAAGTTGCTGTGAGGTATTCGCCTATCCGTACCTCAGGAGCAGAGATATTCCTCCATTTGGGATGTGAATAGGGTTCTCATCCTTTTCTTATCTTGGCAAAACAATAAGTATATCTCCAGAAAAGAGTAGTGTGCCAAGCTAGTCATGCCGCTATGCTTGGTCTAATTCAGGAGAGTTTTGGGGTCAAAGTACAGGATATAACAGGTAGAGTATTCACCCCACAAGGGGTTACTCTTCAGTTATCCAGGAGGAAGAAATGTCATTCGAAGTTAGGTTCATATCCATCATTTGAGGATTGCCCAAAATTGTGTTTGGTGAGAAGCATCAAGGCCTACGAAAGCATGACAGAGGAACTGCGCCCTCTGAGATAAAACTCCTAATTGCTATCAGGAAACATTACATGGCAATCTCTTCTCCAACCATAAACAGGTGGGCTCATTGAGTCATGCAGGAAGCTGGCATTGATACTAAAATATCCGGTGCCCACTCGGCCAGAGGCACAATGACTTCCAAAGCTTTTGCGCTGGGCACCAGACTAGGGATTATAACAAGTTTTATTGGATATTTCATACAAGCATAAATCATACATGAACTCAAGTTGCCCAAAAGGCCTTACATTGAAATGCTCAATAGTCAGCACCAACCATACACTGTTGCTTACAGAATAGTGATCCCATCTGAACTCTGATCACCCCTCTCCACTTCATTATATTTGCCTTCAGGTTAGGCACCCTGCAAAGTGAGTCCATGGGGCGCATATCCTCTCATATTTCTGCAGTACTCCTGAGGCCGTATAAACCTATTTTTCCATTGCTGCGCACTGGTCCATACCCCTGATCCACCCACGCAGTGGAGGGGCCTGCTCCCCCTAGTGCCTGGCCAGATTTCTTTTAGCCACCAGGAAGGCCATCGCTATAAACAAGCGAGAGGCTTGAGAACCCCCCTCCCACGCTATTTCAGTCTAGATATTATCAATTCGGCTGACTGATCTTCAGAATCAAGTTTTAAAAGGTTCTATTTTATACCAGTCCTAGATATGGCTACCTTGACAGTGAATAAGCTTTAAGCAAGCATGTTATGTTATGTTATGTTAGAGGTTTGCTGGAGTGTCCCTACACTAAGATTCCTCCAGCAAACACATACTAACCCTGCTGTGAGCCCAGCTGCATAATCCTTGCCTTTGGTCCTGACACAGGATATAAAATTTCCTAGCTATCATTTTTTTCTTTAAGTTTGTTTATTGCATTTTTTAAATTTTCATGCATTTGAACAATTTAACATAGGCAATCATATGCACATTTACATTGGTAAAACAAATCATATAGCATACGATATCATTCTGACATTTGCAGATTTAGCATTTGTGTATGCATAGCGTACAAAGTGCCTAAGCAAACAGAGTGTTAACTGTGTATAATAAAACGCAAATGTAAAGTCCCATTGATTTGACATGATAAGAAAAGGTCTTGTGTTAGCCGTGATGTATCACCGCCGTCTTCGATCTGCCCCGCCTCCCCCACTGCTCCTTAATTGTATATTACCCGTGTGTGACATCACACCTTACTGCTTGAATGATCTAGCTGTGGCTTGGATATATGCATGAGGTGCACAATGTTTAAGGCCCTGCAGGTTCCTATGTTAACAGACTCCCCCGTGGCGACGTCTGTTTTACTATATGCTGTCAGCTGACTCTGGTGTCCCACCCGCCCCTGAGGGAGCACCCTGTGATTCTGAATACTCCTGCCAGGAGCCACGGAAGTCTGCCAGTACTACATCCCATGCTGCCGCCAGCTGCAATGTGTGCAGCCCTATTGAATCTTTGAGATGAAGCGCCACGCTTTCCGCCTGCGCCCAGCATAGTAGGAATTGGAACCAGGCCTTCGCAACCGGGGGTTCAGGGGACTTCCAGCCGCTTGGCCACGATGAGTCCCAGGTCTATAAATCGAGTTGTGACCTTATGCTTTTTAGACCTTTGGTAGAGCCCCAGAAGATATACCTCCCAGGTCCACTCCAACTTGCGTTCTGTGCACTGGGCTAAGTTCTTAGTGACCGTTTCCCAGTAAGTCACAATAGCAGTGCAGGCCCACAGCATGTGTAAGAGGTCTCCTCCCGCTAGCCCACACCTGGGGCATTGGGCATTGTTGCGGCCAAAGTATCGATTGATCTTGGCTGGTGTCATGTAGGCTCTGTGCGTTATGAAATATTGGATGAGGCGGAATCTGGCATTCCGAGGAATGCATGTGGCACCCTCTAATATGGCCCCCCATTCGCGCTCTGTGCTCGGTCGCCGTAGATCTTTGTCCCTGTGGGTCCTGTGTGATGTCAGTGGAGGTACTGCATGCACACGTAGGGATTCGGCCAACCACTTGGTGAGGTGCCGGCCTGTGCCTAATTCGTGTAAGTATTGGAGTGTTAAATGGGTTTCAGGCTCTTGTGCTATGTTTCCCCATAAATCACACAGCGCCCGTGTCAGTGCAGCATGCAGCAGGAATTGGCCTTGAGGCAGGTTGAATTCTTCGGCAAGTATATCGAACGGCATCAACTGCTTATCTCGGTATAAGTCCCCTAGGGTTTGGATTCCCGCCTCCTCCCATAAGTAGAGTTCTGCTCCGGTGGTTGTTAGGCATTGTCTACGAGTCTTGGGAGTACCACTATTTTCAGGAGCGCAATGCAGCCCATGACAGCTAATGGAAGGGTGCGCCAAAATGCCATTTGCGACCTAACTGCCGTAGTGGCACGCGTGAGGTTACCCTCTAATAGGTCCATTGGTTCCCTATAGATGCGGATCCCAAGATATCAGAACGCTGTCTGCTGCCAGTGTACCACCGTATTGTTAATCAACAGCATTGGGTCAGGGGTTGACTCGGCAAAGGGTACAGGCACGACTTCTCCCAGTTTACTCGAAGTCCTGATAGAGAGGCAAAGTCCAGCAGGGCCTTCTCTATTGCTCCGCACGGTGACCTGACATCTCGAAGATATATTAACAGGTCATCTGTGTACCATCTCCTAAGGGGATACCCCACTCTTCCTGTGCCCTGCGCAGGGATTCAGCTAGCGGCTCAATGGCCAGAGCGAACAATAAAGGGGAGAGTGGGCAGCCCTATTGTTTGCCGCGTTTGATTGTAATCTGCTGAGATATGTATGGGCCCGTCTTAACTTTGGCAGTAGGTTGAGCATAGAGCAATTTGACGAGATTTAGAAAGTTGGCGCTTGGGCCGTACTTTTGTAAAGCAGCAAATAAAAAGCCCCACTCCAGCATGTCAAATGCTTTCTCCAAGTCTAGCACCAAACACCCCGAATGTGCCCAACATTCCTTCGAGTAGTGAGCTACTCTAAAGAAGCCCCTCAGATTTAGTGATGTGCAGTGGGCAGGTACAAACCCATTTTGGTCTGTGTGTGCCAGATGCGGTACCAATGGGGCCAGCCTACTTGCCAGTATTTTGGCTAGTATCTTATAGTCCGTATTCAATAATGCTAACGGACGATACAAGCCTTTCATTTCCGCATTACTGTCGGGCTTAGGCAACGACACGAGTAGGGAGCGTCTCTGGTAATATGGATGCTTCTTGTGATGCGGTATAGCGAGAGTAATTGTGGGGCAGAGCTGACTGGTATGCTTTGCAGTATTCGGCTGGCAGTCCGTCTGGTCCCGGCGCTTTACCGGTGGAAATTTCCTAGCTATCATAATGGAAAGTTTCAATTTTATTAAGCACTTAGAGGCGAATATTACTCCACCCTTGGATCATGGAATGATGCCCTCCTGATAGGAAAAATTATAGACAAAAGATCAGAGCAAAACAACAGTAAAATGGCTTCTCTGGTATACATTTTAATGGAATGTAGTAAAGAATTATGCTTAGAATTACATTACTTCTAAAGTTAAAATTTAAAGATCTGGACAGAGTCATGTATAGTTACTTGTTGATACTGATCACTCAAATGCATAACTTTATAGGCAAACAGTGATACTCTTATTTTGATCTAGGCAACGATACTTCCAAGCAAGACTAAATAGAATAGATGGTTCAGTGCTTGTCACAGAAAAAAAGAAGAATGTAGACTCTGACAAAGGACTGTTATGGACATTAGTGTTCAGCGATTAGTACAGCATAAGCCTCACCTCCAAGTACTTAATAGAATTGAAATTTTCCATTATGATAGCTAGGACATTTTATATTACATTGCTTAAAAATATGAATGCTGTACAATTAAGACCAGGTTTTGTTGGTTTTGCAATTGCTTCCTGATCAGATTACGTGTTCCACTACAATTAGCTTTCTCAATGGTGCTATTAATGTAGGAAACACACTGGTGTTTAAAATTTCTTGTATTATGTTTTAGCATATCCTGTTTGTCTATATGGTTTTAAGAAGCAAAGTCAAATAAAGATATGTTTGATTGAGTGATTGAATCGTGGTTGGTGCACTGATGAATAGTAAAATGTGTATTTATAGTGGTAGGAAGATCACAACCTGTGGCAGAAAGCTCCATGAAACTGTAAGTCAATATTTAAATAAATGTTTTACGCAGAGTATAAGGTATTCTGCATGCAAAACGTTCAAAAGATTTAGGTTCTGATTTAGATATTGGCGGATTTGGTCCCACTGTCACTTTTCCGATGGTTTCTATGCCCACGTACTAGGCAGTCCGCCCACTCAATTTAGATGCTGACGGTCTATGGATGATAGTCCGTCTGAGTGCCGCCGTCTTTGCCAGAATTTTCCTCCCGCATCAACGGCTGTTGGAGGGAGGCCAGCCAATATTCCAGCCGGGCTAATCACGATGTACCTTTCCGCCGAAGAAACTGTGCGGGTAAACTCCAAACATGAGTTGGCAGAATCAAAGGGATATGAGGTAGAAACGTACCTTTTTTTTGTTTTCCACTTCCGTTTCCATCATGAACCCAATTGTCCAAGTCCTTCCTTTGTTGCTGCTACTTGACCACGAAACAAATTAACTTTGTCGTCGCCGAAATCGAAGGTAAGCTACATTTTTACTTGTTTTGTTATAAATTGTCTGTTAACATTTGCTCTGGACATGTGCATTTTTAAATTGCTCTTACATGAAATTTTTTCCTTATGTGTAATGCATATCTTTATTTTTTCAATTAAGTTAAAATAAACACACCTATACTAACACTTAAAAAAAAGCAATGTCAATTATAAAATTAAAAATATGTAAAAATAATTGAGATAATTCTCTTGTACTTTTTTACAATTACAAAAATAAAAGTTAAGAAAAAAAGGTGTAAGTGAAGAAGGGGTGGTAGAGAAGTGGCCTTTGGAGGTAGAGGGAGCTGGAGTAGCTGATGTGCTTGTGACTATGTTTGGCAGTTGCATGTGGGTCTGGTATTTGTTGTGTTTTTTGCTGGTACTTTGCTCTGTACTTTTATGGATATTTTGTATATCCGAATAAAGGAGATTGATTTATTGATTGTTGTGTTTTTTGGCTGGTGTTTGATAATCTGGTGAATGTGTGTGTTTGCTTTTGGTTGGTGGTTTGCGTGCAGGTGTGCTTTTGTGTAACCGTTTTGGTTTGGATGAATGTGTTGTTGTGGTGGTTGGTGTGATTGTGGTGGTTGTGGGTGGTGTGCTTGTGATGCTTAGGGGTGTAGTTTCAATAGTGTATGTATGTTGTTTGTGTGTTTGTTTGTGTTTCTTTGTGGGTTTGTGTTTATGTGTGTGTGATTGTGCTGTTTGTATCTATTGGTGTGGGTGCCTGCAAAGAATGCTTGGGATTGGGGTGCAAGTTTGGAATTGGGTTGAGGAAGGGACCTGAGTTGGGGCAGACGGTTGGGGTGGTTAGGAGGCTGGGGTGAGTGAGGAGGCTGCTATGCTATATGTTGAAAAAAAAGGGCAAAACACATTTGCAACAGCTTAATTTAAAAGCAAAAAAACTTCATGTGCGTTTAGTGGCACATTAAAAAGTATTACTTACCAGTCTCCACTCCACCAGGGATTCCTGTCAGGCCTGCAGGATGTAGGATCTGCAAGACCGTCTCCTCCCAGGAAAATGTTGTAAGGGTGGGCTGGAAGAACCACCACCAGTCCTCTGGGCCACCAGGTGACACTTTGAGGTATGCAGGTGACAACAATTAGCACAAACACATCAGGTGTGTGATGCTAGCATCCATCCAAAAGCCACAGGAATAGTACAATGTTGAACACATCCCTCCACGGACTCACTCCGTGACGAATCTGCCGCTAGAACAACACCGTTAAAGAAAACAAAGGTTCTGTTGGGTGGATACACTGATTTGCACTAGGTATTTAATACGTTTAAAAGAAAATATGTCTCATTCATATATCCAAGCAACACACAAATAAAAACAACTTTTTTATGCTCAATAAATGTTTTCTTTACTTTATATTAGTATAAATGCGAAATCAATAAAATGCCTTTCTGTGACATAAAACACATACTGTGAAAGAACCACTGGTTATGGTGTACATTTGGTGACATGTGACAAAGTGCTGTACAAAAGTGACATAATTCGCATTTATACTAATATAAAGTAAAGAAAACATTTATTGAGCATAAAAAAGTTGTTTTTCTTTGTGTGTTGCTTGGATATATGAATGAGACATATTTTCTTTTAAACGTATTAAATACCTAGTGCAAATCAGTGTATCCACCCGACAGAACCATTGTTTTCTTTAACGCAATTACCCAGGTTCTGAGGGTTACTGGGTTACCCCATTATCTTTAATAGAACAACACCAGCACAATTGTGAAATCTAAATAGGCTCGGCGCAAACCCGCCGCCCTGACAGCGACAGAGTACTGTTAGCCAGCAGAGGAATCCACCAAGTCGAAGGAGGTGAGCCACTTAGGCGACGGAAAATAGCGGATCAGTCAGCCCACATCTAGATATGGCAGCTGGGAATCTGTCAGCTCGACGGAGTACTTGTAAACTCTGCCACAGAGGGACAACGAGAGTCCCGCCAAGATCTAAATCAGGCCCTTAGTGTCTATGATAAAACAATTGCTTTCAAATATATATATTTTAGTAATACATAATCAGACTGTACTTAGTGCAAACTTATTTTATGAATTTCCACCCCAAGCTGAAATAAACAAGACCTTTGCGACATGCTGTAAGGCCTTGCACATTGAACCTCAGACATGCAGCAGACCAACTTCAAAGATACCGTTATCCTATCCCTATCCCTTTACCCATATAAATAAATGAACAGAGGGAAACACTAGAAGAATCCTTGACTTTCAGCAATATAGAAAAACAGCAATAGATCAGTTGGTGAGGGGCAAGACACATGGAATAGATGGGTTACCACCAGAACTTTATGTTACATACATAACAAGGTTGGCCCCCGCCTACTACCCATGTACAAGGAAGCACAAAACATAGCTAGCCAACCACAAGTGACCAGAGAGGCACTCATTGTGATACTGCCAATACATGAAAGGGACCCATTAGTTGAAAAAGCATATAAAATATTAGGGAAGATTCTAGTAAGCAGACTACTACAACCGATCTTTGAAATAATCCATCAATAAGAAAACAGCTTCAGACAGGGATGTAATGAACAAGTTACTTGCTTTCGGTAATGGGACTATCTAATTGCAGATTTCTCACCTTGTCAATTTCCCCAGGAACCAGACTGAAATCGGAAGATTTTCATAGCAAATCTCTTGTGCGTAAATAGGTGGCATTGTGCGGCTCTACTTTAGGCCTGCCCAATCCAGGATGGGATGTCTGTGCCACCTCTGTGCAATGATGTCAGTTTCTTTCTGATTTCTGTCTGCGCCATTGGATACGGAACCCATAAAAATCAGAATGTGAGTGTGCTAATCTTTTATCTTGTAACCTTATTAATAAACTGTTGGAGTCTATTTCACTGAATGGGGAGGAGGATAGGTCGGTGAGGAAAGACTACCAGAAAATGCATTACCAAAGGTATTTAACTTGTTCTTCTGACTAATTGCTAATTCCTCAACTTGCAAATTGATACAAAAACAGTACCTCTCCAGGTGGTGGGTCTGTGCAATGGTTCAGGATAGATCAGATAGATCGGACGAAGTGCACATCCCTCCATACCTGGCTGTCCAGACAACAGTGCTTCACGAACATGGGGAAAGCACCCACGTAGCAGCTTGGCATATGTCCAAGGCTGGCACACCGCGCATCAGAGCAGTGGTAGCAGCCTTTGCTGTGGTGGACTGAGCATGCAAGCCTTCAAGGGCTGTTTCTTGGCTATCCCATAGCAGACCTTTATGCACAAGACAATTCATCTGGAAATGGTTCTATCTTTTTCCTTATTACCTTTTTTGGCTCCAGAGAAGCCCCAAAAAAGTTGATCATCCAATTGACGGTCTCTGGCCGATTGATGTAAAAACTGAGGGCTCTCTTAGGATCAAGACAGTGTAGCCACTCCTCATCCTTTGAGGAATGAACTGGAGAGTAGAAAGCCAGCAAAATAATGGATTGCCCTATATGAAAAGGCATGATTACCTTTTGTCCGAAGGACCAATTTGTACAGGAAAAAAGATGTGTAAGGCCTGGAGCAGAGCATTTATCGAGCATTTATCGAGCAGAGGTGATCATGAAGAGGAACTCTGTTTTAATGGTTAACAGGAGTAGAGAGCAGCTGTGCATCCGTTCAAAGGGAGTGCTCATCAAGTAGGTGAGAACCAAATTGAGCTCCCACTGGAGCATCACAAAAGGTGTTAGCGAGAACATGTGGCTCAGCCCTTCAAAAAACCCATCACAACAGGTGATTTGAAAAGATATGGCTGATAAGGTGACTGTAAGAAAGCCAAAAGGGCTGAAAGATAATCTTTAACTGTCACCGCAGCAAGGCCTTACTGGTTTAGAGAGACAAAACAATAAAATGTCAGACAACTTGCCTGTGAAGGGTGATTGTCACAAGAGGCACTCCAGACAACAAACTTCTCCCAGCATCCTTCATATACACTTTTAGTGGAAAGACGTCTGACTGCCAGGATGCTATTAACTACGTCAGACGGAAGATCAAAAGCACTCAACTGTTGCCACATGGAGGTGCAGATTGTGCAAGCTTGGGTCCAGCACCCAGCCCTGCTCCTGCAACAGGAGGGCTTCCCAAAGGTTGAGCCGTATCAGAGGATATATGCTCAAGGCCAGAAGTTCTGGGTACCACAACACACTCTCCTCACCTAGTCCGAACCACTAGGATGACTTGGGACCCGTCTTTCTTGATCTTTTTCAATACACTAGGTAGGAGAATTAGAGATGGAAAGGTGTCCAGGAGTCCAGAGCCCCAGCCCAGGCAGAAGATACCTCTAAGGGAGAACCACCTTTGGAAACTCTGTTGCGCAGAAGCTTGGACACTCCACGTTCTGTGCAGTGGTGAACAGATCAAGCCAGGGTTCTTCCCAAGTTGGAAAATACTCTGTGCCACCTCAGTGTAATTGCCATTCATGATCTGCTAGGCAACATTTCCTGAGTTTGTCTGCCCTTAGGTTTAAAGATCCTTTCAGGTGTAGGCAAACAGGAAGGTAGGCGAACAGGAAGATGAGCGTTCAGCCACCACTATGTAGAGCCTTCCGGGGCTGGACCCACAACTTGACAACGCCCCATTTGTTGCAGTATCACATGGCAGTCGTGTTGTTTGTGAAAACTTTCACCCGTTCTCCCCTGACGGTCAGAACGAACCCCTTCAGTGCCACGCAAATAGCCGCCAATTCAAACAAAGGGATGTGGATACTCTTCTCCGCTGGAGACCAGAGTCCTCTCATCTTGATGTATCCCAGACGACCTCCCCAACCCAGCAACAATGCATCTGTCAACAACGATAGTTTTGCGTGGGGTAGGGGGAGTCACCTGCCGCCGATCCAATTGTGATTGAGCAGACACCACTGCAGATCATTTGCAGTCTCCTCCAACACCTGGGTGGAATCTGAAAGGTTCCTTTGGTGCTGAGCCCACTAAAACTCCATATCCCACTGCAGAGCCTGCATGTGCCACCTCCTGTGGACCACAAGTAGAATGCAGGAGGCCAAGAGGTCTAGAAGCCTCAGAGTCGCTCTCATTGAGAGGCAGGTCAAAGGTTGAATAATTTGGATCACAGCCAAATGTCCTGGACTCTTTGAGCTGGAAGGAAGACTCGAAGAGCACAGCATCCAGAAAAGCTCCAATGAAGGAAAGCTGTTGTGAAGGTGCCAGCTATGACTTCGACACGCAGGTAAAGTCTGTGGGACTGAAGGACAAGGATGTGGAAATAGGCGTCCTGCAGAGCTAATGCCACTATCCAGTCCCCTGACTCTAGGAAAGATAGAACTTGAGCCAGAGTGAGCATTTTGAATTTGTTCTCCTGACGGAAGAAGTTCAGAGAGCAAAGATCTAGGATCGGGAGAAGGCCACCGTTCTCTTTCAGCACCAGGTTGTAGCGGGAGTAACGGCCAGTCACAATCTTTCATGCCTACACCCTCTCTATGGCACCCTTTGCCAAGAGAGCTAGGACTTCTCCACGGAGTATGGATAGGTAGTCCTCAGTGAGGTGTTGCGGCGTGGGTAGCATATCCGGGGGATGTGACATGAAGGGTAGGGAGTAACCATGTTCCACATATTGGAACACCTATTAGCAGGAGGATATGCTCCTCCACCGGGGAAGGAGAAAAGTAATGCAACCAGGGAGGCTTATTGTTGGTGTTGAGACACATTCTGATGTTGCCTTTATTGGTAATCCTTCCTCGAAAGGAGCTAAATTGTTGAGGGAATTGCTAAAGATAAAGTCAGCCTAAGAGAGCATGCAGTAGCTTTACTCTCTGTAGTACTGGCAGAATGTTTTGGTAACTACATTCTTGGAATTCTCTGCTTTTAGTTCTAATGTTGTCATAGAAGTTAAGTTCTAAGAATGTATTGATTTAAGTGGGGATCTGTTGACTAGGGCAGTTACTGATGGACGGAGTGCTGTATGGACCTGTCAACCGTGTAGCCACTACAATAAAAGTTCTGAACCTACCTTGGCTCCGGCATCCTCACTACAGAATTTTGGCGACGAACTGGCTACATGGTGGAACCCTCTGCATGGATTTTCTTGAGGTTCTCATCTCTGACGCTGCTCCCACGCTGTGCTTCTGCAAATGTGAGCAGTCCTCGTTCCAGTCTCTGTGACACCTTCAGGATTTCTGCCAGCCTCTCTGCTCATCCTATCGTTTAGGTGTCCGTGTGGATCGGAATTTGCTCTTGTGTGCTGTTGTCTTTGCTGGAGTGCTGCAGTTTGGTCTCAGATATTCCCACCGGCGCTGGCTCTACACCTTCGTTTGTGCGTCCTGATACTGCCTTTTCTTCATGTTTTTTGTTGTTATGGGGCCGAGTTTATCCTGTCCTGCCCCCAGCGCCTGTCGCGCACTTGAGTCCTGTGCATGGTGGTGGAATCATGCGCAAGACTTCACGTTTCCGTGACAACCGGATCGGCACCTGCCTCGCGCTCGAGTCCTGTGAGAGGTAGTAGACACACGCTCAAGCCTCAGCGTCTCCGTGGTAACCTCAGCCTTGCCCACCAACAATCTGCATTGAGTTCATGGTTGCCTCGCTGCAGCCTCGTATGGTGGCATGTGTCTCTGTGCCGGCAATGGATGTTTCCTCACGTCTCCCTGGGAACCGGATCATCTAGCCTGTCTACCTCAGTCACGCCCACCTACAAGATGTGCGGAGTCACGCTGAGTTGTTCCTCGATTCACTACTGTCTCAGGGGTGTAGATTTGATGACGGTCTGTGCTTCCTGAAGACAGCTGAGAGGTTGTGAGTATGGTGGATCACGGTGATTCGCACACCCTTTATTGTATGTAAAACTTCATGGCATTTATGCTGGGAACTTTATATTGAGGATCTCAGTGATTCACACACTCTAAAGTAAGAAGTACAATTGTATCTTGTGGATCACAGTGATTCGCACACTCTGAAGACTGTAAGAAGATTGGTTTTTTTTTAAAAACACAGACCTTGGTTGACTTCACACTCATGTTATTTCACGTATATTTTGATCCAAAGTTCCTGATGTTTATATATGTTTATAGATATATATATATGTATATATATATATATATATTGCACAGTTTATATCGATTTGTCTTATTTCATTAGTTTATTCATCAGTTCATTATTTTCTCTACAGAGTACCAGTAGTGTGTCTAACTGATATAGTGTTACTGTGGGCTTGGTTGTTGTTTATGTCAGAGAAAAATATTGTTTGTTCTTTTCCCTGTTTTACCATGTGTGCCATGCAAGCGTCACGCCTCCTCCAGCCTTCCTAGACAGTCCTGGTGAACCATCTGTCAAGTGGGAGGTATGGTTTGATGCTTTTGAAACCTATCTTGGGGCAATTGGTACTCTAAGATTTGGTGTGGAAAGAAAGAAGTGTTTACTACTTCATTCTTTAGGTTTTGAGGGAAGCTCCATTTTCAAACATTTGCCTGGCATACCACATGATGATGCTGAGAATATCGATGCATATCAAGAAACGGTATGTAAACTAAAAATCAGATTCGACAAACAACCCAATCTTATGGTGTTAAGACACAAATTCTGCAAGCGGAAACAGGCTGATGGAGAAGATGTAGACGCATAAGTATCAGTTTTACGGAGATTAGCATCTGTTTGTCAATTTGAACATTTTACTGATCAGCTTATTAGAGACCAGTTTGTTGGTCAATGCAAGGATAAGAAAATTAGACAGAAACTTCTTGCTATGGGGAACACGTCTTTAGACGAGACCATCAATGTAACCAAGAGCATCGAGATTTCCAAGTTTATTTGAAAGAAATGGATGACAAGCCTAGTGAGAGTGTCAATATAGTGGTGGGGGCAAGTCAGTCCAAACAAGCACACCTTCTCTTTTGTGGAAAGGACTGAAATCATAGAGAGGAAGGTGTAATCTTTCCAATCCGGTCTCAGGGTTTACCCAAGAGGAGGAAGGTGAAGGAAAGGGCAGGCGCTGTACAATTCAAAAAGAGCGACAAAAGAAGATATATAGGCCATTATCCTGTAGTATGTACCGCAGTCTATTGCTGTGCATGTTACCATGGCAGACACTGTACACCTACTTGCACTGAGTGACTTCACACACACACAAGCTGGTGAATCAAGACCAACGAAGAGGGAAAAAACTACAGCATTGACAGCTGGCGGTGCTCTGCTCTGAGAAATATACCTGCTCCTGAAGCATGACCAAACAAGTCATTCAAGCTGCTTTGGACTCCTTTTCAGACCCATGAGGCTGATCTGATTGCGCCACCCCCGCAGCCATGGTATAGAAAGTGGCAAGTGCTCCCATAGGCACAGCACACATCCCCAAAGGTTGAAGAGACACGCCAGTAGGAATTGCTGTGCACGCATTCATACAGCGTGCTGCACTTCGGCAGGAATACACACATGCTGAAGTTGAAGCAGCCCAAAAATAATCAGCACCTATTCGCCTGCCTGACCTGATAACATGAGAAAGCCTGGCGAGTGTGCATGCCAGTGCCCGTGTGATACTAACTGGCAGAAAAAAGCATTGGCAAAGTCAACAGATCTCACGTTTTGGACCTATTGTCTTTACCAATGCTGTTTGACCATGCTCAGCATTTTTGTGCCAATGCTGTGAAGAATCAGGTAACATATTAAAAAAGGGGCAACAATGCACACATGCATAATGAGATATGTATGCGCCTACAAAAGGACAAGGGCGCCATTTTTTCTTTTACTAATCAGAAATGGATTGGTAAATAATAAAATGCAATTTAATTAGGTTTTTTTTAAGGTTGGAGGGGCTGGCAGTAATTTGTTGGAGAGCGCAGCAGAGAAGCATTGGGGGGAAGCAGCAAGAAGTGGGGAAGAGAAATGAAAAATAAAGTCAGGTGTGGGAAGGAGGGGAAAAGCAGCACAAAAGGGAGAAACCAACACGGGGCAGGAGAGAAGCACACAAGAGCAAAGGACAGGGAAGTTTGGAAGAAGGAGAAGCAAACGAAACAGAGAGCTAGAACATACATGCACTTTCATGGAGTTCTTAACCAAAAAGGTAAAAGTAGTTCCCTTAAAGGATACAAGTCAGCCGATGAAAAGGACATCAAAGAGGCTATACTCCAAGGGAAAGATAATCACAAGAAGATGAAGGTAAGTCATTGAATAAAAAGCAAGCAAATGTGAGTACCAAAGCCAATCAATGGTAAAATATGGGCAGGCTGCAAGAATGATGCAAGTTCTTGGTATACCATATCAGGTCTTTTTCAACCAGATAGCTTGTGCTGTGTGTTAGGCGAGACTCAAAAAGTAAAGGGAGAAGAAAAGTAGGCTAAAAGAGAAAAAAAATGAAAACAACAAAGAAAGAATAGGGTTAGAGAAAGAAAGCGCCACCTGGACAATAAAGCAGAGAAAGAGTATGGCAAACTGATTGAAAACTGCCCAAATAAAAGAGAAGAAAAAACAAGAAGACAAACCAAAGGCAAGAATAAACCACCCTAAGTACAAATTAGAACTGCCAAGTGCACAACAATAAACTGTGCCACCATGCATAAGAGAAACCAGCAAGCGAACTCCAGATTAACAGTGAGGCATAATCCACACAGCTGCACAATACACAAACCACAGTGAGAAAAAGCGATCACTTGAAAGACAACTGCCTGAAACTTGACTCCAGGTCTAGCGCTCCACAAACCGTAAGATCAGCGCCAGACCTCGACTGGCAAGGGGCGACACCACACCAAGAGTCACAACAACTCACCAGGTAAGCGAAGCAGCAAAACTTTCCTACCTCAATGAGTGAACTCGCCAATCCAGGAATGGCAGACCCAAGTTGACGTTTGTGGCCAGCCAGATTAGATAATTATTACAAAGTAACAAAGGAGACAGACATTGCCATCAAAAGATTACTACTACTACACTATGCAGATGGGAAATAATATAACTATTCGAACATTTGACCAACACTGGGGGTGAAGATAATTATGACACAGCTGTAGCATCGCTAGAATCTCATTTTAATTAGCAACTAAAAACCAACCATGAGAGATTTTAAATGAAAGGCTAGGCAACAAGAAAAAGAAACTGTCATCAGATTCTACGCACAACTCCTGAATTGGGCAGTAGCTGCACAGAGGACAAGCTAACAAAAGAAACAAGGGCAAAACTCATTCAAGTTTGTCAGTCATCAGTGCAAAGGCTGATCCTGTAAAAAAATGTCACTGGACGACATACTCACATTAGGAAGATCTCAGGTCTAAATTGCGTTCTGAAAGCATGATATCGGCTCAGGCAAAGGAGAGCATCAAGGAAGAACCAGAACTCCAGCCAGCCATCAAGACATAGACTATAGCCGCTGTCAGAAGAGGATGGGGCAGCAGAACTGATATGCTCACAGAGCAACAACAACCATAACCACCGCCCATGTGGCTACTATGGTGCTGAACCCCATCCAGCACCACAATGTCCAGTGCAAGGAAAGACAAGCTAGAGTAGAGGGCACCTCAATCCCTTTGCACATGTCTGGCAAGAACAACGCAGGTTCAAGGTGCACAAAGGGACACTGCTAGAGAAAAAAAAGCTCCCAGTTGGCACTCCAGAACTAAAAACCCATTTAGTCATTTGATTATGGCATTATCAAAGATAGACTATGACGAAGAAGCAAAAGAAGAGGAGGACATATTCTTCATCACACAAAGGATAACAAGACCTAGAAACCATCCCGCCAACCGCAGATTCAAGGTCACCAATGGAAACAGTCATCAACAATGGGGCACTTGTTAATGCTATGAGCATATATCAACTTCAGAATCCTATGTCCAAAACAGAGGCCGAAGTGGATGGGATCTGAAGGGCATGACGTGCCCATACATTTTTAATTTGACAAAAACAGTTCTAACTTTATGTTAAAAGACAACCGTCCCAGGAGGCTATTGGTGAAATCTGAGATGCCCGAGATGAAATGCAAAGAAGGGGAGTCTCCTGTACTGTGACGCCGAGGGAGAGACGGACAGAAAAACAAGAAACAAGCCTTCTTGCCAAGGTGACTGCTGCAGAGAAAACATTTAATGCATGCAATTGGTTAGTCTGTAAATGTAAAGGATGCTTGGAAGCCGGTTATGGCTTTAATTGATGGAGTCACTTGAAGCATTATGATGACAAAGATTTATTTTTTTTGAGAGGTACTGTAAGGTGACCAGCTAAGCTGTGGATTGTGTGCTTTTAATGGACAGTTATAAAATATGTTTGCACTAGATACAGTCTGCATATTACTAATATCTATATTTTGTAAGCACTTTCTGCTTATCATAAACCTAAATCTTTTTGTGCATATTGGGGCAGCCTATCTCCTACAACGTGTGTAATGCAAGTTTAAAATAATGACATAGCTTCAGAGTGATTTCCGTCACAGGCTGTAATCTCGTCATACATCACTTTTCCACACTGCACCAACCAGAAGTCAATTCTGTGGTTCTCTGATTACACACACGTATATATATATATATACACACACACACACACACACACGCGCGCACACACACACACACACACACACACACACACACACACACACACACACACACACACACACATATCCTACATTTATATGCAGTTACCTGAAGGTGAAAGACCAACCAAATAATTTTAATATTTTGTTATTTTTAACCACACCATTGATTCAGTCCCCACGTTCACTGACCCCGCACCCATTTTCTACACTTTTTAGGTCGAGCCTAGCAGCGTGCATGCGCTGCTCTGCGATGCATGCTGTATCTCCTCTATGGGCATTGAGCACGCCCCATGCTCCCATTGGTTCCTTTGTGTGCTTTTCAAAATTCCCTTCCTCTCAGTGGCTAATTTTCACATTTGTCCGCACTTCGGTGGGTAGTTCCCGTCCCTTGCGACTAGCCCTATTACGTGTATTATTGCTCCTCTGTCTATTTCATTATGTTTCGTTGCACTTATTTTTCTGTTTCCTTGGGAAGGCTCTCCTTTCAGCGGGGTTAAGCCTTTCCTTGTTTTAAAATGTTGGCACGAGCCACACATATCTAAAATCCGACATCTGCAGTTTCCTGCGCCAGCTGCCACATGAGTCACTGAAACTGGCCATGCTTCCAAGTGTGCACAGGGATCCCTCGGAGACCGAAGCCTCCTCCCCCTCCCGCTTCTGCAGCCTGTCCGTCGAGACTTCCATAATTTTTTGCGAAAGCTTTACTGTAGAAGGCACAGTGCCCCTTTAACAATCCTCATGCCCCCGTGCGAGGCCAAAGCACTTCGCACTTAGTGTGGCACCCGACCTCATCTCAGCTCACCTGTCACCAATTGGTAAGTGTAATTATGTCTATAGCGCATTTGTGTTTTCTTTCTCTTTGTATAAATATGCCTCTTACTGTGTAACCTTTGAGCTCTCTCCTTCTCTGGCGATCGTTTACTGTGCATGGCAGAGGCATTGTGAGACCCCAGCTCCGTCAGCTGAAGTGGGGGCAGGAGGGGGGCTGATACTCAATCTCCTACAGCTGTTTTTACACACAGGTCATACTTAGGAGACAAGATGTCCCAGAATATCAGCATTGCCATCGTTTTCGATGTGAATTATTCCTTTGTAGAACCCTTAATCCCTGTTCTCGCAGGCTGAGGCTTCTCCTCTTTTCTGACAAACGACAGAAAGAGACCCTTATGTCTGTTAAGAAAAGCTCACATCGTTTGCCGAGCCTGCTGCTGAATAAGGCAATATCGCTTTATTTCAATAATCCTTCTCCCCAAGTCCACCCTAAACCTGTCTGTTAACGGCCTGGAAGTGGTCTGGGACCAAGGGTTGTGCTGCAAGCATGGCCGGCTCTTACACTGTACAAGTGGGAGGCATGTATAAGGCTGGCATTCGTTTCTGGGCTCCAGACAGCTCCTTGTGAAGAATCGCCAATACACGTGCACTTGTAGTTGACCTTCCTGGTCAGCAACTGTGGTTAAAAGTTTGCTTACACATCAGCTAATTAAATATTACTTACGAGCCTTGAGAGCTGACAGAGGGGTGCATTAGAGAGGACTTTTCCCAGCTTTCCAGATCAGGTGCCCTCCCTGCTGGATAACTAAAGACAGCACAAACGATTGCCTGCCAGATGTGCTCAAACAGCTTCTTTCTCCCCATTGGGTCAATTTGTGACAAGCACAGTGATGACTTCTGCTATTGAGCGAAGGCACTTCCCTGCTAACATTACATACAGCTGCCTACAACAAATCCTTCCTATCTTCAGCTTGGCATTCATTTAGCAGTGTCTGTCCTGTGTGATGTGTTTACCAAGATTTGTTTTTTCAGCATTCTTTATAGTAGAACTATAAACACTGAGTGCAAAGTACGACTGACTGAAAAGTCATAACTGGCTGAAAGTGTCACACATTACTTCATAGCGCTTTGAGTTAACCAGGACAGCAACTCTCTTACTTGTCATCATGACATAACAACATAATGACCAAAAATAGTGTTGAAAAGTCCTTACATAAGCGCTTCCTAAGTCACAGTTCAGAGCATCCTCCCGGCTGGTATATTTCTGGTGAAAAGACATCTCTGCCAATTCATCCTGTCTTCAATTTGAGAATCTGCTATTTCAGCACTTAACCCCACACAATCTCAATAACATACCTCAAACCTAAACTTCAGGACTTCTGTTATTATTACACCAGAAATCCTCAAATAGCTCTATAAATTTACCTCAGTACTGAAGTGTACCCTCCCTACTATCTTCACCTTATGTAAATTTGTTTCTTACAACCCTAGACCAACACATTTCATTAATGCTCCTCACTCAGGGGCATATGTACAAGGGAAGTGGCGGAGAGAGGCGTTAGCCTTCCTGGCTTAACGCCTCTCTCCGCCACTTCAGAAACGCAGGGCTGCACCATATTTCCAAAAATATGGTGGAGCCCTGCTCTTCCCCCTGCGCTGGCGCTACACTTAGCAGCCTAGCGCCAACGCAGGCATCCTTGCACCATAGTGCAAGGGTGTCTGCGTGCAGGGGAAGATTGTTTATGTGCAGGAAGGTCCCCCTTCCTGTACATAAACAATCTTTAAATGTCGTTTTGTAACTTCTATGTGTGCTGCTTAATGCAGCACACACAGAAGTTGCAAAACAGCATTTTAAAAAAATTATTGTTTATGTGCAGGAAGGGGGACCTTCCTGTACATAAACAATCATTGGCCTTTTGTTGTTTTCATGTGTGCTGCACAAGACAGCACACATGAAAACAGCAAAAACGAGGAGAAATGAAACATTTCTCTTCGTTGCGCCAGGGTAAGACCAGGTTTTCCCTGGTCTTAATTCTTGCGCTGCCTCCTATTTACGCCTCCCTTGTAAATTGGAGGCAGCGTTAGAATCAATGGGTGTTGCGCTAGAACGCCCACAGCAACACCCATTGTCCTCCCCTTTCAGGCTAAGCAATATTAATTGGCCTAAATCTGCCTTGTAAATAAGGCGAAGCCCCTATCGCCACAGGAACGTCGCAGACAGATGCATCTTAATTGGGGGTAGGGGCTGTGTTATTTATTTATTTATTTATTTATATAGCGCTACATTCATCCCAGAGGGATATCACGGCGCTGAGGTAGTGGCCTAGTGCCAGGAGCCGGAAGCTGATTTCAAATATGGCGTCAGTCTTTAGGAAATAGGTGTGTTTTAAGTTTCTTTCTGAAGGTGGTGTAATCTTTAATCAGCCTAAGTTCTACTGGAAGTCCGTTCCAGTGCAGTGCCGCAAGATACGTAAAGGTGCGTCCCCCTGTCCTGATCTTTTTTATTCTTTTAGTTTCGGCTAGCGCTTGCTGATGTGACCGTAGGCATCTGGGAGGAACGTAGAATCGGATTTTGTTCTGGAGAATCTTAGGGCCAGTGTGATGGAGTGCTTTGTGGGTATGCCCTAAGAGTTTAAATCGTGCTCTTTGACGCATGGGCAACCAATGAAGTTGTCTCAGGCAGTCTGTGGCTGAACTGTATTTGCCCTTGTTGCACACCAGTTTGGCTGCAGCGTTTTGTACTACTTGCAGACGTTTAAAAAGGTAGTCTGGCATGCCCACGAAAAGAGCATTTCCATAGTCCATCCTGCTGACAAGCATGGCCTGTGTGACTGCTCTCCTACTTTCCAGAGGGATCCATGGGAAGAGCCTTTTTAAAAGCTTCAGTGTGGCAAAGCTCTTTCCACATAGTATCCGTACATGGTCCTGCATAGATAGTTTGTTGTCGATGTGAACCCCTAAGTTTTTTGCACACTGCTTGGGTACTGGGGCGTCTCCGAGTGAGTGTGGCCACCATGATGCGTCCCAGATATAATTGGCTCCACCGAGGAGCAGGATTTCGGATTTGTCTGCGTTGAGCTTTAAACAGTGATCCGACATCCAGTTAGCCATTTTGGTAAGACAGTTGTTGAGTTTGGTCCTGGTGTCCTCTTGCCCGTCTCCTATGGCTATTGTTAGTTGCGTGTCATCCGCATATGAGCAAACTCCGAAGCCCCACTTCGTCCCAATTTTTGCCAGGGTTGAGACATAGGCATTAAATAGAGTGGGGCTTAGGGATGCTCCCTGCGAGACGCCACAGCTCAAAAGTTTTGGACTTGATGAGAAGGCACCCAGTTGCACGGTTTGAGTTCTGCTGCTCAAAAACGAACTGAGCCATTGTAGGGCTTTAGCGTGTATCCCTTTTCCGTGCAGATTTTCTAGCAGCAGCTGGTGGGAGACTGTGTCGAACGCCGCCGACAGGTCCAATAGTATCAGGGCCACTGCCTTACCCTGATCTAGTAATGCTCTTACGTTATCCAAGACGGCCAAGAGGGTTGCTTCTGTACTGTTGGTAGCCCTAAAGCCCGTTTGGGAGGGGTCCAGCAGGTCATTGTCTTCTAGATAATTAGACAACTGTCTGTTGACCAGTATCTCCATTACCTTGGAGAGATATGGGAGTTGGGAGATTGGCCTATAGTTGTCTGGTTTGGTCACATCTGAGCCTGCCTTCTTCAGTAAGGGAGTCACTATGGCCTGTTTCCAAATCTCCGGAAAGACTGCTGTTTCTAGAGATTTGTTAAATAGCAGCGTGATGGACGGGCTAAGGGTGGGTGCAATCTGCCTGAAGATAAAATGTGGACAGGGGTCAAGGGGGGATCCCGATTTAACTTCCCCCATGGCCTTGATGACTTCCTCTTCAATGAACGGGGCGAAGCTTTCCAGCTGTGCATGGGCGTCGGGATGAGGGTCTGTGCTTTTTCCAATTATTGGGGTTAGCTGAGGCATTGGTATTGAATGACGAGTATATTATGCTTATTTTGTCCATGAAGAAGTTGCTGATCATTTCACAGCATTCAACTGATGGATGAAGGGTTTGGGACATGCAGGTTGGTTTGCATAATTCTCGTACAATTTTATATAGCTCCTTTACTGAGTTGCTATTTTCGTTTATTCTTTGTGCAAAATAAGTTTTTTTGGCTTTCCTAATAGCATGGTTATAGTTCCTGAGGTCTGTTTTGTAGGATAATTTGTCGGCGTCTGATCTGGACATTCTCCAATTATGTTCCAATACCTTGCATTTCTTTTTTTGTGCCTGGAGTTCTAATGTATACCACTTTTCCGATAAAATTCTTTTCGTGGTTTTAGATTTAAGTTTGGGAGCACATAGATCCAGTGTATTGGAGATCTCTGTTTCGAGATTTACTGCACCCCAGTCGGTGGGAAGGGTTCCTAAGGCCTCAAGATTGTTGGTGGAGAAATGTAGCTGGAATAAGTCAGAAGTGACTAGTTTCCACGCTCTGTATGTTCCATGCGTAAGTATGGGAGCTCTAGTTGGTGTTGCGGGTAGGGTGAATGAGAAAGTGATCAGTGAATGATCAGTCCATGTGACAGGTTTGATCTCCTCAACTGTGGTGGACTCAATATTGGAAAATAGTAGGTCCAATGTGTGACCTGCATTGTATGTGGGTCCTTTGATCCATTGTTTAAGTTGAAGGATCAGCATATCGTTATCCAGGTTTGTGGCAACCGTGTTGTTGGATTTTTCGAAGTGCACATTAAAATCTCCGACCACCATATAATTTCTATATTTCAGGCAGGCAGGAAATAGCTGAGTGAGTAGCTTGGCGCTAAAGTCTGCTTGGTAACCAGGGGGATTATAAATCACGGCTCCACCCAGTAGAATATAATTTCCTTTAGAAACTTGAAATGGGAGTAGTTCATGCTCTCCTAACTGGGTTACTGTGATAGAGAGACAGTTGAGGCCATCTTTAAATAAGATTATAAGCCCCCCTCCCTTCCGCCCTTGCCTGTCTTGCCTTAGTATTTTGTATTCAGGGGGTAGGGCGTTTGCAATATCGGGACAGTTATTTCCATCCAACCAAGTTTCTGTGATGAAGACTAGGTCAGGATTTATCTCCTTGATAGTGTCCCAGATCTCAAATGAGTGCTTGGGTACCGATCTGGCATTGAAATGTATGCATTTGAGTTTCGTCTGGTCAACAATATCTTTGTGCGGTTGCTCGACCCGTGCTAAACTGCACCATTGGCAGGTTATACAGGAGAATGGCCCTTGCATATATTCTGGGGACGCTTTTATACATGCTGTGTGCGTGACAGGGGGAGATCTGGTTAATGCCATGAGTGCATCTCTTGAGTACATTAGAGGGCTCTTGGGGTCTTTGTTAGGAGGAGCAGGGGTCCTGGCCCCGGCCGGTCGTGGACGAGCGCAGACGGGCTTGCCTTAGGCGCGCCCGCTGCGCGCGTCCGCTGCGCGCACGCAGGCACATCGGGTTAAGTAGGAGGGCAGGCGGAAGGACTACTCCGCCACCTCCTCGACCGGAAGTGCCCTGCGAGTGGATTGGAAGCTGGTTACCACGCCCTCCACTCAAACAGCGATCAGCTGCGGGGACCGAGGCGGGAATCAGAAACCAAAACGCTGTTTAAACTGTGCAAAATGTGCAAGTAAGCAATGTGTGACTTTAAAACTTTTAAAAGCTAGTTTTAAAAATGCGCGCTAATTTACAACAGAGTACTTTCAGTTAGGATATCGCCGTAGCAAAGAAACAGTGGTTTGTAGAGTCAGGCAGCAGCACACTCACCACAACCTCAGTCGCGCACGCAGGCACATCGGGTTAAGTAGGCGGGCAGGCGGAAGGACTACTCCGCCACCTCCTCGACCGGAAGTGCCCTGCGAGTGGATTGGAAGCTGGTTACCACGCCCTCCACTCAAACAGCGATCAGCTGCGGGGACCGAGGCGGGAATCAGAAACCAAAACGCTGTTTAAACTGTGCAAAATGTGCAAGTAAGCAATGTGTGACTTTAAAAACTTTTAAAAGCTAGTTTTAAAAATGCGCGCTAATTTACAACAGAGTACTTTCAGTTAGGATATCGCCGTAGCAAAGAAGCAGTGGTTTGTAGAGTCAGGCAGCAGCACACTCACCACAACCTCAGTCGCGCACGCAGGCACATCGGGTTAAGTAGGAGGGCAGGCGGAAGGACTACTCCGCCACCTCCTCGACCGGAAGTGCCCTGCGAGTGGATTGGAAGCTGGTTACCACGCCCTCCACTCAAACAGCGATCAGCTGCGGGGACCGAGGCGGGAATCAGAAACCAAAACGCTGTTTAAACTGTGCAAAATGTGCAAGTAAGCAATGTGTGACTTTAAAACTTTTAAAAGCTAGTTTTAAAAATGCGCGCTAATTTACAACAGAGTACTTTCAGTTAGGATATCGCCGTAGCAAAGAAGCAGTGGTTTGTAGAGTCAGGCAGCAGCACACTCACCACAAAACTGAATGCAAACGGCCAGGATCAACCAGTAGCTTTCATCAGCAGAAGGTTGACCCCCAGAGAGAAACGTTGGTCAGCCATTGAGAGGGAGGCCTTTCCTGTGGTCCGGGCCCTGGAGAAGTTGAGGCCATACTTATTTGGCACTCACTTCATTGTTCAGACAGACCATAAGCCCCTCTTATGGCTTAAACAGATGAAGGATGAAAAACCCAAACTTTTGAGATGGTCCATTTACCTACAGGGGATAGACTATACAGTGGAACATAGACCTCGGAGTGAAATTGCCAATGCAGATGGACTCTCCAGATATTTCCACTTAGAAAATGAAGAATCAATTGGGCAAGGTTAGTCTCATCTCCTTACGTTTGGAGGGGTGGGGGGGTTTGTGTAGGAAAGTAGGATCTGTTTTTATGGTTACCCCCACTTTTTGCCTGGTGCTAAGCTGTTTTTGACTAGTTTGTCTGGGATCCTGCTAATCAGGACCCCAGTCTCTCTGCTTTCGCCCTTAAATTGTTATGTTCAGTACTTAGGTACATCCCAGATTGGATACTGAGGTACCCTTATCAGTCCCTAGTATATGGTACTAAGGTACCCAGGGCATAGGTATCCCCAGGGTCCCCCATGGGCTGAACATGCATTATGCCACCCATGGGAGACCATTCAAACTGTAACTATAGGCCTGCCATTGCAGCCTGTGTAAGCTGGTGCTAGCACCACTTACGAAAGATATAAGTTTCCTATAACTAGGGTCACTGCACTTAAAACCTATAAGTCACCCCTATAGCACGCCTTTGCAATCCTGAAGGCAGGGTGCTTGGTTATAAGTGTGAGGGTGCCCCTGGATGAGCAGGACACCCCTACAGCCTACGGAGTCCATTCTTCAGGGTTGTAAGTGAAGCAGCCTTATACTATATAGAGGGGCACCGCGTAATTACGCGATGATCATCTCAAAACTGGCTGCAACGAATCCTATCATGTTTGGAATCAAACATGTTGGAATCATACCCCCACACCGTTTTAGGCATGATTCCAAGCACAGGAACGGGCCTCTGTTAGGCTCTCAGTGCTCCCGGTGCCATTCTTCTAGGCCTTGACAGCACAACATGGCTGCTGCCGACCAGAGACACGATTCTAACCTCCTGTTGCTGAGCCAAGCTCGAGCAGGGGAAGGCAGAACAATAGGTATCCTGTCACAGGGAGGTGAGACCACCTCCCAGACAGGACTTAGTGTATTGGGGCCGGGTGGGTGCGCTTGCTAGCGCCACTCAGTCTGCATGAGGGGCTCATTTAGTGCCTCCTTGCATAGTCCAATTCAAACCAGCTCTGGGAGCCGCTGGCTCCCACTCTGGCGTGAAACTGGACAAAGGACATGGGAGTATCCTCCCCACTATCAACTCCCTCCCCTAGGAGGGAACCCTGAATCGTCCCAACCCTTTCCGGAGTGTACTTAAGGGCTTACCTGTGGGTGGGTCCCTAGATTCGTCGTGGGGCACAATTCAATTCAGACACCACTTCAACTTGTACCGTCTGGGAACTCTGGACCTCGTTTGGGCTCAACTTCGTCCCCCTTTCAGTCTACTGCATCATCTGTGCCTGTGCACCATACAGGAACCTTCCAATGCCTGTGGGCATCAAAGACACCTGAAGGAATCTCCCTTGGAGTGAAGGTGTCACTGCATCTGCAGGCACTGCAACAAAGCTGACAGGTCTGCTGATCCTGAGCTCCCACTGACTTCGAAAGGCTAAGCAACACAGGTGGTGGTTCTCCACGTCTCTCGAGCCCTGCCCTGCCCTCACACCAAGTTTGAGGCCAGTATCCCTCATAGGAGATGCAGGAACTAAACCCCTGTGCACCGCGTCGACTTGCCGTAGCAAAGGCTAGTTGGCTTCTTTCCACCAAGATCTCCGGGCTCCAAGTAGCCCCAACCTCGAGCATCTCCAGTGACCAGACTCTTCGTCCACACTGCATTGTTTGCATCATGGCCTGCATCTTTTGGTGAGCTGCTCGAGGTCCTATTGCGACTCCAGTGCCTCCGGCCTGTGGGTCCATTTGAGGGTCACCTTTGTTTCTTTTGGGGTCCCCTGATTGCTCAGGTCTGCCCTGAATCCCCTGCTTGTGGTGAGTCCCCTGGACCTTGCTGGTCCCAACATTGAACCTTCTTCAACTTCCATGTTGTTTGCAGTTGCCAAGGCTTGTTGGTGCTTGCGACGGACACTGATCCCTCAACTCTCAACATCCGACGTGGGACAGCTCGTGCACGGCTCCTGGTCTTCCTCAGCGTCGCCTGGTCCTCACAGCTGCAGAGTCAAGGTCACCGTCGACTCTCCTGCAACACCCGACATCGATGGGCATTCGTCTTCCAGGTCTCTGGGTCACTCCTGATTGGCATAGACTCTGTCCCCTCTGCTTGCAGGTACCTCTCAACTAGAATCCACAATCGGATTCCACCGGACACTTTCTCCTTCTCCAGCAGCGGCACTTTCCTGATGTCCTCCATTGAGTTCGACAGCGGTTTCTGACACTACTTCACACCTATACACCCGGCTTCCCTGCTGTTGGTAACATGGGTACTAGGGTACCCATGGGTGGGGTGGCTCTCCAACCTTCTGTCATCCACGGAGTTTCTTCAGGGTCCACTGGGAAGGGTCCTTTTTCTTTAAAATTGCAACCGCGATGTACACGTTGATTTGTACGGAGAACACAGTCGTGTTCCCACACTGCACACGATCTCCGTGGGGTTCCTACTAACTCACCTTGGGTGGTTCCTTAGGGGCCCGGCATTTCTACGTCCTCTAGACATTGTCTTGACACGAATCGTGGTTCCTATACCACTTTCTTAATATATGGTTTGGACCCCCCCCCTGGGGTTCACTGTGTATTCTGTGCTATTTACGTGATTTCTATGCAAAGTATTGTGTGCATTGTCAATGCACACAATACTTTATATTAGATATTTAAACGTGTTAGTGAGTATTATATAATAAATACATATTTTTATAAATACCTGGTTCTTTTTCATTTAATCTATACCTATAAGATTGCATTCTGGTAAAGCAAGCTGCTTTACACTCCTTCCGGACTAAGCCTGAAGGTTGCTCTCCACAGCTACCACATAGAGAGCTTTCTATGGTTGTCTAAGACCTCCTAAATCACCATAACGTTTGTCTGGACTGGTGCAGGGTGTCCACTTACATAAGTGTACATCATATAACAGGCCAGCCTCTCACAATAAGGGACTTCAATACTCATCTACATCAAGGTGCTAAGGTGCTGGCTGCTGTTACTAAATTGAATACTTTCCAGTGACTACATTCCCATCCTGATCCAGAGCCCTGGGTCAAGGTCACATCCTGCCAGGTCTCTCTGAATAGCATTACTAGCAGGTTGTGTGGTTTATAAAGGAGAACTCTTTCTTAGATTTCGCATTGATTTGGGTAGTAACTGTAGCATCTATTTGGAAACCATTACTTAATTTGATCCAAAAAACATCCTAGAAATGTCTTGAAAATGTATAGCCTGCTGGCCAAATTCTTTGAAAATTGTGCTGGTATATACAACGGCGGCCGACACAGGTAAATGCGGTGGGGTGGGGCAGGGGGGAAGCCGACAGACGACAGAATAGGTGATATTTATTTATTTAATTGGATCTATTCCGTTGTCTGTCGACTCCCCCCTCTAACCCCGCCCTGCCCTGCCCTGCCCCACTGCCTCACTGCCCCACTGCCCCACTGCATTTACCTGTGCCGGATGTCGCTGGGTATATACACTATTTGGTCCAATTTCTTAAAACAATTGCTGTTCCCTTAAAGTACTTATTGATAGAGGGCTCTTGGTATGATGGAGTGGCGAGAGAGTTGCGTTTTGATAGCATTTCGCTCCAGTCTTGGATTTAGTTCTTTGTTTCGTAAATGGTAGCCTTTTCTCCTCATGTAGACTTGGCACAATAGGGCAGTTCTCTCGGCACTGTTTTTTTTTGTGTGCTTTTCTTTTATCACTTGTGTTTTTACCAAAAGTTCACTGTTTTAGGTAAGCAAGGTCGGATGGAGTTGCTCAGTAATTATCTTTAATTACTCAGACTTGTGAGGTTTATATGATAGTTTTCTTTTATTTCTGCAGGAATTTCAGTAGATGTCAATGCCCTCGGAACATTTATCAAATTATTCTCAGCCATAACACTCCATTTACAAACCATCCTATGCCATTAGGGAACAATCTGTGAAGTGCTTGTAAATTCCCACAAAGTAGCGGCCCGCATTAGGAACAGAAATGGCAGAAGGCATGCTCTCAGTAAATCTCAACTGAGGCATGGCGAACACTACAAACTGTAATAGGCAACGAAATGGAGCCTCCATTTTAAAACGTGGCCTACAAGTACTGGTGTGCTGACACTCATAATTTTAGTATTGAATGGATTAATTCAGCAGGAACACTGACATGTTTATTTACTCTGAGCACTCTGGGTCATTTTTTAGTTGTTTCAGAGAGCGGGTAGAGGTTTTATTAATCATGCTTATGATTAAGAGCATTAATATTTTGTACAGGTTCGGGGTCTGTAGTTGACCGTGGAATATGCTTAGCTGTGTCTTGCCTGAGTGGACTAATACATTTTGTTAATCAGTTTGGATTTTCGGCAATCTTCCTGACATCGATAATAATGAGTAACATGAAGTTACTTAACTGTATATACCTGTTATCTGTCCATTGCACCAAGACAGAGGTTGAAGTGAATGAGAGCATTACAGTTTACAGCTTTTAGAGCTCTGCAGTTTCTGGCATCTTAGGTTTTTTGTGTGTACACTGCTGTGCATGCGGGCCTCGCCCTCCATGTGAGTTCAGACTACAAGTTATACAAAAATACACTTCAAATAAGTACTTCTCAATACAGTTCTATCATATGCCTATTAGTGTCAAAGCTTCCACGTTAAAGAACAGTAGATGTTGTAACAAACAGGATAATCTGCTGCATAGGTAGAAACGTATAAGGTCCCAAAGGCGAGACCTATTGGCTTTGCCAATGTGCTTTTTTTTAATGCATTTCGTGCGCTTGTCCAAAACCGTGGCTGGAGAAAACGAACTTGTAAGCCTTTGGCAGCCATTAACCCAATTTTTTGTCGCGTGGATTTGTGTCCACGATAATTCATGGACAAGAAAAGACAAGCCAAATTCTATATTACAACGACAGGCACCGTCACACTACGCAGCTGCCAAACGCAGCAACTGTAAAGCGCATTGCATTTGCACGACATGCATTGAGGACATTCTAAAAGACTAAGGGGCATATTTACAGTGGAATGGCAGAGCGTGGCGTTAAGCACAATATGCTAACGCCACGCTCTGCCATTCCGAAAATGCAGGGATGAGCAGTATTTATAAAGATACAGCACATTCCTGCGTTTTCCCTAGCGCTGGCGCTAAATTAAGCTGCCTAGAGCCAACGCAGGCACCCTTGCACCATAGTGCAAGGGTGCCTGCGTTGAGGTAATGATTGTTTATGTGCAGGAAGGTGTCCCTTCCTACACATAAACAATCACAAATGGCGATTTAAAACTTCTATGTTTGCTGCATTGTGCAGCACACATAGAAGTTGCAAATCGTAATTTTTTTAATGATTGTTCATGTACAGAAAGGGACACCTTCCTGCACATATACAATCATTCATGCCGTTTTGCTATTTCTATGTGTGCTGCACAATGTAGCACACACAGAAACAGCAAAAACAAGAAGAAATAACCATTTCTCCTCGTTTCACCATGTTAAGACCAGGTTTTTTCCCTGGTCTTAATTTTGGCGCTGCCTCCTATTTACGCCTCCCTTGTAAATAGGGGGAAGCGTCAAAATCAATGGGTGTTGCGGTGGAACGCCCACCGCAACGCCCATTGCCCACTCCTTTCACGCTAAGTATAGCGTGAAAGGGGGCTTTATTTACAAGGCATCGTTAAGCCACTTGTGGCTTAACGCCGCCTTGTAAATAAGGCAAAGCCCCTATCTACAGGAACGTCCTTAAAAGTGACGTTCCTGTGGCGATAGGGGCTTGTAAATATGCCCTTAAATAGGAGTATTTAGAGACTTAACCTCAGTGCACAGTGTCCTCGCAGCACTTGAGCCCTTAACAAAAAAATACTTTCTATCTGGAGTATCTCTTTAGAAAAGTCTTCTTTGTTATTGATGCCAACAATCCCTGCCGACACGTGTGTCTTGCCTTTAAGAGTCCCTTCTTCAGGAGCACACGGGATTGCACCACAAGAACAACATACAAACAGGAAAGGGGTTTCAATCTCTCTTCTATACATTCATCGGAGGACCGCTGTCACTCAAACGATCAATTAAATCAATTTGCATACACTTCGAAATCAACCAATCTTATGGCAATTTTAAACATTTTAAGATACTTGAATAAGAGTGCACACCTTTTCTTCCAATTTCATTGGTTTCCAATCATTATAAACAATTAAAAACACTGGAACCTAATTAGATCGATCAAACACTAGAACACAAGCCATTTTTTCTTTTTAACGTTGCAACACTTTGAAACAGTAAATTTATAGCACCATCTACTGATATATTTCACATTGTATGTAACCAATATTATGAAAACTATTGAAGTCTAAGAATATTAAATTTACTATTCCCACTCTAGTTTATTCAAAAGTAGGTAAAGTATTGGACTTTGGAGGGGTAACATTTACTATTCCCACTCCAGTCTGTGCAACACTAGGGAAAGCGGTGGACTTCAGATGGGTTAAAATGTATTATTCCCACTCCGAACAGCACAACAGTAGGGAAAATGTAGGACTTCAGAGGGGTAAAATTTACTATCCCCACTCCAGTTGTTCAACTGCAGGGAAAGAGCTGGAAGTTCGGATGGGTTCATTTTAATATTCCCACTCCAGACAGCGCAACAGTAGGGAAAGTGTTGGACTTTGGAGGGGTAAAATTTACTATTCCCACTCCAGTCTCTGCAACAGTAAAGTGTTGGATTTCAGAGGGGTGAGATTTACTATTCCCACTCAAAACAGGGTATCAGTATGTATTAAAAAAACTAAAAACAAGTAATCAATCTAAATAATCACAATTCAATAATTATCAATTAATAAAAAAATATTATTCAATTATTATTCAATTATTAACTTCACACCCTATATCCCTACACTCCTAGCAGCCTGCACCTAAAATATAGTATATAAGTATTCCATAATTTACATATTTTAAATGAATTAAATAATTAACAATTAATAATTAATTCTTAATTAATATTATTCAACTTCCCACCCTAGACCCCTATAAACTTAGCATCACACAACTAAAATCTAACTAAAGTAAATCAGCATTCCATATTTTACATAATTAAAAATCAATTAATTAATTAACAATTATAAATTGCCAATTATTACTTAATTAACTTTCCACACTAGACCCCCTAGGAATCCTACAGCCTGCAACTAAAAAATTAAGTAAAATGAATTAATAATTGCTAATTAATTCCTTAATTAATTTCCCACCCTATACCGCTACAAACATAAAAGCCCGCAGATAACATATAACAAAAAAATCAGTATTACATAATTTGCATAATGAAAATTATCATAATTAATTGTCTTGCACCACAGTATTTATGTATCACAATATTTGAGTTCTGATATTTCTGTCTCCTGATATTTACAACTTGATATAATGTCCAAACAACTGATGAATGTGTTGCTTACCTTCGGTAACACTCTTTTTGGTGGATACTCTGTCTAACCCAGATTCCTCTCCTGAATATCCCCTAGATGCCAGACTGCATCTGGAGATTTTTCATAATAGTGCTCCTGCGCACCACTGAGTGGTGTCACTCTATACTAACCTGGAAGTGACAGAGAGGAGCCACTTATAAGCTTCACCTCTGTGCGCCGTACGTTTCTTGTCTTTTCTCTTGCAAAGCATGGACAATTGTTAGTAAGTATGTTAAATACTAACTTGGGGCCTTTTTAGATTTTAAAACGAGGTCACTCAAAAGAATGGGGAGGTGGGAGGGCAGTGAGGAATGTGCGGTTCGAGCATCAACCGGAAAGGGCCTTAATGAAGCTAAGTAACATGCTCTTCAGATGGACACTTCTAACCACAGAGTCCTCACCTTAGACCAGATATCAAAACGGACCCTCCCCAGAGTGGTGGGCATGTGGAGTGGGCTCGGACCAAAAATCTTGCAGAACTGAGCGGGCGAATTGTCCTTCTCGCCAGACCTGGCTGTCACAGCATTAGCACTTTGTGAAAGTATGCAATAACGGTCCCTGAACGTATGCACGGACACCCACATCGCAGCCTAGCAGATGTCAAACAGAGGCATCCCTTGCATCAATGCAGTGATAGCAGCATCTGCCTTGGTGGAATGGGCTCACAGACCTTCAGGAGGCTGTGTCTTGGCCACTATGTAGCAGATGTTGATGTAGAGGACTATGCACCTCAAAAGGGTGCTCTTCTGCACAGCGTTCTCTTTCTTTGCTCCAGAGTATGCCACAAAAAATTGATTGGGCACATTATGATCCTTGGTACAATCTAAGTAAAAGCTTAAAACCCTTTTGGGATACAATTGATGGACCGTCTCCACATCTTTCGAGGGGTGATGGGGGGAGCAAAGAACACTGGAAGAGTAATGGATTGCCCAATGTTGAAGGTAGTCATGACTTTTGGTAGAAAACGCACCCAAGTCCTCAGCATCAATTTGTCTAGAAATACTGATGTAGGACAGCTGTACCAACAATTCCTGCAGCTCACTCACGCAATGAGTTGATGTGATTACAATGAGGAAGGCAGTTGTCAAGGCTGGGAGATGAAAAGAGCAGCTATACTCAAAGGTTGTACAAATAACGGTAAGAGCAAGTTAAGGTTAACCTTTAATAAATCTCATCACACAAGTGATCTGAACAAGGATGGTTGGTCCGGCAAACGTAGAAAGGCTGAAAGTGCTGACAAATAACCTTTTATAGTGCCCACTGCAAAAACTAAAATCAATACAAACAAAAGCATGTCAGACAGCTTTGTCTGTAAAGGGTTAGTGTCACGGGCACTGCACCAACTTTTTCCCAGTACCTGGCATAAATGGATTTTGGTGAGGCGCTTCTAGCGAGTCTGATGACAACCACCATTTCATGCATGGAGATTGAGTAGCAGCACTTAACTGCTTTTGATTTGCCACCTGGAGGTGTAGATTGCATAGATTAGGGTGGATGACCCTGCCCTGTTGCAGAAAAAGGAGGTCCTCACGAAGTGGCAGCCTAATCAGAGGAAAGATGCTCATGCCCAAGATGCTCATGCCCAAGAGTTCCAGGCACCACACTCTCCCTGCCCAATCAAATGAACTAGGATCACTGGGGCACGATTGTTCCTGACCTTCTGCAAAACTTGAAGCAAGAGAGACAGTGGCAAAAGACGTACAGAAGCCCCCTGTACCATTCTAGCCAGAATGAATCTCCTCATGACATCAGTCTGCAAAATTGCTGACACTGTGCATTTCTCAATAGTGGCAAACAGATCTAGACAGGGATCAACTCACTATAGGAAGACAACATGCGCCACCTCGGGGCGTATATGTCACTTGTGATCTGCAAGACAATGCCTGCTCAGTTCGTCCGCTAGGGCATTCATGGATATCGCCAGGTGAATGGCAATCAGAAAGATAACCTCGGAGGCCCCTGTCTTTTTTTTGGCATGAGGAAATAGTGAGAGTAACAACTACGCCTTTCTCTGAGTCTGATACCCGCTCTGCGGCACCTTTGGAGAGCAACAGGTGTACCTCCTACAGCATGATAGACAGATGTTCTTGCAAAATTCGTTCTAGTGTTGGAAGGATATTGGGCAGTGAGGATACAAAAAGGCAGGTCACAGCCTTTTTGGAATAATTTGCAAGACCGCTCTGTCAGATGTGATGGATCACCACCCCTTGAGAAAATGATGGATCCTGCCTTGAACTGGTTGGGCGTGTGCTGCTAAGAGCAAACTGAAGTAGTTTGTTGGTGGCTATAGCAAGGAAGGAGAAGGTGGAAGACTGGTGCCCCTGCCGGCCCTCAAATGCCTTCCAGATCCACAGCCACGGCCTGGGCTGTCAGCTGCATCAATAGTTATGAAGTCTATCTCTGCCTATACACCAGTCCTCTGGAATAGCCCCAAGATTTTTAGAACTGGTGAAGAAATTGTTTAGCAGTGGTTAGCAATCTCAAGGTACGCTGTAGCTCTGCTATCCTTAAAGCATTCCAAAGCGTAGTCTGTCTTCTCTCTGAAGATGCAAAGGCAATCAAAGGGCATGTCCAATAGCGAAGCATGTACTTCACAAGGGAACCCATTTGACCTCATCCAGGCATGTGTACAAAGGACAACACTGGTACCAACCGCACTGTCAAAGCAATCTGTGGTATCCAGACCTGTTTGGATAATATACTTGACCACTTCATGCCCTCATGTACCTTCTGGGCCAACATGGCCCTAGGGTTCTCCTGGACTGCTGGCAAGATCTTGCAGGCTTTTGGGACGGAATAATCCTCAGCACCGTAATAAAAGTGCACCCTTGTCCTGAGTGCCCTAACTGTACTAATGGCTGGGTTCTTAATGCTGATTTTTGTTGTCATAGGCAAACACAGATCATGCATGTGCACCATGACGTAGGTCTGGCTCACAAATTGCTGTTTTGTTGGACTGGGAGGAGCGCCCAAAGCGCTATCCTCATAGTAGTGAAAGGCTACTGCCTTTCCCAGGAGTTAAGCAGCATGAGCGTGGTGGTGACAGCATACCGTGTAATAATCAATAGGAGTGAACAGGTCCTATATGACCTGTGTCACAGGAGTGAGTCCTACAGGCTCACTCATTTTAAAGTTCCGCTGCTGATTGCTTTACTCACCCTTGGCCTACATCGGTTTGGTCTGCAGTGCGTGGTTTACCTGTGCTGGGTGTATGTGTGCCTGTTAATGGTGCAGTACTGGGATAATGCAGTATGTTATGTGCATGTACTAGTTGTATGTGCACCTGTGAAGGTACACTACATGAAGGACGTTGTGCTGTGCAGTGCATGTATGGTAAATGCATGCACTGGGTGTTTGTGTGCCTGTGAGTGGTACAATACAAACATACTGCAGCATTGGGCAGTGCGAGTAGGTTATGTGCATGTACTGGATGTATGTGTGCCTGCAAGTAGTATGATACATGTATGTAATTGCTGTGCAGTATGTGTATGCTGTATACATGCACTGGCTATATGTGTGTCTCTGAATAGTACAATGCATGGAGGACCCTGGGTTCAATTTTGGGAGACCCAAGGCAGCATGGTGAAACATGGGGAGAGGAGGTAGAGGAATCCCTCCAGATAGATTTGTGTATTGCTGCATTCTTGTAAGCTGGGTGGAACACACTGGAGAGGGGAGAGCCAGGCTTCCTCCATGCACTTCAAAGGGTACTCTTTGATTCAAAGAGAAGTCACAAGGAAGGGGCCGGGCACATTTCAGGAAGGAGATGTGATTGATAAGATAATCATAAAGAGTAGGGCTAAGGACCTGGGTTAACATTTTGATACACATACACTGTTGTTGACATCCAGGTGTGAAGTCTAGTCACTCCCATGGTCTGTGTTGTGGGGCCCTCAGATTTGGAGTCACTCCTGCTGTGACAGACTGCTTTCAAGTAGAAAAGGGTTTATAAGAGTGGGCATTTCAAAAGGAAGCAGCCCCCCAACATAAACTTCAAAGGTTCACACTCTAAATCACGTTTGGTATCTGAAAATGGACTATAAGGGGAGCTTGAGACCCCAAAACCTGTCAATTGCCAAGCAGCCAGAAGGGCTTGTGAGTAGGGAAGCCCTGCAAGAAATCTGCCTGTGACCAGGACTGGAGACCAAGATCTGCTAGTCTCCCAGATGGGAGAGGGGATATCACCCAGAACATCCATGACCTCCTACTCTGGAGCCTGAAACACCATTGGCTGCCTACTTGCCAAGACCAGTGTGCCTTTTGAGGAGGAGAAGAGCATTGGAGAGAGCAAGGTCCAGTGGGGAGCCCTGCCTAGTAGACTACTGCGGCTGCAGCACTGATTGGGTCATTTTCCATTTGCAGGACGAAGTCAGCGACCCTCGTATGCCACAGGGCTGCCGTCAAGTGAGCCGTGTACATGGGTGCGCCGATCGGGTCAGTGCTGATGTGCAGTGGGGAGCACGTCGACCCCGTATGTCAGGAGGGGGCACTGTGAAGAAGAATGCTGTGCTATAAGGGCTGTATCCCTTGTGCTTTGGTGAGCAGTGACCCCGTATGCACAGAGGGGCCGCCTCCAAGGACATCACTGGACCAATCAAGTCGGAGCCTGTGGGCAGTGAGGATACAGTGACCCCATATGCCAGAGGGGTCACCACGACCAGAAAGACATGTGACATGGTCAGAATCATCGCTGGACAAGTGATACTGCCGTTGGGACCTCTGTGCACCTACACCAGGAAGAAGGATTCACATCAGGATCTTCGCACACAAACTCTGCAAGGAGCCCCAATGAACCTTCGGTCACTGAGGTGGTGCGACGTGTATGCAGAACTCTATGACCGCAGAGTGCAGCCCACCTGGGCCACGCACAGTAAAATCACCTGAATCAGCTGTTGCCGCTCTACCACCCACTGAAGGTTCATGCTCAGGAACTCCAGTCGCTCCAATCCTGTGGGTGTGGGTAAGTCTGATTTCGGGCCAGTCGTCCCCGGGGAACTTGCTTGCTAGGTGATGCTGCGTCGCTTTAACAATGTTGACTTTAATACAGAGTCAGAGTGAACTCTTGAGACTCAGACTACTAGCGGGGCTTACCCTGGATGTTATAGTGAGGAGTGAGTGGGACTTGGGGAACTACCTAAAGAAACACTAGAAACCTGATCCCAGGGGAACTGTGTAGTTGTTTGTGAATGTTGCATTTCCCTCTATGTTAGTAGCCGTAAAATAAAATATTTTAGCATAAAAGTGAGAATTTGACTGCACAATAATCTATTGCTTCTACTGCGCACATTTTGAGTTGTGAGTCTGTAATCAACCCCCTGTATCCACCTCCCCCCTGAGGGAGCCTTGGACTGCTCAGACCATGCTGTTCCTGAGAGTCATGTGCTGAAGGGGTACTTGCCACAGTTGCTCAGGATCCATAGTATGTCGGGCCCCAGGACATCAGGAGAAAAAGGGTTCAATGCCCTCAGCTGGGCCTAGTAACTCCTGCTTGCCCCATGGCCCTCTGAACACGGTTCGGACATTGGCCATGTTCTAAAGGGTATAACATAACATAAGTATTTGTAAAACACACGTTCACCCAACAGTATCTTGGCGCTGAATAACAGATGTTTATCATTACCCAACTCAATGGTCCTCATTTTATCGACCTCAGAAGAATGAAAGGCTGAATGAACTCGCCGGAATTTGAACCTGTGATCATGAGGTCCAACACAGGCCCATACAGTGGATGCATTAGTCCTCTAAGCCACCAGACCCAGTATATGTGTACCGGTCAAACAGACTTAATTTACAGATTGTAGTGACAGACTAGCAGAAGGAACCATGAGTTTACCGAAGGTATCAATCCTTTTGGATTCTCTATCCAGAGGAGTGGATGGAAATGAGTTATGATTCATCTTACTGGTAGAGGTCTGTTCAGTAAGGCTCTCTGGAGCGGGATGCTCGGTAAGAAAATCAGGGTCACCAGGCACCAGCCTATGACATCTGGCCACCTGCCTTTTCACAGGCAGGCAAGAACATGGTTTTGACCAGACATACCACACATCAGAGTATCCATGAGGGCGTAATTAAATGGAAGTAAGGGCTCATATGTTGCTGACATCAAAACATTAGTTTTAGTTTCAAAGCAGGGCAGCTGCCATTCTAGCACTTAGACTGCTCTCCAAGCCACCAGTAAAAATGAGGCACTTTCTTCCAGTGGTATACCATGTGGTGAGTCAAGCTCTTTCTGAGGGGAGGTATCCAGCCCACTGGCATTCTGCAAGTCAAGGTATAAGGCATCATCAGTATAATGAGGTGGGATCAGGCCTTCCATCCCACCATCATCATTATCATTAAAATCCTGGAGTGCATCCTAATCTGGATCAGGATCAAAGTCAATGTGAAAAAGATAATTGAGCCTCTGTTGACAGCTGCTACATGGTAGATTAGAGTAGGGGTGCATGACAATGGTTTGTGCCTTTGTAATCTCCTGGATTGACATGGACATTGGCACTGGATCATCCTCTGGCACCGACGACGCCAGCATACGGGTGGTGAGAACTGGTGTGAATCACGAACCAAGAAAAGAAGTGTGTATCAGCGTCTGTATGGGTCAGGTAACAGGTCCCAAGGGGACAGAAGGCACTAGGGAGGGACTCACCAGCATTAACCTGACGGGAGGCCCCTGCAGTTCCGAGGGCCCAAGGGCACGACAGAGGGAGCCATTCTGAAAATTTGCAGCATGGACTCGTTGACGGCCTCAATCTGATGCCGGGTCGACGATGGACCAGGAAACTCTGGGCACATTGGAATCAACTGAGGGATTGGCTCCATGGCCTCCTCAATGAAGTGAAACTGACATTTCGCCACCCTTGCACCTTCTCTCTGAAGTCTAAGTAGCGGGATGGCATTGAGTCCCACTTAGCTTCTTATGATTCAATCAATCAATCAATCAATCAAACAGTACTTATAAAGCGCAGACATTCAGCCATGAGGGTATCCAGGCGCTAAAATCCCTGCTGCTTAGGGGTGGGGGTCAGTTGAACAGCCAGGTCTTGAGTCCTTTCCTTAATTTCCCACAGAGAGAATGAGGTCCAGAGGGAGGCCGTTCCAGGACTTCGCAGCGAGGTAGGGTAAGGACCATCCACCATTTGCTTCGGCGGAAGCAGGGGTGTGTGAGCAAGGCAGAGGGAGGCGGAGCGCAGGTGTCCGGGGGGTTGGTGGAAGGGCAGCCGGCGGTTGATGTATGCTGGTCGTTGGTTGTGTAAGGCTTTGTAGGTGTGGATCAGCATCTTGAATTGACATCTCTTCTGAATGGGGAGCCAGTGGAGCTTCTTGAGGTGGGGGAGTGATGTGGGTACACTTTGGGAGGTCAAGGAAGAGTCTGGCCACTGAATCCTGTATGGTCTGCAATCTCTTCAGGAAGTACGAGGTGATTCCTACGTAGAATGCGTTGCCGTAGTCCAGCCAGCTGGTGACTAGGGTTTGAGTGGCGGTTCGGATGGTGTTGACGGGGAGCCATTTGAAGATCTTATGGAGCAAGCGAAGAGTGAGGAAGCAGGCGGAGGAGACTGTGTTGATCTGGCTTTTCATGGTGAACTTGCTGTCCAAGAGTGTCGGAGTGGTTGAGGGTCCTGGTTCGGAAGGCCACCAGGCGTCGTTCCACAGGATGTGTTGTTCCCAAAGATCAGCACTTCCATTTTATCTGTGTTAAGTTTTAGGCAGTTGTCTTTCATCCAGGCGGTGATGCTCGTAATGCATCTGCGGAAGTTGACCATCGTGGTGGAGGGGTCTTCTGATAGCGAGAGTGTTAGACCTGGCACCATTGGCGTGGGTCTCCCTTCCCTCTTTCGCTTTTTGTATCCTCTGTGTTTGCTGGTGTTAGATGCTCTGGGCGCTGTGCCACTGCCATTCAGTGCTACAGCGCGAATGCTCCCTATTGTAAATTGACTGGATGAATTGGTATTCCCATAATTGGCTCATTTGATTTACCTGTTAGTCCCTAGTATAGTGCACCGTGCGTGCCAAGGGCTGGTAGACCGAATGCTGCTGGTGGGCCTGCAGCGCTGATTGCGCCACCCACGTAAGCAGCACGTAAAGTGTGTCTCAGACCTGCCATCGCAGAGTCTGTGCGCAGTCCAGAACTGCCATTCTTTGACTGTGAAGTGAACCCACTTCCCAGTCCCTCAACCTTCCCTTGGCATCATGTAAGTCATCCCTATGGCAGGGTGCGTCGTATGTGAAAGGTAGGACCTGCCTTGGTCTGTGTGGCATGTCCTAATAGTGAATTACACTCCATTTCGTTTTTCACTATTGCAAGGCTATGTGTTCCCTTAGACCAGAATGGACAGCTTTGATTATTACATCCTATAATCCTAGCTGACCCAAGGAACATGTTTAGAAAGTCGAATTTAGTATGCCTGAGCTCAGAATATTAAAATACACCTTTTCGTGAGGAATATTTTTATATTCTGTGTTTGAAAATACCACTTCTAGGAAGTAGGTATTTTCTTGTCTAAGTCGTCCAGTGTGCTCTGCTGTTATGTGTATTGGATGTCTGGTCTTGGAGAGTCAGGGCAGGCTGAGCCCGACCTGGGTCGAATAGCGAGAGCTGCAGCTGTATATGGGGAGGGGTGACCCTTTGATCTGAACAGGGCTGGGCCTGGCAAGGTGAATGATGGCTCCAGCCCCCACTGTGCGTCTGATGGCAGACCCCCTCTTCCTCAAAGGCAGGATGCAGCCTCGTAAATAAAGTGCTCCAGGACCACTCCGAACTGGTTCTGGCTAGGTTCAGTGACTTGTGACTTTTGACAACAAAGACCTGTGGGGTATAAAGATCTGCGACGAAACCCCTACAGGGTGTGTTACTTCTGGATGTCAAGACGAACCACTGTCCGTGCAACGAGAGGGAAAGGACGTTGAAACTTTTATCCATCTTGCTGAAGCAACTACCCAAGGGCCTGATTCGAGCTTGCCTCCTGCTGAAGTCTCAGGGACATTAGACTTCACCCATCAGCCTTCTGAATTCCTATTGAGAGGGGTTCTACTCGCAGGTGAGGCCTCTGTCGAGAATTCCAGAGCCTCTGGGTCTACTGCGGGGAACGCGGGCTGAGAATCATCGCTAGCACTATTGTGGGCCGTTGCAGTTGAGGAGCTGTTGCCGCTGAGAGCCCGCATTTGTCTGTGCTACGAGAATCATCGCTATCGCTATCGTGGGCCGCTGCAGCTGAGGAGCTGTTGCCGCTGAGGGCCCGCATTTGTCTGTGCTACGAGAATCATCGCTATCGCTATTGTGGGTCGCTGCAGCTGAGAAGCCGTTGCCGCTGAGAGCCCGCCTTTGTCTGTGTTACGAGAATCATCGCTGTCGCTATTGTGGGCCGCTGCAGCTGAGGAGCTGTTGCCGCTGAGAGCCAGCATTTGTCTGTGTTACGAGAATCATCGCTATCGCTATTGTGGGCCGCGGCAGCTGAGGAGCTGTTGTCGCTGCGAGCCCGCCTTAATCACCATCTCAGGATCAGCGTGAGTGCACGCCGCGGACCGCTGCAGCTGGGAGTTGTGGCCGCTGCGAGTCCGCCTGTCATCATCGCGGCTTCCTCCCGAAGCTGCGTGCCGTGCCCCCTTTAAACCTCAGGTACATTGTGCATCACCGGGTCGCGTAGACCCCGGTCTCGAACTAAGTTCGTTTCACCCGCTTTTGAGTGTTTCTATTGCTTTTTAGTGAAACTACATTTACGTGCATTGTGGCTTTTTGATCGTATTTGAGCCTTGTGTTAAGCTTATATAAATATACTTAAAGAGCAGCTATACTCAAAGGTTGTACAAATAACGGTAAGAGCAAGTTAAGGTTAACCTTTAATAAATCTCATCACACAAGTGATCTGAACAAGGATGGTTGGTCCGGCAACCGTAGAAAGGCTGAAAGTGCTGACAAATAACCTTTTATAGTGCCCACTGCAAAAACTAAAATCAATACAATGCATTGTGGCTTTTTGATTGTATTTGAGCCTTGTGTTAAGCTTATATAAATATACTTAAAGAGCAGCTATACTCAAAGGTTGTACAAATAACGGTAAGAGCAAGTTAAGGTTAACCTTTAATAAATCTCATCACACAAGTGTGTGGTGTCCCTTTGTGGTGTCTTCACTGCGTTATGGTGTATGGTCATAAGTGCTTCACACACTGACTCTGAGATAGGCCTGTCTGCTCGTGCTACGTTACCACAGGGTTGAGCAGGGGTTATCAAAGGGTGTAGCCCCCTTACTCTGACTTAGGAAGAAGGGTCCCTTCTTGGACATAGGCGCCAGCCATTGCCAACCAGGGATCCCCATTTCTAACATTGGTGGTCAGCGGTGAGGATCAGGACTTGCACTTGTGATCCACATACAATAACTGGTGTACACTACTAGTGAGTGCAGACCTGAACGCAGCCACATACGTTGTTGATCTTGTTCTATTTTTTGATCGTTATTGCCAGTTATGTCTACAATGGGTAAGCCAGCATCCAATGCTTCGGAGGATCTCACCTTTGAGGAAGAGAGGTTAGAAACCTACACTGCCAAACAGCTAAAGTCTTTTTGCAAGCAATTCACCGTCCCTATTGCAGATCTCTCTAGGAAGGAGGAGTATCAGAAGGCGCTCAAGGCCTGGTGGGAGGCAAGGGAGTCCCCCGGGCATGGGGGAGAGCCAGGGAACGGGGGAGACAATGCCGGAGGGCAGCAAGATGATGAAGTGGATTTAGTGGGAGGTAAAGCACTTTCCAGTCCCGGTACTAGCGTGTCCTCAAACGGCCTGTCTCCAGAAGAGATGGAGGACAGGGAGAGAGATAGGAGGCATAGTTTGGAGATGGCCAAATTAGAAGGTCAGAAGGACCTAGAGAGTACAAAGTTGGATATTGAGAATAACCGGTTAGCATTTGAACTTGAGAAAATGAAACTGGAGCATGAGAGAGTATTGAGGGAGCTGGAGATCAAGGCTAAGAGTTTAGAGATCTCCCCCTCTGGTGGCAGCATACCTTTAGTACCTACCGAGAGTAGAGTTTATATACCCAAGGATGTCATCAAGGATTTCCATAAGAGTGAGGATATTGGGCAATGGTTTGCCGCCTACGAGATAGCCATGGTGTCCCACCGGGTCCCTGAGAAGGATTGGGGAGCGGGGTTGTGGGGACTCTTTGTGAGTGATGGGAGGGATACCCTGTTTGATCTGCCTTAAGAGAGCAGGATGGTGTTAGCCCATATGAAAGAGGCCTTGATGACCCGATATGATTTGACCCCAGAGATGTACAGGCAGAGATTTAGAACCTGTAAGAAGTTAGAGGGTACCACTTGGGTTGAATATGTGTCTTTTTTTTGCAGAGCAATGGATCGCTGGGTAAAAGGTAGCAAAGTGGAAACTTTTGAACAACTGTATGATTTGTTTGCGTGGGAGCATTTAGCTAGTAACTGTTTTCCAGAGCTACGCCAGCACCTTGTTGATAGCAAGCTAACTAACCCTAGGAAGCTTGCTGAGGAGGCGGACCGCTGGGTGAGCACCCGGGTTAACAAGGGTCATGTGGGAGACTTCGTCAAAGGTCGGCAGGGTCCCCAGCATAGAAGTGGGGGGGACAAGGGTAAACAGAGGGAGTTCCAGAGAGGGCCCCAAAGTAATTCCCAAGGGAACCCAGGAGTGGTGTCCCAGTCTCCCCCTGAGAAGAAGTCGGTGCCCCCGACGGTAGGCCTGTTCATAGGGGGCCCCTTACTTGTTTTAAATGTGGTCAAGTGGGCCACCGGTATTATGATCCCCAGTGTCCCCAGAGGGACCTCAATGCACCACCCCATGCACCAACCCGCCAGCTTGCTAGTGTAGCCCTGGGAGGGAGTGCAATTGAGCGTGAGGCATTTGCTGTGGTCTGAGCACTGAAGAAGCTGAGGCCATACCTGTTTGGGACTCACTTCCGGGTTCAGACGGACCACAGGCCCCTCAGATGGTTGATGCAGATGAGGGGTGAGTATCCAAAGTTGCTGAGGTGGTCTATTTCCCTATAGGGGATGGACTTTACGGTGGAACACCGCCCGGGTAAAGAACACGCCAATGCTGATGGTCTGTCCAGATTTTTCCGCCTTAGTGATGAGAACCCCCAAGTGGGTGGTTAGTTCTCCCCACATTTCAGCTGGAGGGGACACGTGTTAGACCTGGCACCATTGGCGTGGGTCTCCCTTCCCTCTTTCGCTTTTTGTCTCCTCTGTGTTTGCTGGTGTTAGATGCTCTGGGCGCTGTGCCACTGCCATTCAGTGCTACAGCGCGAATGCTCCCTATTGTAAATTGACTGGATGAATTGGTATTCCCATAATTGGCTCATTTGATTTACCTGTTAGTCCCTAGTATAGTGCACCGTTCGTGCCAAGGGCTGGTAGACCGAATGCTGCTGGTGGGCCTGCAGCGCTGATTGCACCACCCACGTAAGCAGCGCGTAAAGTGTGTCTCAGACCTGCCATCGCAGAGTCTGTGCGCAGTCCAGAACTGCCATTCTTTGACTGTGAAGTGAACCCACTTCCCAGTCCCTCAACCTTCCCTCGGTATAATGTAAGTCATCCCTATGGCAGGGTGCGTTGTATGTGAAAGGTAGGACCTGCCTTGGTCTGTGTGGCATGTCCTAATAGTGAATTACACTCCATTTAGTTTTTCACTATTGCAAGGCTATGTGTTCCCTTAGGCCAGAATGGGCAGCTTTGATTATTACATCCTATAATCCTAGCTGACCCAAGGAACATGTTTGGAAAGTCGAATTTAGTATGCCTGAGCTCAGAATATTAAAATACACCTTTTCGTGAGGATTATTTTTATATTCTGTGTTTGAAAATACCACTTCTAGGAAGTAGGTATCTTCTTGCCTAAGTCGTCCAGTGTGCTCTGCTGTTATGTGTATTGGATGTCTGGTCTTGGAGGGTCAGGGCAGGCTGAGCCCGACCTGGGTCGAATAGCGAGATCTGCAGCTGGAGTATGGGGAGGGGTGACCCTTTGATCTGAGCAGGGCTGGGCCTGGCAAGGTGAATGATGGCTCCAGCCCCCACTGTGCGTCTGATGGCAGACCCCCTCTTCCTCAAAGGCAGGATGCAGCCTCGTAAATAAAGTGCTCCAGGACCACTCCGAACTGGTTCTGGCTAGGTTCAGTGACTTGTGACTTTTGAGAACAAAGACCTGTGGGGTATAAAGATCTGCGCCGAAACCCCTACAGGGTGTGTTACTTCTGGATGTCAAGACGAACCTCTGTCCGTGTAACGAGAGGGAAAGGACGTTGAAACTTTCATCCATCTTGCTGAAGCAACTACCCAAGGGCCTGATTCGAGCTTGCCTCCTGCTGAAGTCTCAGGGACATTAGACTTCACCCATCAGCCTTCTGAATTCCTATTGAGAGGGGTTCTACTCGCAGGTGAGGCCTCTGTCAAGAATTCCAGAGCCTCTGGGTCTACTGCGGGGAACGCGGGCTGAGAATCATCGCTAGCGCTATTGTGGGCCGCTGCAGTTGAGGAGCTGTTGCCGCTGAGAGCCTGCATCTGTCTGTGCTACGAGAATCATCGCTATTGTGGGCCGCTGCAGCTGAGGAGCTGTTGCCGCTGAGAGCCCGCATTTGTCTGTGCTACGAGAATCATCGCTATAGTGGGCCGCTGCAGCTGAGGAGCTGTTGCCGCTGAGAGCCCGCATTTGTCTGTGCTACGAGAATCATCGCTATCGCTTTTGTGGGCCGCTGCAGCTGAGGAGCTGTTGCTGCTGAGAGCCCGCATTTGTCTGTGCTACGAGAATCATCGCTATCGCTATTGTGGGCCGCTGCAGCTGAGGAACTGTTGCCGCTGAGAGCCCGCATTTGTCTGTGCTACGAGAATCATCGCTATCGTGGGCCGCTGCAGCTGAGGAGCTGTTGCCGCTGAGGGCCCGCATTTGTCTGTGCTACGAGAATCATCACTATCGCTATTGTGGCCCGCTGCAGCTGAGGAGCCGTTGCCGCTGAGAGCCCGACTTTGTCTGTGTTACGAGAATCATCGCTGTCGCTATTGTGGGCCGCTGCAGCTGAGGAGCTGTTGCTGCTGAGAGCCCGCATTTGTCTGTGTTACGAGAATCATCGCTATCGCTATTGTGGGCCGCGGCAGCTGAGGAGCTGTTCTCGCTGCGAGCCCGCCTTAATCACCATCTCAGGATCAGCGTGAGTGCACGCAGCGGACCACTGCAGCTGGGAGCTGTGGCCGCTGCGAGTCCGCCTGTCATCATCGCAGCTTCCTCCCGAAGCTGCGTGCCGTGCCCCTTTCAAACCTCAGGTACATTGTGCATCACCGGGTCGCGTAGAGCCCGGTGTCGAACTAAGTTCGTTTCACCCACTTTTGAGTGTTTCTATTGCTTTTTAGTGAAACTACATTTACGTGCATTGTGGCTCTTTGATCGTATTTGAGCCTTGTGTTAAGCTTATATAAAGATACTTATTTTTCTATAGCTACTTGTGTGGTGTCCCTTTGTGGTGTCTTCACTGCGTTATTGTGTATGGTCATAAGTGCTTCACACACTGCCTCTGAGATAGGCCTGTCTGCTCGTGCTACGTTACCACAGGGTTGATCAGGGGTTATCAAAGGGTGTAGCCCCCTTACTCTGACTTCGGAAGAAGGGTCCCTTCTTGGACATAGGCGCCAGCCATTGACAACCAGGGATCCCCATTTCTAACAGAGAGGATGAGCTGGGTGTCGTCAGTGTACAATATGATGTTTAGTCCATGGGTTCTGACGACATTTTTTTTTTTTTACAGAGTTTTATATAGCGCGAACTCGACCCGAATCGGGTATCAGAGTGCTTTACATAGCACCAGTTGCATTACATGAGGACACATTCATCATTTTTGTTAGGCACGGGGAGATTAAGTGATTTGCCCAGAATCACAGGATGTTCAGCGTCATTGCCGAGACTCGAACCCAGTTCCCCAGATTCGAGGTCGACCGCCCTAGCCGTTAGGCCAACTCCTCATTGGCCAAGGGGGTCATGTAGGTGTTGAACAGTGTAGGGCTGAGGGATGAGCCTTGAGGGACACCGCAGATGGTGTTCTTAGGCTCCAAGGTGAAAGGTGGTAGGCAGATTCTCTGGGTTCTTCAGGTGAGGAAGGAATAGTTTCTTACCTGTTACTCCAATTCTCTTGTAGGGGTATTTCCATTTCAGTAATAAGTACTGAATTGTCCCGCCCACGTGCGGGGACCCTGGAGCACTTCAATATATCTTCTTAAGTGTAGCTTTTTGCCTTTCTTGAGGAAGGCCTGCAAAGACACTTAAGAAAGAGACAGAGGCAGTCTATATGCCCAGGCTACAATGGCCAGCACAACGTATGTGTGTACAATTTTAAGATATTTTTGCAAACAGCATAAATCTCCCTCACAAACCCATTTTATGATAGAGATGAAGGAGAGCAGGACAGAGTAGTGTCATAGGATGCGATTATCTGGCTAAAAAAGAAACTGCGCCTTTAAGAACCAAGAGACTGCCAGTATCCCATCATGCTCAGAAGGTGGCAGTTGCTTCAGTTATTTTTTAAGGCGATGTGAGAGCATATGTATATTGCATAAATACCTCTGTCCATTCCACCGGGGAGGAGGGAGGGTTGCTTATGACTATAATGGAAATAACCCTATGAGACAACTGGAGTTACAGGTAAGAACCTATTCCTTCGCGTGGGTGTGCGGGCCCGGCTGCGTGGGCAGGAGGGGTGACGCAGGATACGCGTCTGCCTGCCGGGCAAACTTCTTCTGCAGTGGGCCCAGGTGAGAGAGGTCACAGGGCGTTGGCTCGCTCCCAGCGCTAAGGACATTACATACTCGGTGCAATGGGCAGGCAACGTGCAGGAACGGGAGCGGTGCCCGCGCGCTCGGCATCAGGCCCAGCGCACTCAGATCAGGAATCCGAAGCATCCGGGGCCTCTAGAGCTACTAGCCTGGAATCAAAGATAGACTCTGTTCTGCAGGCGGTGACGCAGATCGGGGAGGCATTGACGCAAACTCGTACATCCCTTGAAGGCCGCATCGATAAGGTAACGTTGGACTTCACTCTCCTGCATGCGGACCACAGGAAGCTGACTGGAAGAGTTCAAGAACTGGAGAAGGAGCTGCAGGCGGTGGCCCCGGTTTCCGAGGGGGTGTCCGTGGAAGTTCTTGCCCTCACGACCAGACTCTGCTCTCTGGAGCGCAGAATGGATGACGTAGAAGGCCGGTCGCGGCGGAACAACGTCCGCGTGGTGGGTCTGCCGGAGGGCACAGAAGGTGGAGACGCAGTGGCGCATGCCGAAGTCTGGCTGAAATCCCTGATGCCTGAGGGAGTGCTTTCTCCTTTCTTCGTGGTGGAAAGGGCGCACAGGGTGCCGTCGGGCCGTCCTCGAACGGGCGCTGGGCCGAGACCTTTTCTGATCCGCCTCATGAATTTTAAAGACAGGGACACAGTGCTTCGGGAAGCCAGAAAACAGGACTCCATCAAAGTGGGCAACTCGCAGGTCTTCTTTTTCCCAGACTACGCTCTTGGTGTGCAACGGCAGCGGAGTACATTTTTGATAGTCATGAGACGAATGCGTGACTTACACTTGAAATACTCCCTCATATTCCCGGCTCGGCTACGGGTGGCTGCAGATGGATCCACACACTTCTTTAACACAGCTGAAGATGCATGGGACTGGCTGGAATCGAAAGGACATCACACTTCACCGAACCAGAGGCAGGGCAGCGCAAACCCGAGGGCGGGTGCGCGTAGAGGCCGTCGAGCCAGGCGCAGATCACATCTAGCGGGATCCCCGGTGCAGTCGGCGGCCGCTCCGGACCGCGAACAGGTACTTCGGGAGAGGAGAAATGCACTGCAGGCGGTGGTGGATCTGGGAGACAGGTGGCGCAGCAGAGATGCAGACGCCTCTTCCGGACAGTCGCTGAGTGAAGACAGCACACAGGCCATATGGCCAACTCCCGAGGACTCGCAGACACTTCCAGATGGAATGCCTCAGACTGCTAATGATCTAATGTAGTGGCGCAAAGCAACTCGTGGTCACGCAAGTATTGTATTGAGCGCCCACGTAGCGAAGGGTCACTTGCATCACATGCACGGCTCCTACCGGGGCAGCCCTATTGTTATGCTGCACGGAATAACACGGTTGGGTGGACCTCTTTAGAGTGGGCTGCATGCTGGTCTGCTGACCGCGCACACCCGCACGCGTTCAAGAAGGATCTACTGCCATACACACTGTTCTTTGTCAGCTTAGCCCACCCCACCCTCTAGTTGGACTATAGCGGCGTGTGTTGCCGTGGTTTGCCTTAGGGCAGTTTTGACAGTTTGGGCGGACACATGTTGTGCTTCTGCCCTATCCAAGTTGAACCGGTTAAGGGTTCCCCCAATGTCCCCTGTTCGAGTCATTGAACTCCTGCCCGCCTGGACACTGCAGCAATACCTTGTATTTACTAGCAATGCCCCATGTCATGGCTGCGCCCGTGGTGCCGCTGGCAGCCTGCGAAGCACGTTACTCACTCAACATGTCCTATGCCACCCACAAACGTAATCACTTGGAATATAAGGGGGCTCCACACACCAGCCCGCAGATATGGTGCATACGCATATCTTAAGCGGCACTGCGCTCATGTGGCGCTTTTGCAAGAGACGCACATCTCCCAGCCAGAGGTCAGTAGATTGCAACAGAGGTGGAGGGGTCAAGTGCTCGCCACAGGCTACTCGGCTTACGCCAGAGGAGCTCTTATTTGGGTGCGGCCTGGCACCCAGTTTGAATCAGAAGAGGTCGTTATCGATCCCTATGGTAGATACGTACTTGCCAGAGGTCGTCTAAATGGGATACACTTGGTGCTGGGGTCTATATACGCTCCTAACACAGATCAGGGGTCCTTTTGGCAGACACTGACGGATCTACTTTCACGCTGGTGTCATATTCCTTGGTTACTGGGCGGAGACTTTAATACGGTTTTAGACACAGCACTGGACAGGTCATTCCCGCCCTTACTGCAGACGGCTGCGACAGCCAACGCTAGGAATCTAGGGGAGTGGCTACGAAGGTGGGATCTATCAGATGTATGGAGGGCACTTCACCCACGGGCGCGGCGGTACTCGCACTACTCACATCCGAATAGGCTGCATGTGCGCATAGATCGTTTTGTTGCAAGCGCGCCATTATTGGCGAGATGCCTCACTGCGACTTACCATGGCAAAACGCTTTCCGACCATAGCCCGCACGCGCTGACACTGGGGTGTATAGATGGGGGACCAACTGCTCATCTGTGGAGGCTCCAGCCTCTGGCACTAGAGGACCCGCCGTTTAGAACAGCGGTGCACACAGCGATAGACACGTACTTTGACCATAATGTGGGGTCAGTCCCAGACGAGGGCATTATGTGGGATGCGTGCAAGGTGGTGGTCAGAGGGTGTTGTATGGGGCTGAGTTGGAGCATCAGGCAGCAGCTAGACGAAGAGGTGAAGCGAATTGAAGACTCGCTGACCCAGCTTGAGGCTGCCTTGGCCCAGGGTGCTGATGTGCAGCCCGGAATTGATGTGCAGAGGGCTAAACATACTGAGGTGCTGGAACGTCTGCGTTGTCTGAATTACTCGTCACACGCTGCACGCACTCATGCGGCGGCTGATAGAGCAGGCAGAATATTAGCGCGCATGATCCGGCAGGAGTATGCGCAGACACCTATACTGCGGCTACGCTCAGTGGCGGGAGCACTGCTCACAACACAGCATGAAATTCATGGTGCGTTCACTGCGCAGTACACAAGAGTGTATCAAACGGTGAGTCGCGCAAGTCTCGAAGACTTAGAATCCTTTCTTGCCCCTCTACCACTCTGTCAGGTCACAGCAGACCAACGTAACGAGTTGAGCGAGGCACTCACGCTACTGGAGGTTCACAGTGCTATCGGTTCCCTAGCTACAGGCAAAGCGCCGGGCCCAGACGGATACCCGGCGGAATACTATAAGGGTTATCAGCAGCTCCTGGCGCCGCCCTTGCTCGCAGTCTATAACAATGCACAGGAAATGGGTGTGCTCCTGAGTACGCTCCGTGAGTCCCTGTTGGTGTCCCTGCCCAAGCCTCACAGAGATGCGGAGCTGATTGGATCTTACCGCCCTTTGGCGTTACTCAACACCGACTATAAAGTGTTGGCAAAAATACTAGCGAATAGGTTGGCCCCCCCCTAGTGCCGCAGTTAGTGCACTCAGACCAAAATGGCTTTGTGCCCGCTCGCAGCACATCGTTGAACTTGCGACGCTTCTTCCGGGTGGTGCGCTATGCTGGGGCTAGTTGGGCGCACGCCGGGTGCCTTGTGCTTGACCTGGAGAAGGCGTTTGACACCTTAGAATGGAAGTTCCTGTTTGCTGCGTTGCGCAGGTATGACCTGGGGGAGGACTTCCTGGGCCTCGTTCAGCTGCTGTACATGCAGCCCACGGCAAGGGTGAAAACAGGCCCATACATATCAGCATCGGTCCCCATAGAACGCGGTACAAGGCAGGGCTGTCCGCTTTCCCCACTGTTATTTGCACTTGCCATTGAGCCACTGGCTGAGGCGCTACGTCTCACGCAAGATGACTGGGGTATCCTGCTGGGGGATGGCACGCATGCGGTCTCCCTATATGCGGACGACCTGTTAATATATCTCAGGGACGTAATGCAGCCGTGCGGCGCGATTGAAGCTACTCTTATTGAGTTTGCCTCGGTCTTAGGGTTAAAAGTGACCTGGGAGAAGTCATGTCTATACCCGTTCGTGGAGTCTACTCCTGATCCGCACTTGGTGGTCAGTGGCAGGGCTGTGCACTGGCAGACTGGCGCATTCCGATATTTGGAGGTTCTTATATACAGAGGCCCACAGGACCTCCTAGAGGGGAATTTAGTTTGCGCTGTCACGGCGGTGAGGGCTCAGATGACCTTCTGGGCCACCCGGCCATTGGCGGTTATGGGTAGGATCGCATTGTTAAAAATGGTGGTCCTGCCGCGTCTCCTTTATTATTTCACAAACTTGCCGCTGCACCTTATGCCGCCCTTTTTAAAACACTGGAAGCGGACATGAGACGATTTATATGGCACGGGTCGCGGAGTAGAGTATCCTTAGCTAAGATGTATCCGCTGACTGCGCAGGGCGGACTTTCTCTACCCAACATGGAGCAATATTACCTAGCCGCGCAGCTCCAATGGGTGGCGCGCTGGCTCAGTGCGTGCCACCTTGAGGACACCACAGAGCAGGTGCCCGGGTTCACCCATCCCCAAATCGTCGCACTGTTTCATCCGGGTCGAACGGGAGGAGCACCTACGCAGCTGCTGGTTAAAGTGGCATATCATTGTTATCAGCGCAGCCTGCGCATTACGCGCCATGTTGTGCCATATGCACAGTCGCTCCCTCTATTAGGCACACCCAGGAGGCTAAGGGCTGTGACGAGTGCAGAGTTGGTACACTGGGAGGAGGCTGGTATACACACATTAGGCGATTTGTACAATGATGGTCAGCTTGTCCCATTTGCAGACCTCGCCGAGAGCTCGGACTTACCACAGGGTCAGTTCCTATTACACGCTGCAGTGACGCATGCACTCACCGTGTTATGGGGCGATGTGATGCAGGAGCATCCTACCCACCTAACTATTCAATATCTGCATGAGCTGGGCACCGGCCGTCACCTGACTAAGTGGTTTGTGGAGTCCCTCAGGATCCACACGTCACCGCGTCTGCTGCCCCTTCGAGCCCGCTGGGATGCAGATCTCGGGCGACCCACCACTGACAAGGAGTGGGAGAGGATACTCGAGAGTCCCACGCGAATTCCACGCAATGTCAGATTTCGTCTCATTCAGTATTATGTTGTCCATAGAGCCTACCTGACGCCGGACCGTATAAATAGATATTTTGGCCGCACTGACACCGTGTGTGCATGGTGTGAGGAGGCTGACGCGAATTTACTACACATGCTCTGGTCATGCCCTACTATTCAACTGTATTGGGGAACCGTCACCGACTGTCTAGCCCAGTGCACGGAACGCACTCTGGACTGGTCGTGGGAGGTGTGTATGCTGGGGTTGTTCCCAAGATCCAAAGGACACAAAGTGACTTCTAGGTTCATAGACTTGGGCCTCATAGTCGCCAAGCGTCTACTCATGCATCGCTGGAAGTCTCCTGTCCCCCCAGTAGCAATAGCTTGGTATCACTCCTTACTATGTTGGGCACAAGCGGAAAGTGTGGCGCTCCGCCGTGAAGACGCCATGGGGTTGCGTAAACAGCCAATAGCAGAGGCGTGGGACACAATACTGTCTGACCTTCGCGCGGCCTGGCGTGACCGCTTGGAGACGCAGTGGGACAAACTTGCTGCGGATACTGACTGAGCAATAGTTACTAACTTATAACCCGCAGGCAGGCGGGGGGCCGCGCGATTGTTCAGTTTGATAGCTTATGCATGTGGAGTTTGGCTGTGCTGTTTTCTCTTCCCCTACCCCCCCGCCTGCCCCTTACCATTTCCCCACACCCCCTTCATTCCCCTCCTTCCCCCTTCTCCCTGGCGCGCAGCCTGCTCTCTTTGCCCGGATACATATTCAGCCCCCGAGCACCAACACACACTGCCTGCGTGTGGTCACGATATACTGGAAGGCACGGGACGCTAGAGTGCGCGCTGGGATTAGCAGTCATAGTTAGGCGGGCTGCTATGGCGCGGACGGTGGGTCATAGATGTAGGGCACACAACGGCGCAGGGATTCATTGTAAGTGTTCCAGGCGGTGGGGTACATTGTTTAGAGCTGTAAATTTGTTTTTATTTACTTACTCATGGTTTAAATCTGTATACCAAGATAACATGCTAAGGACCCACAATTGGAACCTGTAAAAGTTGCTGTTGCTGGAAATGTGGAAATGCGGAACATCACAACTGTATTAGTGGTTCACACATAGATTCAATCTGTATGGTGACACACCCTTGTGTAAATGTACTGTATACAGTTATTATCGTACCAATAATAATAAAAACAAAGTAAAAAAAAAAAAGAACCTATTCTTTCGCTTGTAGGGAATTCCATTTATAGACATAAGCACTGAATAAAATAGCATGCCCATCCCCACGGAGAACAGTGGAAGGGACAGAGGATAAACCAGGATGTTCAAGCAAAGAGATTTCTAAGGAAAGCCTACCCTACTTGAGCATCTGTTTTAGCATCAGAGTCTAGGCTTTAATGCTTTGTAAATGTATGAACCGATTTCCAAGAGGATGCTTTACAGATCTCTGGAATAGGTATGCTCCACCATAAGGCAGTAGTAGTCGACTCACCCCTAGTGGAGTGTACTTTAAGGTTAGGTGAGAGCGTTTTGTTAGCTTTTTGACAGCACAATAGGATACAAGAAACTATTCAACAAGAAATGGATTGCTTGGGGGTGGCTAAACCTGTACGGACCAGACCATAATTGAAAAAAAAAAATTGGTTCGCTCTGCGGATATCACAAGTTTTGTCCAGATAGAATTGCAAAACTCTCCTCACATCCAGGGAATGAAGAGTTCTTTCCATTGCAGTAGAGGGATTCTGAAATAATGTGGGTAATGAGATAGTCTGGTTGACATGGAAGTCCGAAATAACCTTAAGGAGGAATTGTGGGTGAGGTCTCAGAACCACTTTGCTAGAGTGAAATACAGTGTATGGCTTGTGAGAGCATAGAGCTTGGATCTCAATAACCCTGCAGGCAGATGTGATTGCCACCAGGAAAGCGGTTTTCCAAGATAGATGTTGGAGAGATGTATAGGCTTAAAAGGGTCCTGCATAAGGCGTAAAAGGACTACAGTAAGTTCCCCTGGGAGGGAAAACCTTCTTGAACCCCTTTAGAAAATCCTTGATGACGGTAATTCAGAAAAAAATAGGTTTTTGAAGTACCTTTTCCATAGGCAATAGTGGCTGCCAGGTGAACCTTTATAGAAGAGAATTGCAAGTCAGATTGTGCCAAATGCAGTAGAATGGCATCTTCCTGGCAAGGTGTAGGGTCCACGTTCATAGATGAACACCATATGCAAAATCTCTTCCATTTGAAGGCACATGAGGGACATGTGGAAGGCCGCTTAGCGTCTTCAAGAATGTCCAGTCTTGCGGTAGAATTAAGTGCCGTACTACACTAGCTCAGGAGCCATGCTGTCATATATATGAGGAGAGACTGGGATGTGCCATCTGGCCTCCAAACTTCGTTAGCAGGTCTGGTCTGCATGGCAGCTTGAGATGTGGACGGACGGACGGTAGAAGAAGACCCGTGAACCACCATTCCCATGGCCACTCCTGAGGTATGAGGATCATCTTGACTCTTGATTGGGATAGTTTGATGAGGACTGTCGACATCAGGCGAATCGGCGAAAAAGTGAAGCGCAATTTGCCGGACCAGTTGATCCATAGGGCATTCCCTGGTGTCCTTGGTTGGAAGTAGCTCGAGTAAAAGCTTCGGCATTTTCTGTTGTCTATATTGGAAAACAAGTTGATGGCTGGAGTTCCCCACCTTTGGAAGATGATTTGGACGATGTTGTTGTTTAAGACCCACTTGTGGTTTTCTTGCAGGAGTCTGCTGAGAGAGACTACCTGAGCATTTTGTATACCTGGAAAGTGAGTTGCTGTGATCGTGAGGTCCTTGGCTAGAAGCCATTTCCAGATTGACTGGGCCTCATGAGACAAGGTCCTGGACCTCGTCCCTTCCTACTTGTTGAGGTAGTACATGGTTGTTGTATTGTCCGTCTGAACAAGCAGGAAGTGGGATCTGAAGGATGGATGAAACGCCTTCAGCGCCAGATGGAATGTGCAGAGCTCAAGGAGGTATGTTGATTCCCTCTGTGCCCACTTGCCTTGGATTTGAAGGTGATCCAGGTGGGCTCCACAAGCCAGTAATGAGGCATCCATGACTATGGTTTGAGGAGGGATCTCCTGAAGAAATGGCATACCTCAAAGTAGGTAGGTTGGAGAGCACCACCATTTGAGGTAAAGCTGTATCCTGTCTTCTCAATTGCCTGCCAGTTGGACGCACTGGTCCACTAGACATTCTTGCAGAGGGCGTCTGTGGAGTCAGGCATTCAGAGTGAGAAAGATGCAGGGGGCTATTGAGTGGAGGAGCGAGGATACTGTTCTCATCGTTGAAAGAGAGGCTTACCTGACACTTCCTAAGGATCGATAACTGTCCCTCTTCCGAAGGACACACTCTTGCCTGTATTGTGTCCATGGAGGCATCCAGATAGTGTAGGATTTGAACCAGGACAGGTGTTGACTGGTTGTGGTTGACATAAAGGCCCAACCTTTGGAGGAGATTGCAAGTCCAGTTGTAATGAACCTGAACTTCTTGAGAAGTGGATGCATTGATCAGCCAATCGTCTAGGTATCGGTAAACAAATATTTTGTGTCCCCGGAGATGGGCAGCAGCTACTGCCATGCACTTTGAGAATGTTCTGATTGCTGTCTTTAGGCCAAATGGAAGTACTTCGTATTGATAATGGTCTCACCAAATTTTGGGAGCGACCTCAACCATATGCTTTTGCAGCTGGCTTCTGGTTGAAAAATTGAGAGATGCTGCCCTCTACTGGAGATAGTAACAGAAGAGAGTGAACATAAAGTTAATGGCTTAGTGTCTGTAGTCTGTTTACCCCCATTTGATACTAAAAATAGAAATGAACCCTTTGAGGATAGAACTGGCACTGGTAGCGCTTGAAGGAACATGTTTCTTCCTTGGACCTTTCCAGGCTGAGCGCCGTACGAATCTCCATTTATATATTCTATGCTCGGTATCTTGTTGCCGAAGTGGAAAAAATCTGAATCTGAAATATCGAGTATCGTCTGCTGAGACTCTGGATTAGGAACCCTAAGACGGAGCCAAATGTCTTCGGAAGGCAATGCCTGTGCCGGGGACAACGAAGAATCAGTTGCAGCATTGATGACCTTATTAAGCACCATGAAGCCCATATTGACTATTTGTAGGAAGACTTCCCATTGTACCCTGGGAAGATGATCCGCCAACTTCTCAATAGATTACCAGAGCGCTGTCTCATAACTGCCTAGGAGTAGAGCTGTACTGGTATCTTTCATGGTGGTTGCGGCCGTGGTATTGACTTTACGGCTGAGAGAGACCAGATACTTGCTCTCCTTATCAGGTGGCACAGAGGAGGCAGAAGTAGCTGCATGATTGTCAATACGATGCGTGAGACCGAAAATTCGGAGTGGAAGACAAAAGAATCCCGCTCAGGAGAAACAGATATAGCAGAGGCCGGAATGTAACACAATTCCTGTGCTGGCTTAAGAGGACCGGTACTAAAGGAGGTAGTGGTCAAGATGCTGACCATGGTATGCTGAGCATCGCAGCACCTCTTTCCAGAACCGTCTGGAAGAAGAAGCGCCTCAAAATATTACTGAAGCCAAAGACAACGGGACCAACATCTGTAATGCCGTCCACCTAAGAAAAGGGAGACGGTGGAGAATCTGACACCGAGAGTAGGCGTATATCTCCCTGTGGAAATTGAAGAAGTGTATCGTGATCGATGCCTAGATCATGTTTTAATGCCCTTCACATCAGCTCTTGTCAACGCATAGATGGCGACATGCTCTCCAACGTTGACCTCCTGTAACAACGCCTCTACGTTAATATGTCTCGACGTCGATCTACTCCTCAACATGGACCTCCTCTTTTGCCTCGACATTGACCCATTCCTCGAAGCAATCTCCGTCCTTGACGTCAATGCTCATGACGTCGACGGCCATGACGTCGACGTGGAAGCTCTTGATGAGGAAGCTCTTGACGTGGAAGCTCTTGATGTCGGAAGCATGACGTCAATGGACACGATGTCGATGAACACGATGTCGATGGGCATGAAGTTGATGGGCATGACGTTGATGCCGATGGTCATGACGTCAATGATCATGGTGTTGGTGCTCACGACGTTGATGCTCTTGACATCGAGGCTTTTGACTGCGACTCTCTTGACGTCTACGTTGATACTCTTGACGTCAACGTTCTTGACGTTGATGTGCTTGATGTCGATGTTCTTGACGTCAATGCCCTCGACATCGATCCACTCGACGTCGACTGGAAAATATGTATTTTTTGGTCCGAAAACCTCAGTTTGGACCTTCCACGTCCTTCAGAGGTAAATGGTAGAGCCCTGGTAAAGGACTGACCCTCTACTCGCTCTTCATAAGTAAATAGCAGAGCCCTGGTAGAGGACTGACCCTCTCCTAGCTCTGAAGTCCTACCTTAAGACTATGTTTGCTTCTCGCTTTTCTTTAGAGTACGCTAGAAAACCTCTACTATGCTGAAAATCTTCAGGGAGATATTGCCTAGAAAGCAGAGTCTTGCTCCCCCAGGCCGGTCATTTGGTCAAATAAAAAAGAGTATTTCATTTGACAAAAGAACACAATTTTCTGTCAGAAAAAGGCAGAAACTGCAAGGGAGAGATGAAAAACATCGAAGGAAATTGTTGAAACAAATAACCAATGTTTTTTAAATAGAAAGAACCTAAAATGGCTGAGCTCAGTGCTCCAGGATACTGACAGCAGGAGCCAGAAAAAACAACTGAAGCAACTGCCACCTGCTGAGCATGATGGGATACTGGTGGTCTCTTGATTCTTAAAGGCGCAGTTCATTTTTTAGCCAGATAATGACAGCCTATCAGGCTACTCTGTCCTGCTCTCCTTTATCTCTTTCATAAAAAGGGTTTGTGAGGGAGATTAATGGTGTTTGCAAAAATATCTTAAACTTGTACACAAATACGTTGTGCTAGCCGTTGTAGCCTGGGCATATAGGCTTCCTCTGTCTCTTTCTTAAGTGTCTTTGCAGGCCTTCCTCAAGAAAGGCAAAAGGCTACACTCAAGAAGATATACTGAAGTGCTCCGGGGTCCCCGCATGTGGGCGGGACTATTCAGTACTTATGACTATAAATGGAAATCCCCTACAAGAGAAGGAAGCGATCCATTTGAGGGTGTCTCCTTGGATTTCAATGTGGTGATGCCTCTTGATAAGGGTGTGGTGGGATACAGTGTCGAACGCTGCTGAGAGGTTGAGGAGGATCAGGGCCGCTATTTCTCCCTGGTCAAGGAGGGTTCGGATGTCATCGGTGGCAGCGATGAGAATGGTTTTGGTGCTGTGGAATCCGGATTGGGAGGTGTCCAGAAGATTGTTGTTCTACAGGTGTTCCGTGGGTTGGCGGTTGATGGCCTTTTCAAGGACTTGAGCGGGAAAAGGGAGCAGAGAGATGGGACGGTAGTTCTTGAGTTCTCATGGGTCGGCAGACCGTTTCTTGAGAAAGGGTTTGACTTTTACGTGTTTCCATTCTTCAGGGAAGGTTTCTGTGATGATGGATGTATTGAAGATGGCGGTGAGCTTGTTACTGATCATCTTGCACCCAAGGTTGAAGATGTGGTAGGGACAGTGGTCTGCGCGTGATCCTGAGTGGATGGAGTACATGACGGCTGTGGAGTTTGGAGTGGTGAGCTGGTCCCTAGTAGTGAGCAGGTGCTCGAGGTTTGCATCTGTGGGAGTGAAGAGGCTGAGGATGTTGGCAGCGGTGATAAGGGGTTTAAAGATTTTGTAGATGGTGGAGATCTTGTTGTGGATTTAGTCCGCCAGTGTGTCGCAGAGTTCCTGGGAAGGGGTGATGATGTTTTCGGTGGCTGAGGGGTTGGAGAACTCTCTGACAATGCTGAAGAGTTCTTTGCTGTGGTTAGAACTGGCTTCAATGCAGTCGGCCAGGGTGCTCCTTTTCATCTCTTTCAGGAGTTGGTGGTATTGGTTGAGGGATGTCTTGAATCTGGTTTGGTCCATGGGTTCCTATCCAGTCGCTTGCAGTTGCGTTTTATGGTTCTCAGTTCTGTGTTGAACTAACTGGCCTGTTTGGAGGATCTCTTGAGTTTGGAGGGCTTCACGGGGGTGACTCTGTCAGCACAATCGGTGATCCAGGTGAAGTTCTTGACAGCCTGTTCTAGGCTGGTTGAGGTGTCAGGGTGAGAGATGTTGAGGGTGTCTATCCACTGGCTCTCCGATACTTTGTTCCAACTGCGGTGTGAGGTGCTGGGCTGCTTGGTGGTGGTGCCGGGGGATCCAGTGATGGTGAAGTGGATGATGGCGCGGTCTGTCCAGGAGAGCTCGACGACACAGCTGTACTTGATTCTGTCACTGACCGTGAAGATAGGATCGAGTGTGTGTCCTAAGGTGTGTGTGTGGTTGGTGACTAGTTGGGTGAGGCCGATGTTGTTCATGCTTTCGAAGTTGGCGGTGTTGGTGTTGTTGAGATCATCAAGGTGAAAATTGAGGTCTCCAAGGAAGATGTAGTGTTTGGAGTCAATGGCGAGTGGGGCAATGAATGATTGCATTTGGACATGGACTTAGAGCGGAAAGTGGAGCGGTTGGGGTAACGGCCCGTGACTGGGCCCGCAACTTTGAGCAGGAACAGGATCAACGCGAGTATCACTGTTTCTTTTTTTGTGTTCAGTGATATATATATTTGCCTCCTGGTCTTGAATCACCTTCAGGCGCATTAAGGCACAATGCTTATAAAACTATTCTGATCCAGTCTAGTGCCTGGAGGACATTTTAATAGGAGAAATCTGTGGTCAAAAGTATCCATCTGAATGTCAAAGCAATAGTGCTTGGTGAATGTATGCATAAATGCCCATGTAGCAGCCTGGCAGAAATCTAGTATTTGAACACCCCTCACCAAATATGTCGCACCAGTCTTGGCTCTGGAGGAATAAGCCAATAGGCCCCTCACGGGTCCTGTCCTAAACCAGAGCATAACATGTACACAGGACCATCCACCTGGATAAGGTTTGTTTCTGTACTGCCTTCCTCTTGTTAGGATCAACAAAGCCCTTGGCACGCCTTCCTACAATCAATGTAAACACTGACAGCTCTCTTTGGGTTTAGCCGGTGAAGTCTCTCCTCCTTAGAGGGATGTGGCAGAGAGAAAAAGGCAGGAAAAGTAATGACTAGGCCACATGGAAGGGTGCCACAACATTCGGCAGAAAAGAAGCACAAATTCAATGTTCTGTTGCTTCTATAAAGATTGCAAATGCCCTAAGGTTTTGTGGTGCTAGCTTGAGAACATGAAAATGTCAGCTCAAAATCTAGAAAAGCAAGGTTTTTAATGGCCTCTGAAACTTTAAGTAGCAGAAAATGGACCAGTGCGTTGGAAAAAGAGCATTCCAGTGTGAGGCTGCCTTAAAACCAAAAGCGTACCACCCTGCTTGTCTTTTTTGATTTTTGGAGTCCAGCACAAGAAGGCATTGGCAGAGAGAAAAGAGTATGCCCAGACAAAGCAACTGAATGGGTAATTGATAGCTGTAGGGCAGTAGTGTTGTTAAGTACTTTAATGCAAATGCTTTGAAACAGAACTTGTTTGTGATTGAGGACCCACTTTAAATGTTTATGGTTGCCTTAGATTGAAGCAGAACTAAGAAGATTAAGTAGACATTCACTAAAAGCATTAATGGACCAATAGAAATGGATGCATGTTGAAGCAGGAAGGCCTAAAAAGACATTTGCACAGTTAAGTCAGGGCCTCACAGCGGAGTGAATGACATGAAAATGAGTGTCTCAAGAAAGAAATGGAAACATCTTTTTTCAAACTTTTTATCTGAAGAAAGAAAGAAGTAGTCACCTTCTTACTATAAAGTTGGAAGAAAGAGTGTTGTCAAAATAAACACCTAGGTTTGCCACTCTAGAAGAAGGGGCCTGCCAGTGTCGGACCACCAGGTGGCAGGCTAGACCAAAGGGGGGCCTCCCATAACCACCACCTCAGTTTTGTCGGCACTGAGCACTTGTAACTCATCCAAGCCAGAGCTTCAGACAAGCAAGTACAGAAGTTGCAGTGAGCTACGTGAGAATTAACATCCAATCTTCAGATAAGTTGCATATGATCCGCTTAGCGCTTAAACGAAAGACCAATAGAACAGAACAACTTAGCCATCAGGGCAACGTAAATATTTAAAAGCGTGGGACACAAGGAGGAAATTTGGGGAACCCAAGACACCGATATAGGTGCAGAAGAAAAAGTGGGAAGCATTACATCTTGACTGCAGTCAGTAAGAAATGAAGAGACCCAGCCCAAGGCCACATAAAGTCTGCCAATCAAGATACAGTGGAAGACTAGATGAAAAGCGGAGAGTATGCTGTACCAATTTGTCACAGAAGATGGTGGTGTATGTGGGTTATATTGACAGTGCCTGCAGCTCACTAACAATGTGTGCAGAAATACTTGCAATGAGGAACATCGTTTTGATGGTTGACAGTTTCAAAGAACAGCTGTGCTGGGGTTTGAAAGACATGCACATTAGGAACACAAGGGCCAAGTTAAGGTCTCATTGAAGTATAATGATGGTTGATCAGGTAAATGCAAAAAGGCCTAAAGCGCTAACACATAACCTTTAATTATGCTCACTATAATGCCTTGCTGGGCCAAAGATAGGAGAAACAACAGATACCTTGGCCTACAGAGGATCAAGGTGATGATCCCCACAGCATGTCACAAATTTCGCTCAGCAATCTGAAACGATAAGATTTGGTCAAGGGTATATAGCCGCTATAATCACACTCATTACTTCAGCAGGAAGGTCAAACCTGCTCAGCTGTCACTCCTGAATCTCTATGCTTGGTGTTGCCATTTGCTAAGAAAGCAGGCCCTCCCGAAGAGGTAGACGGGTCAGAGGGCAAATGCTCAGGCTCAATACATAAGGGTAAAGCACTCTCCTAGTCCAACTTGGAGCAATCAAGATGGTCTGAGCCAATCCTTCCCGATCTTAAGAACTCAGGGCAAGAAAGTTAGTGTGGAAAAGCGAAGCTAAAAAGAAAGAGGGCCCAGCATTAGGATATGGGGTGCAGAACAGGGGAATAAAACCTACAAGAGGGAAAGAATTTGCCCACCCACCCTTTTTTCTGAATGCTAATAAGTCGCAAATCTTTTATATAACACATTAAATCACAGCAGCATGTAATACAGAGCCCACTCAATCTCAAAAAAGTGCATATGTTATTAGTTCATGTGATAATCTAATTCATTCCGTATCTCTACTTCTAATTTATAATCAATCTGTACAAATGAGTACAATATCACATTATATCTTATCCCCAATCCTCCCCAACCAGTAACTCATCCCCCCAAAATAGAAAACCTTTCATCAAACACTCTCACTCGTACCTCACTCATTCTATTAGTAAACAAATAAAATAGCAACTCAAATAGCACCAGGACCTAGCAGATAACAAAAAGTAGGTAATCATTATAATATATCACACATAATTCATTCATATACAATCTTTATAGGAATACTTTATGGCATGGGCACATATACAGTAAACAAATTCCTTAAATTAATTTCTCCAGTGTTCCGCTAACTGGACAGCCTCTTCTCAAATAAATCTTCAGACCTCCTGTACTGTCCCAAAGGACTTTTGGGTGTAACACAGCTTGCCAGCTGTACGCCGTCCTCTTGGCACACCAGAGATGATCACCATATTTAGAAAATGCAAGGGGAACTAGGAAAGGGACAGTAGCACACCTGGACCTTCAGAAAGTAACCCTATGTGTATCGGGCTGTTCTCATGTCAAGCACTATGAACTCTTAGCCGACGAACAATCAATTTCTATAGCCTGTTTGTCCTACAAAAAAGATCCTTACAAAGTACTAATAATAGACACTTTGCTTAAAGTTCCCCATACATAGTCTCACAAACGTCCTCAAATAAGGTCCATTGCTATGGGTAGGAACTCTAAAAACTCCCAGAGACAAGCTCTGTTTGGCGTCATTCACTTTCTCTGACTCATGGAAAAATGAAGAGAGTTAGTGAGGAAAGGTGTACAGGAGACTTGTGCCGTAAGGCAGATGGAAGATGTCTCACAAGGAGCCTCCAAGTGAAAACTCCAGACCGTGTTCTCAGCAGTGGCGAAAGGATACAGCTAGAGCAAGTCTCCTGGGCAAAGATGTCCTGATCCAACTCTGGATGAAGACACTATTCATGGTCTGCCAGCTTACTAGGTCTGAGTTTGTCCCCCTGGCATTGAGCAACGCTGCCAGACGATTCTCTTTCAGGGAGGCTCTCTGAAGGTCCAGCCATTTTCCCAAGGCGCAGAACATTCTTGCACAAAATAGAAGACAGCTGTCTCTTGCAGTTCCACATGGAGTTTGTGTTATCAGTTAGGTCCTGCATAGGTCTCCCTTCTGAAAGACTTTTAGAGCCAATCGAATGACAGAAAGCTCAATAGGACTTATGACCATAGACCCTAGTATTCCTCTTCCCCCAGGTAATGGCCCAACCCTGAGACAATGCATCTGTCACTACTGTGAGCTCTGGTTTGGGTATGGAAAACCATCTGCCGTATGACTGGTTGGTATCCACCTGCCACCACTGAGTCCCAATGCTGAGTACCAAAGTTGCGGGCTGTCTCCTTTGAGATACAGATGCTGTATGGTAGCAGCCCAAGTGTTGTGCCCATTGAAAAAGGAGGTTCCACTGCAAAGCCCACTTGCGCCATCAAGAGGATGCACAAGGCAATCAGTCCAAGAGGCCTCAGAACTGTCCTCACCGGAATCCAGGATTACCCGAAACTTCGCGATCATTTCCTGAATGTCCAGGACTTGTTAAGAGGGGGTGAAGGGCCAGAGCACAACCATGCCTAGGATGGCCCTATGAAGGGAATACACTGTGCTGTTGTCAGATGGGACTTTGGTTCGCTGATAGAAAACCGTAGGGAAGAAGGGTGACCGTCGTCTTGAAGTGGTCCGCAGATGATTGAGGTGAACCAGCCTTTAGCAGCCAGTCATCAAGGTTTGAGTTCCAGGTGACAAGTGGATAACTATAACATGAAAGCATTCAATAATATTGCATCTCTAATCCTGGTCGTATATGTATTCACTATCTTTGACATCAGCATAGCATATAATAAAACGTCTGTGCTAATATACTTCCAGTGGAGTTTCCAATAGTTTAAATAAAGTTTATAATATTGTGGATCACTCCTTTAGAAAGAAACAAGAGCAATAGAGTTTGTAAGCCCTATGGATGACACAGTGTGAAAGAAGCATGTGTAAGTCTATTTGTTGAAAGCTGCTTCCCTGCTTCCCAAATGTCTTTGACAATTTCACTGAAGAACAGATCACATGATTCCAACAAATTGGAGCTATTTCTGCCCAGCAAGAACGTTATAGGACATGAGCAACTTATAATCTGTACTTCAAGATGCATGCCACCTTAGGCAAGTCTCATGAGAGCTAATGGGGTATGTAGTCCTTCCTGTCTTTACTCAGGTGCTAATAGAAACACATTTTTCTAAGATGTGAGGATTCTGTCCAGGTAGCACTCAGACCCTGTGCATGCTTCCATCCTCCGCCGGTCCTGATAAAATGCACGCTCATGAGTCTCGGAGTAGCGTGTCATGCAGAACCAGTGTGAAACGGTAAGTATATCCTATGCTGCATCCAGACAGTTCCTTCTGTTACCTCCCCCACTCAGCGTCAACATCTCAATGGCTGGACTCCTGGTTTATGCAGGAAAAGTCTGTAGAAAAGCTTTAGGTGAGGGGCCTAATGATAAGAGGCTGGATCACATGATCATTCCTGTGGACCAACCCCTTCCAATCTACCAAAAACTATAACTATACTCTAACAATTCTTCCTATGTATTTCATACCTTTTTTTTCAGGATGAGCATGAATTGGTATGGAAAACAACCTTTACATCGCGGTCATTAGACCGCGATGCCTTTACAACGCGGTGGTTACAACGCGATGCCATTACTACGCAAGTCATTACATCGACTTGCAGTAGATGGCGCTCTACCATAATGAATAGTATAATTTACTATTCCAACACCTTCCCTACTGTTGCGTAGGCTGGAGTTGGAATAGTAAATTATACATTCCTAATGTTACGGCACCATCTACTACGATGTAATGACTTGCGTAGTAATGGCATCGCGTTGTAACGACCGCGTTGTCACCTACAGCGTAGAAAAGCATGCGTTGTAACGTGCTATATTCCTTCATACACTGCGGCAACTTTAAGCAGACAGTTACCAGATTCGACATGTGTTCAATGGTAAATGGAAACACAAACTTCTTTACATGCAATTGTTTAGTGTGCAACCAAACCTTTCCACTCAGCAAATATTGAGGTCTTGGATACTTGTTTCTATCAGCATAGAGCTTATAAATAGCTTGTGCGGTCTTCTGGTTTTTCTTTGTGTTTATCTAAATGTTCTTGAACTGAAGGGACTGGTGTACAGGAAGGTAAATCCAATGTTAAAATCCTAGGTTGATAACCATACATACAAAAGAAGGGTGACAGTAGCATGGCAGAATGCACAGTGTTGTTCTGCATTAATTCTGCTAACTACTAGCTATTAATCCAATACTCTTCCTTCACCAATGACCAATATCTAAAATATTATCCCACACATTGATTCAAATGTTCTATCTGTTTAATTTCACAAAGTAGTGAAATGATTCTGACCGGTGCCCCTGAGGAATCTTTTGCCCCCTTAGGCACCAAAACATGCCTCAGCCACAGGTCTTTCAGAGGCTCATTAAAAGCTGGAAATAGCTGAGGGATGTATATAAATAAGTGCATAATTCAATCATGACTGCTCCAACTGCAATAAGTACAACAGAATTAGGTGATGCAAAGCACACAGCAGTTGGCAGCCTTGACTGGAGCATCGTACACGTTTCCCTTAGCTGAATAAGTGTTATTTTTCTACACTAGCTTGCAACAATATCTCCCGGAAACCTAAGTGCAAATATCATTTTGTTCAGGAGTCATGCTGATAAGCTGGTAGATGCTGGGTTGTAGTGCCAGTTGTATATGCAGTACCTTGGAATGGTTCTCAAACCAATACTGCCATGGCTATGAGGGGGCTATGACAGTCAGATTGCATGGTTCTCTCGTCTATTGCAGGAGATGAAATGGAGGAAAAGAGTAAGTAAAGGCTCTTGACCATGCAATAGAAAATACATTTCCTACAACCCCAGTAATGAGTGCCTACTAGCATAGATACAGCACTTGCAGTTGACGCTGGTGGAGAAGAGGTCCAGATTTGATTTGCCTCTGCAACTGAAGACCTTGTTGAGCTGGGTTTGGTTCAATTCCCACTCAAAACACTCTCAGGAGGCTCAACTCAGGGTATCTGCCCAATCATCGTGTAATCTTCTTTCTGAGTCTTCCTCTTAAACCCTCCTCTGAGGAATCTTGGATCCTGGAGAGGAACAATTGCAATCCTGCCTGACATACTTACTGTCTGTCTATAGCAGTGGTTCCCAAACGTTTTAAAACCACGGCCCACTTTTTAGAACAACAAACATTCACAACTCACCTACCTTTAATGGACATGAGGTGGAACGAATTTTGATAGAAACTAAAGTATTACGTGGTAGCGCACTGCCATTTACAGACAGCACATTTTCCATTGAAATGACCACTAGATTTGCTCAGACATACAGATTTACAGATAAAACTATATAGCGCACAAATTATAATGTGTGGATATCAGGTTTCTGTGAATATCTATAATTTGTGCATCACCAAGTAAGTGTCTTGATTTGTTCTGATCCTATTAAAATCTGTTTCCAGCGCAATTCAGAATTACAAAACAAAAAGTGCTTTATTTTTGCTTTCCTAACTGCTGGATGCATAAAGTTAATTTACAGTTATTTACATTTTGTTGTGAATTGCAAAAAACAACATCCTACATTGTCACATAATTCACTTTAAAACTCTCACTTTGCAGTCAGAAGAAGAATAGTATAAAGCAGCCTCACATTTGACTTTTCTTTAAATCACCGGCAAATGTAACAAGTTAAACACAGAATTTAAAAGCATCTTAATTTATTGCTCTGAATTTTGCTACCCACCAAAAGTCATCTTGCGACCCATCAGTGGGTCGCGACCCACAGTTTGGGAAACACTGGTCCATAGCAGTACTGATGATCCTGGGAAAGAAAGAATGACATTTCTAACTGACAGCTCTAAGTTGCAGGAAATTCATCTGTAGGTTTACTTTGTCTTGTGTCTAATTGTCACTGGTGGCCAGTTCCAGCAGGGGAGAGCCTCAGCCCACCATGGAAGCATCAGTTGTTAAAGTGCAGTAAGTGTGTGTCTGACTGGAAATGCAAACTTATCACTGTATTTTCTCTTACTGTCAATCATAGTAGAGGTGTCTTTATCCATGGTCTTATGTGGTAATCGAGTGAACATGTACTTTTAATCCATTTTGTCAGAGGATTTAAAAAGATTTAAAATCCCTAGCAAAGATCTGCTGAGACAACATATGACTGACTGTTTTTTTTGCAGTTGTTGGGCCGGGAAGTGCAGTTGTAAGATTTGCTCATCTATGGGGAAGCCCCCCCCCCCTTTGTTAGTATCGGTAATTGTGCCTGGGAGCTGTATGTCTGTGAAGGGTAATGATGATTTTTGTTTGTTGACAGAAAGACTCAATTTGTGGAACTGCTTCAGAGACGCTCTTGTGGATGTTTTGATGCACTGAAATGATATTCCTTTTATCAGCCAGTCATCCAAACATGGAAACACCTGATGTCAGTGTTTTCTGAGGTAGTCTACTTCTGGCACCATCCCTTTTGTGAAGATACTTGAGGTGGATGGTGTTTAGACAAAATATCGAAAAATATATATATTGTGATATAAAAATATTGTCAAGAATATCGGGACATCAAAAATATAGTCAACAGAAATATCAAGGTCAAAATATCGTTTTTTTTTTAAAACATCTTTTTATTAAGAACATGATTGGACAATCAAAACAGCGTACATTTCTGAGCAAACGCAGTGCTCGAATCTTATTTGAAAGGCAGCACACCTGGACATAAATAATCGGGCATTACATTACAATTTCAATGGAGCGATGGCCGTTCTGCTAAATCATCACTTCTACCCACTGGCGGAGGAGCGCATATTCTGCCCCTGTACTCATTCCATGCTTCCCAAATCAGTGTCCACTTTGTGGGGCAACCTCTAGAAATATATATAGTCTTCTCTGTCACCATACACCAGTCCATATCTTTCCGCCACTCATCTAGTGTAGGTGGGTCTCGCGCCTTCCATTTTCTAGCTATATTCCTCCTGGCAATCATCAGCCCCAGAGTCACCCATATTCGCTCTTTAGAGGTCAAATCCGTCGGGTCCCAGATATTCAGGAGACATAATTTGATGTTACAGTCTATACTGTGTCCCATTACTCTCTCCATGCACCCCGTGACCACTGACCAGTACCTTTGGATGGTCATATACTCCCATAGGGTATGAATAAAAGTACCTTCCTGACCACATTTTCGAGCACACCCTGCCTCAGTAACATAACCCATTCTCACCAATGTCGGGCCAGTGAGGTATATTCTGTGAAGTAACTTCAATTGCACTAGACGAAGCCTCGAGGAAATGGCCACCTCTCTGGGAGAGGCCAGTGCTTCACGCCACTCCTCGTCATCCAACCCCGCCACATCATAATCCCATTTTGTGCAGAGCCGGAGTAGGGGGTCCACCGTATTATTGATCAGTCTTTTATATATTAACAATATGGCTTTTTCCGGGAGGTTCCCATCTAGGACCCTGTCTTCGAGCGGGGAGAATTCTGGTGGTGCGTCTCCCTCTTTTAACACCACCTATAAAGCATGGCAGATCTGCAGGTACCTATAGTATTCAGTGTCCGCCAATTCATACTCCATCTGCAGTTGGCCAAAGGGAACTACCCCACCCCCCTTCCATAGGTCGCCCACCCTTGAGATACCAATCAAGTCCCAACGATCAAAACCCCGGGTGCGTCTCAGCTTGCCCAACTGATCTGTGTGCCAGATTGGTGTGGCCTGTGTGATCTTGCCCTCCCATCCCAAACTCTTCGTAGCAGCCTTCCAGATTTGGATCGCGTGCCCGGTGGGCCCAGTCAACTTCAATTTTGCTGGATTCAAATATAATGCACCTGCAAAGCTACCCCTAGGCAGGAGCCACCTGCCCATCTGGAAACCCGGGTCATCCGGCGGTCGATACGTGCAGTGATTTATTGCTGCAAGTTGTGTTGCCCAATAATATTTCTTAACGTCTGGGAGGGCAATTCCCCCATCGTACCACCCCTGTGTCAGCTTCTGAGTGGCGATTCTCGGCGGTTTACCATCCCACAAAAGTTCCCTAAGGATGCTATCAATGTCTCTAAAGTATGCAGACCCCACTGGGTGGGGCGTGTTTTGCAGGACATACACGAAACGTGGGAGGGACATCATTTTAAATAGGGCCGTGCGCCCTAAGAGGGACAGAGGGAGCGATCTCCAGTGAAGGACATCTCTCTTTAGACGCCATAGTGGGGGCTGGAGATTATGTTCGTCAAAACGTGACAGGTCCTTGGATACCCAAATCCCAAGGTATTTAAACTCGTCCTTCGCTTCCGTGATAGTGAAACCCCTGAGCAATGAAGGTGTAGCTCCACTGAGGACATAGAGTACGGATTTCGCCCAGTTAATTCGATAGCCTGCGAATCTACCAAAACTAACATAGATATGTAGAATCCTGTTAAGCGAGGCTGCTGGTGACGCCAAGCACAATAAAATATCATCTGCGTACAATGAGATATGGTCTTCCCAGGCCTCCGCCCATCTAAGTCCCCTGACCACTAGATCTCTACGTATCCACAAAGCCAGCGGTTCGAGCGTCAACGCAAAAAGCAGGGGTGAGAGGGGGCATCCCTGCCGGGTGCCCCTGCTGAGTGTAAAGGTACCCGATTTCCTATTGTTGACTACCACTTGAGCCAAAGGATCTTTATATAGGAGCCGAATCCACCCAATGTATTCCTGGCCAAACCCAAGTTTCTGCAACACCGCAAACATATAGGGCCATTCAATGGTATCAAATGCCATGGCCGCATCAAGAGACACAACCACTGCATCCTCCTCGATTGTCGCAGTGCGGTTGAGTACTCCCTGAAGTCGTCGCAGGTTAAGGGAGGTGTTCCTAGCAGGCATAAAGCCTGATTGATCAGGGTGCACCAGCTTTGTGATTACCCGTAATAAGCGAGCAGCCAATACCTTCGCCAATATCTTGGCTTCTGTGTTTAGCAATGATATTGGCCTATATGAGGAACACTGACCTCTCGGCTTCCCTTCCTTAGGAATGACCACAATCGTCACTAATCTCTGGTCAGCGGGAAGTAATCCCACTTCCTTACTTTCTAGGAACATTTTAGTTAGGTAGGGTGCAGTTTTACTCATGGTCAGCTTATATAATTCTATGGGTAATCCGTTTGGACCCATTGCCTTACCCCCCCTCAGGTCCTGAATGGCCTTTTCAATCTCTATGCTAGTCAGCTCTTGGTCCAAGTCCAAGCGCTCCTCCCCAGAGAGCAATGGGAGCGAGATGTCTCTTAAGAAGGAGACCGCCTCTTCCTCTGTGTATGGCATCTGCGACGCATAGACGGTCTGGTACTATTGGCCAAATGCGTCTGCTATCTCTTGAGGTTCAGTGAGTTTTACACCCGGCACGTCTCTATTTCTACCACTACTCTATTTGCGAGGTCCCTACGATCTAGCCAGGCCAACAACTTACCAGCCTTGTCCCCTACGTCGTATATTTTGCTAATCATTGCCCTGTATTGTGCCCTGGCTGATTCTGTAGCCAAGTCGGTATATTCTTTTGTTTTCAATTGCAGTGCCTGCCTCGTATCATCTGTGCTGTCTTCCTGAAGAGTGCTCTCAAGCTGCAATATATCTTCTTCCATGCGAACTAGTTCCGCCTGTTTCTCTTTCTTGGATCCCGCTATGTGGGCTAAGGCTACACCCCGGATGACCACTTTGTAGGCCTCCCATAGCGTCAGAGTGGAGTCCACGAGCCGTCATTTTCCTGGAAATATAGCTCCGTATCTTGGGTAAGTTTGTCTCGTATTTGAGGGATTTTAAAGTACCACGGGTTGATAGGAACCGTTCGACCCGCTACAGGCTCGCCCACCTCCAGTCGGCACCAAACGGGCGAATGGTCTGAGATACCCCTGACCAGGTGGTTTACCTCTTTGACACTACTCATTTGGCTCGCCGGAGTCACCACATAATCTATCCTGGACATACTACGATGGGCCCCCGAGTAGAAAGTGTACTGTTGCTCATCCGGATGAAGCTTTCTCCATGTATCCACCAAACCCAGTGCACCCAGGAAACTGTGTATGTGCGTTCTAGAGGGGGGTAGAATCCTTTGGGGCCAGCGGTCAAGTGAATCTGAAACAATGGAATTGAAATCCCCCCAATCATAAGCCGACCCTCCGGGAGATCAAGAAGGAGGTTGCCAAGGTCCCTAAAAGCCGAGGCTTGGAGACCCGGGGGTATGTAGACTGAAACTAGATTTAACTTGCGACCCTCCCACGTCCCTGTGATCGCCACAAACCTTCCGAGGTTATCAGTCATGGTACGATCAATCGACATGGGGAAAGTGTTGCGCACCATTATACCCACCCCCCTGGATCCCAAACCAAACGCCGAATGTGCCACAAGTTTAAACCCGCGCCTCGACATTGCGTTGCATGCGTTTCCTAATAGATGCATCTTCTGTATAAGAATCACGTCCAGAGAATGGCGTTTTAGGAACTGAAGCACAAGTCCCCTCTTTATCTTATCCCCCAACCCGTTAACTTCCAGGATATCAATCGCAGTCCATGTTTAGCCATTGAGGTCATACTCATCTAAGGTGATAAACTGCCGTTGCAGGGGGAGCCCTGCACTGCACCAGGCGTATTGTGTGGCATTGAGCACCCCTCCCGCCCCGCCAGGTGTACCTCCCACCTTATTGATCATGCTCCTTGCGATATAGCTAATGCACCACATGTTGCCCAACTTGTCCGAATTGTGTGTCCTGAAAAAAACTAAACATCCCTTCCCCCCGTAGTAACGCTAACGAAGCTCACTGAGCGATTAATGTCATAATCCTGCATGATGTCGGAAATGTTATGTAACAAGAACCCCACCCCCCTGAACTTAAACAACTGTACCCCCCTCCCTGACTACCTGCATGGCGGACACGGAACCTCCCGCCACCCCCAATTTGCAGAGTGCCTATCGCCCACCCTTATAACTCGAGGTGCGTGTGCCCAACCTGGCACCCGTCAAACCAATACAGCCAATTACTAATTAAGTAGCCAGGTAAACATATTAATTAAATCTGGAATCACATTATTCAGTCCCGCACAGACTATATGGAAATGTTATTCGTGCCATATCCCTTCCAGTGTTTCGTAGGAGAGACCCTCCAGTACCAGGTTCTGTGGAGGGATATCTGCAGTTCCTTTACAATTACAGTGAATCATACAGACCAGTTATCATTTGGTGCCATCGTCTTCTGCTTGTTCATTTAGCGGGGATCCTCCCCCCGATCGCCTCGAGGCTGCTCTCTACCGTTGCGCTGACTTCGGTAATTCTGCTTGCCGGCCTGTCGCCATCCGTCCAGCCAGTCCAACGCCTCGTCAGGGGTGATGAAGAACCAGGCCTTCCCCTCTGATTCCACTCTCAATTTGGCCGGAAAGATCATTGCATATTTCACGATCTTGTCCCACAGTGCTTTCTTTACCTCCAGGAAGCTACGTCGCTGGCGCTGCACCCTGAGCGTGAAGTCCGGGAAGAAAGTCACTTTACTATTTTGAAATTCGATTGGTGGTGAAGTGCGCGCCGTCTGTAAAATGATGTCTCTATCCCTATAGTTGAAGATCCTTGCGACTATAGGTCTTGGGGGGGCCCCAGGTTTCGGTTTACCCCCAGGCACTTTATGAGCTCTTTCTACGGTGAAGAATTTTGACAGTCTAGTAGGTTTTAGGTAGGCTGTTACTAGCTCTTCCACAAAGAGGTCCGTTGCCTGTTCCTCCACGCATTCCGGGACCCCCAGTATGCGCACGTTGTTGCGCCTTGAGCGCCCTTCATACTCATCCAGCTGAGCCTCCAGTCGTTCACTCCGAAATTGCAAGTCATTTACTCTTTGCTGGAGGGTGGAGGTGTCCTTAACCAGGGAGTCCGCTGTGGATTCCACCTCTTTGAGTCTAGTGTTCATGGATCGCATGTCTGCTCTAATTAGGGATACTTCCGAGGACACAGAGTCAATCCTGGTCTCCAGAGACGTTCGCACTGTCGTGATAGCCGTTAGGATATCCTGTAGGGTTGGTTCCTTTACCCCATCAGCGTCTTGCTGTTTTTCTGGCGGATCTTGCGTTCCCTTCTGACTGGGACCGGAGGCCTTGTCCCACGCATATTTTTCCAACTTGGCCTGCATGGAAGCCTTGGCGTTCCGACCACCCGCCATATTGAAGCCGTAGGGATCTGCGCACAGGTGAGCGAGAGCCCTCCGGGTAATCCGATTATGTCGTTCAATAGACACTGCAGAGTTCTGACGTTCCTCAAGGGAGGGAAAACATTGTCTGTGGTAGTCGTTTCCTCCGACGCCGTGCCTCTTCAGCAATACTTTCACTCTTGCGCCCTTGGTGGCACCAAAAGCGGTTTGCCGTTTGAGCCGCTAGTTATAAGGCCGAGGACCGCCTGGAAACGCTAAACTGCCATCCGAATTCCTTACAGGAGTTTAGGACCTTCCCGGTACTCCAGTAGTTGAGACGATCATGGGCCCAGCTGGACTCAGTTCGCAGCGCACCTCTGTGCCTCGCGTCTTCTCCCCTTCACAGGCCAAGGGCGGCCCTAGCCAGACCGTATGGCATAACAGCACTAGTTTCGCCCACCTCGATGTCGCGTATTTGGTGACCCTTGTCTGGTCCCACTGCCCACTTCTCAAGTTTGCTCACCGTGTCCCTGGCGTTGTTGCGTAGGCCGTCCCGCCGCCACTCTCTGTAGGCGGATGGTTGCCTTCAGCCCTGTGCACTGCGTCCGACGCTCCCGGCCCCGATCTGGTATTACAGGCTCGTTAGACCACCATAGAGAGCCGGTGAGGTGGAGGGAGGAGGGGGGGAGAATAAAAGGACACCAGCAGCACTTTTTCTTCACACTACCCCCGAATTACAATCTCAAAGGGGAGGGGCAGGTAGACTTCGCGGTCGGAGCGTTCGCCCCCTCCTAACCTTTAATAAGTCCCCGCCGTGCAGGCCCGCTCACGCCGCCTCCGCTCCTTCTGTTTCCCGCGACGGAGATCTGGTCTGGGGCCGCAGTATTTTCGCCGCGTCACTCACCGGCGCTACGGCTCTTCCTTATCAGCCGTGGCTGGGCAGTCAGCACGTCGGTCACTTCGGGCGCACGATCTCCGGCACGGCCAAGACCAGGTCCCGCTACGTGCTCCAGAGCTCACTCGCCCCTCCTCCGCTTCAGGCACAGACACTGCAGATCGGCCGCGCCACTGGGCAAATCTCCGGGTCTACTCCACCAAATCGATCCGATCACGGCTCAAAATGAGCCCACAGGAGTTGTGGGCACAAAGCTGTCGATCTCTACTCAGCAATCTCGGATAAATGAATGGATGGCTCCATTAAAGGGTGCACTCGAACGGAGCCGCCTCAAAATATCGTTTTTAGTGTTGTTTTTAATATTCTTGTAAAAATATTGATGTTGAAAATATTGTTGTATGTAATATCGTTTGTAAGTGTTAGTTAGTATGTAATGGATTGTAGTGTGTTTGATTGTATGTTTTAATTTTTTTTCTAGTAATGTATTTTTTTATGAAAAAGGTGAAGTTTGTGTTTTTAGTTGTAATCATTTATATCATTGTTTTGTTTTTTTTGTAGCGGGATATTGAATTTTTAGGGAATAAAATTGGGGAAATTTTTAAAGAATTTATATTTACATTTTTCTATACAGGGTTAATATTTTAATAATATGCAAAATAATAATTTAGAATTTTTAAGTTTATTTTATGATAATATTTTAATATATTTCAATTTGCTGTTAATTAAGATATATGTTAATGGTATGATACATTTTTTAAAAATATATAAATAAATTATTAAGTAATGAAAACATATACATATTTTTAAATAAGTAAAATATTTCGAAATGTTTGTATATTTATAAAAATGAAACAATTAACATTAAAAAAATAAAAATTGTGTAATTTAAATATTTTTTTAAATGTATGTTAATTTTTTATAAATGTTAAAAAATATGAAATGTATACAAATTTATTTACATTTATTATTGTTAAATGCGTGTTTTTTAATTAAGTCTATGAATATGAATACATATTTTAATTATTTTTAATAGTAATTAAAATAATACTTTTATAATATAAAATATAACCATGAATGAAGGTTTGTAGTTAAATTAGTGTGTTTTTACATAATATTTTACTAAATTTTATACTACTCAAAAAATGTGAGAATTTGTAATATTGATTGTCTTTCTGATATGTTTATTTTGTAATATGTTATGTAAAATATTTTATTATGAAGTGGATATTGTAATTTTAAACTATTTAGGGCCTCATTACAATGTCGGTTGGAAAGGCTTCGAACGGCATTCGGTTCATCCGAATCTGTGTCGGAACCTATGTTTTCGACCGACTCGAAAACATTTCCGTCCCACCGATTATGATACAAGGCAACCGTCCAGTCTTTCCGACTCGGTTCCGACCGGCATTCAGAGAAAACGCAGACCGCGTTTCCGACCGAGCGATTACGATGTCGGATTCGGACAGACTTTCCGACTCGGTTTGTCCGACATGGAACGGCTGTCGGAATCTGACTTTTGGGGTTCGTAGAAGGCCCACCCTTCACCCGGAGACCTCCAGTTGGGGTCCGTGGGAGTACCCATGGGTCCCCTCTTTCCAACCATGCACAGTGTTGCAGGCACCATGGGGTGCCCGCCACAGGGTGCAGGGTTTTCCACAACCACCCTGTTTTGCAATGGGAGCTTGTATTGTCAGTCAGAACACAGGCTCCCATCAATGGGAGTCCGACTGAACGGTGTTCGAAAGCATCATAATCGGTCGGTCGGACTCCCTGCATCCGAGTCGGTCGGAAACAATTCCGACACCGAAGACCGACATCGTAATGAGGCCCTTAGTCTCCAAACCTTCCTCAATATGGTTTAGATTGGAGTGGGACTAGCAAATGTCACCCCTTTAGTATTCAACATTTTCTAAATTATGGTTTATATTGGAATGGGAATAGTAAATGACACCCCTTTAGTGCCCAACACTTTTCCCAAATTGGGTTAGATTGGAGTGGAAATAGTAAATGTCCCCCCTTTAGTGTGCTTCATCTTCTCCAATATGGTTTGGAGTGGAACGGAAATAGTAAATGTTGCCCCTTTAGTGTCCAACACCTTCCTTGAATTAGTTCAGATTGGAGAGGGAATAGTAAATGTAAACCGTTTCGTGTTCAAATCCTGCTCCAGTATGGTTAGATTGGAGTTGGAATATTAAAAGTCACCCCTTTAGTGTCCAACACCTTCCTTGAATTGGTTTAGATTGGAGTGGGAACAGTACATTTTGCCCTTTTAGTGTCCAACACCTTCCTTGAATTGGTTTAGATTAAAGTCGGAATAGTAAATGTAAACCCTTTAGAGTCCAACACATTCCCCAATATGGTTAGATTGGAGTGGGAATAGTAAATGTCACCCCTTTAGTGTCCAACGCCTTCCTCAAATTGGTTCAGACTGGAGTGGGAAAAATAAATGTCCTCCCTTTAGTGTCCAAACCTTTTCCCCAATATTGTTAAATTGTAATGGGAATAGTAAATACTACCTCTTTAGTGTCCAATGCCTTCCCATTGATTTAAATTTTATCTCTACTTTCAGCCATGACCTTCGCAGTTGTGCGCCTGTTTCTACAGTCGGTAGAGCGTCGCGGTCAAGCTCAGAAGCAAGAAAGAGCTGCAGTCAGGTAAGAAAAAATGTATTCACATTTAAAAGTATATAGGTGGCTAACTTTATTGTAAGGATGGGGGGAGGTAGTTCGATGTTATTGAGTAACGTATTGTTGTATTTTTAGTGTTTGTACCACTTTTTCATTCCCATACAGGTTGCATTTGTATGCCCACGTCGGGATGGTTGTTCAAAATAGGTTTAAAAAAGTTTATAAAGAATAGTAAATGATTTTTTAAACCTTTTTGAAATAAAAACAAAATTTTCAAATTTTTGCGATGTGGTTTTAAACCACTTTGGAATTTGAATCGGGAGAGACATCACGTTGATGGAGAACACAGATGTAAATTTGTGGATGGAGTGCAATTGGAGTTTTTGACATGGAATTCAGTTTTTGGAAAGGGACATTTTTATTTTTTGAGCATTGTAGATCACATATTGGTTTTTTTTCACTAATATTTTTGGGGGGGGAACTTCGGTTACGAATTAGGATGGAACAAACTGTGCTTTTTACAGAGGGATTTTGGGAAAAGGAGTTTGGCTTACACTTTTTTTTAACACTGTGGACTGTTTTGTTAGGGTTAAGAATGCAAATTTTTTGAAAAAGACATGTTTGGGTATTTGGGATATTTTTTGGCTGTTGCATTCCCTGTTTGGATTATCAGAGTACAAAAGACTCTTGGTGACAGGTGGTTTGAAAAAGTCACCAAGAGTTGAAGACAGAAGACATTTTCAGGTAGGAACTTTAAAAAATGTGTAATTTGTAAAAAATGTGTGCTATCTCTCAATGGCATTGTTTGCACCTTCCTCTAAGCAGGTCGCATACCAGTTCCACCAGTCAATGGGAAACCTTGGCTTCCTCCTGTGACCCGACCTGCTTAGATGGCCAATCCATGTGTCCTCAAAATAATTTAGTAGTGGGGCCAATTGGTCCTCTTTTTGGGTGAAGTAGTCAGATTCAGTTATTGATGTGTACAACTTGTCCACACACTCAGGAGGTACAAAGCATAACGCTGTTCGTTTTCTTAATTCATATTGCAATTTACTGTTTGACATGTAATCCTCAACTAAGGATGTTTTTTTTTTTTTTTTCATTTTACGCCAATATGCCTGCGAAAAGTGAAAAAAACATCCTTGAATTTGGGTGGGAGGTACATTTTGCAAATGGTGTTAAACATTGTCAATACAAAGTCAATTATCACTTTTCTATGAACTTTGATTCAATGTTTTGGTTTTAATCACTGTTAAAAATTCAGTGTACATTGAGGATTGCTTGTCAGGGAGTAACCTGTACACAAATGGGACTGTTTTGTTATTTATGTTAGCATGAATAGTGTATATTTGGGCAAATGGATGGAATGTGGACTTAAATGTTTCATCCATCATCCAAATATCACTATTCTCAGGGGTTACCAGCTTATAGGTTGTGCTAAATATTAATATTCTTTTCTGAGGGTTTTAAGTAATAGTTCAGGGTTAATGTTAATGTCTGAATAGGTTTGTGGGTTTGCTCGTTGGGGATTACTTGCCTGTTTTTGTCTCTGGATCATCCTTCTAAGATTGGGTATTGTGGGCATACTACTGGCTACATGCATAGGAATGTTTAGTGATACTGAGCCACAGGGTTCATTGGAGGTGGGTGCAAGTAATTTTATCTCTTGTATATTTTCTTGTACGTTAATCTCCATTGCAGAAGCAGAGTGGTTATGCTCGGAGGTACTTTCAACAGTATCACCTAGAGTAACCGCTCTGCCTGTACAATGGGATGAAAAATACTGCACATACCTCCAATGACTCCTTGGCTCAGTCCACCTATCCTGACAATAAAGGTAGGCACGATACATTAAGAGCCTGTTTCCTCTTCTTGACTTCACAAAACGTGATGCAATTATTGTTGGTTCTGTTAAGAAAAAGAAACAGATAAAAATAAGTTTTTATGTTTATTATGCTGTTTTCATTTCTGACCTCTGCTATTTTGCCTGCTGAGAAAAATGCAAAAGGTTTTGTTAATTTTGGCATCCTGTGAATAAAGTAAACTGTTAAGGTGCCCAGTTGAAAAGTGGAAGTTCTATTGTTTGTTAACTGTTTCACCTAGAAAAAATGTATTCAGTTAAGCAAGGAGAAATGTAATATCAGGTTTATTTACCTGAAGTATGGTCTGTTCTGGTAATTTAAGGAAAGGTTTTGAATGTTGGGCTTTTGGCCTTTGAAGAGGTTTTAAACAATGTTGGGATTTTCCTGTTGGATGTTTTCTGTCTGTTTAGAGAAAAAATTAAATATGCTATTTGTTTTTAACATTTTGACATTGTTCTGCTTTACTTTGCAGTTGCTATCTTTTTTTACTTCATTTACTTCAGACACTGTTTTTTTGTGAGGAAAGAATTTGTGCTTTTATTCGAAGAAGTTTCAGGTTTTATCTTTGCTTGAACTTTCAGTTTAGCTGTGTTGAAAAAACAGATAGAAAATGTTTTTTTTTAAATCTTATTCACCCACCCTCTCTGTCCATCACCTGTTCTGAGGTATGGCCCCTGAAGAGTTAAAATAGTATATTAGGCCCCAGTCACTGTCCAGCACCTTCCTTGAGGTATGCCCACGGCGGAGTCAGCAAAGTAAATTAGCCCCAAGTCACTCTCATGCACCTGCCCTGTGGCATGCCCACAGCAGAGGTAGAATAGTAATTTGCTCCACCCAGTCACTGTTCAGCACTGCCCTGAGTTATGAGCTCGGCAGAGTTAGAACAGTAAATTAGCCACCAGCTACTGTCCAGCACCTGCTCTCAGATATGCCCCCAGCGGAGTTAGAATAGTAATTTGCCTCCTGTCACTGTCCTGCACTTGCCTTGAGGTATTCCCCCCCCCCCCCGGCGGAGCTAGAATAGTAAATTAGCCCCCCAAGTCACTGTTCCAGCACCTGCCCTGACGAATGCACCCGGCAGAGTTAGAATAGTAATTTGCCCCCTCACCCCCAGTCACTGACCCGCACCCACTCTCAGGAAAAGGTATATTTCAAAACATATGTCTTTTTTATTTACTTTTTGAAAATTAAAAAATGGTAAAAAAATCCTAGTAAATTTTTAATGAAGATATTGTTAAAATGTTACATATTTACTTATGTTATTTCCAGTTAGTGCACCGTAAATAAATTAATTGGATAATCTGTGAATTTCGAAAAAGAAAAATTAATATATGTCTATCGGATGTATCTGGTTATTTTTTAATGTGCTTTGTGTTAACTTTATACTTACTTTGACTGATAGATGGCAGTGTCTCCACAGCAAACTGTCGTTCCTCTCAAACTCTCGCAGAAGCATGTGGTCACGAGCAGTGTCGGTGTACCACTGCTCACAAAATGGTGGACGGCTGATTTTATACGTTTTCATTCAAACAAAAATATATTTTGGGATGTGTATTTTAAGATGCGTTAGATTCTGACAGAATGTGTATTTATTTCTTTTGGTGAAAAATTACTTTTATTCGACTTTCTCATATAGAACGACAGCCATTTTACTTTTGGATAAGCTGCACTCATAGTGTTAAAATAAAAGAAGGACTACTGTAGAAACCGAATCATTTGAAATGTGCTTAAGTAATAGATGTATTGTGATATGCTTTATTGCCAATGATTATAGCTAAAATGTGCCTTGAGTAACATTACTGCGCTGGCTTATTTTTCGTACTTTTCGGGAATAAAATATATTTTTATTTATTTATTGATTATTTTTTTTGCCATTTTGATTGCAAAAACATATTTGTACATATACTTTAATGGCGCGCTGTGAAGGTATGCGTGGTAATGGTATGCGTAGAAATGGTATGTATGGTAATGGTATGAATGGTAATGGTAGTATTAATATATCCCAATGTGATAGTGACATGCATAGTTAAGACATGTGTTGTTTGGGCAAGTTAGTGATAAAGACCGCGTTGTAAAGTCTTGCATGGTAAGGGCATTCGTTGTTCCATCATACATTCATGAGGAGATAGACTTTTTTTTTGTTTCATTTGACAGCCATTTTTTGTTACTGATACCTTCTATTTTGTCAATTATTTATGTTATTTTCAGTCTACTTCCCCTGGAACCAGGTCAGGTTAAGGTGGTGCTGTTCGTCGGAACAGTAAGTCCTTTTTTAAGGACTTTTCAAGGGTTTTGAGGGTAGTGTGGATTTAGGAAGGAAGGTTCAAAGTTAGTTATTGTGTTGTTTGTTGTTTTTTCGTATATTTAGATATATTGGTGTTAGTGTTTTACACTAATGTGTTGTTTGCATTTTTTTACACAGTTTTAATAATGTATTACTATGGGGCTGATTATGACTTTGGCGCAGTTGCGCTGGCTCTCCGCCGGCGTGGCTGCGTCAAATCCACACAAAGAACGCCCGCCTGATTATGACTTTTTCTCGTGCAGGGAGACAGTCGTTTTGCCGTTCCCATGGCGGTGCCAGAAAAACAGGCACTGCAATGGGAACGACAAATATTTTCCAGCATGGCATGGACGTCACCGTCCATGCCGTGCCGGAACTAGGGGTGCAAGCAGACCAGGGGGACAAGGTGTACCCCTGAATGCATCCCCATGGCGGGGGAGCCTTGGTTCCTCCACCACCAAACTTTTCATGACAGGGAGCCCACCATGAAATAGTTGGCAGTGAAGGAACTTGTTATTTGTTCAGCAGGACTGTACCAGTCCCGCTCAGCATGTTACATTGCGCCTCCGCCATCGCCAGGGAAAGGCAGTTCCCTGACGCAGGCAGCGGTCCACCGCCAGTACAACTTTGAAAGTCATAATCCGGCAGACAGTTGACCACCACTGCTGTGCCACCGCGAGTGCGGAGGTCGGAAGACAGCTGCACTCGTAATCAGCCCCTAAGTTCTGTTAAATTGTGTGGTGTTAGTTATATTTTGATGATTAACTGTTATGTATATGTACTTTTGGGAATGTAATGTGCTTTGCAGGTGGGTTTTGTCAATTTCTTTTAGAGGTTTTAGTCAACTAACGCATTCTATGGGCATCTGGAAGTGTTTTCTTTTTAAAAGGAAATCAGTTTGCTTTATAATAAACCAATGGTTTTTACTTTGATATCCATTTTTTTCAAGTTTCCTGGCGCAGTTCTTTTTTTAAAACAGTTTTTTTGGTTTTCATGGGACCTTGATACTCTGGATTACTTTGAGGGATTTTGAATGGAATCGTTATATATTTGCATTTTTCGGGGGATTTTTGGATTCATTTATCTCATTTTTTGTGGATTACTAGTTTTTGTTACGTGGAGTCAGAGAAAGATCTACAGCTGTAGAACAGTAAGTTTTAATTATTTAAATTTATTCTGGGTGAGAAATATAATATTACATTGTTTATATTAGATATATGTGATTGTCATGTAGAATTCTTTAGATTATGTATTATTATTTTATGTGATGGATTGAATTTTGTTTTATCTATTTTGGTTAGAGATAGTTATTTTTTTTAAATAATTATATATATTTTTATTATATCAGTCTTTATTAATATTGTTATTTTAAACAGTTGTTATATAATATTATATTTATTATCTAAAAAAATAGATTTGGTATGTTGGTTTACAGTTTGTTGTACATCTTGAGGACTTTGGTAGGTCACAATTTATTTCACATATGCTTTTAGCTATCATTTATAAGTAATGTAGTTCTTTGTTATATATGAAGAGTTTGGCTTTAAATTGTAGCATGTCGTACATTCCTTTGGTTAGTTTGCTAAGTTTAGGGCCAATTTGACTAACAATTTGCTCCATTATTAGTTTTTGATAGCTTTGCTCTTTTGTAATACTTCTATAAATGTGTATAGTGTAGTTTGAGTTCTGCCTAGAATGGATTGGAAGGCATAGTGCCACCCTTCCATTGCGTTGTTTATTTTGGCTTACTGTGCCAAGGTGCTGATATAGACATCCCACCATGGTATTTGGAATTTGAGTTGGTGACTGTGTCCGGAACGATGTAGTCTGCCAAACCAAGTGTCTTCAAAATTGTTGGCAGAAAGGGCTTCCTATTAGTAGGTTGTAATGGCTGGCTACCTCATGACAGAGACGTAGGATAGTGCTATCATTTTATTTATTTCAAAGGCAAATTGGCTATTTGTGGATTATTCTACACTAAGGGGCCGATTACAATGCGGCCATAAAAGGCTCCGACCCTCGGTCGGAGCCATTATGGCCGCATCGTAATGGGCCGGTCGGTGTACTTTACGACTGCCTCATTACGATGGAAGCGGTCGTAAACTAAACCTGCCAGTCATTCCGGCTCACCACCCACAGGTTCGGAGAGCCCGTCTGCCAGTTGGAATCCGGCCTGTGATCTCAAAGGCGGGCATTTCCGCCCTTGAGATTACAATGTCTGGTTTCGGCAGCCTTTCCGTGCTGGCCTTTCTGACACAGTAAGGCTGTCAGAACTCAACTTTGGGGGCCCACAGCAGGGCCCCCTTGGGTGCACGGCCTCCGGTTTGAGGCTGCCCTGTTGATCTCTGCACCCCGTGGCAGGCACCTTGAGAACAAAAGACTCTTGGTGACAGGTGGTTTGAAAAAGTCACCAAGAGTTGAAGACAGAAGACAGAAGACATTTTCAGGTAGGAACTTTAAAAAATCTGTAATTTGTAAAAAATGTGTGCTATCTCTCAATGGCATTGTTTGCACCTTCCTCTAAGCAGGTCGCATACCAGTTCCACCAGTCAATGGGAAACCTTGGCTTCCTCCTGTGACCCGACCTGCTTAGATGGCCAATCCATGTGTCCTCAAAATAATTTAGTAGTGGGGCCAATTGGTCCTCTTTTTGGGTGAAGTAGTCAGATTCAGTTATTGAAGTGTACAACTTGTCCACACACTCAGGAGGTACAAAGCATAACGCTGTTAGTTTTCTTAATTCAGATTGCAATTTACTGTTTGACATGTAATCCTCAACTAAGGATGTTTTTTTTTTAAATTTTTAATTTTACGCCAATATGCCTGCGAAAAGTGAAAAAAACATCCTTGAATTTGGGTGGGAGGTACATTTTGCAAATGGTGTTAAACATTGTCAATACAAAGTCAATTATCACTTTTCTATGAACTTTGATTCAATGTTTTGGTTTTAATCACTGTTAAAAATTCAGTGTACATTGAGGATTGCTTGTCAGGGAGTAACCTGTACACAAATGGGACTGTTTTGTTATTTATGTTAGCATGAATAGTGTATATTTGGGCAAATGGATGGAATGTGGACTTAAATGTTTCATCCATCATCCAAATATCACTATTCTCAGGGGTTACCAGCTTATAGGTTGTGCTAAATATTAATATTCTTTTCTGAGGGTTTTAAGTAATAGTTCAGGGTTAATGTTAATGTCTGAATAGGTTTGTGGGTTTACTCGTTGGGGATTACTTGCCTGTTTTTGTCTCTGGATCATCCTTCTAAGATTGGGTATTGTGGGCATACTACTGGCTACATGCATGGGAATGTTTAGTGATACTGAGCCACAGGGTTCATTGGAGGTGGGTGCAAGTAATTTTATCTCTTGTATATTTTCTTGTACGTTAATCTCCATTGCAGAAGCAGAGTGGTTATGCTTGGAGGTACTTTCAACAGTATCACCTAGAGTAACCGCTCTGCCTGTACAATGGGATGAAAAATACTGCACATACCTCCAATGACTCCTTGGCTCAGTCCACCTATCCTGACAATAAAGGTAGGCACGATACATTAAGAGCCTGTTTCCTCTTCTTGACTTCACAAAACGTGATGCAATTATTGTTGGTTCTGTTAAGAAAAAGAAACAGATAAAAATAAGTTTTTTATGTTTATTATGCTGTTTTCATTTCTGACCTCTGCTATTTTGCCTGCTGAGAAAAATGCAAAAGGTTTTGTTAATTTTGGCTTCCTGTGAATAAAGTAAACTGTTAAGGTGCCCAGTTGAAAAGTGGAAGTTCTATTGTTTGTTAACTGTTTCACCTAGAAAAAATGTATTCAGTTAAGCAAGGAGAAATGTAATATCAGGTTTATTTACCTGAAGTATGGTCTGTTCTGGTAATTTAAGGAAAGGTTTTGAATGTTGGGCTTTTGGCCTTTGAAGAGGTTTTACACAATGTTGGGATTTTCCTGTTGGATGTTTTCTGTCTGTTTAGAGAAAAAATTAAATATGCTATTTGTTTTTAACATTTTGACATTGTTCTGCTTTACTTTGCAGTTGCTATCTTTTTTTACTTCATTTACTTCAGACACTGTTTTTTTGTGAGGAAAGAATTTGTGCTTTTATTCGAAGAAGTTTCAGGTTTTATCTTTGCTTGAACTTTCAGTTTAGCTGTGTTGAAAAAACAGATAGAATTTTTTTTTTTTTTATCTTATTTACCCACCCTCTCTGTCCATCACCTGTTCTGAGGTATGGCCCCTGAAGAGTTAAAATAGTATATTAGGGCCCAGTCACTGTCCAGCACCTTCCTTGAGGTATGCCCACGGCGGAGTCAGCAAAGTAAATTAGCCCCAAGTCACTCTCATGCACCTGCCCTGTGGTATGCCCACAGCAGAGGTAGAATAGTAATTTGCTCCACCCAGTCACTGTTCAGCACTGCCTTGAGTTATGAGCTCGGCAGAGTTAGAACAGTAAATTAGCCACCAGCTACTGTCCAGCACCTGCCCTCAGATATGCCCCCAGCGGAGTTAGAATAGTAATTTGCCTCCTGTCACTGTCCTGCACTTGCCTTGAGGTATTCCCCCCCCCGGCGGAGCTAGAATAGTAAATTAGCCCCCCAAGTCACTGTTCCAGCACCTGCCCTGACGAATGCACCCGGCAGAGTTAGAATAGTAATTTGCCCCCTCACCCCCAGTCACTGACCAGCAGCCACTCTCAGGAAAAGGTATATTTCAAAACATGTCTTTTTTATTTACTTTTTTGAAAATTAAAAAATGGTAAAAAAAATCCTAGTAAATTTTTAATGAAGATATTGTTAAAATGTTACATATTTACTTATGTTATTTCCAGTTAGTGCACCGTAAATAAATTAATTGGATAATCTGTGAATTTCGAAAAAGAAAAATTAATATATGTCTATCGGATGTATCTGGTTATTTTTTAATGTGCTTTGTGTTAACTTTATACTTACTTTGACTGATAGATGGCAGTGTCTCCACAGCAAACTGTCGTTCCTCTCAAACTCTCACAGAAGCATGTGGTCACGAGCAGTGTCGGTGTACCACTGCTCACAAAATGGTGGACGGCTGATTTTATAAGTTTTCATTCAAACAAAAATATATTTTGGGATGTGTATTTTAAGATGCGTTAGATTCTGACAGAATGTGTATTTATTTCTTTTGGTGAAAAATTACTTTTATTCGACTTTCTCATATAGAACGACAGCCATTTTACTTTTGGATAAGCTGCACACATAGTGTTAAAATAAAAGAAGGACTACTGTAGAAACCGAATCATTTGAAATGTGCTTAAGTAATAGATGTATTGTGATATGCTTTATTGCCAATGATTATAGCTAAAATGTGCCTTGAGTAACATTACTGCGCTGGCTTATTTTTCGTACTTTTCGGGAATAAAATATATTTTTTATTTATTTATTGATTATTATTTTTGCCATTTTGATTGCAAAAACATATTTGTACATATACTTTAATGGCGCGCTGTGAAGGTATGCGTGGTAATGGTATGCGTAGAAATGGTATGTATGGTAATGGTATGGATGGTAATGGTAGTATTAATATATCCCAATGTGATAGTGACATGCATAGTTAAGACATGTGTTGTTTGGGCAAGTTAGTGATAAAGACCGCGTTGTAAAGTCTTGCATGGTAAGGGCATTCGTTGTTCCATCATACATTCATGAGGAGATAGACTTTTTTTTGTTTCATTTGACAGCCATTTTTGTTACTGATACCTTCTATTTTGTCAATTATTTATGTTATTTTCAGTCTACTTCCCTGGAACCAGGTCAGGTTAAGGTGGTGCTGTTCGTCGGAACAGTAAGTCCTTTTTAAGGACTTTTCAAGGGTTTTGAGGGTAGGGTGGATTTAGGAAGGAAGGTTAAAAGTTAGTTATTGTGTTGATTGTTGTTTTTTCGTATATTTAGATATATTGGTGTTAGTGTTTTACACTAATGTGTTGTTTGCATTTTTTTACACAGTTTTAATAATGTATTACTATGGGGCTGATTACGACTTTGGCGCAGTTGTGCTGGCTCTCCGCCGGCGTGGCTGCGTCAAATCCACACAAAGAACGCCCGCCTGATTATGACTTTTTCTCGTGCAGGGAGACAGTCGTTTTGCCGTTCCCATGGCGGTGCCAGAAAAACAGGCACTGCAATGGGAACGACAAATATTTTCCAGCATGGCATGGACGTCACCGTCCATGCCGTGCCGGAACTAGGGGTGCAAGCAGACCAGGGGGACAAGGTGTACCCCTGAATGCATCCCCATGGCGGGGGAGCCTTGGTTCCTCCACCACCAAACTTTTCATGACAGGGAGCCCACCATGAAATAGTTGGCAGTGAAGGAACTTGTTATTTGTTCAGCAGGACTGTACCAGTCCCGCTCAGCATGTTACATTGCGCCTCCGCCATCGCCAGGGAAAGGCAGTTCCCTGGCGCAGGCAGCGGTCCACCGCCAGTACAACTTTGAAAGTCATAATCCGGCAGACAGTTGACCACCACTGCTGTGCCACCACGAGTGCGCAGGTCGGAAGACAGCTGCACTCGTAATCAGCCCCTAAGTTCTGTTAAATTGTGTGGTGTTAGTTATATTTTGATGATTAACTGTTATGTATATGTACTTTTGGGAATGTAATGTGCTTTGCAGGTGGGTTTTGTCAATTTCTTTTAGAGGTTTTAGTCAACTAACGCATTCTATGGGCATCTGGAAGTGTTTTCTTTTTAAAAGGAAATCAGTTTGCTTTATAATAAACCAATGGTTTTTACTTTGATATCCATTTTTTTCAGGTTTCCTGGCGCAGTTCTTTTTTAAAACAGTTTTTTGGTTTTCATGGGACCTTGATACTCTGGATTACTTTGAGGGATTTTGAATGGAATCGTTATATATTTGCATTTTTCGGGGATTTTTGGATTCATTTATCTCATTTTTTGTGGATTACTAGTTTTTGTTACGTGGAGTCAGAGAAAGATCTACAGCTGTAGAACAGTAAGTTTTAATTATTTAAATTTATTCTGGGTGAGAAATATAATATTACATTGTTTATATTAGATATATGTGATTGTCATGTAGAATTCTTTGGATTATGTATTATTATTTTATGTGATGGATTGAATTTTGTTTTATCTATTTTGGTTAGAGATAGTTATTTTTTTAAATAATTATATATATTTTTATTATATCAGTCTTTATTAATATTGTTATTTTAAACAGTTGTTATATAATATTATATTTATTATCTAGAAAAAATAGATTTGGTATGTTGGTTTACAGTTTGTTGTACATCTTGAGGACTTTGGTAGGTCACAATTTATTTCACATATGCTTTTAGCTATCATTTATAAGTAATGTAGTTCTTTGTTATATATGAAGAGTTTGGCTTTAAATTGTAGCATGTCGTACATTCCTTTGGTTAGTTTGCTAAGTTTAGGGCCAATTTGACTAACAATTTGCTCCATTATTAGTTTTTGATAGCTTTGCTCTTTTTGTAATACTTCTATAAATGTGTATAATGTAGTTTGAGTTCTGCCTAGAATGGATTGGAAGGCATAGTGCCACCCTTCCATTGCGTTGTTTATTTTGGCTTACTGTGCCAAGGTGCTGATATAGACATCCCACCATGGTATTTGGAATTTGAGTTGGTGACTGTGTCCGGAACGATGTAGTCTGCCAAACCAAGTGTCTTCGAAATTGTTGGCAGAAAGGGCTTCCTATTAGTAGGTTGTAATGGCTGGCTACCTCGTGACAGAGACGTAGGATAGTGCTATCATTGTATTTATTTCAAAGGCAAATTGGCTATTTGTGGATTATTCTACACTAAGGGGCCGATTACAATGCGGCCATAAAAGGCTCCGACCCTCGGTCGGAGCCATTATGGCCGCATCGTAATGGGCCGGTCGGTGTACTTTACGACTGCCTCATTACGATGTAAGCGGTCGTAAACTAAACCTGCCAGTCATTCCGGCTCACCACCCACAGGTTCGGAGAGCCCGTCTGCCAGTTGGAATCCGGCTTGTGATCTCAAAGGCGGGCATTTCCGCCCTTGAGATTACAATGTCTGGTTTCGGCGGCCTTTCCGTGCTGGCCTTTCTGACACAGTAAGGCTGTCAGAACTCAACTTTGGGGGCCCACAGCAGGGCCCCCTTGGGTGCACGGCCTCCGGTTTGAGGCTGCCCTGTTGATCTCTGCACCCCGTGGCAGGCACCTTGAGATGCCTGCCACGGGGTGCAGGGATGAACGGCACCTCCATTTTCTCAATGGGAGCTTGTGTTACAGCCGGTTTCTGGCCGTAACACGAGCTCCCATTGAGAAAAGTGCAGTGCAACTGAACAGTGACTGTTCGGTCACATTGCATTGGGCTGGTCGGGACCACCGACCGAGTCGGTGTCGGGCGGAAGGAATTTCACCTGGCATCGAAATGAGGCCCTAAGTGCAGATTTTTGGAGATGTATCCATATACTGTGATGGAAATTATAGTAACAGCCTTGTATAGCTGTGTGGGGGTATATTTTTAGAATTGTTTGAATCATGGCTTGTTCAAAGTTTATGATTATTTTTTGGGGGTAGTTGTTTTGTATGGTTTAGGAGCTCGTAATAAGTGCTGCTTTGTTTATTTGGTAGTAGAGCACATATAAAAGGTATATTTGTGTCTTGATATTCACCATGAATGATGCATATCTGAGTAAATGGTCATGTACAAGGAAATGTTCCTCACTATGTGTAATTGTTAATTGTTCAGGTATGTCTATGTCTTGGTATCATCAAGGGGCAGATGGGGTATCGCTGGTGGCTTTTTTAGTTTGTGCAATTAATCTTTTTAAAGTGGGGACAGGTTGTAGTTGCCCTGTTATGTGTTCGGGGACTCTCAGTAAACAATCCTTCAAGATTTTCCTTTTTCAGTCCTGGGAGCTACTGCCTGCCTCTCTTATATCTAGCAAAATTTCTCATTAGTCACATTTGGGGGTGGTTTGACAGTGCTATCGCTGTAGACAGTGAAGATGTTAACAGTGTTGTCATCATCAGTGCCACTGTCAACAGTGTCTTCATTAGTGTCTTTAACGTCAATTGTGTTGTACTCTCTTACATGAATTACTACATCATCTTGTGTTATGCTCGCTTACATAAATTACTACATCATCTTTTGTAGTTGCCCTCCCATACCATCCATTAGAATAATATTTAGCACATTTCCAGCTTGTAGATTCTGATGATGCACTTTCCTGACTGTAGGTGTTGCCCATGTGATTTAGTAACTGCTTTCCTTTCTGTGAAGTGATAAATTTGGCTGGCTCTGTCATTGTAACGGGAAGTATTGTAATAGTATAAATATATATCTTTGAACCTTTGCACGTTTGTCATTAACATGTTTAAAAATGCTTTACTTCTATTTTGTATACTTACATCTATGTTGTGGTGAGATGTTCCACCCGGATTTGCAGCTTTTCTTTTGGAGGTGTTTTAATGTGCAGAAGTGCTTTTGTTTCTGTTGACTCAAAAGAAAAACACAAGTTATATTTGAAATGGTACTTTGTTGATAGTTTGTAGGGGTTGAGGTTGGTAGGTTTGTTTTTGTTTGCTCTTTGGGTGAGTTTATCATTAGCTATTTATTTATGTATAGTTACTTTCTTATTTCTTTTTTCAGGTTTGTGATAGTTGATATTTTCTGGTAGTTCATTGGTTTTCAAATTGTAGACTTTTTCTTCTAGGAGGTCTGTGTAAAAAAGATAAAAGTTGGAAAGTGTATTAATATGCATATGCTATTTTACAGTTTTAGGTTTGTTAACAGTTACGTTTTAGTTTAAATATAAGTGTTACTTACTTGATTATGTAGTTGTTGAGATGTATATTTTTCTTCTTTAGTGGTTTGTAGAAAGAATACGGCAGAGTTTCCCCGTCTTGCAGCGTTTGTCATTTTTAAAGTATTTAGTTGTTCTAAATAGTGTGCCCTTTATAGTGTAGATTTATTTTTTTGTTTGATTTATTGGATAAAGTTGTTTATAGTTTAAATTTATTGGTTGGTTTACTATAGTTAAAAAAAAATCAGTTGAATCTTTCTATGGTAAACACTAATTTGTGTTTTACTATTTATGTCTAATATATAGTTTCATATTTTTGTTTATAAATTTAATAATATATGTATATTTAGTAATATTTAGGTAGGTGTTTACTTGTTTGTAGTTAATGTTAATTATTGGGGGCTTATTGTATGTTTTTTAGGATTTTTAAATCTGTAGGGTGAATGGTAAATATTTTGTTGATATAATATATTTTCATTTAAATTAAATATGTGTTTAACATGTTTTGGGTTTATTTAAAATAATTGTTTTTTGTGAAAAGTTTTTTTTAGTGTTTTATTAATGATCATTTAATTACTTATTTTATGTTTATTTAAAGGTAACGATATTTTTGTTCCCAATAATTTTGTTTCAAATAATTTTGTTTTCGATATTTTTAAAAATGAGATTTGTGTTCTTGATATTGGTGGTTTTTATAATTAAGTATACTGAGTCAATATTTTTGTTAGCGATATTTAATTTCCGATATTTTGGTTTTCGATATTAGTTGGATCGATATTATGTCAGTGATTCCAGTCGAATTTGAAACCAAACAGGAGCACTCTGAAATTATAATGGCAAACAGCCGCTTCGAATCTCAGATATTTTGGAAGTTTGGGGTGCATAAGAAATTATGAAAAAAAGTGTCATGCAAATCCAATGTCATAAGCTTCTCTTCCATCAAGAGCTGAAATATATCTCTCAGTTGAACAACTGGTTTTTGTTGTATTCATTAAACTATCAGGTCCACTCATTCAACTTCTTTCTGACAAGGAATAAAAAAAATTGTTTCCCTGGGATTTGAGGACAGATTTCCTTGCTTCTTGTCATAATAAAGATGATTTTGACTTGCAGCAAGCAGAGATGGTGTCATCCTACGAGGTGTAGTGGGCGGAGGCCTGAGCCTATCCTTCACTACATGGTTGACCAATTGATCCATACTGATGGCACTCCGTTCCTCTAAGAAATTTGAAATCTTTCCCCACATGGAGTCTGCGAGGATGAATGAGCGGGTGGGACAGCATGAATCTGTGGTAAGTCAGTGTCGTCTGCTAGCATCCTGTACCCTTGACTGATTTCTACCTTTTTGACATTGGGCTTGCTTCTTATAGGCCAATACAAGTGGTGTTCTAAATTATTGCTGACAATAGGACTTACAGTAAGACCACTGCGCACAAATCAAATGTGGAACATTCTCATGAACATTTCCCTATTCTTGTTCAATTATAATATTCTCTTCCTGTAAGGGAGAAGCGGATGTGCTGGGCATTACAAGTTGACTTGGGAACAACTGTGCTGATTCCACTTGATACAGCGGGTGCTGCAGCTCATGAGGAGGTTGTTATGGTGGTAAGACCAGTTACTGTATTTCAAAATGAGGGTGAACTTGGAAAATCTGACAGGTTGCTTAGTTGACAAATACTATCATAGTAGACAGTGAAGATGTTAACGGTGTTGTCATCATCAATGCCACTGTCAACAGTGTCTTCAATGCTGTGTTGTCATCAAAGGGTGTCTCAGATTTTTTTTTTTTTAAACATAATTTTATTGGTTTTATTCATGTAATCTTTACAATCAAGCATGGCATTATAATAGGTTACAGGAGTCATCAACATATTACACGGTTGGTCTTCCAATCCTACATGCAGTGGCATATAACATTTCCATTATACTTGCTATAGTCAAACAGGTTATATATGTTCAATTACGACCATTTTTATCAATTTTGTGTCTCTACACCTTCTTGAGGACTCTGTAATAAGATAGTTGAACCTGGAACATACTAAACTTCCCTAACGCCCCATTATCCCGCCCCCTCCCACCGATCGGCTCACTCCTGTACTTATCAACATAGGGTTCCGTTGTGTATAGTGGGTCATCACGTCTTAACAAATACTTTTAGTGCTTGATTCCTTAATGGGGAGTGTTGTAGAGGGGGACCGCACTACACTGCATGAACTTAGTGACTCATGGAAGATGGGACAACACTCGCTAGGGCCCTGAAGGGTCTGTCAGATCTTTAGACTTCAGTGTTTCCAACATCTGGTCCCAATCCATGGAAATGGGAGTTTTGCGCACCCCACGTAATTCCTCTCTTCTAATGATGGCGCTTTCCGCCCCTCCCCATCTGACCATCTCTGTGTGCCGTTTGTGTATTGGGGGGGAAAGAACCGACTTCCACTTCATTGTAATAGTTTGTTTCCCTATGAGGATAGCCATATCTGCGAATTTATACTGTGTTCTCTGTTTTTTCGGGCAAGGGTGAGACCTAGTATACAGCTATCTGCCGTGTCCAAGACGGAGGTGCCTGTCGTATTCTGAATTACATCCCCTACCATTGACCAGAATCCCCTCAACCGTGGGCAGTTCCATAACATGTGTAGAATATCAGCATCCACCAACTTACATCTAGGACAACTGACTTGTGCGTCTGGGTATATACAGTTGAGGCGGTGTGGGGTAAGGTATGCCCTATGTAGAATCATGTATTGGATATATTAAAATTTGGCATTTCGGGACACCTTTTTGGGGAACTCTAATGCGTACGCCCATTTTTTATCCGTCATTTCTTTACTGAGGTCTCTCGCCCATTTTTCCCATAAGGCACCAAGGAGGCCCCGGCATGCATTCTAACGCAACCACAGCACCGAGACCGCCCTCCTCGCCGCCACTGACGACATCCGCATGCTACTCGACCAGGGACACACCACGGCCCTTATCCTTCTAGACCTCTCCGCAGCCTTCGACACCGTTTCACATCGCACTCTCGCAGCCAGACTGCACGACGCGGGAATACAAGGAGCCGCCCTCGACTGGATCCAATCCTTCCTCTCCGGCAGAACCCAGAGGATCCGACTCCCTCTCTTCCTCGCCAAACCCACGGAGATCAACTGCGGAGTACCCCAGGGATCATCGCTCAGCCCCACGCTCTTCAACATCTACATGGCCCCCCTTGCCGCCATCGTCAGATAGCATGGGTTCAGCATCGTATCCTACACCGACGACACCCAGCTCATCCTCTCGCTCACGAAGAATCCCGAAGACACCAGACTCTGTTTCCAGGAAGGTATGAAGAACGTGGCAGCCTGGATGAAGGACAGCTGCCTGAAGCTAAACTCAGAGAAGACCGAGGTCCTCATCCTCGGTCCCTGCACCTATGCCTGGGACAACACCTGGTGGCCCTCCGCCCTCGGGAGCCCACCCACCCCTACAGACCACGCTCGGAACCTCGGCATCATCCTTGACTCCTCCCTCTCCATGAACCGCCAGATCAACGCTGTCGCCTCCACTAGTTTCAACTGCCTTCGCATCCTCCGTAAGACTTTCAAAAGGATCCCCCCGACTGCAGAAGGACCGTCACCCACGCACTCATTACCAGCAGACTGACTACGGCAACGCCCTCTACGCCGGAATCAACAAAACTCTTCTGCACAGACTCCAGACCATCCAGAACGCCGCAGCCAGACTCGTCCTCGGGACACCGCGCCAGGAGCACATGACCCAACACCTACAAGGCCTCCACTGGCTCCCCGTCGAGAAGAGGGTCACCTTCAAACTCCTCACCCACGCCTACAAATCCCTCCACAACATCGGACCCAAATACCTCAACGAGAGAGTATCCTTCCACGTACCCAAGAGAAAACTCCGCTCCGCCGACCTCGCCCTGGCAGAGGTCCCCCGCATCCGCAGAAACAGAACCGGCAAGAGAGCATTCTCCTACATCGCAGCCAAAACCTGGAACGAGCTTCCTGTGAACATCAGACGCTCCCCGACCCTGCACACGTTCAGGAAGGACCTCAAGACCTGGCTCTTCGACTGATCCGGAGCCGCCGCCCCCCCCCCAGCGCCTTGAGACCCTCACGAGTGAGTAGCGTGCTGTATAAACCCCTGATTGATTGATTGATTGATTGAACGCCTCTACATAACCAGCGGGTTAGGTGTCGTCCCTCACCCATCAGATAGATTGCTTGCACCTGGCCATGTGTGGGGGTTCGTTCCCGTTCAGGGACCAGTGTTTCTCTACATAATGAACAATGGTAGCGTGTGTCATGAATAACGTGTGGGGAACTCCCTGAGTATGGATGAAGTTATCGTGGTCGGCTAGTGTGCCATCTATGAACAAGGCTCCCACCGTTGTCACCCCCTCGTGTCCATTGTACGATTCTTCGTTTCGTAATTAGTCCCACTGTAGTAGGTATACCAAGTAATGGAATGTTAGGCGAGTATGGGATAGTTCGTTTGGTGTATTTCAATGTACATTTCCAATATAAGATGGCTGTTTTGAGCAACGAGGAAGTTTCAGGTGGTATTTTAGAGTTGGGTAAGAGCAGTGTGTGCAGAACTCCCAGTTCTAATTTTTGTGTTGTATATCCAATTTCGTTTAAGTTGCGGCCTGCCAGACAGTATAACAGCCATTGTAGTTGGCTAGCCATGCAGTACGCTCGGAAGTCGGGGGCTCCCAGTCCCCCCACTTCTGGTCTCAGTTGTAATTTTACGAGGTTCATCCTCCGGCGTCCCTTACCCAATATCAGCTCCATAAGGAGAGTATCTAGCGTACGAAAGACACTGGCCGGTATCAGAATCGGTATGTTAGTAAAGTAATACAATAGTCTTGGGAGTAACACCATCTTGGAGATGGCTATTCTCCCCATGACCGAGAGAGGAAGTGATGTCCAGAAGGATATCTGGGCACGTTGTGATCTAATTGCTTTCATGAGGTTCCCTTCTAGGAGGTCCTGAGGTGTTCTATATATTTGAATACCCAAGTATTTGAAGGTTTGTGGTGCAACCGACAAATCAATTGGGCCGAAATGGATGGGTTCTGGATCTTCCCTATATTGCATGAAGAATGCGTGTGATTTCGCAGCGTTAATTGCTAGACCCGAGACGCATTGAAATTGCTGGAATATAGTAGGAATAGGCTCTGGATCTACGGTTAAGTCTTTAATGTACAATATAAAGTCGTCAGCGTATGCCGACACTATATGTGTTGTCTCTCCTAGTAAAATTCCCTTCTCCGCAGCATCTCTCCGGAGTCTAATGAGTAGAGGTTCTAATGCTAATACAAACAATATCGGTGACAAAGGACAGCCCTGTCTTGTTCCCCTTGCCACCAGGTAGGGGCGAGATATGTGGGATCCAGTACGGACCCGGGCAGTGGGTGCAGTATATAGCAGTTTGACCCACTTCATATAACCAGGAGGTATGCCGAATCTGTCCATCAGTGCAAACATATATTCCCAATTTAGCGTATCGAACGCCTGTTGGAGGTCAAGAGAGATACAGCCAGTGTCACAGGAGATCTTGGCGGCGGCTTCCATAACATAGTGTAGGCGCCTTATATTCAGGGAGGTATTGCGACCCGGGATAAAACCACTCTGATCCGCGTGTATGAGTTTGGGAAGGTATGGGAGGAGCCGGCGGGCCAGAATCTTACTAAGTATCTTATATTCAGTGGATAATAAAGAAAGGGGGCGATATTTTGACATGTCTCGTGGGTCTCTATTTGGCTTGGGTAGGGATATGACTAGGGCCTGCATGGTAGTTAGTGGGAGGGACTGGGCCTCCTGTGCCGCATTGTATAGACAGGCAAGTTGCGGGGTTAGATTGTCAGCAAAGGTAGAATAAAATTCCACCGGTAGACCGTCTAGGCCGGGGGTCTTACGGCGGGGGAGTTCCTTGATGGCCGCCTTGATTTCGGCTCTTGTAATTGGGGCATCCAAGTCCTCCTGGGCATTTTCAGTTAATTTAGGGTATGTCAATCCTTCTAAGAATGTGTCTATCTGCTCCGGCAGTGCATGAACTGGGGCGCTGTATAACTTCTCAAAATAGTCACTAAATGCAGTATTGATTTCTGTCTGTGTATACACTATGGTGCCATCCTGTAATGCCACTTCCGGTATCGATATAGGGGGGGGGCGCATCACGGAATAGACGGGCCAATAGGGTGCCCGATTTATCTGCTTCAGCGTGTGTATGTTGGGTGTAAGCTCGGTGGTCTATGAGGCGTAAATCCTCGAGGAGTTCGGCATGTCGAATTCTCCCCTCCTGTAGGTGTTTTTGATTGGAGGGATCGGTATTAGCTTGCCGCTCCAACTCTTGTAGGGAATCTTCGAGTGCCGTAAGACTCTTGTTAATTTCTTGTCGGGCACCTACTGTCGCTCCTATGGATGCACCTCATAATACAGTCTTAAATGCATCCCATTCGTGATCGTCGTGTCTAATTTATCTCGAAAGACCACGTCTTCCAACATCTGTGCAAAACCCAGATCAGTTGACTGGGGGTGAGTGCTTGCAATGTTCAACACTCCATCCATCATCCCCTTTGGTTTTGCTATCTTCGCCCTAAGTTGGCAGGGTATGCCCAGACGTGGGTCCCTTGCTCACTTTGCCACTGGATGCAAGATAGCCTGGCTGATGATGGCTGTAAGCCAGAAACCGGTCCCAGGATGCTTGTTTCCGGTCCAGGGAAGACATGGCTTGGCAGTTCGGGCTGGACTGTTCCCATGAGGCACAGGGTCAGACTGATTTTCATATGGCCATGTCTGAACTGGGGTGGCGGAGTGAGCTAAAGAATGATGATGGATTAAACCCAGATCAGTTGACTGGGGATGAGTGCTTGCAATGTTCAACACTCCGTCCATCATCCCCTTTGGTTTTTCCAACATCTGTGGCCATAACCTCCAGGTCGGGACCGGGGAGGGTATTTTCCCGCATTCTAGTAGGATTTCAAGTGGATTGTGGTCAGATAAGGTTTTACCTAAGTACGTAGTTTGGGATATTTGAGGTGTGATAGATGAAGAACAGAATATTCTGTCCAGTCTAGTGTGCAGTTGGTGTGTTGGAGAATAGAAAGAATATTCACGATTGGTAGGGTTTTTGAGATGCCACACATCTCTGATCGCCCACCCCTCTGACCAAGCCCTCAGGAACTCTGCATTTTTAATGGAAACGGCTCCTCGAACCGGCGGGTGGGAGCGGTCTAGGTGTATGTCAAGAGTGGAGTTATAGTCCCCTCCCAGTACCCACGGGATATCCGCCCAGTCCGCTAGTATTGTGTTCAGGTTAGCGAGGAATTTATCCTGTTCATAATTCGGAGCATATACACTTCCTATTACTATGTGTATCCCGTCAAGCGTCCCATGGAGCACCGTGGATCTCCCCTGTGCATCCGTTCGCTGTTCTATTTTCACGAACGGTACCCCGTGCCTGACCCATATGAGTGCTCCTCTCGCGAATGCAGAGTATGATGTAGTGAATATTTAGCCTCTCCATTTCTTACGTATTTTGATTACCTCGGAGTCAGTTAGGTGGGTTTCCTGGAGGAAGGCTATCTGTATTTTCCTTCTGTTTAATTGGGCATGGATCCGATGTCGTTTGTGCACGGAGCCCATCCCCCTAACATTCCATGTTAACACTTTATATTTGCCCAATTCCGCCATATAAGCATCTGATCATAGGTACTGTAGCAGCCCCGGTATACACAACATATATTATGTGTTTCTAAACTTGGAGTGAGCCATTTCCCCAAAAAGTACAACGCAACTAAAAATCCCAATACTAGGACTAGCATTAAAACTTTGCTGGTCCAAATATTAAGCAAAACAATCTGAAGGTCCAATCGGCTAATTAATGCAGAAACTGAAGGGGGGGTGGTTCCTGGACAGAGCATAGAACCTTTGTTCTGGGCGGAGCTACACATTTATCAGGGCCCTTGTCACATGTAAGAGAATATGGGGCACCTAGGGGGAGGAAAACATTACAAGGCACATTGACAAAATCTTATTTCACTCCATCGTGGACTCTTGTCAGGATGTGGTATGAATCAACTTCTTAGGCCGTACCCTCTCAGCCAAACAGTGTCTGCACTATTTGCGGGGTGATCGATGGAAACAACGGGTCGTTACTGTCAGAGTCAGAATGTAACATATTATCATCTGAGTGTTCAGAAGAGGATGGCGGATTGGTGTCACGCATGGCGGCCGCTGCGGCCAGCGCCGACTCCTGACCCAGCAGAGCCTGCTACGGGGACGGGTTCTTCGCTGCGATTCTGTGGGAAGATCTGGTCCGTCGTGTTCTCTGTCCCGATGGCCGTTGTTGAGCCTGTCACGTCTTCTGGTCTATATTGACCAGAGCTTGGGGGGAGAGGGTTATCTCCAGCCAGTCATTTGCCGCCTCCGGGCTGTCAAAAAAATAAGACTTCTGCTCATGCAGGATTTTCAGACGAGCAGGGAACAGTAGAGCATATTTAAGGTTTAGTGCTTGAAGTTTCTTTTTCAAAGGGAGATAAGAAGCACGCTGCTTTTGAACCAGAACTGTGTAATCGGGGTATAGGGAAATCCGGTGGTTTTCGTATTGGATGGGTGCTCTTTCCCTGGCCCTCTGGAGGAGGAGATCGCGATCCTTGTAGTTTAGGATACGGGCGATCATTGTTCTCGGCTATGCTCCAGCTGTCGGACGACCCAGTGGCATCCGGTGCACTCGCTCCACACAGAAGAGAGGCGACAATCCTTCCGGTGCTATCTGTTCTCGCAGCCACTGCTCCATGAATTGTGTTGCATTTGGGCCCTCCAAGCATTCCGGCAAACCCTGCACACGGATATTGTTGCGGCGAGCCCTGCCCTCAGCGTCCTCTGCCCTGACCTGTAGGTCAGCCAACTGTTTTTGGGTAATATGCTCGGAATGTTCTTTGTGCTTCGGTAGAAGTTCCGTCAGAGACTGTTTATTGTTTTTGACTATAGCAGATAACTTCTCATGATCAGCCTTCAGAAGGGTAAACCCAGTGGACAGGGAACCTATTTGTTGTTCAATAGATTTACGTGAGTCCCGTATCTTCTGTAAGATTAAGTCCAGTTTGTCCGCAGGGGTCTCCTCGTAAGTCGGTGGGACACAACTGATCGAGGATGATTGCGAAGTTATGTCCGATTCCCCCTGGTTCTGTTGGTCAACAGGTGGCATCTCCGATGTCTTGCCTTTTTTTCGCCCCATAGTGCAATAGCTGGGAATCAGTAGGGGTTGTATTGTTTGTGGCGTAGTGATTATATATTGCGCTCTGTTTTGCCAAACTGTTTGGGGAGAAGGAGTAGTGATCTCAACTGGGGTAGGTCATCCAGCAGCAGCTCCGGACTATTGGTTACGTTGAGGATTCAGTCCACAACCCGGACCCACCGCACTCAGTCGTGGAGTGGAGATGGGCCTAGGGGCCTCTTTCCAGTGTTTGAGGTCGTCAGCCCTATGATACAATTATAGTCAGATCAATCCTTGCATGAACGCCATGACCCGGTTTCCAATGACCCCAAGGCAACATGTATGCCCCCTGTGAAACGTTCTTACAAGCGGGGGGAGGGGTCCCAATCTATGCTCAGCCGCGCCCCATTTCTTTATCTAGTGGGTCCTGTAGAGCAATGAAAGCACTGCTTACAACTGATATACTTGACCTCGCAGGTTCCTGGGCTCTTAGTGGCAAGCAGGTACAGCCTTGAGTCTCATATGCTGCGCTCTAGCGCTTGGTCTCATGGTACTTATTTTCTCTTCTTGGCGCTTCACACAGTGCACACAGGGGCGGCGCTCGTTTTCATGTACTGCCCAGTGGTGTTGGGGAGGGACACCGATCACACCCCCTGCCGAATGCCTGGCGCGCAGTGGAGACGCAGGGAGCGGCACGTGCAGTGCAGCCAGAGTGCCTACGTGGCAGCTCCGTTGGTTACAGCGGGAGGGGGGCGCTTGTCCATACTCACTGCGCACCGCTACGGTCAGGCCCCGTCCAAGGAAAGCATACCCAGGGTCCGGACGGCCCCGCCAGGGCAGCAGCGCTCAGCCGTCGTGTCTCCGCTCGAGTTGGAAGGAGCCCCAGTGCCAGTCCGCCTCGAAATTCTTCCCCGCCTGGGAGGGTGTCGTTACGGTGGCTGTCCCAGTCCCCACCTCAGGCACCGCAGTCCGCAATCTCGTGGCAATCGGGTCCGCCCCGTTCCAAGGCGCCGGGCCCAATCCGGTGTCCAGCAACCAGGGTCCCCAGTATTCCGGCAGGTCCCCGACGGGGCATCAGTCTTCTTCCGAAGCGCCGCCGCAGCGGCCAGCAGGAACGGCCCAGCCCCGCTCAGTATCCGTCGCCAAGTCACCAGGGCGCGGCCGGTCCACACCACAGGCTCACACCGCTGCACCGACAGCACCAGGGCCTACCGCTCGGGTCCACGCGGCGGTGAGTCCACTAGGATATCTCGTTGCTTTGTGCTGTAGTCTGCGGCGCAGCAGCCCGCAGGGACTGGCACTCGTGGCAGTCTCCGTCAGGCCTCGCAGTGCAGGGCTCCACTTTTGAGCGGTAGTTCTCCGCCCCAGATATAGTCTCCGCTCGTTGGCCGACACAGTACGCTGCCGCCACACTTCTGTACCTGTATCAGGGGAAATCAGGGTCAGATGGCCCCCGCCGCCGGTGATTATAGCAGGATGAACGGGCCCTGCCTTGGAGCTCCGTTACTTTGCGGCCGCCATGTTTGGCGGTTAGCCACGCCCCCAAAAGGGTGTCTCTGATGGCAAAATTGTTATCAACGATAGTGTCGTTGTAGATGTAGGGATAGTCATTGGTTGACAGAGAAGATAAAAGTACTGATCTGCGCTTTTCCATTGATAGGTGTTGATCAGTCTGTGGATGACTGTTTAGGCGAGCGCCTTATGGTTACACATACCACATCAGGAGACGGACAGTGGACTTTGGCTGTTTTCTTTTCCTCCTTCATCAGATTTTTTTTAGATGATGCTGTAACAATCATACTTTCTTGTTAAAAGTTAATAGACCCGCGGTGTTCCCGTAATCGCAAAAATTGCAATGCGGCTGATAATTACTGTTACCTGATCCATCTGAATTAAATGGTCACTTGTGGTAAGGGCCTTACTAAGAAATTGTGATTGTCCCAATGTGCAGGACTTCCTCAAAAGAGCAACTGTAGCGAGTCATGGAATTAGGTGCATAAATATTACCCAATTCTTAGGTGACACTAGTGCATAAACTTGCTTTACTACCAACGGCTTGCAAAAGCGGGAGCTAAAACAAGAATTGCTTTGACGTGGATGGAAAGATTCATCTAATTGTAACAATAAGGAAAACTACTCCAGGATTGTTCACCATAAATAAGAGCAGAAGAATATCAGGGACGGCTCCTGGTTGTAAATGAAAAGCTTAATACCAGAATATCTGGCAGTATGGAGGGGAAAGAGTATGGTGACAAGCAACCATTTTAACTCATATGAAGAGCATAACTTTATTTACGATTTTTAAAATATATTACATTGGAATATCGAATAATAACCATGCTATGCTGCCTATTTATAACAAATGCCAATTGTATTACAGGTTGGTGCATGCGGGGTTGTTAATTGATACATAACTATTATTTTAGCATTGGGTGTGATTTAAATGAAGAATAAAAAAGAAGTTCAACAAAGTGCCTTTTTTCAGTGGATGATCCATTAACTAGCCAAAGTAATTTTAACATTCCTTAAAGGTACTCTTTATGTGAAAATCCAGCACCACATTTTAACTCCAAATAACACTTTTTTAAAGATGCAAGAAAAATGTTCTTACCTATGCTGCCACCTTTTATTGGCATGGTGAACATCTGTTGAGGAAACAAAATCAAACTGTCACTTTTTAGACAAACTCATCATCACTGTTACTTTGCTCTTATGTTACAAGTGTTTTTGTTAGCTAATTGACTTATCTATTATCAAATCTTCATACAGGTAAGTACAAAGTTTTTGTATGTTTTATAGCGACTTCAACCTACCTCCACTTGCAAATAAACGGATTGAAATACACTGTCTCTTACATAATTTAGGAGACGAGGTGCTGACATTTTTTCCTGTGTAAAGTGTGATAATCCTTCTACGTACAGAACGCCCACAACACTTCCCCCTAACTGCCTCTTCTTCTTCTCTTTTTCCTCTCAGACAGGCTGCACCAATGGGACTCCATGGCACCCTCAGGTTCCCATTTTCTCAGATCCCAGGCTGTTCAAAACTGTTAAAAGTCATACGATTTTGTTAAATGTTACTCTGATCCCCATGTGCACTACGAATCTTGACATTTTGCCTTACAGTTCAAGACTATTATTTTGAATATATGGTAATTCCTATTTATCTGTGCTGACAAGATTGTCATTATTTGCAAATGTTTTGATCAATGATGCTTCTATTTGAAAAATGCCAAAAAAGAAATATTTATAAAGAAAATGTGTGATACTTCCTACTGAAGAATACAAAATGCCCTACATTTTCCAATTAAAGTGACATTTGTTTCTTCACTAGAGTTATGAAAAACTGAAGAAAGGCAGAATAACGGAGTTGAAACTAAAAAAATACTTAACATTTTCACCATTACTTCAAATATCGTCAAGGCCCTCAACTCCACTGCTTGCTGAAATTACATTTAGCGTGGCCCATTATGCATTTTTAGGATGAAATACATTTTTATTGTATTTCAGAACATACTATAGAAAAGGAAACATTTCCCATATCCTGGCCCTCAGCAGAATCTAACCCCTCTCAAAGACCACCACCATCAATAGGAACCACATCAACCCTTTTAAAATATATAAATTGAGTGCATTTTGAAATGGACCAGTGTAGAATCTTTTCAATCATCAATGTATTTTTTGTTCAAATAGTAATTGTTCAACTTGGATTCATCCAGTATGTTTAGGCCCCTAATCTCTTGGGCATAGTAACTGTCGAAAATCCTTTGTCAGATAGTTCAACAACAGACCCCACTGTTTCCAGAACTCTCGTTTCCTCTCCTGGGTTGTTTTAAAAAATGTTTCAATCAATAGGATCCACCAGACCCTCCCCACTCTGGATGTCCATAAGTACCCCTGCAATAACCCACATCACAGATTGATTTGTTTCAATAATTATACATTGTGGTCTACAAAACCTTCCTTTTTTTGTTCTGTCTGAAGCACTTGATGCACCAAAGCTAGAACTCATCAATAAATTCCTTTTTTCTATGTAGTGGCAGGATCTGGAAAATATACAGTATCTTGGAAAGCAAAGTCATTTTGATGGCTGCAACACACTGCAGCCAGGAAAGAGTTCTATTTCTCCAACTATTAAGTTCAGTTTGTACTGTAGTCTTCAGTCTATGCATATAAGCCTCCCTAGTCACCCGTAGATTTGCCCTATGTCAAACCAAGGTATCAGATTGTGGAAACCACCTTATTAGAACCACCTCTTGAATTGCCAATTCAGACAATGAGGGAGAGGATTTAGTCCAGTTTATCTTAAACCTAGACACCTTCTGGAACTCGGCGGGTTCCTCCAGAAATGGCAGGAGTGATTTGTACAAATCTGCAAACAATGCCTGTATATCATCAACAAACATAGTGAGTTTGAACCAGACAACTTCACGCATCAAATTTGCTTTTTGATTCAAATTCTTTGGGCTAGGGGTTCCAGCTTGAGAGCAAAAAGGAGGAGGAAGAGGGAACATCCCTGTTTAGTGCCCCACCCCATTTGCATCCAGTATGAGTATCTCCCGTTAACTCTAATTCTTGCTCTAGGGGCGTGATATCCTGCCAGTAGACATCCTCTGATCTCACCCAGGACAATCTCACGCAGGGTGTCATCATGAAGCTCCAAACTACCCTGTCAAATGCCTTCTCTATGTCCAGGGAGTTCAGGGCCACACTTCTAACCCCTTGCTACCAATGTTCAAGAGGTGAAGGGCATCTTTGGTGTTATTGCTAGCTTGTCTTCCAATTATTAATGCTGATTAATCAGGGTCTTTAATAAGATATTGCAACCAGGACGGCGCACTTTTAGTAAGGTTTTTATGTCTAAATTGAATAGCAATAAAGGCCTGTAAGAGGCACAGTTCTTAGGTGATTTACCTGCTTTTAAGATCAGTGAGACTGTAGATGCCGCCATTGTGTGTATTACTTTTTTCTCTACAATTATTTCTTGGTAGACTTTCAGTAAGATGAGAAGTAGCTGAGCACAGAAGGTTTTGTAGAAAAGGGCCGTTAGCCCATTAGGGCTGATGGAGTGAGGTTTGTAAATTACATCCTCACGAAATTAAGTAACCCCATAATAATGTATTGACTGCATGAACTGATCAACTCCAGATACACTCATCTACACAGGGGGCAAACGCATTTGATATAATATACTAAACCATGTTGGCACAAGTACGTATTAATTGTTTGCGCATTGAAAAAACGTACTACTGCTGTGTTGTACATTGCACATTTTGCATGTTGTGCACAAATAACGAAAAGGTTGCTTTAAACTAATAGCTTTCGCTAGGATTTATTTAACATATGGCATCAGTATGGTGGGAGGTAAACATAATGGGTTTATTTTCATGAATTAATATTCTTTTGTGTTTGATTATTTTAGTACGGGATTGGGCCTGCATAAAAATGGCCTCTTGTTGAAACCAGCATGTGGCTGGCCTGGTCGGTGTGGACTGTGCATGCGCCAAATTGGGTTGCCTGCTCGCAGACTACAGAGTGTTCCCGATGATGCAATCCGTGTGAAGGCCATGTTGACCTGTGTCTTATTGTTTCTGTGCCACGATGCGACAGCGACTGTGGGAACAGCCATCACTACGTGCAATTTGAATGTGAAGACGGATGTTGATATTAACAAATGTAGCCGAATGTATAAATATGAATACAAGTAGTATATGAAATGAATTTGTCTTAATCCTTCCTTCGTTAGAACCGGTATAGGATGGATTTGTGGGGAGAACTGGATGAGGCGACCCTAGTATGATTTACGACAACCAATCACAGTCCGAGTTTTTACTGATACTGCAACATTGTAAGATAGTGTGCTGGAGAGAAGAGTATAATTGATATCCCAATAGGGGTGTGGCAAGGCAGTATGGCGAAGCAGTGCGGTCCGGTATAGCAGTGCAGTCTGATGTGACAGATCAGAGAGAAGATCCAAGACAGAGAGAGCAGACCAGCACAGAGACCGAGAATCTTTAGGTACGAGAACGTCACAGGAGTGCTTGGGAGGAGACTGCGACCGAGGAGGTAGATTAAGTGGGAGATAAATTTAATTGTTAGTATAGTAAACTTTGCTGCATCTGTCCTGTTATCTTTGTCCTCTGAGCCTATCTCTGGGGACCTCTTGCCACAACCTCGGCCAAGGAAGTGGGTTTCCTGATTCTTTGGTGGGTATTACCCTCCTTATTGCTTTAATTTGCAAGTATATTTCTGCAAGTTTTATGCTGTACCTTCTCTTCCCCATTCCTAATGCACGCTTTGATATCGATGCAAATGATTCATTTTGATTACATTGCTTGATAATTTGTTCTCTTATATGCAATCTTGTGTATGCGCTGATGATTAATTTAAAGAGCATTTTTAATAATATAAAAACATTAACTGAAAAAGTGGCTTTGTGGTTATTTAGTTAAGTATTAAACTGTTTAGTTAATCATAGTCACCATCAACTCTTCAACTAATGGTCCATCGACCAAAGGAAGAAGAAAGTTCATATTACAAATAGATAGAAGTATATACAAATGTTATTAATGTGAAGTGTAGTATTGTACTTAATAAAACTGACAAAATAAACCCCCCAAATCCAGCGCCTGTCCTCAGGGATCATCTATGGGTAATGTGTGATGGGCCCCGTTGTTTGGTAAAGCAATTTCTGTGTGATGAGATTTCCCTTGGTCCCTGGTTTCAGAATTTAGGGGTTGCGCTGGATCAGTTTTTCTGGTAGCAGAATGATGGTTATTATTGATTAGTTTGGTGATTTATTGATTATTGATTATATGTTAACATTCTATGTAAAGTGAGTCAGTGTTGCGTTTCTATGTAGTCTTTGGAACACATGTACGGAAGGGTATCTGGGAAGCCGGCAGAGTAAAAGTTAGCCTGAAATAAGGCAGAGGAAAAGTGTGAGAAGTGAAATCACACGGGAATAGGGACATTGTCTGTTTAGGTTATTTTAGGGACTATTGAGCGTGTATGTGATAGCGAAGGGTCCACCTGTGAAACTTTGGCCTTATCCCCAGAAGAGTAGTGAGACCTCCTCTTAACAAAAGGGTCCTCTTATGAAATTTTGGCCTTATCCCTAAGGAAGTAACAGGTCTTCTCCTAGCTTGAGTGAAGGGAAGGATAGCAGAATTGTTATACTTGCCCATATTGAAAGAAATATTCTTGAGAGTGAAAATACTATCTCTCTATATAGTAAACAGACAGTGTGGTATTGTTTAAATGTTGTGACTAATAAGTTATTTTAAAGAGAATCGAACTTAGAAAAGTGCAGATAATTTTTGTAAAGGGAGGGTCAGCAGCAGGAGGAGAAGCTGACGTCACAGAAAGCCGCGCTGGCATTGGTCAGTCTGTGAAGACAGAGCGAGCACCGATTGGTTAGTTGGTGTGAGCCGCGCTGGTATTGGACAAGATAGCGGAGAAGTAGAAAGCTCCGATTGGAAGAGTTAAGAGTGTGTTGCACTGACATTGGTCAGGTGTTTAAGGAAGTAAAAGAGTTCAACTGGTGAATTATAGTGAATTGTGTTGATAAAGATTTTATCGAGTGAAGGTATTGAATAAGTAGCGAAAATGTATTTCGAACCACCGCGACAGGAGAAATTGACTTTGTTTGGCAAAATTAAAAGATTCTTTAAAAAGGACAAACCAGTAATAACGAGAGAAGGAGTTCCTATCCCTCCACCAAAGACACCAGCGTCTTATATGATGTTAAAATATGGTTATCACACATGTATTTGGTTAGAGAACTGGGTAGGATATACGAAGAATGATGGTACACTAGCTTTCCCAGAGCATGGTTCTTTTAATTTGGCAGTATTGCGTAATTTAAGAGATAAATTGATGGCATTAGATCCAAGACATAGGTCTACACAGTTTGAAACATTAGTAGAATGGGAAGATGAAATGTATGAAAGAGAGAGACACAGAAGTGGTACAGTTCATAGATTTATGTTTGGAAGATTTCATGATGAAAAACACGAAGATAGAATGAAGAGGTGGAGAAATGGAGAGATAACTGAAAGATTGTATCCAGTTTTAATGGTAGGAGAGACTGCAGGAAATAAGTGTAAGGAAAAGAAGAGACATTTAGAGCAATTTGGTTATGGATATAACCCGAATGAAACTGACGATGAGCTGCTGGATGACATACTAGTTAAACGACCACCACCTTATCAAGAAAATTCCGTGATGGTGACACCAAATGCACCGTCAATGGAAGTCCCAATGACACCTCAAACGACACCAGTTCCAACTGTAAGCAATGTAGAGCAGGAAGAAGGAGTAGAATTTGCCATACAAACTAAAGAATTAGTTGAAAAATTAAATTAGATGAATATGAAAATAGATGCAATAACTGTGCCAGTAACTATAGGTCCAGCAATACCTGTATTTGAAAATAGACTTGTCCATGAACCTTCCTTAACTGTCCCATTAAATTCTGCTATAACATCAGTTAGTAGTAGAATAAATGCTGTAAGTGTCCAAAGTGAACAGCCCACTACAGTTATTAGATCTACACCTCCGACTAATTTAACGATTATTGAAACGCCTAGGGAAATAATGCAGATACAGCCCAAAAGGATAGAGTTGGATGAGATTCCCAGAAGTGAGGTTTCAATAGGTCCAACAACTGAAGAAATAGATGATTGGGTGAAAGGGTTACAAAGGAGAAAAACACAACCACAGCCTATAGATGTATGTAAGTTAAGAATAGATCTGGAAGAAATGATAATTGGAACCATAAGTCCAGACAGGCTAAAGACTTATCAAGATGATGAATTGATGTATCTGTGTAAGAGTATTACTTGGAAAGCGAAAAATCTACATGAAGGGTTAGTGGAAGCTGCAGAGGAGTTGTGAATGGATATAGGAAGATCAAAAGTGTTGCAGAAGACATATAAAGTGGATTTTACTGAAAAGGATATAGAAAATATGAATACGTCTGGTAGGCGATTGCAGATAAAAGAGTTAATGGTTGTTTTAAGAAAATGGGGAGACGTTGAAAGATGGAAAGGTAGATGGATGAGGAAGAAAGAAGAATTAGCTGCTAAAGAAATACATTTGCATCCCGTAAGAGAAGTGGAAAATGTAGCTTTGGAATGTCCCATGAGAGAAGTTCCAGGAGGAGGTTATGTGCATGTTCCTTGGACTAGACAGGATATATTGTCTTTTACCAATGAGTTTCCTAGGTTGAGGGAAAAACCTGTGGAATGGTATAAACAAGTTGAGAGGTTTGTGAAAGTATCGAAAGTATTGTTAAAGGATCTAGATGGATTGTTTGAAATTGTTGTCCCTGCAGATTTATGGACTGAATGTAAGATTACAGTAGATTGGCTGAAAGACGAATATCCTAGAGATGCCAAAACAGGAGCACCTTCTGATGAGGTGATGAAAAAATATCATCGAGTGATTACTTTCTTGAAAAGCTAAATTTCCCCTAAGGAAACGGATTGGGTAAAAATTGATAGAACAACCCAAGAGCCGAAAGAATCTGTACATGCCTATTATGAGAGGTTATTACAAGTCTTTAAGCAGTATAGTGGTTTTGAGAATATTGGAGACAAAGATATGGGTCATTTTGTGTATAGGTTTGTGTCTGGATTAAGACCTGAGATTAGTCAGATGATACAGCAGCATATGTTGTGCTGGCAAGCCAAAACGATCGACGAGATCTTGAGGTATGCGAAGTATTGCAGCGACGACATTGAGTCTCACCATCGCAAATTAAAAGAAAAGATGATGTGGGCACAAGTAAAGGTAGCGGAGCAGCAAGAAACTCAGTTGAATTCTCAGGCTATAAACCAAATGGGAGAAGTTAGTCAGAATGCTCAGAAATCTACTGGAGGTAGAGGTAGAGGACAAATGAGCAGAGAAACGGCGAAAAAGAAATTTCCTTGTCATGGGTGTGGAAAGAATGGACACTGGAAGAATGAGTGTAGATCAGTGCAGAGGACTAATGGAGGAAATCAAATTTTAACCCCACAGGTGCAGAGTGAGATAGTTGTGCAGCAGACACCACAACAGCAGGTAGTCACTACCCAATATCAGGTCCCGCAACCACTGTTACCACATAGTGTAAATGCTCAAAGATACAGTGCGGATACAGGGTTTCACGGAGGAGACCAGGTTGGTAAAAATACTAACACAAATGTGATTCCCCTATTTTGGATGCAATGTGATGGAAGTGATGTTGAATCGAATCAATGACGCTGCCTGAGGGGGGAGGAAGAGTGCGTGCTTGGCGCTACTCTAGAGGTAGATCAGTCAGGTCCATTTGTTGATGGAAAAGTGGAAGGTAAAGATATCACCTTCTTGTTGGACACTGGTGCTACCCGTTCTACTGTGAGAGCAGCAGAAATTCCAAACCTACCCCTCTCGGGAGAAACTGTCCAAGTAGTCGGAGTCTCAAATAAACAGATAAATACTCCAGTTACTAAACCAATTGAAGTACATATTGGTCTCTTTAAAGACATGCATCGGTTTGTAGTGTGTGACTCGAGTCCAGTGAATTTGTTAGGAAGGGATTTGATGTGCAAGATGAATTGCACAATTTACTGCACACCGGATGGTATTGCATTTCAGACACCTGATGGGGATGTCGCGTTTAAAATGGTGTTAGCAAAGCAAGGAACAGAAGTGAATGAGTTATATTCGCTTCTTACAGACAAAAGTGTGCCTGAAGAATTAATGAAGGTAGTGAATCCGGAAGTATGGGATTTTACAGGACAGGAGATTGGGTTGATGAAGAAAGTGGATCCGATTAGAATTACAGTGAAAGATGGTGTTGACTATCCAAATACACCACAGTATAAAATGAAACCAGAAGTAATAGCAGGAATAACTTCTGTAATTGATCAAATGATTGAACAAGGAATTTTAAAGGAGTTAGGGGCACATGCATCAAGGTAGGCTTTTGCGATTCCTTAATTGCGATTATTAAGGAATCGCAATTAAGGAATCGCAAAAGCCTATGCATGTAGGAATCGCTATAAAAATAGCGATTCCTAAACATTCCTTAATTGCGACTCGCTAATTGCGAGTCGCAATTAAGGAATACCTCCTCATTAATTCCTATGGGCCTAGAGGCCCATAGGAATGAATTGGAATACATTCTCAATTAGCGATTCGCAATTAGAGAATCGCAAATTGAGAATGCAATTCAAGGGTGCCAGGGTGTCAAAATGACACCCTGTTGCACCCTGAAATTGTGATGTGCACCCATGTTGCAAAGCACACACATGCCCCAAGGGCATGTGTGTGTGTAACCTAAAACTTAAAAAAATGCATTTTAGAGCATTTTTCGAAGGTATTGCAAATTACAGACAAGTTTGATTTGTCTGTAATTTGCGGTCCCAAATAGCGAAATCGCTATTTGAAAGTGCTTCTAGCATTGCATTTAAGGAATCGCAAATTGCGATTCCTTAAATGCAATCGCAATTTAGGAATTCGCAATTAATTGCGAATTCTTAAATTGCGCATAGGAAACACTTTCATGCATCTCCAAAGGCCAATTTGCGATCGCAAACGGCCGATTTTTGCGATTCGCACCGTTTGCGATCGCAAAAACCTTTGATGCATGTGCCCCTTAATGAGTAGTCCTTGTAATTCACCTATTATGGGATTGAAAAAGCCAAATGGAACCTATAGAATAGTACAAGATTTGAGAAAGATAAACAAAATTGTTGTGCCTTGTTGTCCAGTTGTGCCAAACCCAGCAGTAATTCTATACCAGATCCCACATGATGCGGAATGGTATACAGTGATTGATTTGTGTCATGCATTCTTTTCGATTCCCCTGCATCCAGATAGCCAGTATTTGTTCACGTTTCAGTTTGGGGATCGTGTTTTGCCATGGTGCCGAGTTCCTCAAGGCTATACTGAGAGTCCTTCAATTTTTAATCAGATATTGAAAAAGTGTTTGGAGGATTTGAGAATGTCCGAAGAGTCTGTTTTGGTTCAGTATATTGATGACCTACTGGTGGCATCAAAGACTCGAGAAGCCTGTGTTGCAGACACAGTTGCTTTACTGAACCATTTGGCAGAGGGTGGACATAAGGTGTCCCCTGCAAAATTACAATTCTGCCAAAAAGAAGTCCAATACTTAGGTCATAAGATTGAGAAGGGAGTCAGAAAAGTAACGTCAGAGCGTATTCGAGTGATCAGGGATATGAAGCCTCGACGACACAGAGGGAAGTGCGAATGTTTTTGGGAGTGGTTGGATACTGCAGACAGTGGATCAGTGGATTTTCCCTGATGGCAAAACCTCTACAGAGGTTAACAAGGAATGATGTGAAAGATCCAGTTAAATTGGATGGAGAAAGTATGGATGCTTTTGTTAAACTGAAAGATAGTTTGTGTAAGGCTCCGGCATTGGGAATGCCTGATTATTCAAAGGATTTTGCACTATATTGCAGTGAGAGAGATGGATGTGCACTTGCAGTGTTAACTCAAAGGCATGGAATGTCAAGACGACCTGCAGCATACTTTTCAGCTACGTTAGATTCAGTGGCTGCCGCATTACCTGGATGTTTGAAAGCAGTAGCTGCTACTTGTGTGAGCCTGGAACATAGTGAAGGGATCATAATGGGTCATCCTGTGAGAGTGTATGTGCCACATTCAGTTGAGATCCTTTTAACAAGAACACAGACTCAGCATCTCACCTATAGTCGGCTGACTAGGTATGAGAGCGTGATTCTGGGAGCAGAAAATGTGACCATAGTGAGATGTACAAATGTGATTCCTTCTACTCTATTGCCAGATGTATGGGATGAAGAAGTAAAGGATGAAGCTGAACATGATTGTTTGGATGTGACTGAATTTTGTACCAAGCCCCGTCCTGAAATCAAGGACGTTCCTCTTGAGGAATCAGATCGTGTGATGTTTGTTGATGGTTCATGTTTGCGAACTGAAAGAGGTGTATTGAGTTCTGCTTATGCTGTTTGTACTGTAGCAGAAATCCTGGAAGCATCCTGTCTAAAAGGGGTAAAATCTGCACAAGTGGCTGAATTGATAGCTCTAATTCATGCCTGCAAATTGGGAAAACGTCAGAAAGTGACCATAATTACTAATAGTCGATATGGCTTTGGCATTGTGCGTGATTTTGGAGAACTATGGATGCAGAGGAGATTCCTGACCTCTTCTGGGTCCCCCATCAGGAATAGTCAATTTGTAAAAGAATTGCTGGAAGCATTACAATTGCCAAAACGAATTGCAGTGGTCAAATGTGCCGCACATAAGTCAGGAGATGATTATGTGACTCAAGGCAACAGATTTGCTGACCAAGTAGCACAATATTGTGCAAAGAATGAGACTTCCATAAATCGGGGAAAAGCAAAAGAACATATGGTTTGTCAACTTATGTTTACTAACACTATTGAAACTTGGGATGAAGTGGGACAACTGCAGGAAGAGGCAAGTGATGAGGAAAGACAGGAATGGGAGAAAGCAGGATGTAGAAAACGAGAAGATGATGATGTATGGGTATATATTGATGGAAGACCAGTCATGCCAGATAGTTTACTTTCTCATATGGCAAGGATGTACCATGGAGTGACACATGTTGGACGAGACGCCATGGTGAGATTATTCAAACAAACCTGGTTTACTACTAGGTTCAGAACTATTGCAGAGAGTCTTTGTCAGAGATGCCTAACGTGCCAACAGCAAAATCCATGAAGAAAGACAATAGTTAGTCTGGGAACAATAGGGAGGGCAGGTGGTCCTTTTACTAGACTACAACTCGATTTTATCGAGTTACCTCCATGTGATAAGTTTAAATATGTGTTAGTGATTGTGTATTTGTTTTCCCGATGGGTAGAAGCTTATCCCACAAGGAGGAATGATAGCCTGACAGTGGCAAAACTTTTGTTGAGAGAATACATTCCTAGATATGGTTTCCCAGTCACTATGGAAACAGATAGAGGGACACACTTCACTAGTGAATTGATCAAACTGATTTGTGAGGCCTTGAGCATTCAACCAAAACTTCATTGTGCCTATCGTCCAGAGGCTTCTGGAATAGTAGAACAGATAAATGGCACAATCAAGAACAGGTTAGGTAAAGTGTGTAGATCCACAGCACTGAAATGGCCTTACGCTCTACCCCTAGTTTTGATGAGTCTCAGAAGCATTCCTGACAAAAAGACAGGATTGAGTCTGTACGAAATATTGATGGGAAGAGCAATGAGACAAGCATTTGTACCTGCGAACAAATTGATAAATATATCTGATGATCTCATCCTTGACTATTACAAAGGATTGGCTGATGTGGTACGTTCTGTGTTTCATCAGGTTGGAGCAGACGCGACCACAACACAGCAGACTCAAGCTCATGATCTAAGCCCTGGTGAGTGGGTTCATGTGAAAAGGCATAGAAGAAAAACTTGCCTAGAGCCCCGCTGGGAAGGGCCATATCAGGTTATATTGGTGACGACTACAGCAGTAAAGTGTGCTGATTTAACAAATTGGATCCATGCCAGTCACACTCAGCGAGTCCCAAGTCCACTTGAACCACGAGTAGAGCGGCATCTGGAGATCTCAAGTACAAGCTCTGAATCAGAGGGTGAAGCACAAGAAATTAGTGATGTTAGAGCAATAGAATCTGAAACTGGCGAACCTGAACCAAAAGACTCTGAAGAGCAGCTTGATGATGAATTGCTTAGCACATGTCAAGTAAAGTGGGCACCAGCTACTGGGACTGAAGAAACTGCTGTTAAACCAGAAGAAAGACAAATTTTAGGTGAAAAGGGAAAGTGTAGAGAAGAAGTAGGTGAAAGAAATACCGAAGAAGAAGAAAAAGAAAGCAAACTTAGAGTAGGTAGAAAGAAACGGAAGTACGAATTGAATAAAGAAGAAGAAGTAGTTCAACCAAAGAGAGCAAGGAAAGACGAGCAGTGGCCAAGTGGAGTTAAAAGACTGAAATATAGAGTAGTGAAAGGAAGACCAGAAAATAGGTTAGAACAAATAAGCGAAACTTCAGATCAGTTAGAACAGGGAGAGTCAGATGACGAATCAGTGCTGCAACAAAAGAGAGTGAGAAAACCAAACAAAAAGTTCAGGTCACCTGATTGGATTTATATAGTGTTAGAAGAAATTGAGGAAAAAGATTTAAACCAAAGAAGAAACAGCACTGACAACGAACAAAAAGAGAAAAGTGATCTAAATCCGCCTTAAGAGACAGTAAACAAACTAAGGTGTCGCGTTATGAACTGAAAAGTTTCTCTGAAGATTCAGAAGACGTCCTGGAAATTGGATTAAGTTCAAATAAAAGAAGGGGTAAAGAAGAAAGCTTTTGAAGTGTGGGATCACACTACATTTTATTAATATTGTCATGTCAGATACACAAGTAACTAGACCTAGATGTAGCCTTATGTGTAGATGTTATAAGGGTTGCTTATGTTTAGTGTGTATATTGATAATATTCTGGATAATATTGACAATTGTAATACCTTTACATTTGATAAAAGAAGATACACCACGTCCTAGCAATTTAACAGGTCCAAGGATAGATACTGATATTAGACAAACACAAATTACTCACTTGAAAAAACTAGATGCTAGTAGTTTACATCACAACAGATTAGTTACTAATTTTTCCTCAAATGTTTTTTATCAAACTACTTTATGAATATGTAGAAACAATGGATGTGAATGACTGTTATGTATTACCCTAGAATTATCCTCAGCCATCAGACTGGATACAGGATTTTTTTCAAGAGGAGTTCCCCTGATTGCTGGTGCGGGCCATTGATTGGCTCCGTGTGGCGTCGCTGGCGTCGTCCGTGCCGGATATTACGTGCGCGATGCCTAAATAGGCACCACGCCAGTGCGCTGACATCAGTTTCTTTTCACGACTTTCCATGCGAGGAGCATGGAGCCACAAAGAACACTGATCACTGATGTGGAAAACTTAGGGCCCTGACATGGTAACAGCCCTATTGGTAGAAATCTGTTCACAGAGCGGAAAGGATGGGTAGGTCGGTAAGGAATCTGTGGCTGAATAGAGTCTCTATCAGGTAAGGCGTTAAGGAAGGTAAGTAACTTGTTTGTCTGACAGAGACTTCTAGCCGGAGATTCCTTACTTTAGAATAGACACCCAAGCAATACCTCCCCAGAAATGGGTCTGCAAAACAATTTCAATCAAAACATCCTGCAGGACCGAACGGGCAAAGTGCCCATCCCTACGGACCTGACTGTCCAAGCAGTAGTGTTTAGTGAACGTGTGCAGAGAGGTACACGCTGCTACCTGCCAGATGTCCAGGACCGGGACTCCGCGTGCTAATGTAGTGGTCTCAGCTTTGGTGGAATGAGCGTGCAAGCCCTCTGGGGGTTGCTTCTTGGCCAATATGTAGCAGATTTTAATGCAGAGCACGATCCATTGGGAGATGGTCTGCTACTGTATGGCCTTTCCTTTCTTTGCTCCAACATCCCCCACGAAAAGGTGTTTGTCCACCTGGAACTCTTTCGTGCAGTCAAGGTAGATCGACAACCCTCTTTTCGGTGAAGTTGCTCCTCTTCTTTGGAGGGATGTCGAGTAGCGTAAAAAGTAAGCAGAGTGATGGGCTGGCCTACATGAAAGGGAGTGACAACTTTCGGTAGGAAGAAAGCTCTAGTTCATAGAACCAGCTTGTCTGGGTAGATGTTCAGGTATGGAGGCTTGAATGACAAAGTCTGAAGCTCACTGACCCTCCGGGCAGTTGTTATTGCCACAAAGAAGGCCGTCTTGATGGCAAGAAGTCTGAGAGGACAGTTGTGTAAGGGCTCAAAGGGAGCACACATCAGGAATGTCAGGACTAGATTAAGGTCCAAGTGAGGCATGATAAAAGGAGACAGAAGAAACATTTGTTGCAAACCTTTTAAGAACTTATGAACAATAGGGGATTTGAAGAGGGATGGCTGGTTAGGCAACCGCAGAAAGGCTGAGATAGCGGAAAGATAAACCTTTGAGGTGCCCAGAGCAGAGCCCTGCTGGACAAGGCAAAGAATAAAGAGATGATCCTGAAAAAGAGAAGCAGAAATTGGGTCACTCTGGTTTTCTGCACATCATGCCACAAACAGCCCCAACAGCAGGTGTATACCGTTTTTGTGGAGGGACGCCTGACTGCCAGAGTAACATCACAGACTCCGGCAGAAAGGTCAAAAGCTGTCAACTGTCGCCCCCCAATCTCCACGCAAGAAGGCAGAGTGTTGACAGGTTCGGGGGGAGAACCCTCCCTTGCTGCTTTGACACTAGATCCTCCTGAAGAAGCAACCTGATCGGAGGACTGATGGCCATGCTAAACAACTTGGGATACCAAACTCTCTGAGCCCAGTCCAGAGTCACAAGGATGACTTGGGCCCAGTCATTGCTGGTCTTGGTGAGAGCTCTGGGCAGGAGTGGTACGGGCGGAAAGGCAATCAGGAGGCCTGAGCTCCACTTGAGACAAAAAGCTTCTTTGGGTGAGAGCCACCTTGGAAACTCCAGCGGGCAGAACTGCTGACATTGCATGTTCTCGGAGGTGGCAAACAGGTCTAACCAAGACACTCCCCACTGCTGAAAGATACCTTGCACCACCTCCAGATGGAGAGTCTATTTGTGATCTGCTAGGCATCTGTCACCACTGTCCGATCTGGTTGAGGAAGGGGGATGGGTCTGCCACTGATCCAACTGCGGTTCGTTAACCACCTCTGCAGAACTTCTGTAGTTCCCTCTAAGATCTAGACTATGTTGGAGAGATTTCCCTGATGCTTTGCCAACTGGAACTTCAGGTCCCACTGCAAAGCCCGCCTATGCCAGGGGGCATGTGTCACAAGCAGGATGCAGGAGGCCATGAGGCCCAGCAGCCTCAGAGTCAGTCTCACCAAAATCCAGGATAGAGGCTGAATCATTGGTATGAATAAATGAATGAATGACTGGCTTTTATATAGCGCACGGCTACTCAGTGAGTGTCCTAGTGCTTGGCATAAAAGAACAGACGGAAGGTTGTACGCGCAGTCCGGTACAAGACGATCGGTTAAAGCTTAAATGAGTTTTTGTGGATCTTTTCAAGGTTCCTTCATCTGTGATGGAACTCAGATGGCCAGGCACCTGGTTATAGCTTTTTGCAGCCAGGACCATGAAGGAGGAGCACCCTCTATGTTTTTTCCTAAAACGGGGGACTGTTAACAAGCGAGTATTACTGGAACGTAGCGATCTACCAGCTCTGTACTCGCTGATCCTCTCATTCAAGCAGCAGGGTCCGTTGTTGTGAAGGGCTTGGTGAGTCATTGTAAGCGTTTTGAACATAATACACTTACGGACCGGTAACCAATGGAACTGCTCTTGAACATGAGAAACAGGGGAATGTTTCTAGAGGAGGCGGACTGCCATGTTCTGCACAACCTGGAGATGTTGTAGAAGATCAGTCTGATATTCCCAGGTACAGGACATTGACATAGTCTAACCTTGACAGAATTAGAGCCCTGACCACTGTAACTTGAGCTTTGCGTGGAAGGAAGTTCAGGGATTTCCTGAGCATTCTTAAAATCCAGATGCAGGATTACATTACCACCGCAATCTGGGCTTTCAAGGAGAGTTGAGTGTCAAACAGGATGCCCAGATGTCTTGCCACCTCAGTTGGGGGAGGCAGAGGGGAATTATTACTGGACCAGGCTCCTGTCCACCCTGGTATGGAGTCAGAACCGAACAATAGAATCTCTGTTTTCTCCGGATTGCAATGAAGTTGGTTCTTTCTGAGCCAGACCAGTAGGGCTTTCATGCAGAGTGAAAATAGGGGTTTGGCCGTGTGTGGGTCTCCCTTGTATGTGAGCAATAGCTGTGTATCATCAGGATATGATATGACTTTGATACCGAAGAACTCAACCAGAAATGCCAATGGGGTCATATAAACATTAAAAAGGGTGGGACTCAGTGAGGAGCCTTGAGGGACCCCCCATCTCAAAGGTTTTACTCCTGAGGAGAAAGGTTTTATCCATACTGACTGATCCCTATTTTCCAAAAAGGAGCCCAGTCAGCTCAAAGCTGATCCAGCTACCCCCAGGGACCACAACCTTTGTAACAGGATGTTGTGATCCACAGTGTCGAATGCTGCTGACAAGTCCAATAGCACCAAGGCTACATTAAGTCCTGAGTCTAGACCTGATTTGACGGACTCGATGATCTCCAAGAGTGTGGTGCTATGTCGAGCCCTAAACTTCGATTGTGAAGGGTGCAAGAGGTTGCCTTCCACTAGGAAGGCCATGATGAGGCCAGTCTAAAGTTCCCTAGAACCTTAGGATCGACACTGGCCTTCTTGAGAAGGGGAATTACATTTACCTTCTTCCATGAGTTTGGGACTATCCCAGAACGCAAAGAAGCTGAGAATAGCTCATAATAGGAGGGGGCAATACCATCGGCAATTAGTTTCAAAATGTGCGGAGGAAATGCATCATATGTGAACCCAGATCTGCAACTTGAGAATTGGGTCTTCAGTTCCTCTATCGTAGGTGGTTGGAACTTCCTTGTAGCTATTGGCCTTGGGATATCACTGGGTGTTGTATCAGTGTCCAGGCTGTTGACATTTGTTAGATTAACCTGAATTTTAGTGATCTTGCATTCAAAAACGGCACTCACCTTCATACAGAGGTCCAACTTTTCTCAAAAGACAGTGCTATAGCCTTTGGATCCATGTTGTTCGTTAAAATCTTAAAAACTTCCTTTCTGAATATCCTGGACTGGCCGTTCAGGAGGACAGGCCTGAAACTGAACCGTGTTCAGAACAGCTCAGATGAAAGAGAGCGCTTGAGAGGAAGTCAGGTGTGACTTCGGCACGATGATAGTGAACCAAAGTGAATGCAGGAGGTCTGCAGTAGTCTGGAGGTGGGAGACGACAGCCTGGGGCAAACTCGCCTTTGACAGGCCGTCGTTTACATAGGGGAAGACTGGCAACCCTGATTCCCCAGATGAGCTGAAACCACCGCCATCACTTTGGTGAACACCCGAGGAGTGCGTGCAAGGCCAAAAAGGAGGACAGTGAACTGAAAGTGCTTGTGGCCCACTGTACCACAGGTAACACCTTTGGGCAGGCAGGACAGGAATGTGGAAATATCCGTCCTGCAAGTCCGCCGATACCATCCAGTCCCCTGGATCCAGAGCAGGCAGGACTTGAGCAAGCATAAGCATTTTGAACTTCTCCTTCTTGAGGAAAAAACTGAGAGGGTGCAGGTCTAGGATAGGACGAAGGCCTTCATACTTCTTGGGCACCAGAAAGTAGCGGAAATAGCAAACACAACTTACTTCTGGCATCGGCACCCTCTCTAAGGCTTCATTGGCCAAGAGAGCCATCACTTTCTGGCAGAGCAAGGAAAGATGGTCCTCCGTCAGCCTGTCGCAAGCAGGTGGCATCGGTGGAGGGGTAGTCTCAAAGGGGAGGGAGTAGCCCTTAAGGACAATCTGCAGAACCCATCAGTCTGATGTTGTAGACCTAAATTGGGGCAGGTGATGACATATCCTGCCTCTCACTGGGTGCCCATGATGGTAAGAGGGCAAACTATAAGGGTTTGGAGACTGCGGCTGCCAGGGTGTGGTGGACTGGCCTGACCTCTGCTGCCAGACCCAAGAGGTCTGTGGGTACCGCGTCCTTGGCCATGCAGAGGCTGGGAAGCTTGCGCAATTTGGTGTCTAGGAGGATATAGATGTAGCTGGAATCCCCTTCTGTGGCAACAAAAGGAGCAAAAGGTGGATTGGGGGAGGCAAGGGGCCATGGAAAGGCCCAAGGACCTGGCCGTACCCCAGCTGTCCTTAAAGCGCTCCAGCTCTGATTGCGCCTTGCCTCCGAAGAGACAGAAGCCATCACAGGACATGTCCATAAGTGACGTTTGGACATACCCAGAAAAACTACTTGTTCTCAGTCAGGCGTGGCACCGTAAGGCCCCTGACAATGAAACCGCTCTTCCCAACGAGTTGGTGTTATCCATTCTACAACGGATCGTGAACTTAGCTGCATCTCTCCCATTGGCAACAGCCTGGGAGAGTATGGCCCGTGCCTGCTCCGGAACCATGTGCAGCACCTGCGCAACTGAATCCCACAGAGCATGACGAATAACGGCCCAAAATGCCCACAGTGTTCACGGACCTCAGTGCCAGGCTGGTGAAAGAAAACATCTTCCCTAAGGTGTCTAACCTATTAGATTCCCTATCCAGTGGGGCAGTAGGGAATGCGCCAGGATTTACATAGGAGTTAGAGGCTTGGACCACCAAGCTCTCTGAGGAGGGTGTTGTGTGAGGAAATTGGGGTCCCATGGGGTGGGGCAGGGCTGTGGCAGCAGGCAATCATCCTGTTCACCGCAGAGCCAAGCCAAACCGCAGAGCCAAGCGTCAAATGTCAACGCTCCCCCGTCTTGTCGGCCAACGGACACAGCGAAGTCAAAGACCTCTTTGACTACTTACTTTTTTTCTTCTTGTCGGACTTACCAGAGTTGCCCGACAACTTGGAGTGCGACAAGGATCGTGGACTATGCAACCAATCCTTGGACCTTCCTCTTGAGCTGGATCACGAGCGTTGCTCATCAGGCGGCAAGCAGCTTGAGGGATCGCTCCCTCAAGGCCTTTGGGTGCATGGTGCGGCAATCGACGCAGGTCTTCGCATTGTGATCGTGTTCCAAGCAAAGGAGGCATACAAGGTGCGGGTCCGTCACAAACATCTGTCAAAGACAGGCGCCTCAGAGCTTGAAGCTGGTCGTCCTGGTGGACATCCCTGCCACACCAGAAGAAGAACACTCAAAAAAGCTTTGACAAAACGTCAGAAAAGTGCAGTCAAAAAGTAACTGAAGGGATAGCTCTCTCTGGATCTGCGCTGACTGTCACGGGAAGAAAAGAGCTGATGTCAGCGCGCTGGGGTGGTGCCTACATAGGCACCACGCACATCACATCAATCGTGGACGATGCCGCTGCTGCCGCCAAGTGGAACCATTCGACACCACCTACCAGCACGCAGGAGTACTGCTCACGAAAAAAAAATCCAGATCCTATCTGACGCCTGCGGATAATTCTAAGGTAAGGAATCTGCAGCTAGAAGTCTCTATCAGATCTGAAGAACATGGTAATTCTAATCTCAATGTGAAAAACCACTAAGTATTTAGTGTACTGTTCAACAAGTATCTAAGGTCACTCTCCCACAAGGAAATCTTCAGCGTTTAAATATGCTAATCCTGTAGGGGATAACCCCTTCGGTGCGCCCCAACCCTACCCAATCTCTTATGGAGCCAAAGGGTTCACGGAGACCCTTCAGTGGTTTCATCATCTTGTAGGGTGCCCAAATTCTGGGGCAGTGGTGCCCTGGACCTCTGGAGATGTGCAATCGTGGCCCTACGACCTGCTAGAATTTCAGCTTTCCCTGGAGTTCGTCACAGTCATCTCTGTGGGGCTCATGGCGCCTGGGCCAAGGAAGGTTGACCCCTTGATAATCTCTGGCATCTCCTAGAGGCAGGCTCAGGTCAAGAATCATGTACGCCTCAGCTAAGGATTTGGTCACTTGGAGCCATCCATCCCATTAGATGATGATGCAAAAGGGGTGTCACCATTTCTATCAGATGTCTTTGCTCTGGAGGAAGGACATCACTGGTTTGAAAGATCTCCATTTCAGAAGGGTTATTCGACAGAGGTCTTAGAATATTTGCACTTCGATTCCATTATAGGATAGCTGGCCTCCATTCTTGAATGCTTTCATAATTCTCTTTATCTTTGAAGATTTGGAGACAGGCCAAAATGTCCACAGGGCCCCTGGCACCCATTCCTCAAGCCATCAACCTATAGGCCACATCGATTCGGAGAGGTTCATTGGGGGACATTTCAAGGATGGCTTCCAGTGGACCCTGGACATATGTCTTGACATCTTTTCCCTCAGAGCCCTCAGGTACACCTCTTATGTGGAGGTTACATTTATGTGACCTGTTCTCCAAATCCTCCTGCTTTTCTGAAAGAAAGCAGTTAATCTAGTACAGTTGGCCACTGTAGTCCCCCAGATCCATTGTCGTCTCATCTTGCACACTCAAATGAATCTGCCAGCCTCTGAATTCCTCCACCTCCTTCCGTACCTCTTTTATACACTTCCTCAAGTCTGCACAAACTGCACTAAACTCTGAATTAATGTCCTTTAAGAATATTATATATAATTTGGCAGCAATTTCATTTCAGAACGGTTAACAAAAACATTCAATAGCTCATCTACAGCTCAATAGTGACAACAGTGGGGGGAGATAAAATGAGCACATTTACTCAACTACAGAAAACAACATAAGGAATTCAATAACTTACAGGTTCGATGTGCTTGGATGACTTACTCTTTAGACTGGCCTAATCTGCCAGGGTAAGACCTCTGGAATTTAGAGCTGTGATGGAACAGCTGACCAAGGGGACCATTTCTGTGGTTTACAAAACCTGCCCGGCAGTTTGCAACACTGCAGGGCTTCATGGAAGAAACACTTTTTGAACATATTGATGGGAAGCTATATTAATGCACTTAAGAGAGTGGTAATCTGAGCAGACCTAAAACTGATCCAATTGAAGATCCTATATAGGACCTATTACCATAGCAGCAGACTGCACAATATGAGCTTCACAGCAAATGCCAGGTGCTTGAATTGCAAGAAGGAAGAAGGAGAAAAGCACTTTCCTCAACACTATTTGGAAGTGTAGGATGATGTTGGGGCAACTAACCGCCACTTTAGACATGGCAGAATAGGATCCCTGGACACTTGATTGCTTGACAAGAGATGGACTATGTGATAACAGGCTGTAACACATTAAGTGCATATGCATTACTATTGCCATATTGAGCTTGCGAAAGAAAAATGTATATGAAATGAAAAATAGATTGTCATGACCTGGGATGTGCTTCTTATTGTTCATTTTGTGTTTGATAACTTTACAGTGCTTTGAACCACCAAAATAAATTAAAAAAATTACTCCAAAAATGGTTTGCAAACAGCATTGTGATGTTTGTGAACATTGGGCACATAGGAAATCTAATTAAATAAAACAATCTACTTTTAATCCATATTGAGTCCCAAGACAGGAACGTAGGAAGAAGTACGGTAAAGAAAAGTTCATAATATAAGATGATAAAAAAGGAGTGAAAAACGTTAATGAGAATGTGTCCATATTACTTGTAGTGTCTTGCGAATTAGCAGTGACGGAACCCTTTTGGCTCCTAGTGAACTCCGTAGAGCTATGACGTAATGAATAGAGAGTATTGTAGTGAAGGTTACTTTAGAATGTTGATAAATATATGTGATAGCAAGCTCCGTGTGTGGTGTAGTCATTGGCAGGCAACCCGGTTGGGAAGACGCTACACTACTGTTTCGGGACAATCAGTTGATGTTCACGAATGATGAAACAGCACTGTCCACTACAGTATACGTACCTGTCATAGCGATCGTGAGAACAAGAGTCCCAGCAGCTTTTGAACTCAGTTGCACTGCCATTGCAGACAAGGACCTGCCTCTGTGGACTGCGTGAGGATTTTGAAGTAGACTCATCTCTGCCTTAAAGTTTAACACTCTGGTTCTCATCCAGCACACACTGCTGTTGAGGTGACTCAATTGCTTGACTAGTCTCTGCATGATATTCTCTGCCACCTGGAGTTAGCTGAACAAGTATTTTGGGAGAAATGCTGCAGTGGAATGTTCGGAGATGCCTTATGTTTGTGGTTGTGCCTAGGTTGTACTGCCAATTAAATGTACTATATTTCAGAACATCACCACACTCGCAGTAGATTACTCCATTGTCATATTTACAATCTGCGCCACATAAAGTTGTGAGGTACTGGAATTTCCAAGGGGTTAGGCAGTGAGGGTGATTAACTTCCAATATTTTGATGGGTACTTTGTTATCCTGGGTCCCTCGGGATCAGGTCCGAAAGGTGCTTATTCTCCAGTGTTGCCTTCTTCTGGTTGTGTGTTTTATGTACTTTCCCCACCATTAGCCACCATGCAACATAAGACTCAAATCTAAATGAAAATTACCTCCTCAGTTCTCAAGTTTTGACTAATGCCAAGCTATCTACCTAAGAGAGAGTTAACTGAAAGTGTTTTAAAGTTTAAATGGTTTTCTTTATAAAGTGAGTAAAAGGGATTGTTTGCTGCCTTATGGTACTGCCATTGTAGTGTCTAAGAGACAGTTTAATTGTTTCACAGTTGGACTGGAGTGTGTTCATTAATACAGTATGTTTTCTTTAATTGAGTTACATAGTTTGTTTTTACTTAGTAACACATCAAATAATGGTGAAGTTTCATGCATTTCAATGTACTACTTCAGTTTACGTCTTAAGAATATTTATAAACATAATTATGAAAGTAAAATTTGTGCTATCCTGTGTTGCAGCTTAAATTGCAACCTTCTTTCAATGAGTGTTTAATTTGCTGTCAATTTCCAGTGAGATAGAAGAAGTCTCTTAGAAAGAGACTGAAGGGTGAGTTATACATCTGGGATTCATGTTCAGTTGTTGGTGGACATTGAGGTTGTCCTTGCAGAATACAATCAAAAGGTTGAAGGGAATGGAAGAGGCTGTATAAGAGCTACTGAATCTTATGTTTACTATTCTGAAATGCTTTCTATTGCTGAAGAATCATTTATAATTCAGATGATTTTCCATCTTGGATGTGCTCTGTAGTTCTCCTCTTCCTATGATCAGAATGTTACTGGCACATTTTAGTACAAAGTTTAATGCATCAATGCATGAAAATAATAGCACAGATTTCATGAATAGCATTCTCTACCACTCTGCAAATCTGCAATGTCTTCTTGACATTGTCAGCTCGACTAGATTGTACATTTATACCGCAACTGCTCCTTCTCTAAGCATTTGCAGTGATCATTCATTACCAAAGCGATAGAGATTTGTAGCATACGCCAAGAAATTGCGGAGGGGATGGCAAAGTAGGGGTCTCCACTGTCCCTGTGGTTTGGCGTCCTATCCACCAACAGCAAAATGAGACCCTTTTTGTTCGAAAAAGTTAATAAGAAATTTCTGATAAATATCATCAAAACTAAGCGTGTGGTCTTTGGCAAACACAAGCTTCTATAGCATAATATGGCTTCAGTAGAAACTAAATAAAGAGAAGCCTACTTTGATAGTTTGTTGATGCAGGCTTCTCAAAACGTAAGCAGGCAGCTTCATAAAAGTTATTGTACATTAGCTTTTGTCACATCTATCATAAAGCTTTGATTGAAGTTTAGAAGCAGCTTGTAGATATGCAGTTGGCTTAAGGTCCTCTTTGTAGCCTCATTTGGCACAAAATCGGCCAACTTGAAAATACTTTTATTAGAAATCTGGATATAGATGAAGTACACCTCCAGTGCCATAAAGTCTTGAACTTGATATTAACAAGCTAATATCTGATATTTTATCCCTTGCTTCTTTCTTATTCTAATAATCAATATATATATATATATATACACAGACAGACAGATAGATAGATAGATAGATAGATAGATAGATAGATAAAATATGATTGCGATCGTGGTGCAGACCTGAAACATGACAGATCCATTGAAAGCTAAGGCTGTTTAGTGTCCAAGTTTTACATTGGAAATATGTTCAATGCAATGTCAAAAGCAAGTTGGAAAGCCCATAAGCTCTATGTAAAGCACCAATGACAATCATGAAATGGAGATGCTGGTCCTTAGTTAAAACCCAAATGCATGACAATATTTCCAAACATGGCTTAGTTGTAAAGTACCTTGAATCGAAAATGAAATAGCTTATGGAGAAGTATTTGGACATCTCTAGCAAGGAACACAAAGACGTACTTCCACATGAGAATAAGTGCTTTACCTCTAGGAAAGGGAACTGGAAAATGGAAAAGTCATCCTCCCTTTTCAATTGTTGCCCTTGTAGCAATATCTTAATAGAAACTGGATGATTTATTGTCCTATTTATGATGTTTGAGGAGCCAATGGTTAAAACATCTTTCAATTGCACTAAAAGTGAGATACATTGACGTATTGTGCTGTATTTGTAGAGGCCCCTGCAACTGTAGTGACCCTTGGGGACAATGTGCAGCAATATTGTGTATCTGGAGAACTTGGCATATGCAAGCAAAGTGCTCTGAAATTGTTAGTACCAACCTGCATTGATTTTATTATGACCTTTGTATACTAACATACGGAGATTGGTCTTTTTTTCTGCACACCTCTGTAAATCAATTGATTTTAATGCTGTCACGAATAATACGTGAAGTATAAAATCATGATCTTGGTGGTCTCTGCTAGATATATATATCACTTGACTGCATAATAGGTACTGTGAAAGTCTATATGCTCTTTTACCCGCTTTGCGTTTTGTCAATGTGTTTTATTGTGTTTATGTGGTTTATTACCTTTTACAAGTTTGTGAGGGTTAATCACTTCCCAGCAAAGGATTCTGCCCTTTGCTGCTAGACCCTTTTTTGATGTTTATGGCACTTTGTACTTAAGCTTTCAAAAGTAATCCAGAGTTTTTGGATTTCTCAGGAGGGAAATTTAAAAAAAGCCGAAATATAGCAAAACTGGAGAGAATGCTGGGTCAGAAAGCAGAGTAGTAAAAAAAAATGCCACAGTTTTTGTATTTTCTAAGTAGTAGTCCATTTGAACTATTTTTAGTTGTTTCAACCTGCTCACTTTGTGGGAGAAACAGGTGTGAAACCCATAGGTGAACATAGAAAGGAATACATTTCTGAAACCTAAACTAAACTCCAAATTCAGCAAGGAGTCATATGTGTAGATCGCTCTTGGCTTATCCAAAGAAACACATTGTTGATAGCAAAAATAATGTAAAGAAAACAAAATAGACAAAGCCGTTCACATTTTCATCTGTAATTTATTGCCCCAATGCCTGCTTTACAAAATAATATATCGTTACATCCGTCAGACCCATCTGATCACAGGGATAAATAGTGTGTCAGTTGTCCAAGAACATATAATACTCAACGACTGAGCTGCTGCTTGTAATGATTTGTCATTGTGTACAGACTATGCTTTAATTAATATGGAAACATTCAATGTATGAAAAAGGGCATGAAAGAACCATGTGCATTTTTTTATCTGCCTATGATGCTGAGTTTAGGAAAAGAGGTGATTTGTACAATTCTGAATTAGGGTAACCCTTACTATTATGTGACTCGGAAGGCATTTTACAAAATTAGCTCTTGCTTGTAGACTGGCTTACATTTGGAGGCCAAAAAGGGAGAGAAATTCAATTGATAACAAATGTTCTACTGTTCTGTGTTCCTGCACTTCTACCAATAAAATGCTACCCCACTGTGCCTGTGGCAGGAAACATCCCAAAACGCAACATGGAGACCTGAAATGTTCGCCATCAAAATTGTGCCCTTTTGCGATGGGGTAGCAGAAGTATTTGGCCCTGGATCGGCCACCACCCAGAGAAACCTACTAAATACAGACACCCAGGGGAGTTGAGGGTTGTGGGACTTGCATAGATCCTTCCACGTTTTCTTACCAGAATGCCCTGCAAGCCTAAAATGTTGGCTAAAATCATGTATTTTCCTCATATTTCTGTGAGGGGAAGTTCAGGAATCTGCAGGGATCCTCAAATCCCTATCATCCTGCAATCCCATACTTCTTCTGATAAAAATGGTACCCTACTTGTGTGGCTGGACCTAGCATATGTGGCAGTAATAGATCAACTAGGGACCAGGAATTTAATTCATATGGTCGCAGTTTTAATTCGCTCCTCCCAATCCTGTTTTGCCCCTTTTAGCTTGGAGGCATGGTTGGGGGTTTGGCCACTCCACACCTATTTTTATTTAAATAAATCCCTGGTATCTAGTGGGAGTAGGAGAGGTGGCAGGCTCCAAGGGAAAGCAGAAAGACTGCTGGGGCCATTTTGAGTTAAGGCCATGGCCTGATGACTGAGCGGGCCACTCCTACTATTTCCTTTGTTTTTTGAGTTGATGTTTACTGGGCATTCTGACCCCCACCATGTCCCCCCTGGCTGATATGGGGTAAAACATTGACTGCATTGCTCCTTTATGGTGGGGGCGTGGCCCGTCCTCACCCCTTTTTTTGGACTAATAAATCCCTGCTTCCTCGGGAGACGATTGGGAGTAGAAATACTGCTGTGCATGGAGGGGGAGGAGGGAGGTGTTCACTCCCCTCACTCCAAAGATGTTTCTCTGGTATCTAGTGGGTAGCTCTCTGTTTGGGGATCATGGTCCTGCAGTGATACCCAAGCAGGACTCCAGGTACTGCTGGAAGAGAACACTTGTCCCCTTTCTAGCTGTACATCTCCCATGCTTATTGGTGCATGGGGACAAAGTTATACCCCCCAAGCGCCGATGAAAGTGAATGCAGTCACTTTTCTAACAGTGACATGAGCACACTGTGTGTGCTTTCACAGTGACAAAAAAATAATTTCAGGACACAAGGTAAGCTCTTCCCTCACATTTTGTAACATTAGCAACACCTGTAGCCTATGAAGCCTTCGACGTCAAAGAAAACCCACAACAAAAACTACCATCATTATCAATGTCTAACCCTGCTTCCCTATTGGCCTTGGTAGGATTCTCCAATACACTGATGTATCAAGGTCCCTATCATCACTGATGTCGAAAAGAACAAGATTGTCACCTTCACCCATGACGTCGATACCTACGACAGCTACTCCATTGCCAATGATTGTGCCACTTGTCTTAATGAATGCTTTACTACTGAAGGTTATGATTTTTTCCATAATCAGTCTCAGACTGGGGATTTTAATCAATCATTTATAGAAAATTCTGTTTTATATACTGTACAAATACAGTTTAAAATGCTATAATCAAATTATTTCACAAAGTGCCCTATCTGTCTGACACATGGTGGCCTTAAATCATGTTAATGTAACACAATCAAGAATTTATTATATCTTACTTTAAAGCTGTTAGTTTCAGAGATTGTGCACACCCTGGGGAGGATTCATTACTTACAAGGATGACCATTTTTTAACACATTTTTTCTTTCTGAATTTATGACTTTTAATTATTCTATCAATACTGTGATCATTAACAATTTAGATGCATATAAAGGGTTTGTCAAGAGACTTAAACAATTATGTTTAAAAAAACACAAGGATTTTGGAGTTAAAATGAACAATTTACAGAAGAATATTAAAGACTTTGAGCATGATTATTTTGCTTCCTGGACACAAAGTGTGCTTAAACTGTCAAAACATTGGAGGCGTGGCTGGCTGCCGAACATGATGGCCACGATCTGAGACAGCTCCGTTACTGCATCAAGTGACGCCCATTAAATCCGACACCATCGGGACAGTCCCGACCGTAGAAGAATTTTCTGGTGGCAGTGCAGTGAGGGAATCACGGGTGTGCCCCCGGGTGGACTCTGGGAGGTTCTCTGAGGCTGTGGCAGAGTTGCCTGGGAGGGCCACGAGCAAGACGCAAGATGGCTGTCGTCTGAATGCGGAGTCCCGTCTAAGATCGGGTGGCCTGCCGCCCTGCCTGGACCCAATCATCTGCGACCTGGGATGGTGCGAAGTGTGAGGTCTGTGGCGGAGTGGTTTGGAGGCTGAGGTGAAGGCCCCCGGATTAGAGGAAGCAGAACGTGATGCAGTGACTGCGGTGAGAGGAGGCCAGAGGTGCGGTGGCTCCCAAGGCCCGCTGGCGGATGAAGGCTGCGTCGCGGGCAGACCAATGATCTTGCAGTAAGGCAGAGGCCTGTGTGTGGAGGCAGAAGAGGAAAGACTGGCAGGCCAGACAATTAAGCCCGTTCCCAACAGGGTCACTGAATGCCTGGACAGGGAGTAGGCGAGTGGAGCAGGGACTGACATTGGGGACTCCAGTGGATGCTCCCCAAGCCCAGTTGCCCTCTGAAAACAGAGCACACGATCGGGCTGGGGTGCTGGGTCAGCCGCCCCTGCTGAAGAGGGTCACATTGGACTAAGGGCGGCACTGCCCGCATAACCCAGGGTGCTCCTGGACACTGAAGCTGATAAGGGACCCTGCAACTTGGGATTGGGGCTCCCGGGCCTTGTAAGTACTGTATCATCCTGACACAGCGTACCCACTGATAACGGGGCAGTAGCTGTGACTGGGAACAGCCTTGGAGGAGGGATGGGTGACCTGGGGGCCTAGATATCCCCCTCCCCTGTGGTTGTGGGGTGAGGCTTTGCCTGGGTGATCCCGGATGTGGGCCTGAGGCACCTCGACACGAGAGAGAAAGAACTTTGCAGATCACTGGATCCCCACTTGTTGAGAAGCGCTGGAAGGAGATGGTCAGGAACCGCGGAGGAAAGGCATCCCAGACAAACAACAACAATAAATACACTGTGGTGAGGGCCGCGCCTGCAGCGACCACTCGGAGTGTGGATGGGGGGGAGGTGTGAACCTCCAGCCTGCGGAGAAGCCCTCTCTCAGGGAAATCATGTTGGCTATCAATGCGCTGCAAAATACGCTGGAACCTAAACTAGATGCAGTCACTGTTGATATAAACCTCCTGCAGGTGGACCTACGTAAAATGTCTGATAAAGTAACGACGGCGGAAACACAGATCTCCGGATTGCAATCCACCACCAAAAGACTGGAAGAGCAAGTCCGCACACTGTCCAAACAAAATTCAATCCTCATGGCAAGACAAGAAGATCAAGAGAGGCGATCCCGACGTAACAATATCAGGGTGGTTGGCATCCCGGAGAGGGCGGAGGGACCGAGTGTTGATCTCTATTTGGAAGATTTGATATTGAATTCCTTTTGACCCAAAAGACTGCCCAACTTCTTTTCAATTGAGAGAGCTCATAGGACGTTGGGCCCTGTTCCTAAACCAGGCGCCCCGCCGCGGACAATTATTGCAAGAACTTTTAATTACAGGAACCGCGATGCGATTCTATAGGCGGCTCGGTGCATGGTGATCTACATATAGATAACGCGTCAATCAGATTTTTCCCCGACTTTACCCTCCAGGTGCAGAGACAATGGAGGAGTTTCAAAGGGGTCAAGCGAGCCCTGCGAGAGAAACAGATCAAATATATGATGATGTACAATGCCAAATTGAGAGTCATAGCGGATGGAAAGACCTGGCACTTCACCACCCTGGATGAGGCTTGGTCCTGGGTGGAAAGTTGGAGAGTGATGAAACAGCAGGGGAGGTCAGAGGGGAAAAGAGATCGGCCTGGACTGCATAGAGGACTAGATGAGGCGGCCTTGCCGGATGGGCTGGGTCCGATCGCCTCCAAGGATGACACGTGAGCAGATGAGTACCTGCAACTGAGCTTATGTACTTTATTGACTGTTTTGGGTAGTTGGACACGTAGAACTGCTCAATGCTGACTCTCTGGGGCTGAAGGGGTTAACATTAGCTGATGGCGGGAGGACTCACGGGGCGAAGCGGCCGTACGCTAAGACTCGCCCCTTGGGCATTGGACTGCCAAATCGGGACACACATTTGTCAATGTTGGGATGTTTAGATTTGTTCTAAAGGACTATCTCTCCTTGTTGGTAGGTGGCAAAGACAACCCACCCAAGTTAGCAAACATAACTAAAGGGGCGACAGGCACTCTGCAGGTTGAGGGAGTAGGCGGTTCCAGACTCACAAAGCAAGGCAGCAGGGAGGGGGGTGTTCATGTTGAGACAAGAGAGGGTGGGGTGTTTCTGGGATTTGATGCATATGCATTTATTGCTTGTTCGATTGTTCAGCAATTACTATGGCTCGTTTACAGACCGCACATGGTACTCGAAACATCCTACATCTATATTGCATAGGGGGGGGGGGTCAGAGGGTGAGAGGACTATTGATAGGGCAGAAGTTACCTTGGCCAGATAAGATACCCCAATAAGAAAGACCTGAAGGTCTGGACCCGGAATGTGAACGGTCTGGGTAACAAGATTTTTTTTTAAACTTTATTTTTCATTTTTTACTTGTTAAAAAACAATCAACATTACAGCATACAATAGATCATCAGTATTTTGTGCATAACCCCAAGGCCTGGGTAACAAGATTAAGAGGACGTTGGTTCTCCAGTTTTTGCGCAGACACGTCCCAGATCTGGTCTTGCTTCAGGAGACCCACCTAAGGGGTCAACATTACAAAGCCATTGATAGATTTGGCTACCAGCTAGTGGCACATGCAGGTTATACTACAGACTCACGGGGTGGGAATCCTGCTCAAACGTTCTGTCCCACTTGCCGTACGCAGGGTTTGGCACGACGCCCCAAGGTAGATATGTTGCAATTTCTGCATCCTGGGAGGGAGAAACAGTTAATGTCTGCTCGGTGTATGTCGCACCGCGCTTACATGGGGGTACCCTCGCACTGGTGAGCGCCCTCTTGCTGGAAATGCACATGGAATCCTTGTGATGAGCGGAGATTCTTAATGAGGTGGCAAAGTCAGGGCTCAATGAAGAGTCTGGCTCAGTCCTATCGAGAAAGCGGGGGCCACTGGGTCCTGTTGTGGAGGAATTGGCGATGGTGGACCTCTGGCGGCTCCATCACCCTCTAACAAGACAATTTAACTACTACTCTGCACCACATGGTAGCTTTTCCCACCTAGACCATTTTTATACACAACAGTAAAATGCTGGTAGATTCAAGCAAGCACTGCACTATGCAAGTGGCGTATCAGATCCTTCCCCAGTGGGAGTAACATTGGAGGGGTCCACACAGTAATTCGTCCTGCCCCCGTGGATTGACCCTTGGTTTCTGAAAGTTGGGTGACTCAGGGACAGGATTGAGGAGCAAGCCAATCTCTATTTAAAGGAGAATATAGGAACAGTGGATTTGAGCTCTGTATTGTGGGAGGCGTTCAAGGTGGTCTTGAGGGGACAGGCTCAGGCACTCATTGGGGGATCAAGAAGGACCATCACCTCAAATGCACTGAGGCTGAGTCGGAGATCTTGGTCCTAGAAGCGAAGGTGGTAAATGGAGAGGTCTGAAGTTCTTCGCCATAGATTGCACTGATGGAGCAGTAAAAATAAAAAAATTAACCCCTAACAAATTATATAATTAATTAATTAAAAATGTTCGTTTAAATGTATTAATCAACATTGTATATGTGGGAATGGTAATATGCTAATGTACGTGCTAAATAATCTACTAATGAATGTCCGTGTGTCTAATCATAACGTAAGAATAAAAAGCGTACTAAATAAAATAAATGCATGTTTGTGCTTCATAGAAATAAAATGTGTCGTTGCAAAAACAATAGTGATGGTAAGTAAGGAGCAGCTTAAATGTCGCTTTTTGCTAGGTAACAACTAATTGGGGTACGTAGACGGGAGGGAAACGAAAGGGATATTTTTCTCTATTTTAATTATGTTTTATTTGCCTCAAATTAGTGCTTCTAAAGTAGAACCGAGTGGCGAGATAAAATGGCCGCCAGTGGGAAGATGTGCGCAGGCGCAAGGGGACACGTGGTACGGGATGAGATTGAAGAAATCTGGAGCCTCGTGATGTCTCTGAGAGGCTAGGATGCAAGAAATGGTCAAGGCTGGTGTGACCTAATTGAACTGATAGTGTGCCGTGATGATCAGGAGAGAGTCCGTGGGAAAGGAGCCCAAGAGAAAGGACAATGACTGCGGAGTTCTTGAATGTGTCAAAAGAAGATACAAATGGACTGATCGAATCGGATGGAAATGTTTAAGCGTATGGGAAAGGAAATGATCCAAGGACCTTTGAATCCAAGAGAACTTGATTAAAGAATGAATAAGCTGACATGCATGGACCAATGAAAGAAAAGCGTGATATTAATGTTGCAATAGTTAGTTAGCAAAGTTAGAATTAGGGTATAAGAGGGCCTACTCTTAGTGGGAGGGGGTCAGTTGCGGTTGGAGTTGCAGTTCGAGAGTCGTGGTTGCAGTAGAGGAGACGGGTTGCAGGTAGCTGATGCTGACGAGCTGAAGTTGCTGTTGCTATCTTAACTTTACAGTTGAGTATGAGAATCAGGCTATTTCTAATCCCAAAGTTAGGTTAGAAATCATTAGGCTAAATTAGGAAGCTAGGCAGGTAACTAGGGTTTTGGCTTCATGACAAAATTTCCTTTTCTGCAATAAATTGATTATGCTTAATAAAATTGTGAATTTAAGAATGAATAATTGAATAAAGTATTAAAATCCTTTCCATGCTTTTAAATTTATATAAAATTTAAGATTCTTTAAACCCAAAATGACTCAGTGGTTATTTTCCTAAATGATTGTGACCTGAGTAATTGGTTGATTGTGATTCAGCTGGTCTTAATCACTATGAACTAATTTCTTAAATGAATGATTCATCGACAAAACAATGAGCAGGAATATCTTAAGAAATAACTAAAAGAAAGTGACAAATTAAGGTAAATAGATATCCTTGCTCTTCCAGCGGTACATAAAATGGTGTTCTCCATTTAGTTCTCATGTTTCTCCTAGGAGTACAAAATTTCATAAAGGTGTAAAAGGAAAAATCCAGGAGTGTGCGTGTGTGTTAGACGATGTTTATGGGCCCCATCGTCATGTGGATATGAGAAATATAGTTTGCCCCTGGATGACCTATAAATAACCTAGGAGGAAAATAGTTTTTATTGTACGCGCTGCATCAGATTTCTTGGTAGCAGAGTTATGGTTTTCTATAGATTAGTTTAGTGATTATTGTTTATTGATTATTGATTATTTGATGACTAACACTATATGTTGAGTCGCGTTATGTTATATGTAAGTTTTCACGCTTCTGGGATGTAGGAAGTGGAACACGTGTGGCAAGAGAAGTCACATGGAATTTGGTACATGGTCTGAATTCATTTTGGTTATAACACAGGTTGTGTTATGTTAGGGATTTCGGTATGAAAAGTGTGTAAATGAAATAGCAAATCACGTTTACTTGTGAAACTTTGGCCTTAATTCTCAGGAGCCTAGTCTCCACATGTGTCTTATCCCCAGAGAAACGAGTAAATTGTTTGTTTGAAAGAAGGGTAAGGTAGAGGGAAGTGCTACTTTATCGGCGAAAGTAAATAATTCTGTGGTAGGGTAGAGGTAAGCGCTGCCTACTGGAAAAACAGGATTCTTGTGTAAAAGGACAAAGCTGTCACTTTGTTTAGCGAATCAGACTATGGAATTGTTTATTTGTTGTAACTAACGAAGAAAACTGAAAAAAAGAAAATTGCCGATAAATTTTGTAAAGGAGGGGTAAAGAGTAGAAGTGACGTGGAAAAATGCCGCGCTAGGATTGGTTAGTGCACTAGTCACGTGAATACAGAGCAGGAGTAACGTAGAAAAGTGCCGCGCTAGGATTGGTTGGTTCGCGGACGGTGGAAATTGTTCTGATTGGTACGTTAGTGTGAATCGCGCTGTAATTGGACGAAGTTCCGTACACAGAAACAGCGTTAGAGTAAAGAGAAAACAAATAGAAAACATGCCGTATTACGAGTATGAAAGGGAGAGAACGTCATGGACGACGAAATTGAAGAATTTCTTTAAGAAAGACAAAAAGGTTGTGACTAGAGAGGGACAAGTAATTCCTCCGCCGAAATCAGCAGCTTCACATATGATGCTGAAATATGGATATCATACGTGCATATGGTTGGATAATTGGGTAAAATATACAAAGAATGATGGAGCATTGGCTTTTCCTGAAAATGGTTCTTTTAATGTAGCGATTTTACGGAATTTAAAAGAAAAGATGCTTAAATTGGAACCTAGACCTAGACCGACACAGTTTGAGGCTTTAACAGAATGGGAAGATGAGATGTATGAGAAAGAAAGATTCAGAGGTATGAAAGGTTATGAGTTCGTGCCCGGAAGAATGTGGGGAATGAATCATGAGGACAGAATAAAACGATGGAGATGTGCTAACATGACAGGAGGTTTGTTTCCAGCTTTTACAGTTGAGGAAGGGACTAAGAAAAAACGGACTGAGAAAAAGAAACATTCAGAGAGAGAAAAGTATATGCATGAGAGCGAAACGGATGACGAGTTGCTGGAAGATATATTAAATAAAAATCCACCTCCGTATCAGCAGAATTCTACAGTGGTGACACCAAATGCGCCACCAATAGAAGCTATGCGAAATGAAAGTCCAGAAAAAAGACAAGAAATAAATAGGTCACAAGAACAAATAAGAACTTCCCAAATTGAGGGAATAGAAAATGATAGTGCAAGAGAATTGGCAAGGACAACAAAAGAACTAACTGAGAAAATTAGAGAATTAACAAAGAATATGGAAGCAGTTACCGTACCCGTAACAATAGGTCCAGTAATACCAGTTTTCGAGAATCAGAAAATTGATGAACGATCTTTGGTGATTCCCTTGAGTTCGCAATTCCAAAGAGAAAAGGAAAGAATAGAAACAAGTCCAGGTACAAGCAATTTGACTAGTGCTTACAGACCAAGTCCACCTGAAAATTTGACAGTGAATGAGTGTAGCGGTAGGAAAATGCCTATGGTAACTGAATCTGCAACAGTGACACCTGAAAAGAGTGGAAATTGGACAGAAATAAATAGTACTCCTATAGGTCCGACTCCTGATGAGTTAAATGAGTGGATAAAAGCTTTTAAAATAAAAGAAACGGAAGAAAAACCATTAGATGTGATCAGATTGAAGATTGACATGGAAGAATTAATTCTAGGAACGATTGGTACAGAAAAGATAAAGAATTATCAGGATGATGAAATAATGTTTCTGTGCAAAAGTATAACGTGGAGGGCAAAGAATTTACATGACAAACTAGAAGAAGTGGCCGGTGAGATTGGAATAGATTTTGCAAAAGTAAAAACGTTGCAGAAACCATACAGAGTAGATTTTTGTGAAAAAGATATTGAAAATTTGAATACAGCAGGAAGGCTGACACAGATAAAAGAGTTGATTGTTTTGTTGAGAAAATGGGGTGATGTAGACAGATGGAAGGTTAGATGGACAAAGAAGAATGAGAAAAGCGTAGACAAAGGTTCATTGGCATTTATGATAACAGAAAAGGAACATGTTGTTAAAGAGTACCCTATGAGAGAAACTCCAGGTGGTAGTTATGTGCATGTTCCCTGGACTAGGCAGGACATCCTGTCATTTACAAATGACTTTCCAAAATTAAGAGAAAAGCCAGTTGAGTGGTACCGACAGGTAGAAAGGTTTGTAAAGGTCTCGAAAGTGTTGTGGATAGATTTGGATGGATTGTTTGACATAGTGGTACCAACGGATCTATGGTCAGAATGTAAGATTACAGTTGACTGGCCAACTACAGAATATCCAAGAGATCCTAAGACAGGAGCTCCAGGACCAGATGTGATGAAGAAATACGATAAGGTGATTACCTTTTTGAAAAATAAGATTCCTCCAAAAGAGACAGATTGGGTTAAGATTGATAGAACTACACAGGAAAGCAAGGAGAGTGTACATGCATATTATGAGCGATTGTTGTTGGTTTTCAAACAGTATAGTGGTTATGAGGAATTAAGTGAGAAGGATATGAGTCATTTTGTATATCGATTTGTATTTGGCTTGAAACAAGAAATAAGTGATATGATTAAGCAACATATGATAAACTGGCAGAATGCAAGTGTAGATGAGGTACTGAGGTATGCTAAGTATTGTAGTGATGAAATAGAGAGTAAACAGCGTAAGTTGAAAGAAAAAGCAATGTGGGCACAAGTGAAAGTGGCAGAGAAACAAGAAGCTCAATTGGATAATAATAATAATGGAAACGAATCAGGACAGAATAAGATGCGACCAAATATAGGTAAAGGAAAAGGACAAGTGAGTCTAGAAGAGGCAAAGAAGAAATGGCCATGTCATAATTGCGGAAAATTAGGGCATTGGAGAAATGAGTGTAAATTCCCACCTAAACCTAATCTGGAACATCAATCATTAACTCCACAGGTGCAGAATGAGGTAGTTGTTCAACAAAGTCAGGTGCCACAACCACCACTTCCCAACACTGTTAACCAGCAAAGATACAGTACAGAAACAGGATTCTACGGAGGAGAGCAGGTAACACAGTTGCCGAGAGCAGCTAACATTTCCCAGTATTGGTTGCATCAGAGTGAGGATGACCCGGATGAAAGTTTCTGACGGTGCGCAAGAGAGGGGAAAGAGTGCGTGCTTGGCGCAACTCTAGAGGTAGATCAGTCTGGTCCCTTTGTGGATGGAGAAGTGAATGGAGCAAACGTAACATTCCTTGTCGATACTGGAGCTACCCGTTCTACTGTTAGGTCAGTGGAAATTCCGAACCTTCCTCTCTCAGGTGAATGCATCCAAGTGGTAGGAGTTGCCAATCAGCAGATTAAAACCCCACTTACTGAATTGGTAGAAGTAAAAATTGGTTCTTTTAGAAAAATGCATAAATTTGTAGTGTGCGATTGTAGTCCTGTAAATCTTCTAGGTCGTGACCTCTTGTGTAAAATGAATTGCACAATTTATTGTACACCAGATGGAATTGGTTTTCAGACTTCAGATGAAGATGCTTTGTATAAAGTAACTTTGATGAATCAGGAACCTGAAATGAATGGGTTATTTCCTGCATTTGATGCAGGAAAACTTCCAGAAGAATTCAAAAGTACAGTGAAAGAAAGTGTGTGGGATTTTACAGGAGAAGACATTGGATTAATGAGAGAAGTTGATCCTGTAAAAGTGACAGTGAAAGAAGGGATAAGTTATCCAAACACGCCACAGTACAAATTAACTCCAGAAATAATTGAAGGAATAACTCCTGTGATAAATAAGATGATTGAACAGGGAATTCTGAAAGAAATCATGAGCAGTCCATGTAATTCACCTATTATGGGACTGAAAAAGCCAAATGGAACATACAGAATAGTACAGGATTTGAGAAAGATCAACAAAATAGTTGTACCATGCTGTCCAATAGTGCCAAACCCTGCAGTGATTCTATATCAAATTCCGCATGAAGCTGAGTGGTACACTGTGATAGATTTGTGTCATGCATTTTTCTCTATTCCTTTGCATCCAGATAGCCAGCCATTATTTGCATTCCGTTTTGGAGAGCGTATTTTGGCATGGTGCCGAATTCCTCAGGGGTATACAGAGAGCCCCTCAATTTTTAATCAGATTCTAAAGAAATCTCTGGAAGATTTAAAAATGCCAGAAAAATCAGTGATGGTGCAGTATATCGATGACCTATTGGTGGCATCGAAAACCAAAGAGGCATGTGTAAGTGACACAATTGCTTTACTGAACCATTTGGAGAAAAGAGGACATAAGGTGTCCCCTTCAAAATTACAGTTTTGTCAGAAAGAAGTCCAGTATTTAGGACATAAAATTGAGAAAGGAGTGCGGAAAATAGCGACAGAAAGAGTAAGAATGATTCAAGGAATGAGAGCACCAATGACTCAAAGAGAGGTAAGAATGTTTTTGGGAATGGTTGGATATTGTCGACAATGGATAAGTGGATTTTCTTTGATTGCAAAACCATTACAAAAATTGACAAAGAAAGATGTAAAAGACCCTTTTGAGTTAAACAAGGAAGAAATGAAATCTTTCAAAGAATTGAAAAAGAAACTGTGTGAGGCCCCTGCATTAGGCATGCCTGATTATGAGAAGGATTTTGAGTTATACTGCAGTGAAAGAGATGGATGTGCATTTTCAGTACTGGTACAAAAACATGGCACCATGAAGAGGCCTATAGCTTACTTTTCAGCTGTTTTAGATCCTATAGCAAAAGCATTGCCTGGATGTTTGAAAGCAGTTGCTGCTACTTGTGTAAGTCTGGAACAAAGTGAAGGTATAGTGATGGGGTATCCACTGAGAGTATATGTTCCCCATTCAGTAGAAATTCTTTTGACAAGAACAAAAACACAGTACATGACACATAGTCGGCTGACTAAGTACGAAAAAGTCATCTTGAGTGCAGAAAATGTGACCATAGATAGATGCATAAATGTAAATCCTTCGACATCATTGCCAGATGAAGAGAGTATAATTGAACAAGATGAAGTAGATCATGATTGTCTGAATGTGCTGGAATATTGCACAAAACCAAGAGCTGACATAAAAGATGAACCGTTAAAGGAATCCGATTATGTCATGTTTGTAGATGGTTCATGTTTACGCACAAAGGAAGGAGTGTTAAGCGCAGCTTATGCAGTATGCACAGTGGCAACTGTAATGGAAGCGTCTTGTCTGAAAGGAGTTAGGTCTGCCCAAGTTGCGGAACTAATTGCTTTGATTCAAGCATGTAAATTGGGGAAAAATGTACGAATCACGATTGTGACCGATAGCCAATATGGTTTCGGCATCGTACATGATTTTGGCCAGATTTGGTCACAAAGAGGATTTTTGACATCTGCAGGAACACCTATCAGAAATGGAGATTATGTTAAAAAACTGCTTGAGGCGATACAGCTGCCTAAACAAATAGCTGTAGTGAAGTGCAAGGCGCATAAGAAAAACGAAGATTACATAGCGGTTGGCAATAATTATGCTGACGAGATCGCTAGATATTGTGCGGAAAACATGGCGTCCCTGAACAGAAATAGAGAAAGGGAGCATGTCTCTTGTCCTTTGCTTTTCACTAATGCAGTCGAAACATGGGATGAAGTAAGGCAGTTACAAGAAACAGCAAGAGATGAGGAAAAGGATTACTGGATTAAAGCAGGATGTAGAAGACAGGAAGATAATGGAGTGTGGGTATACAGAGATGAAAGACCAGTTATGCCTGATAGCATGATTGCAGACATGGCACGGATGTACCATGGACAAGCTCATATTGGGAGAGATGCAATGATCAGACTTTTTAGACAAACTTGGTATAATCCAAAATTCAGAGCCATTGCTGAAAGTCTTTGTCAAAGATGTCTTATTTGTCAACAATTTAACCCAGGAAGAAAAACAGTAGTGAGTCTAGGAACAATAGGACGAGAAGGAGGTCCATTCACAAGGATACAGATGGATTTTATTGAGATGCCCCCTAGTAACAGATTAAGATATGTTCTGGTGGTCGTCTGTTTGTTCTCTCGTTGGGTGGAGGCATACCCCACAAGAAGGAATGATGGAACAACAGTGGCAAAACTTATGCTACGAGAGTTCATTCCGAGGTATGGTTTTCCAGTCACAGTTGAGACAGATAGAGGAACACATTTTCAAAATGAGTTGATCCAATTGATTTGTGAAGCATTGAGTATTAAACAAAAACTACATTGTGCTTACAGACCCGAAGCTTCTGGGGTAGTAGAGCAGATAAATGGAACGATTAAAAACAGATTAGGAAAAATGTGTCAAGCTACAGGACTCAAATGGCCAGATGCACTGCCTCTTGTTCTGATGACCATCAGAAGCATCCCTGAAAAGAAAACGGGACTCAGTCCTCATGAAATGATCATGGGACGAGCAATGAGACAAGCCCACGTACCAGTCAACAAGTTATTAACAATAACTGATGATCTAATACTGGATTATTGCAAAGGACTGGCTGATGTGGTGCGTTCTGTGTTTCATCAGGTTGGACCGGATGCGACCACTCTTGAAAGAAAACCAGCCCACGACTTGAATCCAGGAGACTGGGTCCGTATTAAAGTCCACAGGAGAAGAAACTGTCTAGTTCCGCGTTGGGATGAGCCAAGACAGGTAATCCTAGTAACAACGACTGCTGTCAAGTGTGCAGGAGTAAAGAACTGGGTTCATGCCAGCCACACAATCAGAATTCCAGAACCTACAGATCGACATGTGAATCGGCGTCTGGAAGTGTGGGATAAAAGTTTAACGGCGGGAACAACCAAGATAAAAGAAAGGGTGCCAGAACTTGAAGATCGACCTGTAAGTCGACATCTGGAGACCCCAACGGAAAACACCTCTAGAGAAGAAGAGGAACAAGAAGAAGAAGAAGAAAGAAATTCAGAAGTTCCAGAACTTGAAGATCGACCTGTAAGTCGACATCTGGAAATATCTGACACAACTTCAGGATCTGACGATTCAGCTGCAAATTGGGAAGAATTCCGAAAGAGAACTTGGGGTTATAAACCAATTAGAGAAGAAACTGAGCAAGAAATTGAGTTAGATGAACAACCAAGTACAAGTTATGGTGGAAATCATTCAGAAACAATATTAATAGATGAAGTAGGGAAAGAAGTACACAAAAAGTTAGAAAATCGAGAAGAACCCCGAGGAGCAATAGGGATAGATAGAAAAACAGGAGAACAGGGAAATTCAGAAACAGGAAAGGAGGAAAACACCAAATCGGAAGAACCCCGAGGAGGGACAGTGATAAGGGAAAACGAAAAGGAGAAGACAGATCCACCAGTAGGAGATGACGAGATTATAAGTTTCAAAATAAGAGACAATAGTGAGACAGTTGAAACAGAAACAGAAGAAAGTGGAGGAGAGGAAAAAGCAAAGACTGAATCAAGAAAAAGAAATTGGAGGTCGGAAAGAGAAGAAAGAGAGGGTGAGGTCAAAAGGCCAAGAAAAGGAGATAATTGGCCCAACAGCTATGTAAGAAAATTGAGATATAGAATAATAAGAGCAGAAGATGAAGATGCTGAACAAGTAAATGAAGTAACAAGTCAAAAGGGACAAGAAAAACCAAGTGGAAAAAGATTACAAAAGTCCAAAAGGACAAGGAAAATAAATTCAAAATTTAAGTCACCTGAGTGGCTGTATATTGCACTAACAGATTACAAAGGAGAAGAAGAAAACACTCACGGAAACCAGAGACTGAGAAGTCGGATGGGAAAAGGTGAGATGCAACAAAAGGACTGAAGTGAAGACTTAAAGTGCTTCTGCCGGACGTGACAATTTTACTGGATGTGACAAATCACCGGATGTGACAACGAAAGAATTCTGGAGAGAATTAAAGAAAGTACCAAGCAAAGACTTTTTGAAAGCAGAGTGGCGTCTAAGTCATTTTGAGGTGTAGTGACACAATTTTCTGAAAATTTAACAAATAGAAAAAGAAAAATGGAAAATAATGAGAATAGAAGAGATAAATGTGATTTTATAAAGAGATGGTGCAAAATGTGCTGCTTTTGTACAGGGTTATTAATGACCATATGGATAGTATTAGCAATCACAATTCCTATTAGTGTAGCTGTGATAGAAGCAAAGAATGATACTAAACAAGAAAAAGAAACTAATATTAAAGAACAAGTTGTTTTAAGAAGTAGTGCAGAGTTGCATAAGGATAGGTCAGTAACAGATTTCTCAAAGAATGTTTTTACAAAGTTGTTGTATGAGTACGTAAAAACAATGGAAGTGAGAGATTGTTATGTTTGTATGCAATTGCCTGCATCAGTATCTGAAGGTGTGACTTATCATCACTTACCTTTGACTTATGGAATAACATGTAGTGTAATAGCAAGTTTATTTTATAAAACAGGTAGATTAGAATCTTATTATACTGATATAGATAAGATATTTGCAAACATTCCTGTAGTGCCAGAACTTAACAAAGTAAAACCAGCAAAGGTTTTAGGAGAATTCTTTTTAGAACATAGAAAATTAACGTTAGAAGAAATAGTTAGTGACAACCTTACCTGTGAGTTAAGGAAAGAAGAAAAAGTATTTCTAGACATGGTTGAAGAAAGAAGAATGAAATTTCAAAAAGAAGCAATAAAGGAGGAAGGAAAACGTTTATGGACGTTTGAGGAAGGAAATCATGAAGGGAAAAAGATAAATGCAGCAATGACATTAGACTGGCCACAAACAGGAAAGTTGTGCATTAGGAGAAATAAGACAGTCTATGACAATTACTTTGTAGGTTCCAGTGTCTGCCATGACAATTATCAAATTCTGGGAGGTTGGGGATTCAAGGGTGGAAAAGATCCAATTTTTCCAGGTATCTATTATATTTGTGGGAATAGAGCTTATTACAGGTTACCGGACCATTGGTATGGAACTTGCTATGTAGGCCTGGTCTTTCCAAAAATCTTTCACATGGACAGAGAAGAAAAGGGAACATACAAGATGATTAATAGATTTACACGTAGAAAGAGGGAAAGTTTTTCAGAAATTGTAGGAGATATTTTTGGAGCATTAATACCAGCAGTGGGAATATCTTTGAATGCATTTAAAATTCGGAAGTTATCCACAGTAGTAGATCGTTTGTCTACAGATACTGCGGGAGGGTTCTTAATGGTAAATACCGAAATGGTTGCCATGAGAGCTATGGTGATGCAAAATCGGCTTGCCCTTGATATTCTTTTGGCAAAAGAGGGTGGAGTCTGTGGAATGTTGAAAGTCCAACATTGTTGTACTTACATTCCGGATAACAGTGAAAATATACAGAAGTATATTACAAATATTACAAGTCTGCACAAAGAATTAGTCCCACTGGAGGTTGAAAGTGTTTTGGGAAAACTTGGTAGAGGGTTTTCCTCAGTAGCAAATTGGTTAACTAGGATGAGTAAACTAGTAATAGGGAAAGTTATAATAGTAGCAACTATAGTGATATTGTTAGCCATGACATTGAAAATAGTAATAACATGTATAAAGAGAAAAGTAAGACAGAATAAGATAAGAAGAAATAACAGAATAATGAGAGAAAGAGAGAGAGAAATGGGTGAAATTGAGTTGGAGAAAATGAAAGAAAGCATGTATAAAGAGACTAAAAGGCAAGATGAAGAAGAGACAGAGATATGAATAACAGAAAGTAAAGGATGAAAGACATGCTGCCTGAAAAGAAGTATGACTTGGGTTTTATGTGGTGATTTAAAAATCACCAAAGGGGGATTGATGGAGCAGTAAAAATAAAAAAATTAACCCCTAACAAATTATATAATTAATTAATTAAAAATGTTCGTTTAAATGTATTAATCAACATTGTATATGTGGGAATGGTAATATGCTAATGTACGTGCCAAATAATCTACTAATGAATGTCCGTGTGTCTAATCATAACGTAAGAATAAAAAGCGTACTAAATAAAATAAATGCATGTTTGTGCTTCATAGAAATAAAATGTGTCGTTGCAAAAACAATAGTGATGGTAAGTAAGGAGCAGCTTAAATGTCGCTTTTTGCTAGGTAACAACTAATTGGGGTACGTAGACGGGAGGGAAACGAAAGGGATATTTTTCTCTATTTTAATTATGTTTTATTTGCCTCAAATTAGTGCTTCTAAAGTAGAACCGAGTGGCGAGATAAAATGGCCGCCAGTGGGAAGATGTGCGCAGGCGCAAGGGGACACGTGGTACGGGATGAGATTGAAGAAATCTGGAGCCTCGTGATGTCTCTGAGAGGCTAGGATGCAAGAAATGGTCAAGGCTGGTGTGACCTAATTGAACTGATAGTGTGCCGTGATGATCAGGAGAGAGTCCGTGGGAAAGGAGCCCAAGAGAAAGGACAATGACTGCGGAGTTCTTGAATGTGTCAAAAGAAGATACAAATGGACTGATCGAATCGGATGGAAATGTTTAAGCGTATGGGAAAGGAAATGATCCAAGGACCTTTGAATCCAAGAGAACTTGATTAAAGAATGAATAAGCTGACATGCATGGACCAATGAAAGAAAAGCGTGATATTAATGTTGCAATAGTTAGTTAGCAAAGTTAGAATTAGGGTATAAGAGGGCCTACTCTTAGTGGGAGGGGGTCAGTTGCGGTTGGAGTTGCAGTTCGAGAGTCGTGGTTGCAGTAGAGGAGACGGGTTGCAGGTAGCTGATGCTGACGAGCTGAAGTTGCTGTTGCTATCTTAACTTTACAGTTGAGTATGAGAATCAGGCTATTTCTAATCCCAAAGTTAGGTTAGAAATCATTAGGCTAAATTAGGAAGCTAGGCAGGTAACTAGGGTTTTGGCTTCATGACAAAATTTCCTTTTCTGCAATAAATTGATTATGCTTAATAAAATTGTGAATTTAAGAATGAATAATTGAATAAAGTATTAAAATCCTTTCCATGCTTTTAAATTTATATAAAATTTAAGATTCTTTAAACCCAAAATGACTCAGTGGTTATTTTCCTAAATGATTGTGACCTGAGTAATTGGTTGATTGTGATTCAGCTGGTCTTAATCACTATGAACTAATTTCTTAAATGAATGATTCATCGACAAAACAATGAGCAGGAATATCTTAAGAAATAACTAAAAGAAAGTGACAAATTAAGGTAAATAGATATCCTTGCTCTTCCAGCGGTACATAAAATGGTGTTCTCCATTTAGTTCTCATGTTTCTCCTAGGAGTACAAAATTTCATAAAGGTGTAAAAGGAAAAATCCAGGAGTGTGCGTGTGTGTTAGACGATGTTTATGGGCCCCATCGTCATGTGGATATGAGAAATATAGTTTGCCCCTGGATGACCTATAAATAACCTAGGAGGAAAATAGTTTTTATTGTACGCGCTGCATCAGCACCGTAAGCAACAAGATCTTAGGGACTTGGTAGAACATAGTGCATGTAGACATGTGCTTGCGACGCAGAGGCAACTATACGATGTAGGGGATAAAGCAATAGACTACTGGCTTGGCTTGACAGATGGGACTAAGAGAGGTCCTGCGTCTTAGAGGTGAAGGATGAGTTGGGGGTGACTGAGACGACGAATTACTCAATAACCAATGCTTTGGCCATCTATTATGAAAGGTTGTATGAGTCTACAATGACTAAAACAACGGAGGACTGTATTGATTTTTTACGAGACTTCCCCCTCACTGAACTTTTCGCGGAAGATAGGGTGGCGCTGGACGCCGACATAACTGAGGAAGAACTCACTGCTGCATTGTGGGATTTGCAATCTGGGAATGCCTCAGGGCCTAATGGCCTGTCGGTGGAACTGTATAAGGGAATAGCGGGAAAGGCGGCCCTGCTCATGCTGGCAATGTTTCATGAAGTGCAAGATAGGGGGACGATGCCGCTGGATCAGAGGGCAGCCACTGGTGTGGTGATCACAAGAAAGGCTAGCCGCCTATGGACTGTGGCTCCTATAGGCCCATATCTCTGTTAAATGTTGAGATGAAAGTGCTAGCCAAAGTTTTGGCAACCAGATTGCGGACAGTCTTCACAAGCTGAATTCATCCTGATCAGTCCGGTTTTATGCCGCAACGCAGTACCCGTCTAAATATTCGGCGCGTTTTTGCAGTACTCCACGAAACTGGGGGACTTATGGTGGACCCTGCAGTGGTGATGTCCCTTGACGTCAAAATGGCATTCGACAGTATAGAATGGAACTATAGGCTGGCTATGCTAAGAAGGATGGGAATTGGCCTGAGGTTATGTGCATGGGTCAGGATACCGTATCAGGAGCCGCTGGCCAGAGTGCGGGTCCACGGAGCGGTTTCCAGAATCTTTTCCCTTCATTGGGGTACGAGGCAGGGATGCCCCCTTTCTCCCATGCTTTTTGCCCTGGCTCTAGAACCATTCGCGGCGTGGGTGAGACAGGACCCGTTAGTGTGGGAAATGCGATGTCAGGGGGAGTGGGAGGAGCGCATTTCCTTGTACGTCGATGACATTCTCTTATATCTGTCCAGACCTGCCCCCTCCGTTGTCAGATTCCTACATATATTCAATCTCTTCTGTAGCTATTCCAGCTATCGTATTAACTGGGCTAAGTTGTTGGTTTTCCCGCTGGTGGGAGGGGAGTTGCAACTCCTCCGGTCGCGTCCTGCCCCGGTAGAGAGAGACAGTTTCCAATATCTGGGGATACACATTACCCGTGACTCACAGGACTTTATATGCCTAAACCTGAGTCCACAACTAAACAGACAGAAGGGTGACGTTCAGCACTGGGGTACCCTACTGTTGACATTGATGGGGAGATTGGCGTTGTATAAGATGATGTTTCTCCTATGCTTGAAATATGTGTTTCAGAACACACCATTTCGGATCCCTAAAGAATTCTTTGTCAAAATCGAACATGAAGTGCGGACCTTGCTGTGGCAGGGGGGTGCACAGCGTATTGCGCTTTCCAAGCTACAGAGAGGGGTGTATGACTGTGGTATAGCAATACCAGACATCAGGAAGTAGTATTGGGCCTCCCAATTGTTAGTGGTCAACGACTGGGTTTTTGCGAACAGACAGGAATCTGCATATAGAGTGGATAGGGCAGTGATGGGACAAAGAGGTCACAAGGGGGTCCTTTATCAGAAAAGGAGGGAACAAGACCTGCCCCTGCATACCCAGACAGTGGTTTCCACTTGGAGAGAGGCACAAGGTTCTTGGGCTGGGAGGGCAGACTAACTAATATGGCCCCACTTTGGAGCAGTGACATGTTGTGGGAGGTGGGGAGCCTGAGGGGGTTCTCTGGCTGGGAACTCACGAGTGGAGCATTTGGGGGTTGTGTGGCGGGCTCAGGCCTATGTCTTGTTTGAAACCTTGAAAAGCGACTTCCAGTTGAGGAAAACCAAGAGATTTAAATGCCTACAACTTGGGCACACACTACGGAGGCATTTGTTGGAGGGGGAACAACTGCCGTAGACCTCGCCTCTGGAGGACCGTCTCCTCACGGAGGACATCACGGAGCGGAAGATCTCGGTTATATACTGTACGTTGGTTAAGAACTTCCCTGACCCATTAGTGAAGCTGAGGAAGGCCTGGAGAGAGGATCTGGGAGAGTTGGATGATGAGGAGTGGGTGGAGGAGATGCAAAGCACAAGAGAGATAGCCATCCAGGCTCGGTTCCGCCTGATTCAGCTTCGGATTTTACATTGCTCTTATCACTCATGCACTTGGTTGGTAAAAATGGGGATGGCAACTAACTCTGATTGCCTGAGAGGCTGTGGTCAGGAGGGGACCTATTTCCACATTCTCTGGGTGTGCCCCAAAATACAGGAATACTGGAGGGCGATTGCTGAGGCAATGTTCGAGTGCTATCGGTTACCGTCCCACTGTGTACCAAGTGGCTGCTGCTGGCAGTAATGGGAGATGAAGATTGGTCAACATATTAGAAGCTTTGGCTAATGCTGGCAGCGAGGGTGGCAAAACCTAACATAGTCAGAGCGTGGGAAGGGCTGAGCTCCCATACTGAGTGAGTGGAACTCAGATCTAGATTGGTGCCAATGGGCAGAAAAAGTGATAAACCAGAGTAGGGGATGCCTGAAGAAATGAGAACGGGTGTTGGGGGAATGGCAGGCATAAATGGGGATTCTGTGGAGAGTTTGTGGGGGTTGCAATGACTGCCTCTGGGGCGCGAAGGTATGTTGGAGTTGGGCCGCAAAAGCGACCCCAATTATTGTACTAGAGATGTGTCACACTATGTGGGGTGCTTTACACTTGCAATGTATGTAATATGCGAATAAAAATGTTTCCTTGCAAATATCACATGATGAGCAAAATTCAATAAAAAGAGTTATAAAAAAAATTGAATTTAATAACATCACAATTGAAAGTGCTTCAGGAAAGCTATCTAAATGCTACATAAAATGAAAGCAAAATCATTTTGAGGTGAAAACAAGGTTGTTCTACATAACTATTTAAAAGTTAAAATTGGAAAAAGGGGAAGATGGGAGCAGTTAAGGCCTAAGATGGCTATGTCTTAGTGTTTGGATCCCATTTCTCCATCGGAACGTGTCCCCTGGGGCATCTTGTGACTGCTACAGTGTGTGCATACAATAGGCTATCTGCACACATGCTTGGATTTTGTCAAAATCTGGCACTGATCATGGGCCCAGCTGGGCATCCAGAGCCTACTAGCAGTGCCCCACCATGGCACTGGAACCATGGAAGCGATAGAGCCAATCACCAGAGGGATGCATTCTTCATTGTCACTCAAGGGCAGTTGTGGTGATGTTGGATTCTTTTATTGCTGAGGAATGCTGAGTGGTGAACAAAGGGTAAGAGTAGCCATGGATTAACTCAGATCGCAGTCTGTCTGTGTTGTGTGAAGGAAGGGTGCTTCTGGGTCAACAAAGTTTGGAAAGCAACAAAATTTCCCTGAGAATAGCGAACACAGCCCTGTACCATTGGAGCCACAGTGCCTGAAGCTAATGACTTGTTCAGAGAGGCGAACCTTTTACTGTCAACTCCAGAGTAGTGTGTCTTGAGGCCTTTGTGCCATCATATATAATGTAGTCAAGAAAAGAAATACCCAGGGTAAAATAATATCTGGTATCTCAACTTCCTATCATTTCTGTAGCCTGCTTCAGTGTGTTGACGTTGCAGGGAAGGAGAAAGGAAAGGAGGTCTTTTTTGCTCCTTATGGCATGATGCTGAAGGGTGTGAGAAAGGAACTGCCCCATGACATTCCTTCACAATTCGAAATGATCAATGATAAACAGATCCTCCTAAGGTCCATAAATACCATTCACTCAGATATATATGGCAAAGCCAGTGTAATATAGTTTGTGGTGAAAAGTACTATAAAGAATCTGGATGGTTTGAGTGGGCAAGATGGCCGCTGACTGATTTCACGGAAGGCAGCACTGACCTTCATCTCCCTCTCCGAGACCCCGTGGGAATGGCTGAATGGAAACGATATGCCTGACCGGGTTTTTTGCTAGCCCTGCCCAGACCTCGCTGATATCGTTTGCTGGCTCCGAGGGAAACTCGGGTGGTTCGGTCTCCCAACCTGCACTTGGATACTGTTTGAAACATCAGGATAGCCCTCATTGTCTTTTGGGTGGCTTTTTCAGCGGTGTGCGGCTTTCTTGGTTTTCGCTGATTCTATGTAAGCTCACTGTTCCTTTCAAGCAGTGGTGGTGTCGAAATATGGCTCCGAAGACAACTAAAGTGCTTAAAGGGCAGAATTTCGTGAAGGACATTGGTAAAGATGCCGCGAGTGAAACCAGAGGCATTAAGGATACCAAAGTGAAATTGAAAGACGCCGCCAAGGAAAGGGGAGAGAGGAGAGAGCAACCAGGGGCGTCCGACTCTGGGGGCAATCTCGGCCAGATACGGCGTGGAGGTTTGAAAAAGAAAGGTGAGGCGTCCAGAGTGCTCGAAACTGGTGTGGATGGTGGGACGAGACTGCGCTTGGCTACTCCTGGGGAAAGCTCAATGCGTCAACCTTCGGTATTAGAAGCATTCGGGGGGGTAAGCGCTACCTCAGTGAGATCTTCAGCGAATACCACGGGCATATCTGCTGACCTTTCGGCTCTAACACTGTGTCCTGGAAATGAAGTTTCCCTTCAGACGATGGATGTAAACACCCGCATTCAGGAGACGGGTTTCCCTACTGCCGACCCGATGCATTCTGGGACATGTAGTTTCCGCTCCGAATTTCTGCCTCAGAACGGGGAAAATACTGTGGTGGATCTGGATATGAGTAGTATAAGGCAATCGGAGGGAAAAGAACCTAATGGCCAACTTGATGTTTTGGAGATGGATGGGGGGAGCTATGTGTCGGTGTCTGGCATTGCACCCAGTCACATCAGCAGTTTGGTTGAGGGTGAGGATGGAACTGTCGATCCTGGTGACTTGGGTGACAGCCCAGAAACAGTGTTGGTGAATGCAAACAACGGTGTAACAGCAATGGATCCTCAGTTACTACCAGGCCATATGATAATAACCACACAAGCTCATCTGGATATGGGAACTGCTGAGAGTTATGCCGGTAACCTGAGTAGTATCCCTTGTGAGCAGGGGGATCAAGGAACTATTTCGACTTGGGCAAGTGCTCCTGTGCTCTCCCCTGAAGGAGATAAGTTTTTTTCATTAAATGATGATTCGGATACATCTCAGATTAGTGAGCAGGAAACATCGCAAGATAGTGCTTCAGGAGAAGAATCCCCAGCCACACAGAAGAGGCATCATAACCATTCTGCGATTTCTAGACGACGAGCTAGGATAAAAGATAGATCTGCGGACTCAGCCAGTAGGCGTCTGGAATGGGATTACTCTGCTTCTACATTGACTGCCTGCTCGAGTAATACCCCCGAAGCAGTGGGTACAGGCGGAGCTAATAATCTAGATAGTATTCCTCCTATACCAACAATGGAGTTACTTTATTCGACGCTGAAACAAATGCAGGGGGAGGCTAGGCAAGAGAGTAAGAGGTCACAACTTGCCACCATGAAGCTTCAGGGGGCGATTAGAAAAACAAATAAACTATGCTCTGATATGGCTGATCGAATAACCCATGTAGAAGACCGAACAGCTGCGGTTGAGGAAGAGGTTGAGAAATTGCAGGTTTTTAAAGCTGCACAGGAGAAACAATCACGAGACATAGACTGGAAACTTGAAGACTTCGAGAACCGCCAGCGTCGCAATAACGTCCGCCTCCTTGGCTTGGAGGAAAAAGTGGAGGGTGAGGACATCCTGGCTTTTACAGTGAAGCTTCTGAAAGGAGCTTTTCCAGATCTAGCTCAATGGAACTGGGAGCTAGAAGTTCAACGAGCTCATCGCTTTCCAATGTTTAAAAGAATGCAGCTAAAAAATCAAGGGGAGCGACCTAGGGCTATCCTGATTTTTGTTGGTAATTTCCTGTTAAGGCAGGCAATTATAGATCGAGCCAGACCCGATTCAAAAAGAACCTTTGAGGGACATTCCTTCTTCGCTCGCCCGGATTTTTGCCACACGACGGTCGAGCGGAGATGGAGGCTACGCCAGATGATCACCCCTTTCCAGGTTGCGGGCTGTGAAGCCTTTTTGCTTTTCCCTGCACGGCTTAAAGTTATCCACAGAGGGCGGGTTAGGATGTTTTTTCGGAGATAAAGGCTCAAAACTTTCTTACGGAAGTGACTGAAGCACAAGGGGGAAGCTGGCGGATAAGGCAACAGAAAGGGGTGCCATAGGGAAGGACTGATACTTACTGTAAACTGGTAAACCGGGATAAGGCCAGTTCATTGAAGTCCCATTTGTTATTGTTGCAACAGGAGGCTATGGATATTGATATGGTCATTGTGGTGGCATATCTTTGGGGTTTTTTTCCCTTTTTTTTTTTTCCTTTTTCTCTTCCTTTTTTAACTTGGGTAGAAAGGGCTTGGGACTATATTTGGAATAACATAAGGATCTGTTTATCTGGGGTTAGGCACGGTATGGTTTTTTTGGGGTTTCTTTGGGGGGAGGGGGTGGGTGCTGTCGGAGAGGGAGTCTCAGCGGTCATACCTAGGTCATGCCTGACCTAATTGCCTGTATGGGAGGTAGGGGGGGGTGGGGGTGGCGGGTGGCTGTGGGGGGGTGCTCGGGGTGTGGTTAGGCAAGCGTTCAGCACAGCAGGAGATACTTCAAGGTGCAAGGTTTGGGGAGGAAAAGTATAGTTGGATCCAAGTTGGCTCTAGCTGGTTATCTAACATGAATCGATTGACAAGTTTGCATGAAAATATGAAATATGAGAAATTTATTTTAGGTAGGGTTAACTGTAGGGAATTCAGGAATCTTAAAACATGAGTTTGCGGATTGTGACAGTAAATATTTGTGGGCTTAATGACCAGGCCAAAAGAAATAAGGCAGCAATTTGGCTGAAATCCGTATGTGCGGATTTCTTGTGTGTTCAAGAGACACATATAGAGGGCTGCAGAGCGCGTATATTGGAACAACTTGGCTTTAAATTATTGGTATATACTACACAGGGCTCGCGAACCCGGGGGTGGCAATCCTCACCCGGAGGAATGATGTGAAGGTACTCAGAAAATCAGCTGATCAATGGGGTCGGTGGGTGCTGATTGAATGTCTGTTGAATAATTTTAAATTCACACTTTGTTCGGTATACGGCTCAACATGTGATGATCCAGAGCTGTTAGAAAATTTAGATTCTGGCTTGGCAATCTGGCCTGCTCCTATAATTATTAGTGGGGATTTTAACATTAATGGCCTGGGGGTACGATGGGGCGACCCAGGTAGTAAGTACCTAGGGAGAAAAAGGAAGGTGGGTGTTGCCCTATCTAATTTAGTTTATAACAATGGTTTAGTAGATGCATGGGCGTACCTAAAACCTTTTGAAGCAGGTAGTACCTTTTTTTCTTCCCCACATAAGGCTGTTTCCCGTCTGGATTATTTTTTTGTGCCCAGGCAATGGATCACTAATTTTGGGATCGAGAGGTACCCTCGTATTATTTCAGATCACAACCCATTAGTTTTGACTGTCAACTTTTCGATGATGGAAAAAAAGAATGTTGGATGGACCTTCGAACGGAGGTTATTATATGACCCTGATTATAGTACATATATGAAGGGCTGGATTAAGGAATTTTGGGATTTTAACCGGGGGAGCACTAGGGTTGGAATTGTCTGGGATGCTTTTAAGGCGGGGGTGAGAGGGGAGACAATAAGCTATAGTTTGCGTCGACAAAAAAAGGAGCGATTAAGGGAATTGGAAGTAAGGCAGGATCTAAGTAAGCTTGAGGAAGCCTTAGTAACGGCTATAAATAGGGGGGAAGTGCTAGATGGAATATTATTACAGTTGGCTATAAAAAAGGCTGCGGCAGGGGACCACTTTGCTAAAAGAGCAGCTGAGATCTACATGTCTAAAAAAGAGCACTGTTATGAATTTAATGAGCGGGTGGGACACACCTTGGCCGTAAGAACTAGGCAAAAAGTGTCTGCTGGTCAGATTTCTGAAATTTATGATGCCGGGAGGAGGATTGTTACTGATGCAGCGGGGATTCGGGAGACTTTCAGGCTTTTTTATCATCAGCTATACTCTTGTGGTTTACCGGTGGCATCTGAGGATATTTCTGAATACTTAGATAAAGTACCTATTCAGAAGGTAGATCCCATAGACAGGGAGGAACTGGAGAGCGGATTCTCTCAAGATGAAATAATGGGTGCCCTGCAAGATTTGCCTTCTGGAAAAGCCGTCGGCCCTGATCAGATTCCGCTGGAGTTTTATAAGATTTTTAAAGATGTTATTGGATCGGATTTAATAGAGGTCATGTTACTTGCACAGAAGGGGGGCCGGCTCCTGAATCGTGGGCAGGGGCAGATGTTGTTGTGTTTTTGAAAAAAGACAAACCAGCCAGGGAGCCGGGTTCATATCGGCCAATCACATTACTGAATAGTGATGTTAAAATATTTTCCAAAATTTTGGCCACGCGATTAAATGGCATTTTAAAAAAACTATTCACCCCTGTCAGCACGGGTTTATTATGGGTCGTGGAACAACGCAACACATACGGCGGGTGATTACGCTTTTGACGCAATGGAGATCTCAGGAGACCCTATGGCCGTATTGTTATTAGATGCTGAAAAGGCATTTGATAGGGTCTCCTGGGTTTTTCTCTGGGAGGCTATGAGATGGTTTGGGCTGGGGGAGGGGTTTATTAAATCTGTTCAAGTGTTATATAGGGCCCCCTCAGCTCGAATAAAGGTTAATGGCAATTATACTTCCTCTTTTAACATACAGAGGGGGACGCGGCAGGGCTGTCCATCATCCCCTCTGTTATTTGCTATTTATATGGACCCCCTAATACGATTATTGATGGTTAATAAAGGAATCTGTCCAGTTGTTAGTCAGGGGATCGAAACTAAAGTCCTCGCCTATGCCGATGATGTGGCCATAGTCACTGCAGAGCCACACTCGGCATTGAAAGCGGTTGAGTCACTAGCATTAGAGTTTGGTATATTTACTGGGTATGCACTTAATAGATCTAAGACCCAAGTAATAAAGAATCGGTTGGTTAATTTTGTAGATCCCCGTGCCACAGATTCGGCGCTATACCTTGGTATACGGGTTACGTCAGACCTAGGAACGCTAGTGGCTAAAAATATGGAACCAGTAATTAGGAAGGCGAGGTTGGATTTAGATAGATTGAATAATCTCCATCTCTCTCTCGTGGGACGCTGTAACATCATTAAGATGATTATTTTGCCAAAAATGTTATATCTATTTAGGGCAATCCCACTGGAATTTCAAAAATCTTGGTTTATTATTTTAGAAGGTTTAGTTAATCGATTTATTTGGGCACACGGCAAAACTAGGCGGGCACTCCGGTTTATGTCTTTATCACGGGAAAAGGGGGGGTTTTCGGTCCCTGATTTTAGAAGTTACTACTGGGCTGCTGTCTTGCAATATACGGGGATATTGGTAGGGGTATGTCCTGTGGACACTGAAGGGGAAAATGAGCTCCCGGATGTCTATAAATTGCTACTGGGCGGAAACGCTGAGAGATGTTTTTTTAAATTCTCAGAGCCCAGTTATTACAAAAGAACCAAATTTAAGACGTTGATGGCTGTTTTTAAGATCTGGAGTGCGTTAAAAAAGAAGATTGGTTTGGGGAGACTCAACCACTATACAGTGTTATACAAAAACCCCACATTCCCTGGAATTTTCTCCGATGAGACTATGGCAGGATGGGATGCTAAGGGTGTTCGGAAGGCTGGGGACCTAATCGGGATAGAAGGGTTTCGCCAATTCAACGATATACAGATGGAGTTTGGGTTGGAGAAAGGTAATTTCTTCAAGTATTTTCAATTGCGCAGCTTTTTTAGTAAAAAAACTGGGGGGGATAGTGAGTTTGATAGTAATGTAATTATTGATATTATGCAAGGCAGGAATAAGGGGGCTATCAAGTTGATATATGCAGAATTGATAAGTTTAAAACAAGATGATTTAACTAAACACGAGGTTAAATGGGCTGAGCGTGTGGGGGCTGCTCCCGGAGCACTTTCGAGATCATTAGAGTTGGGTCAGCTGGTTTTATGTTCAGCTGGGCTCCAGGCACAACATTTTAGAACTATTTTTCTCTATACTATACACCGGCTAGAATAGCACAGTGGGGCGGGTTATCAGGGATTATATGTCCTAGGTGTGCGGGGGTGGATGCTGATCTGGTGCATATGTTTGCATCCTGCCCTTGTCTACAGGGGCTGTTGGACTCAATTATGGAATACTTAGATTGCTCACTCGGGGTTAAAATTAAATTAACCCCTGAACTAATCTTGCTAGGAATAAGTAGTACGACCAAAAATGAGTTCGCTTATCGATTTCTTTTTGTTGCTATGGCGGTATTGAGGATTAAAATTGCCTCGGCTTGGTTAGATCCTTTCCCCCCTACTTTCCAGCAATGGCTTGCTCATTTACTTTCTCTATATACAATGGAGAGAGCAATTTACGAAAGAAAGGGAAAAAAGTCGAAGCTGCTGGGACAGCGCATCTGGGCTCCTCTAATAAAATGGAAGGAAAAGAATAATTAAAGCCAACTAGGGGGCAAATTTAATGTGATGTTGGTATAAATTGGTCAAAGTAAATCTCTCTATGAAATATATTTCTGTTAATGGGTTAGATTAGAGTCTTTGTAATCGAATTGATGATTTTTTTTCTTTTTCATTATGTTATTTTAATTATTTGTCCGTTTATGTGATTTATTTCCTTCCTTCAAACCTTGCATCTTCTTTTGATTTTCTTTTTGATTGATATGTATTTGTGCTGATACCCTTGCAAGAAAATGTGGAAAAAAAATTTAATAAAGAAATTAAAAAAAAAAAAGAATCTGGATGGTTTAAGTGTATGGGTATGCTCTAAGAAGCAAAGACTTGGGAAAATGGCACACAACATGACCACCTCAGAGGCCAGGTGGATGAAACTACGTGCGAAGTACAGAATACGAAATCCATTAGGCAAAATGTAGTGAAGGCTATGGTGAAGTCCTCGGTAACCTGAGTAGAAGCACCAACTGCAAGGTGCGAGATATGCCAGCAGAGATCACAGCAGAGGACTTCCTAGTCAAAATGGAGAAATGCTAACTGAATTGATAGGCATGCAACACAGTGAGGTGCATCGACTGGTTCAATAGGCGTATATTCTATCTTCTCAGCCACAGAAATCTGAGGCAGTGGTCAGAAGCACATTGCTGCTGGTGGTGCCATCTACAAATTGGAGGGATAGTGTAACAGGATGTCCCCATTTATATCTGTATGGTTTTGATGTCGCAGACCCATGGAAGCCACTGCCGTCCCTTATTCGCTGTACTGGTGAATAGAGAGATAGGTATCACTATATACAGAAACCAGGGAAGAAACAGAGAACGTGACTAAGCGTGAAATACAGGGCAGGAGCTCTCTCTCCAAGGCTTTGCCTGTTTCAAGGGACAGCACCACCCTGCCTTCATGGTATGAAGGGGAGTCTGAGGTGCCTTATGCTTCTATAGCCCAGGGAAGTCTTGGATAAGACGAAACACGCGTTGGCTGTGTTTGGACTGAATAGTATATTGTGACATCTAACATATTCATGCAATGTGTATTGTATACACCATGAAAACACTTAATGTTTTATTGTTTTCTTCTCTTGTGGACATACTTATAATATGCATGGTATCAGTTGGGTACATTTACGTATGCAAAAAAGAAGCGTTTATAATACTACCATTGATTGTAGATTTTGATTATCTTAAAATCATTCTACCAATGCTGTCCTCCAGGCAAGCGTATAATTCTTTGTAGAGGAGCGGCCAGTGCAGGTAAGAGTGGTAGGGCGAGGTGGGGTGGGATTCGACATACGACGACGATGGAAAATGAATTATTTATTTAATTTCCCCTCATCGTCGTATGTCGAATCCCCCTCAACCTGCCCCACCACTCTTACTTGCACGGGCCGCTCCTGCCTTTGTATGGCATTGCTTTTGGGCAATTTCCATGATTACATTTCCTTGCAGCAGAAGTGTTGTCTGTTGTAGCACGTGCTGTCACTACAAATTGACCACACTCCGTGGGGGTTTTCAGTGCTGGTTGTACTGTCCCACTTCTGCTTTTTGTAATAGTTATTGTATTTGTGGCAGCCTGCACCCCACCCATTTTTTGTTCTTGATTTAGTTACATAATTACTACTATTGTTTAGCTGACCCTTTATCCCTTCAATATGAGTAACAATAATTTTGATGATAATAGGGACTAACTATTGGGGGAACTTTTTGATCATGAAACCATAGCTGGCAATCCTGTACTTTCAGGTGTCAAAACCCAGGAAGGTTTAAAACAAAAGTACATAAAAATTTGAAAGATTAAGGAAACAGGAACTGTCACGCTGTCACTCTAAAGAAATATATAGCATGTAACAGGGTACCCAGAGGCTTGAGAATTCTATTATTTCCTTCATTTGAAGATTTTGATCCTGATCTATTTCAGGACTGACAATCCTTCTTACATACCAGTTCGTATGGGATGATGACTATCTTAATTAAACACGCTGAGCGCAAAAGATAGAAATCAGGGGGGCGTGGTCAGCCAATATAGCTGAATGGACGTGAACCGCTTCGGCTCTACTACCAGCCTTAACAAATTTGAAGCTAAAGCAGGAGTAATGAGCTAACCCAGCTCCATCAAATACCAGGAAGGTATCGGGCAGTGTACCGGAGCCCCGGGGTCGGACCGATGCTACAGAGAATAGCGGAGGATACAATTTGAGGCCCAGTGACGAGATGGCGCCTGGGAGCGGTCGGCGAGAATCTGCGGGGCTCCGAACTCGTTAGGACCACCCTTGTCCAACTTCCGGGCTGTGGGACACTGACTGAGTGGCTGTTGAGAGCCGGAGGAGGGGAGCAGACCCGCTGTGAGACTCGCGGGAGACCGGCCGGGGACCTGGTGAGTGCCGCCCTGCAGTAGGCCGTCTGATCCATAATGCTGCATCGGCGGCAGTGCTGAGATCCCCCTTACCTATTTTCCCGGACAGGTGAGGAGGCTGCCGGGGCAGTAGGAGTGCTGCGGTGGCTCCCTGCCGCGCGTGAGAGGTGGTCTCGAGGATCTGGAAGTACAACTTGCCTGACCCTAACACGGCGCTGCAGAGCAACCAGAGATCGCAATAGGGAGAACGGAGGGAGGCTATCTATGCTGGCTCCTTCAAGGAAGTACCACAGTGAGAGACCACTGAGAACCGCTGATCAGCTCGACCTCGAGCACTACACCCATTACCCGCCCCGGTGCAACAGTGCAACAGATATTGCCTGAGCTGATTATGAAGTACACTGGGGAGTAGAGATCTTAGCCACGAGGCTGGGCCTTCCTTGGGAACTGATGAACCTTGGGGTGGAGACCTAGCTCTTAACTCACAAGTGCCACACCACTCCCCAGTCAACAACCTGTCCAAGCTGAATCAGAAGACGGCAAGACAGTACTTACACCCCATTGGAGGGGGGGGGGAGTGTTATGCATTCAATGCTGCTCCCATTGATCACGACACCTGTGCAGGGCCTTGGTCCCCGCTCAGAGGAGAGGCGAGTCTGAGCACAACTCCTAAAAAGTAAACAAGGCCATACTCCAGGAGGGGGTCAGTCGTGGGGCGATTGAACTGACTCCCGACTCAATAACCAGTGCATACCTGATCTCCCAATCTCTATGTCTCCAAAGAAGCAACAATTTAACCGGGCATCCAGCTATTTCTCCCCAGCGGAATCGAGAGATCAGGCAATAAGTGCTCCTGCCAACATGTCACTTACAAAGGAAGAGCTCCTGGCATCCCTCCAAGATTTCAAGAAATAACTCCAAGCAGAACTTAAAACTGATTTGACTGCATCCTTGGAATCCCTGCGTTCAGATCTACACGGCAAACTGGTCACTCTCCAACAAGATGTAGATTCGGTGGGCGCTCAAGTCCTAGACCTTGAAACCATGAAAACGGACCTGGAACAGCACACCGGTCAAATGGAGGAAACAACACGCATACTGCGCCAATAACAATTCAGCCCGATCGCTGACAAATTAAGGGAGGAACACATCAAATTCCGCTGGACATATCCTTTTGGGGTTGGCGTTTGAGCTCCACAACAGATCCCACCAAGTCACCGACCTAGCAGAGGGGATGAAGCTACTGGATGTTAGGATCACCCCCAAAATAACGAGCCTCTATAAGGCCAATTTCCCTCCGCTCCTTTAATTGAAAGCAGACCTCAGCCGATGGACTCCTCTTTTTACATCATGGCTGGGATGCATTAATGCGAATAAGATGACTATCTTACCTAGGGTTCTTTATCTTTTTCAAAGTCTGCCCATAACTCTGGAGCATGACTTTCTCCCGATTCTCCGCTCACTCATTACTAGATTTATTTGGCAAAACCGCAGACTTCAACTACCGTCTACGCTCCATCGACTAACATGGGGGGCCGAGGGGGCTGGCCCTACCAAACTTCCATCTTTACTATAAAGTGGCTCAATTACGAGTGATTGCCGAATGGTCTCTCAGAGCATCAGACAAGCACTGGCTACATATGGCCAGGGCCATAGTGGGGAGAGTCATATGGGATGTTCTGTGGAAACCCAAAACAGAGCGACCCCCAAATGCTTACCTCAGCAAACCCACAAGGACTACTCTGAAAGTATGGGACGAGGTGAATAACCAGGTAGAGTGGATGACCTTCTTTTCCCCATACACACCCAAATACTACAACCCTGCCTTCCCCCTTGCATTGGAACCGGGCCCCTTTGACGCATGGAAGGAGGGTGGTTGCCTGAAAATAGCGGATCTCTTTCATAATTGGGACATCCTAACATTTGAGAATTGCAAACAGGACTTACACCTGTCGGTCTCTGAACAATACCATTACAATCAGTTGAAACACTGGGCACTACAACCCCAGTACAGAGCAGTGACCACTAGGGATCTTACCTCCATAGAACGATTTGTTAAGCAAGCTGGGACTACTAAAGGGACCATTTCCTTTCTATATTCTTCGTTACTAGACACCCTACACACTCCACAACCACAACATAAAACAATGTGGGAACATGTGCTACAGATGGACATACCAGAGAAAAAATGGATACACAATGGGGAGACACTGCGAAATGTAATCACTCAGTGGGCATGAGGGAAGCCCATTACAAGGTCATGTACGACTGGGATTTGTACCCCACCAAGCTAAAAAGGATGTTTCCACACATGACAGACCTCTATTGGAGTGGGTGCGGTCTCCTAGGAGACTTTCATCACATATGGTGGGACTGCCCGATCATATGTCCATTTTGGAATGAGGTTCTTGTGCAACTTAAAAACATTCTGGGATACCAAATCCCTGAGACCCCAAGCTTCGCCTTACTTCGACTCCGCGATGATAGTCTGAAAGATCAAACTAAAGGGGATAAAGCAATTATGTGGGTATGTCTGGGAGCAGCGAAGCGGATGATTGCCGCTGCATGGAAGAAAAAGGAAGCTCCAGTGCTCACTCAGTGGCATGCATAGCTATGGCAGGCCCTCACCAGGGAAAGAATGGCAGATATCTTTAGAGAAGATCTTAAAGCTTTTGGGCCCGATTCACGAAGGTAAAGTTAGACGAAAGTTCGACTTTCGGTATTCACAAAGGGCATTTAGGGTTAGTAAATGTCTTTTGTGAATACCGAAAGTCATTAAGTTAGACTTTAGTCTAACTTTACCTTTGTGAATGGGGCCCCTAGAGTTTACATGTGGTCCACTGGTGGCATATCTTTCAGTGGGTCTTCCACTGACGACTTGCCCCACTAGAACGAGAGCCCTCCATCTATTCCAGTTTTGAATAGGAAGATGTCCCTCCCACTCAGGGAAAGCATTAAACCCCTATGGCGGGCCCTCCCATGGTCCTCCATCCAAGATACCCCACATGTATCTATGCAGCCTCTAGGTAACCACTCACTACTCAGTTTTTTCAGTTACTTTTATTTCATTTCTGTTTAATTTTTACTGCTCCCCAGATCCTCATTCACTTTATCACACGCAGTATGACAGTCCCCCAATGGGGAGAAGGGATGGGGGGGAATTGGTTTTGTTATGTTATATCGGGAGAGGGCAGAAAGTGGAGATTATAAGTATGTTTTGTTATCACGTACCAGACCATATTGGACTTCTGTTTGACTCTGACCCTGTATTTTGAAGGTCTATAACGTGATGTCGAGATGTATGATGATTTCTCCAACGTCTTTCGTGCTATTTTTCAATGAGTAAAATCAATAAAAACTGTTTTGACAAAAAAGGTAGAAATTACTTGCCGAAATACAAGCACTTGAAAATGAGATTAAGGGCCAGATGTATCAAAAAACCAATTTGCGATTCCCAAATAGCAATATTTACCGATTTGCTATTTGAGAATCGGAAAACGCGATGCAGGAAAAAAATCGCAATAAAACAGCGATTCGGTAAAAATCGCAATCGCTGTGACAGATTAGCAAATAGCGATTCTGTATTTGCGAATTCGCAAATTAAGAAATCGCAAATTGGGGAATCTGCTATTCTGGTGCAGTTTGATGACATCACAAGCAAGAAGTGTGACTGCCCATGCTGTTTCAGAGTGCCTGAGGCTGTGTGAGAGGCTGAGAGCAGGAGCACACCACTCAGGAGCCTATCAGGAGTGCCAAGACAGGCACAAAGACACATCATGGCCACACTGGAGAAGGCAAAGGAGCCTTCAGGACGTAAAAGAAAACAGAAATTCAGTGAGAAAGAATTGGAGGTCCTCATTGAGGAAATGGTGAAGAGCCATGGACAACTCCTCAGCAAAAAATCACTGCACATACCAGAGTCAGAGAAAAGGAAGATCTGGCTGGCAATACAAGCAAAAGTAACTTGCCATGGATAAAGAGATTATCAATAAAGAGGCCGACAAGGGGGCAATATTGTCATCATGAATAGGCGAGATTATATGGCTGAGATTAACGGACAAGTAGAGGATAACAAGGCCTATACAATCTTGCCTTTTCAGACCTCTTAGTGAATTGTCCAAAAAGATTACGGTGTCTCTAAACAAGTGGTGAGATGAATCTTTTATCACAGATTTGGAGTTCAAATTTCTAAATCAGGAATTTTCAATGTTCCCCTGTATATATATATTGGCCACAATACACAAACCTGGGGCATTTCCCCGGTCGACCTATCATTTCAGACATAAATTGACCCAGTGAGAAAATATCTGAATTTACTGACTATTTCTTACAACCCTATGTGATTATTTTGCCCTCGTATGGTCGTTCGGTTCATACTTTTTCAGTAAAACTGTGCGTTTGTAGGACAACATACATGTCAAAATTGAGTCCCTGCACATCATCAGGATATGTTGGCCTAAGTCCTCATAGCTAACAGTGCACCGTCTGTACTCCTAACCTGGTACGGTAACAGGTGGAATGTGCAACCTCAGAACATGACAACCCTGACTACCCAAGGAAACCGTGGAAACAGATATAGAACCCTTTCGTTTGGTAACTCATGCATACCCAAAGAGATCCACAAGAAATACACAACGTGGTGTTTCAATATTTATTGAAGCAATATGATTCTTGTGCAAAATACATGCACTGCAATTATTAATAGAAGGAAACAAAGCAAAGTAATCAACATCATGAGAATGGTCAAGAAAATGAACAACTCAACCATTGTGCTGTTACATAGATGATATGCTCGCATATGAGTACTGTTATATTTTGTGCTTCTACCTAGCGCTAACTTTCCTAGTGTGTCTAGGGTGAGTCAATCTGCCAGAATACCTCAGGGGGATCTAACTCCCCTGTTACCTGTGGGTAAGTGTCATCAGGGAGACTATCTTGGTGGAGAGCTGCATCATCCCTCACAGGAGGTAAACAGGAATCAACTGTGCTGGAATTCTGGCATGAGGCAACCGCAGCAGTGTCAGCAAAATGCTCCTCTGTCTAACAAAGGAGTGATGCTTATATAATAAACTGCACTCATGTTATCATGCCGAAGCCCCAGTCTGGCCGCTATTGTTGATTCTTTTGTGATAGCTCTGTCGCCGAACAGACAATAATAAACAACAGCATTTTGCGTAGTGAACTTAGCCATTGTACAGAATGTTCAAGGCACTCGATAGTATGTCTACGTAAATTTAAGCAAAGCCACTTCAGAGAAAATTATCCTGCACAGGCAAGCAAGCAAATGTGTGTCAAATGTCAGCGTTTAAGAAAAGATGGCAACTTTAGAACGTGAGCATGTAAAATGGTGATGTACCTACTCTGGCATTATGTGACCATATGACACACATTCCTTGGACGTAACGCAACTGAAAGCTTCCTAAAATATGTGCTAAAAAAGATATGGTCATGAAAAACCTTAAGTCTTAAAAAGCATTATGCTCTTAAATAATAAAAGTATACAGAAAGCCATATTGTAATAAAATCAATATAAAAAGTGAATAAAAAGGTAAATATTAAAAGTAATTTTGAACAGTAAAAACAAGGCAGAATTAAAAAATCTGCTCTGTTCAAAACTGCCAGATTGCTTTAATGTTCTGAAAAGTAGACGAAACATTGCTGTTTCCAGCACCTGCAGACGATGTTTCTGGGAGCACCCTTTGCACGAGCTGAATAGAGCATACATGTTCAAATCCAACCTCCTCAGCAGCTGCTGAAGGAGGAACTGCCAGCAATGAATCCGCAGAGGACCAGCCAGGATCCAAATCACCAGGATTTGGGGCATGTCAGGAAGACTCATAATATATGTTTTGGTGCAACGGCAATCGCGAAGTGTATTGGTACAAGTGGGCCTGCAGGGGACACACCAGCAGTTCTATGTCCGTAGATTGAACCGGTTGCATTCCTAAGCATATGTCCAGGGCACACTCAAAGGTGCAAAGTAGACAGCAGAATATGGGCTGCATGCAGTGTAGCCAGACAGGCCGAATGGGCATGAACTGATTGTTGTTTAGTTCATAAAACAAGGGTGTGCCAAACAACTGTATACTTCTCTCATGACACAGGAGCACGTGTGGCAGCGCCATCCCCATTTGGCAGCATAGCAGATAAAATAAAATCAGTGTCTCAACAAGCAGGAACAGGACCAGCCGTAAGTCTAAATAAATGCTTCCAAGCAAGGAGTGTATAAAAGAAGAAATTACTCCGAAGAAGTTCTGGAAGGTGCTAACCAACCCGGAACCAATTGTCTTAAAAAAGTGTGCTACCCCGGGAGTATTGGATATGTTAGAAATGTGGTGCACTAGCTCCCCAAAATAGTGTGGGAAATTGTTGTGGAGTAACAACTGTATCTGAGGAAGACCTTGCAACCTGAAGATCAAACATCTCACTTGCAGATGTTAAGGTCACGTCCTTCTGACACAAAGAGGCTTTCAGTCTTGCTTAAAGCATCAAATTGCACATTAGAAACCCTAATCGAAGGCCTAACTGTTGCATCCCTAACTGTCCAGGCAGGTGGAAACAGTACTTGTGCACAACAGGTCAAGACCGCAGAAACCGTCACCAGATAGGCAATTCCCGATCTCATCCCACAGCAGTCTTGATCGTTCAACATCAAACAGCTACCATTGGAAAGCAATCTGAATGCCAGATGAATCACAGCAGCTGGAGAACCCTTCAGATAACATGAAAAGTTCATCTTGGACATCTGACATGTAACCTCTCTTCAAACAAGAGAATGGCCTAGAGTATTCTCGCAGTCTGTCCCGCTAAGAAAAATCTCAGTGTCGCCATTCCTACATCTGTATGTGAAAGGTAATATCCATGGCTTATGTACAAACCCCTCTCCTAGCGCTTCATATCTGCCTACTTAATGGTGTTGTAAGAAGTTCTTAAAGTGAAAAGTTGAGATTTGCAGAGAAATAAACCTGTGTATTAAGCAATCTGCTGATGGAATTTCGGCAAGAGCGAATGGTAATTTTTCCAATTTCTCTATGTGTAACATAGTGCATGTCACGTCTTTCCTAGCCATAGTGGTCCTAAGCATGCTGTCTAATGTTTCCTCTGTGTAATTTGTGAACTGTTGCCAATTCCAGAAACGTACAAATGTGGGAATATTTGGTGTATTTAAATCCTTTATCTTGGCCAAGCCGAGATAGGACATCTGCTGCACAGTTTTATTCACGAATATAAGTTGGTGTGGTATAAGCCATGCTCTAAATAAAGCCTCTTTCCCCAGAACCTGCCAATCTTTTGTCCCCCATATAGATTTCAAAGCAATAGTGTTTCTCCAAAATTCAAACCCTTGTGTCAACAAATGGGAAATAAAAGATGCAGAGTAAATCAACACTGTATCAGTGACCACAATTTTCTTCACTGGAGAAGGTGTTAATTTATAATAATACGACTCTGGGTCTGCTGAATCGTGACCAGAAAAGAATGCAAATTTCTGTGCAAATGTTTTCGAGCTACCATGTAGTGGTGTAAGGCAGTGTCCCCATTTTGTGTAATTAAATACTGCACGAGGAGTACTTGTTTTATGTAAATAATGGTGATCATTATGGTGAAAACAGAACCTTTCATCATAATTAGATGTACCATTATACGTCTCCTCTCTATTGAAAACAGAATAATGCTTCAAGTCAGCATTTCATGTACTGTGTGAATGTCCCAATCACCAGAGATAGTGCCAGGAGTAATGACATAATTTAAAGAAATACAAAATACATAAGGTACTTGTAAAGTTTCAGCTGGTTCAAATATATCATATGATTCCTTATCTCAAACAATTTCATCTGGAACTGGAACAGCTGAAATTTTCACCAGGAAAAGGTCTCTTCGCACTTTGTGTGATGAAGAATGGGGTTTCAAAACCTCGTTTACCAGTTCAAGAGCAGAGCGTTCTGGGAAATAGAGTCCATTCAGAAGCAAGAAAAAGACTGTCAAAAAACCAATCCAAAGGAAGAGGAAAAGTAACTAACTTTTGTCCAAATTCATATCCATGCAGGGGATAAAGTATGTCTTTTGGAGCCAAATGTAAAATTCACGTGGTCTTCTTTGTGGAGGTGGATCTGGGTCTGACGAATCCGAAGAGAAGTAATCAAAGTTGACAAAGTAGCCGGAGGCTGTTTGTACAAAGTTGGGAGGCTCGGGTAGCTGTGTAGAACTGGTAGATGACTCTAATGGCAGTACGTTGTGGTAGAAACCATAATTGTCTGTTATCAGAATTAAAATCTGTGCTTCTGTACATGATGATTGTATGGCATTTGTTGATGTAACAGGAAGACGTGATACTTCAGTGTTAGCTGTCCCCTGCTAGGGAGAAGAAGCTTCATTGTCGATCAAAGCTTGTAACAGGACTTCCTGTAGGGGAGTGAGAGGAGTCAGGTAACCACCCAGGAGCCCTCGAGGCCTACTATGTAGAATCGGCCACATGATGTGGTTTGATGAAATCGATAAAACACAAATCTCTTGTATTTGCTACCAGCAAGGGGTGGTAAAAGTACAGTTCTGGTACCTTCAACAGCCAGGGCAGATACAGAATGGCCTGAATTCCTTCTTGTCCACAATTTTCTCCCGGACTAGATCACCGATCTTTGGAATCCAACCAGGAGTTGCTGGTGCTTCCTTCACTTCACCAGTGGTGGAACGTTTCTCTTGGACATTGCTCTGAGCTTCTCTGAACTTGTTTAGGTCCTGTAAAACATCAAACATTCACTGATATCAAAAAGCGTTTCTTTCCCACTGTACTGGGACTGTCAAGATCTGCAACCCACATCTTAACCCCAAACAGGATCTCATAGGGATTCCAACAACCCAGGGATTTTCTAGGCAGCTTATTTAGGGCTCTCTGGACCCCATACAGGTAGTAAACCCAACTGCGACCTGAACTCTAGCTGTTAAAGACTGCTTTAAGTCTCGGTTCTTCCTCTCCATTACTGCGCTTCCCTCTGGATGATAGGGGGAGGAATACTGCACAGTCACACCCTAATTTCCCATGGTGTCTCTGTAAGCTCTTGAGGCGAAACGCCAGACCTTGGTCCAAATGAATAAAAAAAATTTTTTTTTTAATAGTCCTCATATCACCATGGCAACTGCAACTCTTGAACCTTTTTAAACACCCTCGGTCCGTCTTGTGGTCCATTGCAATTTCTCGCCCTGAACCTTCCAGGCTCTGGTCTTATCACGCGGGGCAAAAACCCACCCCCGGATCCATGACCTGGTGTAATCATAGGACGATGTATAGATGTTTCCGGCCGCCCTGGATATTATCCTAAGTACTAACCTGTCCACTTAAGAAAATCCTCCCAAATTTCTCTTGACCGTCGCGAGCTGCATTTGATGTCCATATTGCTTGTCCACTTAACTACACTTAACCACCCCATGGGGTGAGGATGAGCAGGATCTAGCCAACGTTTACAGATCTCCCGCCTGGCCAAGAGCAACAAGTAAAATACTAAACCCCTTTGTTTACTGTTTAAGGAGTTTTGCGTAGCACTATCTACCCCCAAAAGTACCAGGGCCCGTAGGGCATTGCAGCGCCGGCCCGACGAGGAGCAAAAGCCCAATGATGAAGCATGACATCCTTCGGGGTGTGTGAGGGCATCAAGATGAGGGCACCCTGCCTCCCACAAGCAGAGTAGCACACGACAAGAGTACCCCCTACTTCCCTTCTCTCCATCTCCACTCAGGAACGGCGACTCCCTTTGGTATAAATTTTATGATCTACATTCAACAAGGAGATTGGCCGATATGAATCAGCCTTCCTCGGGTCCTTAGCGGGTTTTTAAATCAAAGTAATAGTGGCCTCTCTTCAAGAATTCGGGATCAGCTCTTCCCCCTTATAAACTAATAATAAGAATCTAAGGATCACTAAAATAGTATCATCCAGTTGTGAAAAAATTTTCACAACTGGATGATACTATTTTAGTGAAAACATTTTAGTGAAAATGTTTTCACAATTTTAGTGAATTTTTTTCACAAATGGATGATACTATTTTAGTGATCCTTAGATACATATTATTAGTGAAATAAAGATTCTATACCTTAATTACCCACCAACCCTTTGGATCCAAGCTGCTCCCTAATACTAGCTTGCGGTCTGTAAGCAAATTGAGAGTACTAAGAGACATAACAATATGTTAATGCAATATCATTTATGCTTTATTTTGACCGATTGGAAAGCCTTTATTGAGTAAATATGGTTGCTGTTTTCATTAATTAGTTGACATTAGAATATTGCTGTAAGAATGTACAAAGGCAGGGGGTCACGTATGAGAGGTGATTTTTGACAATTAATGCTTGTATAATAGGAGATGGAATAGCTTCCTTCTCCCTTTTTTTCTTCATGTCTCTCTGGTCTTTTAATATTAGGTTTTCTTAAACCTATCTTGTATATTGGAAAACTAAATGTTACTTATTAAATTGTTTTTACAGCCCTGAGGAAGTCCATGTTGGCCGAAACGCGTTGGCTGAGCTGATGTATGTATATCGCATATGAATACAAATAAAGAATAATTGGAAAAAGAAACTTCAAGACTCCTTGCTCAATACTTTTTGGATTTTTTGGATGTTGAGAAATTGTTTGTAATTCACAAAGTATTTGTGTATAATTGTATGCTCCTTTTCATTGCTTGATTATTTGGAGAGAAAATCTTTCTCTTTTATTTGTGACTTCTAAGCGGTGGGGTCACGGAAAGTTGAGCATGATAAAGCAACAAATAGATTGAGAATTATCATACTTGTGCATCCCACATTTGCCTACACTTCTGTCCGCATAACTCTAATACGTCTTTTATAACAGTTCGAGTGTCAGCCAATCGCTGTGGCCATACCCATAGGAATCGAGAGCGGGAATCCACTGCTAACATAGTGTACTTGTAAGACCCCTCTGAGTGTAAGGGTACGCAGTTGTCCAAATAGATACATGCCAGAGGCTTTTCAGAGATCAATAGAGGTATCTGCAGTGAGCAAGCTGTGGGGGAAACTTTCATCTGCTGGCAGATGTCACATTTAAGGACAAAGTCCTTGGTCTGTTTGTATAGACATGGCCACCAAAAGCGTTGCAGCAATAGTGAAATTGTAGCCACCACCTCTGCGTGAGCAGATGCTAGACCCTCATGTCCTGCTAAGATTAGTCCTAACCTGCGATCTGAATTAGGTATTACGCTATTCCCCATTCCAGGAATATGAGCAAATGGAATGTTCTGCACACTTAATTGATAGCAATATTTAGTTAGAAAGCCTTTCGGTAAGAAGGTGCCATCAGGCGCAGCATTGACAGCCGTCATGATGTCTCCATCTATCTTCATATTGAAACGAGTAATTGAAGCGACAGCAGCAGTTTGCACTGTGGTTTTTGCAGCTTCGCCATCCATTGAACTCCCGGCAACGTGTATTTCTACACGCTGATGATTCAGTGTGTGAATCCCATGAGTCCGTGGCAACCATGCTTTTAATTTGGCCACTTGTCCTAACAGCATCTTGTGCTTTATCGTGTACCCTTTGGAATGTCTGAATCCATTCTGGCTCCAGTAGTGTAAGTACTCATTGTAAGACTGGGCACAATAATATGAATCGCACACTAGGGGAGTGGGGAAACCAGGATCTGTATTTTCAAGTGGCAGAATTAGTGGTTTTACTGCAATCACCAAGTGACTGCGTATATTTTTTATGAGGTTGGAATTCTCCATCCTGCATTCTAGCATTCACCGCTGTGCAAGCGGCAGAGTATTGGTGTTTAGTTCCTTCTGCAGGCTGAGCAGAACCATCAGTGTAGATTATGTAATCATACTCATCTAGAAGCATGACTTTATTGGGCAGAGAATATTCGTGTTCATATTGGAGATATGATTGTGTTTGTAATGTGGAGTCAAATGTGTAATCTACATCTGTTGCTGTGAGTGAGTTGGCGCATTGCATTCATCTCGGATGTAAAGCTTTTGCATTTGGAAAGCTGGTCTTTGTAACAGCCTATAAGACTGGAACGGGAGTCACATCAATTATTTGTTTTCACTGGGCCAATGATCTTTCTTTCACTACAGCAGTCTGTACTGCCATCAGGGTTTTTTCTGCTGGTGCAAAATGCATTTCTGCATTTGTATATAAATGTGATTTATATGCAATAGGTACAGTGTCTCCTTCATTGAACGTGACATAGGTGTACCCTGATACATCCGCAAATATGCAGTCCACCAGATTTGTGGTGCTGAAACACGTGTGTAGGTGTTTGGAAACTAGCATTTCAGTTTGTATCGAATGTAAAATGTGTGTGTGTTCAGATGTCCAATGTGTACTTGAAAAGTCTAGCCGAATCAAGTCGTAGAACGCTTTCATTCGTTGTGCATAATGGCATGTATGTTCTGCCAAAATTCAGGAAACCCAATATTGATTGGAGTTTCTTCAATGTGACTGGTGGTTGTAGAAGCGCACACTTCTCTAGGAAATGTGTAGCAAGGCTTCTGCCTTCACTTAACAGCTCCTATCCCAAGAACAGGACACTGAGAAAGGCAATTTTTGATTTCTTGAAATTAAATTTGTAGCCCATGTGAGCAAATCCCAAAACTATGCGATCTGCTCTAGTCGAGTGAGTTGACGGTCATCATCCGTCAAGTATATGTCATCGACATAGGACAGTGCCTGATCATTGAAGTCTTGTAACAGTTCCGTTAAATGGGCTAAAAACAGCCCTGTGCTATTCTTATACCCTTTTGGCAATCAACAGAACTGTTTTGGAGAACTTAGAGTGCTGAATGCAGCCAGTTACCTGCTTTCAGGCGCTATATTTTGGCAGAAAAATCCGTTTGATATGCCTAATGTGGTTTTGTATTTTGTATGCATTATATTGTTCATTAGTGCCGCGCTATGCGCATTGTGTACCGCGAATGTGCATGCAGAGGTGTTCAAGTGTCTATAATCTAAGACTAAACGATATGAATGGTCTGCTTTCATTACTGGAAACAACGGATTATTCATAGGTGAGGTGCAACTTTCTATTACATTTTGGTATTCAAGTTGTGTGAGTATTTTTTCTAACTTGTTCTTTAGCTTCATGTTTAATAGGGTATTGTCATTGTGGCTGTGGGCTTAACCTCTATGGTATGATGTGATAAAGGGATCCATAATCCCAAACCACATGGTTGCAGTATAACGCCGGAGCTTGAGCTGATGCCCACTCCTTGGCGTATGTATGTTTAACTGATTACGGAATGAGGTAGGAAAAAGCAGGTAAAATTACCGTTTCTACCAGTGGGTAAGCCATAACAAACTCCGGTGGCCAATCAATTTCAGCCGAGAGAATGTCATAGCAGAATGACAAGTTCTCCCAAAAGATAACATTGATAGTACGCTGTATACCGCCCTCCATCTGGAGGTGAAATTCATATAATTTACATGGGGCACTCATGCCCTGCCGCCAGACACTCCATAAGATTCTGGTGAACTATTGTGACTTCTGCCGCGCAGTCCAGCATGGTCAGAGCCCGCTCCCCGTTCAGAAGTTGTGTTCTCAATATCCAGGGCATGCTTGACTTTTATGCCAGCTACCTTCTTTTTGAACAGAGGTTTGAGCTGTGTAGGTTTGTCATCCTTTTCTATTATAAATCAGAAGAGAGTTGTGAGTCCTTCTTTGGTTTCACATACTCTTCTGATCGTCCTCCTCTCTTGGAGCATTTTTCAGATGATTCCTGAAAGGAACAAGAAGGACGTGTATCAGTATCCTGATACCTATCAGGTGATTTAATTGTGTCACGGTTGCGCAGATTGTAGCGCTTGTTGGAGGACTGTTGTCGAGGAGATCTACTCCGTGCTTTAGTCTTTTCTTATTTTTTCTTATTATCCCACTTCTTCTTAGAAGACTTGGGTGTCGGCTTCGAGTTATCCTTTTCAGAATTACCCTTTATCTGTGGTTTACTAGGTCTGGCTCCCAAATTATCTCTACCTATTGATGCATATGTTTCCTCAATAATTTTAGGTCATTCTCGCTCCTGGTCTCCCAGGGCAACCTGCGTGAGTCGCTGGTGTATAGCCAACGCTGCTGCTTCCCCTTTTATATAACTTAGCATTATTGCAGATACTTCAGCAAAATTGCCCATCAGTTTTATCCCCAAATCCAGGGCAGGGGCTGCCCTGTACTCATTCTGAACCTGTTTAAGCACCTCCCGGAAAAAATGCTAATGAGGGTGTACCATGTGTTCTGGTATACACTGCAGCAAAAACTGTGCCCCAAGTGTGTTGCAGTCTTCTACCAGGGAAGCCATCCCCATTGGCAAGCAAATTGTGAGAATTTTATGTTTTTCTTGGGGTTTCATATGGGAAAACACTGCTTCAAGCTGATTTGTTTTTTGTGCAATCCAGAACAGAATCTCTTCCCGTCTGGTGGGAACCTTACATATGACTGCAATGATGGTCACTGGACTAATTCCAGGCTTAGCCAATTGTGGTTGAGCAGCTTGAACAGCCCTTGCGAGATTTATTGTCATTGCTCGCATCACATATTATGTCAAACAGCTATATATTCTGACCAGACATGTGTACAATGTACGAAGCTCTACTGCTGTCAGATTTGTTATATCTGGTTAGGCTGTGTGAAACCGGCTAAAACTGGCCATGTTGCTCCCTTATTACTGAGGGGACCCAGTCTAACATCGTTTCTTGTATGTGGTAGGGCGCCTTCGAACCAATTTTGGTGCTCTTGAAACGTTAATGGTATTTCTAGTGCTTCATAAGCTGTGTATTTGTGAGGAACTGCAGCTAAGGTGTAAAGATGAAAATGTCTTGATTGAGCATTTACTGCTGGGAATGTGACCCATGAAGAGAATACCGCTGCCTGTACGCTTTGTGGGCCTCTACCATGAAGGTATAATGTCTTCTCACATAAGGGGGGGACCCATGTTGTTGTAGCATCTGAATAACTATATGTCTGCAGTTCACCAGTATGTTCGCTGGTGCTGCATTAGCCATTTGGATATGTGGAATTCAGAGAGGGTACCTCTGTCAGGTAATCCTTTTAAAGATTCAAGCTTGAACAACCTACAGCCAATACATAGGGGTTCCCTATTCAGCTGCGGTGGATTTTTCCCTAACAATATGGATATCTCCGGTAAATTGCTGGTTAGGAGCTTTGGGCACACAAAAGAAAACTGCTCGGGCAATCCATCATATAAGAACCCAAGCTAGAACGTTGGCAGTGCATGTCGTACAGTTCATACTTTCTCAGTAAAACTGTGCATTTGTTGGACAACATAAATGCCAAAACTGTGCAATACTGATTCCCCACACACCATCAAAATATGTTGGTCTAAGTCCTGCTAGCTCACAGTGCACCATCTGTATCCCTAACCTAGTAAGGTAACAGGTGGAATGTACAACCTCAGAACATAACAACCCTGACTCCCCAAGGAAATTGTGGAAATAGATCTAGAACCCTTCCGTTTAGTAACTCATGCATACCCAAAGAGATGCACAAGAAATACACAACGTTGCATTTCAATATGTATTGATGCAATATGATTTTTGTGAAAATACGAGCGCTGCAATTATTAACACATGGAAACAAAGTAAAGTAATCAGCATCACGAGAATGGTAAAGAAAATTAACTCAACCATGTACTGTTACATAGAATATATGCTTGCATATGAGTATTTTTATATTTTGTGCTCCTACCTAGCGCAACCTATCCTAGTTTGTCTAGGGTGGGCCAATCTGCCAGAATACCTGTAGGGTGATCTAACTTCCCCATTACATGTGGGTAAGTGTCATCAGGGAGCCCGTCTTGGTGGAGAGCTGGGCATCATCCCTCGCAGGAAGTAAACAGGATTCAACTGGGCTAGAATTCCGGCATTGGGTGACCTCAGCAGTGTCAGTGAAATGCTCCTCTGTCTAACAAAAGAGTAATGTTGTTTATATAATAAATTTCACTCATGTAATCAAGCCGAAGCCCCAGTCAGGCCGCTATTGTTGATTCTTTCGAGATAGCTCTGTCGCCAAGCGGACAATAACAAACAACAGCATTTTGCGTAGTGAACTTAGCCCTTGTACAGAATGTTCAAGGCACTCGATAATATGCCTATGAGGAAGTGTACATGTAAGCAAAGCCATTTCAGAGATTATTCTCCTGCCCAAGCATGCAAATAATGCATGTCAAATGTCAGCGTTTAAGAAAAGATGGCAACTTTAAAACGTGAGGATGTAAAATGATGGTGTACTTACTCATGCCTAACGTGACCACATGACAGTATCTGTAGGACACCCGTGATCTGCTTAATAAACTTGCTGACATGGATTGGACAGAAGATATGACATTTGTTACTCTAGATGCCAATTCACTGTATACCTGCATTCCAAAAGATAAAGGCCTCTAAGCAGTACAACATTTTCTTGGTAATAGAAAGGATACTCTTATTGAGCATACAGATATGTTACTTAATATGATTCTACAGGTCTTCGATAACAATATCTTTGTACATGACCAGAAATGTATAGGCAGACTCTAGGAGTAGCGATGGGTGCAAACTTTTTGCCTTCCTATAAAGTGCCAACCTGTATATGGGGCACTTTAAAACGTTTCATCTCTGGAAGTCGTGAGTATCTTCCCTAACTGATAACATCGATGATATTTTTCTCATTTGAACAGGGTCCAACTCATCTTTAAGTAATCAGGTTTCACATTTGAATAATAATGAGTATAATTTAATTTCACCTCACAATACTGCAAAACATCTATTGAGTTTTTGGACATCAACATCTATGTACACAATCAAAAAATTGCCTCTAGTTTGTATAGGAAACCTACTTCTTGTAATGCAGTACTCTATGCCACTAGTGCACACCTCAAACACCAGATTCAGTCCATTCCTTTTGGGGAGATGGTCTGCCTAAAGCGTAACTGTAGTGCAGAAGAGATATTTCAGGCAGAACTCAGGATAATGGAGAATAGGTTCCTTGATAGGGGCTATACTTAAGATCTGATTTGTAAAGTAGGGACCGCATCAATACAGTGGATCGATCAACCTTGCTTTCCACACAGCTTAGACATAAAAACAAGATGCATCCTGTTCTTATTACATCATTTAACAGGAATAGTAATGATCTATCTAACATCTTGCGTAGACATTGGCATATCCTCAATGTTGACACAAATTAAAAAATATTATTCCTGCTAGACCTATCATTGTTTACGAAAAGGGAAGAATCTAACGAGATCAATTATGTCAAAGCATTTAATCTCTTGTGCCTCCCACTACTTCCATTCCGATGTTACCACCAAAACAAAAAGGTTTCTTCAAGTGTGAAAAATACAATATTTGTCCTTTTACGATCTACAATATAGCTCATTTTCAGAATACCAACAGTGCTCGATATTGCATTTGTGATTTTATCAATTGTGGTACTAAATTCATTGTGTATAACATCATATGTCACTGTTCTCTCATTAATGTAGGTAGCACAATTTGATGCTTTAGTGAGAGGATTCAGGAACATATCCGTGCTTTTCACAATAGAGATGACAAATATCCTCTTGCTGTACACTACAATTCAGCACATGCCAACTATGATATTAGAATTAGATGCCACGCTCTAGAAATAGTAAACATGGGGACAACAGAGTGGCCTTATTACGCTAACAAGAGGTGAAATGGCTCATCAAACTTAGGGCTGTTGATTATGGCCTTAATATTGACAGAAAGTTATATAACTTTTTGGCCACACATTAATACATGATTCTTGGTATTAGCTCAATATCTTTACTGTTCAGATGGGGATATCTTTCACTGTATGAGTAGATGTGTGTGACAGATATCTTTTTTGAGTGTTGATTGCAGTATAACTCAAGTTCTATATGACTGTAAATGGTAAACTTGTGTACAAATTTGGTATTACTTGTTTTCTGTAATTATGTGGAGTATTATTATATGCTGTCGCCATATATTTGTTTCATAGCACATTATGTATAACCTTTGTTTGCCTGTCTGTTTGTTTGCTTTTTAAAAAAAATTGTTGGTTATTTATGTTATATGATATACATTAATCCATATTATTAAGACAAAACTAACAGCAGGTTAGCCTTTTGCACTTTTGAACTAACACTACTTAGGGTCACTCATATAGATGTGATTTTTAGTTATTTTGGATTTATATTGGTTTTGCGCTTATATGGTTTTGTTTTTAATTTAAAGAATTCATATTTAGCAGTGATTTGGGACCACTATTACTGGTACTGACAATTGGGGCTTGATTTGCTTCCCTAACATGAGTCGCACTGCATTCCCTTAGCAGTATCTAATTTGCGACATGCCGTAAGATAGAGGTGCTTTTTGTCTCCGTGTTTGGCTGATTCTAGCCTACATTCTGGTTTGGTTTACCCTTTCTCATTGCTTGGCATTGTATAATTTAAAAGTGCGTCTTTGAGGACAGCCGTCCAATCACGTTGGATTCAGCTCGTACTATTCCCGGGCATGAGCTGTGACTTCGGGGGTGAGTATACATTTTTTCATGATAATATCTGTAGTGGATGGATTTCCTTTGGCATTTTGATAATTGATTTAAACTTAGTATGTAGAATGTTTAAGGCAACAAGATAGCTGCATGTATTGCCATAGCGCTTATTTGCGACATGTGCCAATATGGCAGCGATAGTTGTCTTCATGTTCACGTGACCTTAGTATGTGTTTCCGGTTGGCTTGTCCTTTTTTATTGTTGGGCGCTGCATTACTTAAGAGTGCGTCTCGGAGGGTGGCCGTTCAATTAATTTTGATACAGTTCGAATGATTACCGGGTGTGGACTGCGTCATCGGGGGTGAGTATTCACTGTTAAAAGTGCAACATGGATGTATGTTTTTGCTTTGTGACGACTGATTTGCTTCTGTATGCTTCCAGGTGTTGGCAGCAAGGTAGCTTCAGTACCATCCCCTAATATTAGATTAAGCATTACTTAGCATGTTTTTAGATTTTGATATATATTCTTAAACCTCACGCTAAGCAGTGTGTGTATTGTGCCTCTTGAGCAATAGGTCATAGGCAAGATAGCATTAAGTGCTGTTACCATGCCGGTTGCTGTTATGCGACTGAGAGCTAATAAGCATGATGTTTAGTTCTAAAGTGCGTGCTTAAATTGTCTGGCTAAGTCTCAATCTTATGGTACTTTGTAGGGAAATACGATGTGACTGTATGAAGACAAATTATGTCTTTTCTTTTTGGTTATTGAGTACTATAAGGCACAACCCCAGATTTTAATTGTGTGCTGATTTCATGGCATATGAATTTTTTAATGAACAGATTTGGATGACAGATACTAAGTTATGCTTTTCTACATATCTTATGATTTAATTTCCCCTTCATTTCAGACATTTATCCCTCATCAGGGGGTCTCTTCATAATACTGCACATAGTAGTGTGATTTATCTTGCGCCTTTTGGAAAATTGCCACCATGCATCCCATTGACGCAGCTAATTTTAAGCCTTTATTTCTCATTTGTTGTAAGTTGCTCTTTTCATTTGGTGGGTATAAGGTTCTTTTTTGTTTTATTGATTTGAATTAAAAAAGGATTTTTCATGAACATTTTGTAACAGAAGAATTCCTTCTTTGCTGTACAATCATTTCATTTGGGACATACTCCGTGGTATAGTTTTGCGATATCATAGATGGTAGTGCCTTGCTTTTGTTTTGTCGTACTTTAATGAGGGGATGATGGTTTACTCTAATATAAACTTTTTGACTTTTTTAATTCTACATGTCTGGTTTGCATGTTTTTTGTTTTCACTTATCACTTTGATGGTCATGTGCTTATTGATTGTGGTTTAAAATCACCTTTTCATTTTTCATATCTCACATGTTGGTGTTTTTTATTTATGTAGGTCAGGCTGGTTCGTACACTTAGGTTCTTTTTTTTTTTGTCTTTTTTGTCTTGTCAGTTTTTTATTTTGTGTGCATAACATGTTGTTGGAACAGTGTCTGGTTGACTGAAGGGATGCCCCCAGCCAGGTGGAACTACCGCTCCCGTCAAGGACAGGTGATTGCACTCGCTGTATAACCGGTGCTCACCCTTGGTTAGCTTGGCACTGAGCAGTCAGGCTCACTACAGAGGCAATGTGTAAAGCAAAGGCACAGCAGCCACTCGCGATAAATGAACTGTGCATTACAAAAAACACTTCACAGAGGATGCATGTAAAAATGTTTATATTCAACACACATATTCACTCATTATAACATGACCATCATATAATTTTGGGCATAAAACACAGTCGGAAGTATTACTAGCCGTACTAAGCCCACTTGTATTGTTATGATATCACTAGTATGAACACTGTGGACAATTTCTAATCTAACCCACCCAATTGAGAGAGTGCACCCTTATGCAGTGCACAATATAAAAATTATGTACATACACAAGAATAGAACACTTTTCAGCAGCACCATGGGCCGACGCAATGCGGGAAAACCCAATGTCAAAAGGTATTGTGCTTTTGGCACCAATCAATGAATAAGGAGGCACCGCCGACCAGTGTAATGAATCACAGGTGCTCCGTACACGATCACTCCCACTCACACACATTCCCCTGCATCACTACATGATGTGACAGGTAACAGACAGTCCGTAAGTAACTCTCTTACACATCCATATGCACTCAGCACCCTAATGCAGTGCAACTGGAACCCAGCAGGTCAATGGTTCACCCTCTGCAGACTCTGCGAACCAAGCTTCCCTCCACCCTTTAGTTCACCCCGACTGTCCTATACCTCTGGATGGAAGACAACCAACCCCTGCCTCCCGGCCTCTGGGCCGCATGCGGCCGAAGTCACACTTAGTCTGGGTCCTTAGGAAGCAGGTGGGAATATGTAGCAGTTTTAATTAGGAGTAGACGTAAACAAGGGAGAAGTTAGGAGCCACTCGGGAACTTCACCCACAGGTCTCAAAAGGCAAAGTAGTCAGGCAGTCTCTTGACCCAATTCCGAACTGTCTCGGAAGCGTCTCTTCAACCCAGTCAATCTCTCTCGATACTACCTGGCACCAAGATGTCTTCGGGAGGGGTCAGGTGTGGAGAAGGCAGTTGGTCCACCGCGATGAGGGTCAACAAGGGAACAACCGATGAATGGGGTGTAACACAGGGGAGCCTCTTGATAGGATGAGGTGCCCCGATCGGTACACGATGATCCAGGTCGTGTCCAGGCGATCCGGGCACAGCGACTGGTGTGCATAGGGCTGAGTCGCACCAGGCACTTCATATTTCAAACATGATGAGTTGCAAATTCCACAGCTCCCTGGAAAGGAGGCACAATGAACAGTGCACTTCGAGTTGGGTTGCACCAGGCAATTCCAGTCACACACAGTGAACAGTTGCAATTCCATACCTCTCTGGAAACGAGGCACAATGTCCGGTGCATGATGATACAGGTTGCACCAGACCAGTCTTGTCACACACAAACAGCCCCAAGTTCAGCACAGCCACATGAGGTAGAATGAGGCATTACTCTGGGTACACCCACACCTCCGAGGGTCGCACCCTGTGAATCAGACACTGCATGCAATGAGAATGCAGTTGGCGTGTCGCACAAGAGAAGTGCGGAGCGATCGACGAAACGGGCCATGTGAGGTCCCGCAACCGGTGAATCCACTCACCATCACTAGACGCTTATGAGTGCCATGATCCCCGCAGTATGGGAACCACACGCTTTAGACACTGGCAAGATTTCTGGGGCTCCGCACTAGGCAATCTGGTCTCCAGACACAAGTCTTAGATCCACGCTCACACCATGCTACCAGTTTTGATTTAGTAGCTGAGGTGGGCACTTAAGAGGGCACCGCTCTCCAGATGACACAGATAGATGGTGTAGGTCCCTCGAGGGAGATCTTTGATGTCCCTGAGATCTCTGCGAGAACAGGAGGCCCGCAGTCGGGTCCTTGAAGAGCACACTTCAGGGCGCTACACTTCAGCAGGTCTTCGGCCCAGGCTATTCTGACAGTTATCTTCCATGTGCACAACAGAGTCTTCTGACAATGGGCACCACGCAGTCCAGGTTCTACGGTCCCACGTCCCCACAAGCGTATCTCACACTTTGCTGAAGGATGGCACCTGTAGTGTTGTGTTTCTTTGAAGTTGAGGTGGTTTAGGAGGTTTTCCCTTTGAACCACAGATGTCTCTCCTAAATTGTAGGCCTGTCTGCCATGGGCCTTGGAATGCAGATCTTAATCTTAAATCTTTAGTGGGGCCATGAGCCGACCCTAAAGGCTTAGGGGTCGATTCCGATTCGGGCCGGAAATTTCTCCGACCGAGCCGGACCCGGAGAGATTTCCGACCGAATCGGACCCGTGCAGTCCGACCGAACGAGTACGATGCGGCCGTATGTTATCGGACTCGAGTCGGTCGGACTCCCATTGAAGTCAATGGGAGCCGGTCGTACAACGCGTACGCGGGCTCCCATTGACTCAATGGGTGCGAGTCGGACAAGGGCGCCCCTACAGCGGGTACGCGGCGATGCGATTCGCGCCGTACACGCACAGGTAGGGGGACCCATGGGTCCCCCTGTGTGCGACTCGCGCGGCTACGCGTACTGGGGGGTCCGACACGGACCCCGAAGTACGGCTCCGACAGCTCTTTCGAGCCGGAGTGCGCGGCTCGGTCGGACTGCTCGCGGCGCGCATCGTACTTACCCGGCCGGGGAACGTCTCCATTGCGCGGTGCGAGTCGAGTCCGAGCGAGTCGGTCGGAGCGGTTCGAGTCCGAGCGAGTCGGTCGGAGCGGTCGGGACGCCCGGACGAGTCGGTCGGCGATTTCGCATCGTACTCGCTCGGCCGGACCCGCGTACGGTTCGGTCGGGAAACAGGGCTCCGAATCGGATCCGGTAAAGCCGAATCCTATTCGGAGCCCTACCGGCCGAGATCGGAATCGGCCCCTTAGTGTCACAACCTTTACCTTCAATCTATCCCACTCAACCCTCAAATGGCTGAGGTCTGCGTTTCCGTGGAACGCAAATGTTTTATGGCTGTTCATTGGGGAATGCACAGATGTGCTCCCCCAACCCTTGGCGTCCACTGGAGCCAGACACCATGGTCCCAGAGACTCTTGGAGCATAGAAATGCCCATATTTTATAAGTGGCATTTCTAAGCGAGTTATGCCAAAACCCCCTTTACCAAAGGAAAGGGTTTGGCACAACAAATCCATTGATATGAAACATCATGAGGCTGCTCCACTACATTTCACTATTGCAGTGCGAAGTATTGTCAACTGCTTTTCCATATTAACTTAAGGGCAGAGCAGGCCTCATAGGTAGTGAAAACACACATAAGTATTCCTGACTACCTCGGCGCACGTGCGCTATTGTGACCCCCGACCTGTGATGGCAGGAGGGACACATAGTTCCCAGCACTTCTTTGAGAAGGCTGTACCCACCAAAATTGAAAAAATCATTAAATATGTGCCCAAACCTCCATGTAACCTCTCTAGAGTTGAAAATACCACCTTGATGTCCTTGAAAGAAAATAAACTTCTCACGATCAAGCCCTGTGATAAGGGTGGGGGCATCGTGATTTTCGATTCCCCAGCATATGTTGAGAAAATGAATACGCTTCTTTCCTCCACCAGACATTATAAACGGATTGTCAGGAACCCTGAACCTGCCTTGAAACAACGTATCCTGTCTATGGTAGAGTTGGCAGTAGATATGGGGTATATATGTCCCAAGGAAGCAGAGTTTTTGACCCCTAGGTATATCCGCATGCCCATTATTTACGGGGTTCCCAAGACCCATAAGAATGTTTGTGATCCACCTTTAAGGCCTATTGTATCCACGATTGGATCTGCTACGGAGACCCTCTCCAAATATGTTGACCGTTTTTTAAAACCATTGGTCAACAAACTAGAGTCCTTTGTTAAGGACACTGGCCATTTCATTGCCAAGATTGAGGGAACTCCTTACTATGATGACAGGGAACTCTTGGTGACGCTGGACCTAGAGTCCTTATACACCAACATCCCTCAGGAAGGAGCACTGATGGTGATGCAAGAGATCCTGCTCTCTGAACCTGGGATCAGCAACGCCCCGTTCATTATCCAATGCCTCAACGTAGTCCTCAGTGAGAACTACTTTGAGTTTAATAACTGCTACTTCCAACAAGTCCAGGGAGTAAGCATGGGGCCTCTTGTGCCCCTAGTATAGCTTGTCTATACATGGGGCACTTCGAGCAAATAAACATCTATAAAGAGATGGCCCCCTTCTATGAGAACGTTCGAGCATGGTCTCGATTCATTGATTATATTTTTTTCATCTGGAAGGGGGACCATGTCTCATTAAATGAGTTTATTCTATGAATCAATACGGCAGACAGTAATCTTAAATTCACTGCCCATTCCAGTAACTGCAAAGTGGAGTTTCTTGATGTTTGGATTGAGCACAATCAAAATGAACTGTATGTGTCTCTATTTACTAAACCTACGGCTAGAAATACCTTATTGCAGTATGGTAGTTACCATCCTCGCTGTCAAAGGGATAGCATCCCTTTTAGCCAGTTTCTTCGTATACGAAGAAACTGTTCTGACATCAAAGACTTCCTGAAGCAAGCGGACATTCTCAAAGAAAAACTTGTCCATCGGGGCTATCCTCATAAATTGATTAAGGAATCGTTCAAAAGGGCGAGATATTTCAATCGCGATTCTATGTTTCTATCTAGGGAAACCAGATCTATGGACAAACTGGTCTGTGTGACCAGACATTCAAATATCAACCATAAATTGAGACAGACCATAAATTCTTGTTGGCATCTTCTCAACCTGGGCAATGGTGAAGAAAAACTCCCCAAACCCATTTTCGCTTTTAAGAGAAATAAAAATCTCAAAAACCATCTAGTAAAAGGGAAGATGCAGGAGCCATCTGCTCCATTCCAAAAAGCCATTTGTGGTATTGGACCCATTTATGGCAACCACCGTTGCGGCAGTTGTCAGGCTTGCCCCAACGCCATGGTGGGCGATACTATCAACACCCCTGAGCGCTTGGTCACTCTCCAGAGAATGACTAACTGCCGCACCTCCAATATTATCTACATTATCATGTGTCCATGTGACCTTGTGTATGTTGGAGAAACTGGACGTGAGTGCAGAACCAGGATTGGGGAACATAAATCCAATATCCGAATAAAAAAACTTTCGGCTCCCCTAGTCTGCCATTGGCTCGAGAAAAATCATTCTGAAAATGATCTCAAGTGGTCGATTTTGGAAAAAATCCTTGTTAGTCCAGGAAAAGATCCCACTTTGATCCGTAAAAAGCGAGGTATTTTGGATCTGCCTCTTGAATGCTGTAAATAAAGGCCTCAATGAAAATTGTCCATGGGAGAATGCTATAATATAGTCTGTGGCCTCATCTCCCTCGTTCTACTGGGATGTGTGGATCCCCCTGCTTGGACGTTTGGGGTCCTCCTTGATTTGTGTTTTCCCTCTGTTTATATCTTATCTTGCTCACTGAATGTAGCTCCCTCTGTGTGTTTGCTATATCCCTCCCCCTGTTATTGAGAAAAGTAGTTTTATCTTTTTCTTCTTTTAGAATTTTCCCTATGTGCCCTCTAGTTCCTAGAACGACGGGCAGAATGGGAGGGGCGCTCTTATTCCATCTTAGCACTTCATCTAAAGAACTGTCCCCCTTGAACTGAGCGAGTCCGTCCATTGTTATAAGATGGCAGCCGTTGGTACGTGGGTAGACTACGTTTCCCGCTGTCCGCTCTCTATTATGTTCTTTCTAATGGCCTGAGCCTCTCATTGGTTCGCTGGGGCACGTGAACCATTGAAATTGCCCTCCTTCTTCCCGACGCTGTCGAACCCCGGATGGCGGCTTCGTTTTAGCCCGGAAGAAGTATCTCCCGTCAGACGCCATTCTGATATCTAGGCAAGCTGGAGGAAATGTGCGGGGATTTTTTACCCTCTTTTTGATGGCCCTCTGCGAAGTCCCCTTATGAAGCACACGTTTTAAAACTATTTACACTTATTGTGGCGAACTAGAGGCCACTTCACCCCATTTCTTGATATTACCAGACGATGTTGCCTCTCGTTACATGCGGAGCGCCCCTCAAAGGTCCGGTTGGTCTCCTATACGGGCTGATTGTACGCTCTTTCTCCTCGACTATTCTGATTGCTAGGCGGTCCTGTTGTACCCCCCCCGCTAGCCCGCATATAGTTCACTCCACGCATGATCATAGGCTGTGTAATTCGCCTGGTATTGAGCGTGCACCTTCGTTGATCGCAGAATATCTCCGTGTGTGCTATATAGATACTTTTCTCTTTTTTTCTATATAGACATCCTTACTACTTGCTGTGGAGACTGATACCAAGCCCGAATCTCTGGATGTAGTCTCTGGATTGTACTCCTTGGAGCGGCAGCCTCGACTGCCTCCATTCTTTCGCGGATCGCTATTGAATGAAACTATTGATCAGGGCCGACCTGGACCTTGTTGGGTAGGTTCTCTTATTGCCACTATGAGATTTGTGTGTTTCGTGTCCATTTTATGGATGCTTTAGCAGGATTGATCCTTCCTTTTGTTGATATTGTATTTCCTTATTGTTACCACAGATCTATATTGGAGTTTTATTAATCTATCTCGAAATCTAAACTGTATTTGGAAAAATCAGTTTTTTCATTGCTTCTTACTATCAGGTATTTAGTGGATAGATGTGAGCGAATGCTTTCTCCGCATGCTGGACTGGATTATGTGATATGCACTCTTTCAATTTCTTTATAGTTGGCACTGGGTTCTTTTCTTTTCTCTTTTTCTATTCTTTTTTTAAACTTTCTTGCGGTTATCTCTGACCGGTCAGTAGTTGGTCTCTGATATAAGCTCTGCCCATGACTAATACTCAGTGGTGGCGTGGGTTCAGCTTATTTTATTCTTATTTTATTCTGTTTTTATCTATATCTGGTGATGCACCCTATTCCAGTTTACCTTATTGCGCTCTTTATATGTTTGAATATTCTTCCTCACACCGGGGCTGACTGTTCAGTCACCAGAGCACCCTATCCAAAAAAGAGTACTGATGTCGGAATTATATACCTGAATTTACACTGAATGTATGTATTTTCATATTCTTTCATGATTTTAGGTGTGCTGTCCCTCACCATTTGTCCATCCTCGCCCTGATGAAGGTGTAGCCCCGGCTGGGGTTAGACACCGAAACGCGCGTTGGCGTTATAATGGTTGCGGGTAGCTGGATGGTTCCTACCCCTACCCCTTGGATGACAATTGTCAATCTGTCATCCAACCATCATGTGGCAGTTTTACCATCTTGATGTACTTGTTGATGTGATGAAAATGTTCTATGTTGGATGAATGATGATGTGACTTGGAATGTATGATAGTACGACTGTGGTATGTGAATGAGACGTGTGGGACATGGCTATTGTATTAATCTGATACTGAATCCTGTTTTGTTATATATTTATTCTGTAAAAATTTGATAAAATGTTTTTGACAATATGAAAATAAAAATTAGAAACTATTTTGATTGAATAATTCCTTGGTTGGACTATTTTGACATTTGTCTCTGTCGGCTCCGGTGTGTGCTTGTTAATATTAGGACCCTTTTCCAGGGCCTTGTTGAATCTTTCTGGCAGGTAATCTTCTGTTGTTGGTTATTCCCAGCACCAGTGGTGCCAATGCGCCCGCCCAAGTCAGACTGGACAAAGCTTTAACTAATATGTGTGTCTGCGTACACGCACTAACCTGCATTGGCAGGTGGCACACATAATCATGGGAACCATAGGTGCCGGTGCACACTCACAGTGGCCTACAATGGCAAGCTGCTCAAGAGTTTACTCACAAACGATGCCAGTGCACACCCACCGGTCTGTAGTGACAGATCGGCCCATGTTCAGAACAGTGAATCAGTGCCACTTCCCAACACAGATAAGAAGGGCGCCTGCACTTCCACGCAGCAAGGACAGGCTGGGCACATGGCTACCCAGGCCGTAGCACCTTTGGTGCCACTGCGCACATCCCACCCTGCTCATCCCAGCCGGACATGGGTCGACCCCCTCACGGGTATGGTGTGCACTCCTGGCCAGCGACAGCAGACCGGGCACCTCTCTGCTAGCACCATGGATGCACGCGCGCAGACACAGGCCTGCACCAGCAGGACGGACCTGGAGGTTAGAACACTGGGGATGCAGGTATATGCTCATCAGTCTGCGATGGCTGGCCGGCAACCTATCCAACATGCCTTAGGTGCCGGGGCGCATCCTCCAGGCTGCCACAACAGGTGGGACACGTATCCAAAACAGAATCAGAGCCGGTGCGCACACACACCTGTCTGCATTGGCAGACCAGCCCATGCTCCGAAACGGCATGTCAGCGCCTCTTCCTAATCTGTGTAGGAAGGCGCATGCACTTCCCCATAGCCTTGACAGTGAGGATGTGCAGTGGGCCATAAGCCACTCCAGAGATTCGGTATATCTCCAGGAGTATCCATGGGGAGAATTGAACTCTAAGGCAGGGGAAGCCCCATTGGGGGGTTCCTCACTACCCGGATAGGGAACATCCATATGTGCCCTCCCGACCTTCATCCCACCCACCCCCACGGTGCCCATCAGGGCTTCCCCGGAGGCGGGTACCCTCATTATCTGGGACGACCCACTCAGGGTTGGCCAAGGCGTAAGTGATGCCAACATAGGCAGGGGCGCAATTAAGCCCCACAGGCCTACTATGGCAGACCCGATATAGGGTATCCGGTGAGTGGCACACTCAGTGCTACGTCCCACTACTAGCCAGTGCTGTACCCGCCCCGGCCGGGTATATGGTGTACCTGTTTACATGGCGCACGGAGGTATCCACACCCCCAGCCCAATGAAGGGCGAGGTGGGTGCACGCATCTTCCTTCTGCTATAAAGGGTGAAGGTGCCCAGTCTCCTAAGGCTATGCAGAGAGAGTCGGCAAAGACAAGGAGGTAAAAGCTGACATTCTTGGGGTAATTTCCCCTAATGAGGCCATGTCGAACAATGATACATATGTCTTTATGATTTTACAGCCCTGATGTAGTATTGGATAAGACGAAACACGTGTTCACTATGTTTGGACTGAAGAGTATATTGTGACATCTATCATATTCATGCAATGTGTAGTGTATACACCATGAAACCACTTAGGGGCCTATTATGATCTCGGTCATAAAGCCTCCGACCTTAGGTCGTAAGCTTTACGACCAAGATTGTCGGTTTCAATTCCGACCGGCTGATTACAATACAGCCGGTCGGAATTGAAACCGGCCGGTCATTCCGGCTGGCTTGGCTAGTCGGAACTGGCCCGTAATCCATATGGACGGCATTTCACGCCGTCCGGATTACGATGCACAGTTTCCGGCAGGCTTTCCATGACGGGCTTTCTGACATGGAAAGCCTGTTGGATGATGTTTGTGGCCTGAGGGGATACCTATGGCGCCCGCTTGTTGATCCCTACACCTTGTTGCAGGCACCTTGAGGTGCCTGCCACGGGGTGCAGGGATGAACACAACCTCCCATTTCCCTATGGGAGCTTGTGCTTTAGCCGGTTTACGGCTGGAACACATGCTCCCATAGGGAAATGTGGGAATGCACTGCACCATGTGCGGTTGCATCGTAATTAGGCGGTCGAAACCGCCGGCCGGAGGTCGGTCGGTCCCGTTTCCATCACAGTGTCGGTCGGAGGAAACTTCGACCGACATTATAATTAGCCCTTGAATGTTTTATTTTTTTCTTCTCTTGTGGATATACTTATAATATATATGGTATGAGTTGCGTAAATTTATGTATGTTAAAAAAAAGCATTTATAATACTACCATTGATTGTAGATTTTGATAATCTTAAAATCTTTCTACCTACGCTGTGTTAAAGGCAAGAGTATAATTCTTTGAATGGAATTGCTTTAGGGCAATTTCCATGATCACACTTTCTTTTTTTTTTTTTTTAGTCCTCATTTGCCTCTTTAGAGAGAGTACGCTCTCTATCTCTTACACATTTGAAAGGAGTAATCCAAACTCCATGTGCTGAGAGATCAAGGGAGAAAGATTTAGAGATCACAAGCTGTTCCACCCTTCATGATCTACCTTTAATCGCTTTCTATCCACTCTCGACCGAGAGGGAAGAACAGAGAATACCGGTAGAGGCGTGAAGGCTTAATCATTGGACCTCTATTCTTTAACTTCTAGTACTTATCTTTCACACCATTCAAGTATCAGGAACCAAAAGTCGTGGTTGCTGAAATCTGACATATCTAAGGAGGCTATATGTTTGTCAGAACGCACCCAATTTTCAAAACTAGGAGGAGCTACCGCCACCCATTGTTTACAAATCTCCCTGCGTGCCAGTAGTATACTATAAAAGATCAGCCTTGCCTGATTCTTTGTAGTCTTAACCAATGAATCCACATGCCCAAAAATAACAAGCATAACGTTTACCTCAATGTTGATTTTCATACATTCAGACAGAGCCCTACTCATGTCTCTCCAAAAAACCTGAAGTTCTGGGCACGCCAGAAACATGTGAACATCATCCTCTTTCATACTACTGCATTTTGGACATGCGACATCCCCTCCTCTCCCAAACTTTGACAGTCTCTTGGGGGACCAATAAGCTCTGTGAATGGAAAAGAGATGATTCCTTCTAAGGTATGCAGGCTTAACTATTTTAAATAACATGATCATAGATACTTGCCATTGATGTTCTAAAGATGCCTCCGGCAAGTATCTTCCCCATAGTTCCGTTGGCAGAGTGAAATCTCCTTCTTCTGAGTCGATCATCAGCCAATAGATAGCCGCCAGCTCCTTCTTGGATACCGTCTCTAACATCAATCGTGTTTCCAGATCGTTTTGTTTCCCAATTTTTGTATCCGTGGCTTGATACCAGCTTCTCATTTGCAGGTATTTGAATCTGGATAGTTGATGATCTGTTTGTTGATTACACACTTCCCAAGAGATCAGCTCCCCTTCTATGATTATATGATCCCAACATGTTAAGCCTGCCTTTAATAGTGGTCTTGCAAGAGCATCTTTCGTCCATTCTGGAGAACCTGGTGAGTCCCAGATAGGGGCCAGCAGACTATGGTAAGGAATTTTCGCAACTTTCCTGACCTTATACCAAATTTCCGCCAAACCTTTTAAGATTTTTAGCCTTACTTTTTCAAAATACTTCGGGTCCGTGTATTTAAACAAAAAACCTTGTTTGCCTCCTGGCTCTAGATTTGAAATCATGGCCCACATGCCTCCCATCTTGATTATACTTGGGCTGCCAAACAAACTTCTTCCATTCTTTAAAAGAAAGGCCCAAGAGTAGAAAAGCAGGTCCGGCAATGCCAGGCCCCCCTTCTTAGTTTTTTCCATGCTATTCTGGGACCTTTGTTCGACCAAATAAAAGTGCTGATTTGGCTTTGAATCTTCTTTAGCCATTCCTTCCCGAAGGGCAGGGGTATTGTATCAAAAAGAAAAGTAAACTTCGGGAGGATTATCATTTTAACTAAATTAACCCGTCCCAAAAGAGATAACTGAAGGTGGGACCATATCTTCAGAAGTCTGCAAGCCTCCTTTTTAACCTTCTCAAAATTAACCTTAGTGATTTTATTGATGTCGTGTGTTATCATGACTCCCAAATATCTCATTTCTTCTTTCTTGACCGCCCCTCCTGCCTCTAAATTCCAGGTCATGATCTCCGTTTTACCCCTATTGATCTCATAACCCGAGATCCTCCCAAAATCGGTCATCAGAGTCATGATCCGGTCTAGAGTATCTTCCAGATTTATGGTATAAATGAGAATGTCATCTGCATATAGACCCAGTTTTTTATTCCAATCATTGAACTTGAAGGGTAAAATAGCCAGATCCTCCCTGATTTTCCTGGCTAACGGCTCTATATAGAGATTAAAAAGGAGGGGTGACAGCGGGCAACCCTGCCTCGTGCCTCTAGTGATACATACAGGATCGATTAGGGAGCCATTAACTAAAACTCTGGCTTCTGGAGATTCATAAATGTCTGCCAGTGCATTACAAAAGTTTGATCCCAAGTTCGAAAATTTTGCCACAGCTTTTAAATAGGCCCAGTTAACCCGATCAAAAGCCTTTGAGGCATCTAAGGCCACTACGGCCAGAGGGAGCTTGTACGTTGTGGCTAGATCTATTGAGCCAACCAGGGTATATGTTAGATCTTTTAATGTTCTACCCCGTATAAAACCTTTCTGATCTTCATGTACCATTCCAGCCATTAACCCATTCAACCTGTCGGCCAGGATCTTGGCATGGATTTTATAATCGCTATTTAACAATGATATTGGCCGATAGGAGTCACATTTTTTAGGGCATTTCCCTGGCTTCAGAATTAAAGATATAGTGGCTTCATTCCAGGAAGCAGGCGCTCTGGACCCTCCAATAAACAGGTCATTAAATAACCTTGCCAATATGGGAGTTAACGTATCGCCCAAGGCCTTATAAACTTCTTGAGGCAGGCCATCGTGCCCCGGAGCCTTCCCCTTCTTGAGCTGTCTGATTACCATCTCTATTTCACCAATTTCCATTCCCTTATTCAGGAGCCCAACTTTGTCTGATGGAAGGGGGGTTACACAATCCTGTCCTAACCATTACTTTATTTCTTCTTCTGTTGGCTCTAGGTCTTCCCGGTACACTTTACTGAAGTGGCTGTGAAAAGTTTGCTCAATCCCTCTCCTATCCTCAATCAGGCCCCCAGTTTGTTCGCATATAACCTGGTCTATTCGGTTCCTCACTTGCTCTTTCTTCGCCTTCCAGGCCAGCAACTTGTTACATCCTTCACTGTATTCAAAATGAGCTAAACGACTGGCCTCCCACCTTCTCCTCACCCTATCTTCAAGAACTATTGCTAAGTTGGACTTAACTTGCGTTATTTCCTGCAGCAGCCTTACCCTCACCTCTTCCTCTGTCCCTGGGTCAATTATAACCTTCTCGAAAGAGCGGAGCCGTTCCTCCTGTACAGACACTGCTTCATGATATCTCCTCCTCTTCCCTGTCGCCAGAGCTCCTAATCTTTCCCTTAGGAAGGCCTTATAAGCATCCCAGGTTACATCCGGAGTAGCTGAGCCCCAGTTGTATTTAAAAAACTCATCAGTCTCTTTGCTCAACATTTCTATAACTCCCTCATCCTGGAGAACCGTACAGTCTAAAGTCCACCTGGATTGAGCAGCCTGCTCACCGAGCTTCAATTGGAGAATCACTGCCGAGTGATCGGACAGGTGAACTCCCACATGGTCAATTCGGTGAGCCTCATCTTTTATATTACCATCAATGAGAAAATAATCTATCCTCGACTGGTGTTTGTATTTTTTATTATAAAAGGTGACGCCTTTTTGTGTACCTGCTCTTTGACGCCATAAATCGCATAGTCCCAATTGCTCCATCATTTGTTTTATCAGCCCTGACATTTTCGGGTTTACCAGTGCCCTACTGTGAGATGATCTGTCAAGGGAGTGGTTTAAAACTGCATTAAAATCTCCAGCTAAGATAATTGGGTCGGAGGAGTTCAATAACTCAGCCATTAATTCTCCCAGGGGGTTAACATCGTCCTGATTTGGTCTGTAGTAGCCTGCAAGAGTAAAAAGGCGGGATACTATCCTAACCTTAGCTACTAACCATCTTCCGGCTTTATCAGAGACGTGAGATTCTAACCTCACTTGCGCTCCTTTTTTAATTAGTATTGCTACCCCTTTAGTTACTGCTGTTTGCACTGTACATGCCACTTGGGCAATCCATTTCTTGGACTTGAAAAGTTCCATACCTTCATTCTCAGTTAGGTGCGTTTCCTGTATTATTATAATTTGAGCTGGGCAGTCCTTTAAGTACTGTAATACTCTTTCTTGTCTCCCTCGTACCCTAAGACCATTTAGGTTCCAAGAGAGAATTTTTATAAGACTCTCCTTCTTTTCACTCATCCCTAGTACCAACAAAGTGTGATAAATATCCCTTACTCGTCCAAGAGGCTTCAGAGGAACTTTTATTTTTTCTTTTCTCCCACTGCACCCCACCCTGTGCTCCCCCCCCCCCTGGAAAACCCATCCCTAAATCTGCATGGCTTAAAGCCATATGGGTCCTCCCTCGGAGCGTACTCTTAATTTCATATCTAGCGTGGTGATGCTTTTTTTTTCATTATTATTATTATTTTTTTTTAAGTCAGATTTCGGAAACAATTATAAATTATTATTTTTTTAAAGACCCAGGGAGTGATAAAAGGATTTTTTTCTAATATCCTTTTTAATTTATTTTTTCTGCTCTCTCTTTATATGAAGTTTTTTATTTTTCCACGTACTCAGGATCTTATTCAGTATCTATTAAGAGTATCTATTAAGATCACAGATTCCCTGCTTGCAGGTCTTTGATAAAGTCATCGACCTTCTCGGCAGAGTGGAAGATAAGCATTTTATTATTGTACATAACCTTCGAGTGGGCCGGAAATCTTAGCTGAACCGTGGCGCCCAAACTTTTGAGTGTATCTATCCTTTTGCCCAATTCCCATTGCCTATTTGAGGTAGCATTCGAGACATCAGATCTAAACTCATATTTGACACCCTCGACCTCTATTTTTTTTAAGCTCAAGGCTTTTGACAATATCCTCTCCTTTAGGGAAAAGGTTAAGAAATTGAGCAAAATCTTTCTGGGCTTTGTCCTATTGGTATTTAACCTGAAGGGATCTCTGTGTACCCGTTGCAGATCTTTAGCTATGTCGTCCTCTGACTCTTCCATTTGTAATTCCCTCTTAATTAACTTCACCACAAAGTACTTTATATCCTCACCTTCCTTGCCTTCCGGTACTTTCAAAATCTTTATATTATTTCTTCTTTGAAAGTTTTCCATCCTTTCCATTCTATCCTGCTGCAGCTTCTCCTCTGATTTTAATCTTACTAGTTCAGAACAGTTTACCTGTACCTTTTCTCTGAGTTCTTTAACCTCCCCCTCTAGCGTTGTTGTCCTACAGCTGAGGTCGTCTATCTTTTTCTCGAGGGATTCGCAAGCCTGCCTGATCTCCCTCTGATTCTCTTCAGAAGTCTCAAATCTATTCTTAATCTCAGCAGTCAGAGCCATCAGGAGAGTTCCAATAGCCGGGTCTTCCTTCTCCACCTGCTTTGGCCTCTGCTCAGGGCCCTTACCACTAGGCTCGTAATTTGTTTGTACTAATTGTTCTATTGAAACCTGTCTCTTCTCTTCTACAGGCTGCTTTTCAGCGCCTCTCTCTTCTGGAGACAGTGATGCCAAAGCTTGGTCCCTATGTGGTGATACATCTTTACTCCAGTCCCCCCCTCCAACCATACCCAAGTTTATAGAAACTGCAACCTGCTCTGCACTCCCCTTTTCCTGAGAGTCTGCTTGCTCATCCATCTTATTGTCAGTCAAGATTATTGTTTTAGGTAAAATTCTAAAGTAGGTTTTGAGAGACGGAGTAACTTTCACCCTTAAATCTGGTGTACACTTCCTTATCTTTATTTTCTTTGTGTTAACTTTGACCTTTACGGATGAGGGCTCTTTGCCTGTAGCAGTAGCTTGTGAATAACCAAGTTGTGTATTATCAGATGTTAACAAAAAGGCTTTTTCTACCTTCTCTTTCTCCTTCAAGCTCCTCAGCGCATAGCGAGATAACACCTCCCTCTGGGCAGCCCCACTCACCCCTTTTCTCCTTCCTCCTCCGAGCGCCCTCACTCTGGTGCAGTCTGCTGTCTCCAGATCTTCCTTTGCCACTTGCCCGAGGAGAGGGAGCGGACCCGACTTTCCTGTCGACCCGCTCCTGTCTCCTACCAGCTGTTTGTCTGCCTTGCTACCTTCCCCAATCGTATAGTCCACGCCGCCGCCGTTTCTGCGGCCGCCTTTCCCCCGGAAGGGGATCTTTACTGCCGCACCTCTACCTCTGCGGAACTCCAGGGCCGCTCTACTCCATGAGTCGTTGTTTGCTGTAGCCGACGCCGACTTGCAGCTGCTGACTCACGACCCACCCGGAGACCGGCAGGTACAATCCCGAGCCTTATTTTAAATGCAAGAAAATGTTCGCTAAGTTTCCTAATATTTGACTTTTAATGAGCGCTTATTCTCATCCGTTGTGCATTCGTGAAGTTTTCAGCGCGCTTCACCTCGCTCGCAAATTCGAATTTTTCCTCACTCCGAGGTTGCTCCCGCGACCCGCTAGCTGCCGGCCGCCATGTTTTCCCCCATGATTACACTTTCTTGTAGCAGCAGTGTTGTCTGTTGCAGCATGCACTGTCACTACAAATTGACCACACTCCATCGGGGGTTTCAGTACTGGCTTTACTGGCCCACTGCTGCTTTTTGTAATAGTTACGGTATGAATCTCTGTTAGATCTGACCAGCTGCAAGGCAAAGGGCATAAAGTCAATACAGATACCAAGTGGATATAACATACAGGTAAGACCTGACACAAGGCTCACTGGTTCCTGTAGCACAGTGCAGAAGGCAAAATGGGTAACAACTATAGAGAGGATCGGAAAAGCCAATGCCAGACACTGAGCTAAGGTCCCGGGGAGTCGAAATAGAACTCTACACTGCTTGACCTAGAAATGACCAAAACCCAGTGAGTAAGCATGCATATCCAAGACGTTAGCGGTCTAGTGCTCCCCCATCTAAGCTTCAACAGCCCCATTCGCCTAACCTGATTCCTAACAATATTGTTAGAGTCATCATTGAGAAACAAGTTACTTACCTCTAACTACAGTTCTTCAGCGTTAGTATCTACTAGACCAGGCTTCTCAAATGAGTAGCTCGTGACCTACTGGTGGTTCTCCAGCTGCCTATAAGGAGCTCTCCTGTGTCCAGTTCAGCGTACTAAATTAGAAACTTTTTCTAGAATGAATGAATGAATATATGTATAACAACACAGAAAAGTGTGTATTCAAGACGAAAATATATATATTTTCAAAACTCATAAGCTGATGTTTGAATTTCCAAAATATATTTAAAGATGATATCTGAGTGATAAATCGTGTGGTGTTGGGGAGTTTTATTACTAATATTATTACCTTAGTGCCAGGGGTATTTAAGCTATGGCTGTTATGTATTACCCAAACAATCCTGTCTGATTCACTGAGATAATCACTGCTGGTAATTTTACACAGGGTGGCCACTAACGTAATCTTGTCTGATGTGGCCACTATTACAACTATAATGATATTAGTAGCTTGGGATGATTTTAATTGATTATAAGTAGCTCTTAGGAAAGGAAAGGAATCATGCTCCTGGGGTTTCGCTGGAAGCCCCACAGTAACATTACAATAGGGGTAGGGTAAAATGTCCTTAGAAACACATTGAAAAACATTCGGTTTAGTGCCCGCTTCATGAAATGACTCAAAGTTCAACTAATGAGATAAAAACACACTGATTTCCACCCCCCTCAGAGGCCACCATACCCATGATTTTCAAAGCACAAGTGAGAAAGGAAAACATCTTCAACAGATTCTGACTGTGCAGGAGGGAGGGTCTCATGTGAATCTATGAAATATACCAACACAGGAGAACTGTGGTTACAGGTAAGAAACGTGTTTCTTATCCACCACCAATCTGTCATAGGTTCACATGCTTGAAACAGAATAGTGAGCAATGTTAAATGATCTGTATGCATATTATGAACTACATTATGCAACACTGGAATTAAGAACATTGTTTTAACATTTATAAATGAAGGGTGCAGGAAGAGAATTTCCTTATTGAAAAAGATTACGAAAGATTGCCTGACCCACTGCCAAATCTTAAGATTTTTCCATGTCAACGAAGTAATGTTTCACAAACATGTGGGGTGCCTTGTCCATATTGCTTCTCTACAGATATCAACTAGTGGAATGCCAACATACAACACTGTTAGACACTGATGTCTTCAGTGGACGATCAGTCTTAAAATGGCAGAATGTAATAGCTGATGCTATCCACCTTCTTATCCCTTGCTTAAAAATAAGCTTTCTTTCTGTGACAGGTCCAAATCCATGAACAACTAGTCCAACCATCTAAATGTTTTAGTTCATTCAATGTAAAATGTCAAACATTCACAAGTGTCTGAATAATGAAGAGTTTGCTGAGAAATTGTCATAAGATTTTAAAAATAAGACTTAAGAACTGCAGTTCCAGAACCTGCAGATTTCTTTCACATGGTATGGGCTTACACCCACCTCACCCCATACTGGGAGGCACTGGTGTCCGAGCTGACCAACATATTGGGCTAGCAGGTTCCACTTAACCCCCTAACTCTGCTCCTGGGAGTCATGGATGGCATAGATGGATCCCGGATGGCTAGATCTTCCTGGGAACGGCTATTATGGTGGCCAAACGAGACACTGCAGCTGCATGGAAAGACCCCGCCCCCCCAGCATAGTCAGATGGCGCATAGGGGTAGACTAGTTTGCTGCACAAGAAAAACCTGTCCATGAGGCCAGAGATTGTCCAGCCAAGCATGGTCGGGTATGGGGTAAATGGCTGGGACTGCTAATATAGGAGGAGAGAGCCGGTGTGCGAGATGGACTGAGTTTGATCATGCTATGTGATGAACCGCATAAAATCACACATGATGGCCTATGTCGATATATTATGTTCTGAAAAGAGAAATGATCAGTGCTGCGCTCTTTCTTTTTTTCCCATGTTATGAAAATCAATAAAATTGGTTATCAAAAAAAAGAACTGCAGTTCATTGCTACCTTTGGGATGAATTTTGGATTTCTCCACAGAATAACTCTGTCCTTTTGCAATCAGAAAAATGGCTCTTTAATAGTGAATGCTTGTATTTCACTTGCTCTTTTGGCTGATGTTAAGGCCAATTAGAGAGCTGTCTTGGATGTTTACACATTTGAGGTCCGCTCTATGTATAGGTTTGAACTATGGCTTCATCGGTTGTTTAACAACTGTGTTAAATTCCCACGCTGATGGTGGAAGTCATATTGACGGGAATGCCGTGAGAAAGGCCTCTAATAAATTGTTTGATGATTCCAGCGGCTAATAAAAACGTGGGGTCCAAGGAGCATTGAAATCTAGAGATGTCTGACAGAGGCACTTTAATAGGGGAATATTTCAATCTGGATCTTGCCAGCTGTAACAGGGAAGGGAGTACCTGATGCACTGAGATAATCACTGTGGGTAATTTTACACAGGGTGGCCGCTAACGTAATCTTGTTTGATGAGGCCACTGTTACAACACTAATGATATTTGTAGCTTGGGATGATTGTTATTGATTATAAGTAGCTCTTATAACAGAAAAGGTTGGAGACACCTGTGCTAGACTCATGCTAGAATCATACTCCCTGGTGTTTAGCTGGGAGTCCCACAGTAACATTACAATAGGGGTAGGGTAAAATTTCCTTAGAAACACATTGAAAAACATTTGGTTTAGTAACCGCTTCATGAAATGAATCAAAGTTCAACTAATGAAATAAAAGCACAATGATTTTCACCCCCCACCCCCCACAGAGTCCACCATACCTATCATTTTCAAAGCATAAGTGTGAAAGGAAAACATCTTCAACAGCTTCTGACTGCGCAGGAGGGAGGGTCCAATGTGAATCTATGAAATGTACCAACACAGGAGAACTGTGGTTATAGGTAAGAAACTTGTTTCTTATCCAGCCCCAATCTGTCAGAGGTTCACATGCTTGAATTAGAATAGTGAGCCGTGTTCAATGTTCTGTATGTATATTATAAACTACTTTAGGGAAAACAGGAATTAAGAGCATTGTTTTAACATTTATAAATGAAGGATGCAGGAAGAGGGTTTCCTTATTGAAAAAGATTGTGAAAGACTGCCTTACCCACTGCCAAATTGTACGATTTTCCCATGTCAACGCAGTAATGTTTCACAAACATGTGGGTTGGCTCATCCATATTGCTTCTCTACAGATATCAGCTAGTGGAACGCCAACATACAACACTGATAGACACTGATGTCTTCAGTGGAAGATCAGTCTTAAAATGACAGAATGTAATAGCTGAGGCTATCCACCTTATTATGCCTTGCTTCCAAATAAGCTGTCATTTATGTGAAAGGTCCAAAGCCGTTACCAACTAGTCCGACCACCTAAATGTTTTAGTTCATTCAATGTTTTAGTTCATTCAATGTAAAATGTCAAACATTCTCAAATGTCTGATGAATGAAGAGTTTGCTGAGAAATTGTCATAAGATTTTAAAAATAAGACTTAAGAACTGCAGTTCATTGCCACCTTTGGGATGAATTTAGGATTTGTCTGCAGAATAACTTTGTCCTTTTGTAATGACAAATCATAATCTTGGGTTGCAGGGTACAAACCTTTGGATTGGCACTAAATGCAAAACCTCTTACTTAGCTTGGTAAGATTTTCCATCGATGGGTGCTCTGGCTTGATGCAGGATGGCATGACAGTCTGAAAGAATATCTAAAAGGGAAAATTCCACCTATTTAGGGGCCCATGATGTAAATCTGAGATATCTGAGACAGTGATGAAGGATGAGGCCTTCCTCTGTACAGACAAGATCGTGATGGCTGCTCTCCTGAGCGTCTTTGTGGCAGCGGGTGGATCCCACATGCACCGCTGTAGAACGCCACAGTCCCTCCCCCTTCCTCAGTCCGACACGTGTTCCAGTTCTGGGTTAGGACATGGAACGCAGAGCTATGAGCCTCAGCGGTAGCACAGCCAGCTCCCCCCCATAGTGAGATTCCTGCGACGGCTGGAACCGCAGGCTTAGGCCTATGGACCCACAAGTTTCTTGTGGTATGAGGAGGCTCCCTCGACATGTGGCCCGTCCCTCAGGCTCGTGGTGATTTGCGGGTCAGAGAAAAAGCACGAGTGCAGGAATAGTGAGGCTGCATCGGCGGTGATGGGCTTCCTTGGTGCCATATGATACTCTACAAGGCACAAAGCGACGTCTTGGAGGGCGGAACCACCCCCTCGTATGTATGGCTGCCTGAAAGATTCCCTATGATAAATAAATACCTCTAAAAAAAGGAGCAGTAGCCAGAGGCATTTCGACCCCCGCTGGATCCCGAGGAGGTGTTTCCGCATCTACATATTATTGTAAAAAAAAAGAAAATTAAAGCACTGGCTTGAACAGAGTATCGCTCTGACTAAGGGCACTGGTCCAGTTTCGGGGAAGCACTGGACCGCCACGTTTTCATCTGGGACGGTAAGTTTTTTCTTTTTAAACGTTTGCTTTTCGAGGGGCATTAAGTTTCCGCCCAGTTTGGGGTCGCTGGTAAGATCCACGAAGTTACTGCAGAGAGTGTGCGGAACTACTCTAAGGTGGTAGGCGCCTCCGCCAACACTGAGGCTGCAGCTTTGGCACAAAGGGCAAAAAAACTTTGTCAGGCAGCAGCTCGGGTCAATCGTACCTCCCTCTTACATAAGGAGCTGATGACGGCAACAAATAATGGCCCGGGTCCAGGAAACTTCGAGGATAGTTTGACTTCCCCAGACACTGCTGAGCATTCAGATTCAGAGCCTGTAGGCTCTCTTTTCCAGCTGGATCGTAAAAATCTCCAGGACGTAGGGGTCTCAACTTCTAAGCAGGCAACTGGGGGTGACTCGGCCGAGCCGCCTGTGCATCATGAACCAGATCTCGAAGAGACGACAGCTATTGTTAAGAAATATCCTTTGTTTCAGAAACCAAAGTCTATTGCCACTGCGGATCTATTAGAAAACTCTCAGGTAACGGCCTTGCCATCTTCTCTTGTGCTACCTGCTTCAGCCTTAGAAGGTCAACAAGAAATCCCACAATTATCTCCATGGGGTCCTCAGGAGGCCGCATCCAGTTTTTTGCAGTTGAAAGCCTTGGAAGATCAATTAGCTGGGGCAGAGGAGGGTAATTTGGGGGTCGGGACTCAGCAGGTCGCTTTACAGCAGGGTGCTGAAAACCCTACTCTGCAATTGGAAGTGAAAAACATGCTCAACCGAATTCTTGAGGAGATCAGGGATTTGAAGATCTTTCAAGCACTAGAAACCGCTGCCCTCCATGCCAGACTCAATAAAATTGAGGAATCGATGGCAGTTCGAAGAGAGGTTAAAGAAGGCCGAATTCAGGATCTCTGAGTTAGAGGATCAGCTTACTACGGCCTAGAAAGAAATTGGCCAATTTCATGAACAGCAGTCCCTGCTAGAAAATAAGATTGAGGAGCTTGAAAACCATTCACAACGCTATAAGTTTCGCATAGTGGGAGTTCCAGCGGGCTCTGAGGGCCGACAAATGCTTACGTGGATTGACTCATTTATCAAGTCCCATGTGCTGCCAGGGTTATCCGGGGACTTAACTCTGACAAGAGCTCATCGAGTGCCAGCCCAACGCTCTGTCACTTCCCACGTACAATTCTGGTAAATTTTGAGGATTTTCGGGTTAAAGAGCATATACTGTCTAAGGCAATACAGCAGAGACAGTTCTCCTCACCGGAAGTACCCCTGTGTCGAATCTTTTCTGATCTATCCGCAGGTTGCAGCCAGACGTTGAATGGATTTTGTTAAAATGCTTCATCTTTATAAAGATCAAGGGGTACAGGCCAGCATTGTGAAGCAATCTAAATTGAAGGTCCTCTTGAAAGGGAAGTTCCATCTGTTTTCTAATGTTTCCGAAGCCCAGGGGCTCTTGCAACAGATTTATAAAGTGACTTAATACTGACGCATGATGTATGTATTTAATTTTGTCTTTTTTTTTAGAGTGCAGATAGGGTTGGGGGGAGAGGGTGTGTGGCTGCAATGGCATGGCACCAACCTTAGCTAGGGACACACAGGAGGGGTATGGTGGGCTCTTCTGCTCCCTCTGGGGGTGGTTTTTTGTGGGGTTAATTTGCTTCATCAATGGCTCCTCTTGGGATCTTTGGGGGGCCACAGGTGGGGGTTTTGGGGTAGGTGCATTTATCAGAAAATGAGCAGATCCATCTTTTTTAATTTGGTTGGGTGGTGAAGAGGGGTTCAGTATCTTTGTTTAATCTAAAACAAGTGTGTTTTTTCTGTCACTGGGTTAGGGCACTTTGGGAAAAAAAATCATTGTAAATGGCTGAGAAAATCAAAATTCTATCCTGCAATGTTAATGATATAGTGAACAGACAAAAGCGAGGCGCAATGGCTAGATGGCTCCCTTCATTCTCTCCCGAAGTAGTATTTTTGCAAGAGACCCATCTCAAAGATAATCACCCAGAATTCTTTATACCTAGGCAGTATTCACATTCGTTTTTTGCTTCAGCTGGGCTGGCGATTTATCTGGGTAGAGCACTTGACTGGGTTCTAAGTGATATAAGAGACCCGCAGGTAAGCTGGCTTTGGATCAAGGTCATGGTTTATGGGTCCCCTATTAACCTAGTAAACTACTACGCCCCAGTGACCGATGTATCCGAACCTCTGGAGCAGACCTATAGAATTGCACTGGGAGCAGTCGGGCCGATCATCATGGGGGGGGGGGGGGTGACCTTAATTTTATTCAAGAGCTTAGGCTCCATACCTCTAATAAAACAAAACAGCAATTAAAACCTCAAACTAAAAAGGTTTTTGATACTTTGAAGAAAGATTTCCATTTGATTGACCCGTGGAGGGTGGATTACCCCACTACTAAACAAATTGACTGTTTCGTACTGCTTCGATATCAAGGGCTGGTTCAGATATTTGGGCAAATTCTTTTTCTGATCATGCCCTTATCTCTGTTTCTATTGAGCTAAAGGTCAATCGGAACGACAGGCCCAGGTGACAGCGGGACCACTCATTATTAGCAGATGAACAATGGGTTAGCGAAATGAGGGATTTCATCAAGGAATTTTTTCAATTAAATCAGTCCATAGGTTCTGTTTTTTCTATCTGGGAAGCGTTTAAAGCTACGGCCAAGGGACGTATTATTTCTTATAAGGCATTTCAATACAGAGAGCACCGTCAAAAAATCACTAAGCTGCAAGCTGCTGTAGATCAGATATCTCATGTAACCAGATACTCTTCGGACTCTGAGAAAGCCAAACAGAGCTTGAGGGATTTTTTTATATTATAAGAGGTCACTAGCTCAAGGGCTCATCAACAGAATTATATGAAGAGAGTCAACATATCGGGAGGTATCTAGCTTGGTCTACCCGGCAAAAACAAGAATCTGCGTATGTGAGGAAATTGAAGAACACTGTTTCAGGTGATTTGGCTACAGATAGGGATCTGGGGCCAGATGTGCGACCCATTTTTGCATGCGCAAACGGGTTAGCAACCCATTTGCGCATGTAAAAACTAGTAGGGCCATGTACAAACCCTATTTAGCGAGTCGCAATTTATTTGAGACTCGCTAAATAGGATTTGCGACTCGCAATTTAGGAAGGGGTGTTCCAAGGGCGTCCCTTCCTAATTGCGACTCGCTACCCTATGTAAGAATGTTTTTCAAGAGGGTGGTAATGCAATCGCAAAAGGGAAGGGGTCCCCAGGGAACCCCCCTTCCCCTTTGCAAATGCAGGGGGAAATATTTTTTAGGGGCAGGCAGTGGTCCCATGGACCACTACCTGCCCTTAACAAATTAAACGAAAACGTTTCAATTGATTTTTTTAAAATGCAGCCCGTTTTCCTTTAAGGAAAACAGGCTGCATTTAAAAAAAAAAAACTGCTTTATTTAAAATCAGTCCCAGACGTGGAGGTCTGCTGAGCCCAGCAGGCCACCATACCTGGGAGGGCCAGCCATTCTCAGTGGGGTCGCAAATTGCGAGTGCCTCATGAATATTGATGAGGCATGCAATTTGCGACCCCATTTAGAATCGCAAACAGTGTCTCTGACACTGTTGTACATGTCATTTTGTGAGTCGGAAATTGCAACTCGGAATTGAGCGCAATTCGCGACTCGCAAAATAACATGGTCGTACATCTGGCCTCAAATATCTAAGGTTTTCCTCGAGCATTATAAGTCAGTATACAAAATTAGCTATCCCACTTCCCCGCTTGCCATAGCGCAGTATTTCCAGTCTATAAATATTCCGTCTCTAAAGGTCACCCAGGCTGATCAATTTATGGCACCTATTACAGCCAGTGAATTAAAAGATATTTTAGCTACTGATGGAGCAGTAAAAATAAAAAATTTAACCCCTAACAAATTTTATAATTAATTAAATAAAAAGTTCGTTTAAATGTATTAATCAACACCGTATGTGTGGGAATGGTAATAGGCCAATGTGTGTGCTAAATAATCTATTAATAAATGTCTATGTGTCTAATTATAACGTAAAAATAAATGCGTACTAATAAAAATAAATGCATGTTATTGTGCTTCATAGAAATAAAACGTGTCGTTGCAAAAACAAATAGTGATGGTAAGTAAGGAACAGCTTAAATGTTGCTTTCTGCTAGGTAACGACTAATTGGGGTACGTAGACGGGAGGGAAACGAAAGGGATATTTTTCTCTATTTTAATTATGTTTTATTTGCCTCAAATTAGTGCTTCTAAAGTAGAACCGAGTGGCGATATAAAATGGCCGCCAGTGGGAAGATGTGCGCAGGCGCAAGGGGACACGTGGTACGGGATGAGATTGAAGAAATCTGGAACCTCGTGATGTCTCTGAGAGGCTAGGATGCAAGAAACGGTCAAGGCTGGTGTGACCTAATTGAACTGATAGTGTGACATGATGATCAGCGGAGAGCCCGTGAGAAACAAGTCTAAGAGAAAGGACAATGACTGCGGAGTTCTCGAATGTGTCGAAAGAAGTTACAAATGAACTGATCGAATCGGATGGAAATGTTTAAGCGTATGGGAAAGGAAATGATCCAAGGACCCTTGAATCCAAGAGAACTTGATTAAAGAATGAATAAGCTGACATGCATGGACCAATGAAAGAAAAGTGTGATATTAATGTTGCAACAGTTAGTTAGCAAAGTTAGAATTAGGGTATAAGAGGGCCTACTCTTAGTGGGAGGGGTACACAAGTTCCAGTCAGAATTGATGTCAGTCGTGGTGGCAGTCACAGTCAGGAGAGGAGTTGAAGAGTCGTGTTGGTGGCTTCCAGTGCTGGGTGGTCCTGATCGATCCCTTATTGAGCGGGAGATGCTGAAAGACTGTTAGAGGAGACGGGTTGCAGGTAGCTGATGCTGACGAGCTGAAGTTGCTGTTGCTGTCTTAATTTTACAGTTGAGTATGAGAATCAGGCTATTTCTAATTCCTAACTTAGGTTAGAAATCCTTAGGCTAAATTAGGAAGCTAGGCAGGTAATTAGGGTTTTGGCTTCATGACAAAAATTTCCTTTCTGCAATAAATTAATTATGTTTAATAAAATTGTGAATTTAAGATTGAATAATTGAATAAAGTATTACAAATTCTTTCCATGCTTTTAAAATTATATAAAATTTAAGATTCTTTAAACTCAAAATGACTCAGTGGTTATTTTCCTAAATGATTGTGACATAGGAAATTGTTTATTGTGATTCAGCTGGTCTTAATCACTATGAACTAATTTCTTAAATGAATGATTCATCGACAAATAATGAGCAGGAATATCTTAAGAAATAACTAAAATAAAGGGACAAAATAAGGTAATAAGATATCCTGGCTCTTCCAGCGGTACATAAAAAGGTGTTCTCCATTTAGTTCTCATGCTTCTCCTAGGAGTACAGAATTTCACAAAGGTGTAAAGGAAATCCAGGAGTGTGCGTGTGTGTTAGACGATGTTTATGGGCCCCATCGTCATGTGGATATGAGAAATATAGTTTGCCCCTGGATGACCTATAAGTAACCTAGGAGGAGAATAGTTTTTATTGTACGCGCTGCATCAGATTTCTTGGTAGCAGAGGATGGTTTTCTATAGATTAGTTTAGTGATTATTGTTTATTGATTATTGATTATTTTTTGATGACTAACACTATATGTTGAGTCACGTTATGTTATATGTAAGTTTTCACGCTTCTGGGATGTAGGAAGTGGAACACGTGTGACAAGAGAAGTCACATGGAATTTGGTACATGGTCTGAATTCATTTTGGTTATAACGCAGGTTGTGTTATGTTAGGGATTTCGGTGTGAAAAGTGTGTAAATGAAATAGCAAATCACGTTTACTTGTGAAACTTTGGCCTTAATTCTCAGGAGCCTAGTCTCCACATGTGTCTTATCCCCAGAGAAACGAGTAAATTGTTTGTTTGAAAGAAGGGTAAGGTAGAGGGAAGTGCTACTTTATCGGCGAGAGTAAATAATTCTGTGGTAGGGTAGAGGTAAGCGCTGCCTACTGGAAAAACAGGATTCTTGTATAAAAGGACAAGGCTGTCACTTTGTTTAGCGAATCAGACTATGGAATTGTTTATTTGTTGTAACTAACGAAGAAAACAGTGAAAAGAAAAATTGCCGATAAATTTTGTAAAGGAGGGGTAAAGAGTAGAAGTGACGTGAAAAAGTGCCGCGCTAGGATTGGATAGTGCGCTAGTCACGTGAACACAGAGCAGGAGTGACGTAGAAAAGTGCCGCGCTAGGATTGGTTGGTTCGCGGACGGTGGAAATTGTTCTGATTGGTACGTTAGTGTGAATCGCGCTGTAATTGGACGAAGTTCCGTACACAGAAACAGTGTTAGAGTAAAGAGAAAACAAATAGAAAACATGCCGTATTACGAGTATGAAAGGGAGAGAACGTCATGGACGACGAAATTGAAGAATTTCTTTAAGAAAGACAAAAAGGTTGTGACTAGAGAGGGACAAGTAATTCCTCCGCCGAAATCAGCAGCTTCACATATGATGCTGAAATATGGGTATCATACGTGCATATGGTTGGACAATTGGGTAAAATATACAAAGAATGATGGAGCATTGGCTTTTCCTGAAAATGGTTCTTTTAATGTAGCGGTTTTACGGAATCTAAGAGAAAAAATGTTTAAATTGGAATCTAGATTTAGACCGGCCCAGTTTGAGGCTTTAACAGAATGGGAAGACGAGATGTACGAGCGAGAAAGGTTCAGAGGAATGAAAGGTTATGAGTTTGTGCCCGGAAGATTGTGGGGAATGAATCATGAGGACAGAATAAAACGATGGAGATGTGCTAACATGACAGGAGGTTTGTTTCCAGCTTTTACAGTCGAGGAGGGGACAAAGAAAAAACGGACTGAGAAAAAGAAACATTTAGAGAGAGAAAAGTATATGCATGAGAGCGAAACGGATGACGAGTTGCTGGAAGATATTTTAAATAGAAATCCACCTCCGTATCAGCAGAGTTCTACAGTGGTGACACCACATGCGCCACCAATAGAGACTATGCGAAATAAAAGTCCGGAAAAGAGAAATGAAGTAAATAGGTCACAAGAACAAATGAGAGCTTCTCAAAATGAGGGAATAGAAAGCGACAATGCAAGTGAATTGGCAAGGACAACAAAAGAACTAACTGAGAAAATTAGAGAATTAATGAAAAATATGGAAGCAGTTACTGTGCCTGTAACAATAGGTCCAGTAATACCAGTTTTTGAGAATCAGAAAATTGATGAGCGAGCTTTGGTGATTCCCTTAAGTTCACAATTTCAGAGAGAAAAGGAAAGAATGGAAACAAGTCCAGGTACAAGCAATTTGGCTAGTGCTTACAGACCAAGTCCACCTGAAAATTTAACAGTAAATGAGTGTAACGGTAGGAAAATACCTATGGTAACTGAATCTGCAACAGTGACACCTGAAAAGAGTGGAAATTGGACAGAAATAAATAGTACTCCCATAGGTCCGACTCCTGATGAGTTAAATGAGTGGATGAAAGCTTTTAAAATAAAAGAAACGGAAGAAAAACCATTAGATGTGATCAGATTAAAAATTGACATGGAAGAATTAATATTAGGAACGATTGGTACTGAAAAGATAAAAAATTATCAGGATGATGAAATAATGTTTCTGTGTAAAAGTATAACATTGAGGGCAAAGAATTTACATGACAAATTAGAAGAAGTGGCTAGTGAGATTGGAATAGATTTTGCAAAAGTAAAAACATTACAGAAACCATACAGAGTGGATTTTTGTGAAAAAGATATTGAAAATTTGAATACAGCAGGAAGGCTGACACAGATAAAAGAGTTGATTGTTTTATTGAGAAAATGGGGTGATGTGGACAGATGGAAGGTTAGATGGACAAAGAAGAATGAGAAAAGTATAGACAAAGGTTCATTGGCTTTTGTGGTAACAGAAAAAGAACCTGTTGTTAAAGAATACCCTATGAGAGAAACTCCAGGTGGTAGTTATGTGCATGTTCCATGGACTAGGCAGGACATCCTGTCATTTACAAATGACTTTCCAAAACTAAGAGAGAAGCCAGTTGAATGGTACCGACAGGTAGAAAGGTTTGTAAAGGTCTCAAAAGTGTTGTGGATAGATTTGGATGGATTGTTTGACATAGTGGTACCAACGGATCTGTGGTCAGAATGTAAGATTACAGTTGACTGGCCAACTACAGAATATCCAAGAGATCCTAAGACAGGAGCTCCAGGACCAGATGTGATGAAGAAATACGACAAAGTGATTACCTTTTGAAGAATAAGATTCCTCCCAAAGAGACAGATTGGGTTAAGATTGATAGAAATACACAGGAAAGTAAGGAGTCTGTACATGCATATTATGAACGTTTGTTATTGGTTTTCAAGCAGTATAGCGGTTATGAGGAATTGAGTGAAAAGGACATGAGTAATTTTGTATACCGATTTGTGTTTGGCCTGAAACAAGAAATAAGCGATATGATTAAACAACATATGATAAACTGGCAAAATGGAAGTGTAGATGAGGTGTTGAGGTATGCTAAGTATTGTAGTGATGAAATAGAAAGTAAACAGCGTAAGTTGAAAGAAAAGGCGATGTGGGCACAAGTGAAAGTGGCAGAGAAACAAGAAGCCCAATTGGACAATAATAATGGAAATGAATCAGGACAGAATAAGATGCGACCAAACATAGGTAAAGGAAAAGGACAGGTGAGTCTAGAAGAGGCAAAGAAGAAATGGCCATGTCATAATTGCGGAAAATTAGGGCATTGGAGGAATGAGTGTAAGTTCCCACCTAAACCTAATCCGGAACATCAATCATTAACTCCACAGGTGCAGAATGAGGTAGTTGTTCAACAAAGTCAGGTGCCACAACCACCACTTCCCAACATTGTTAACCAGCAAAGATACAGTACAGAAACAGGATTCTACGGAGGAGAGCAGGTAACACAGTTGCCGCGAGCAGCTAACATTTCTCAGTATTGGTTGCGTCAGAGTGAGGATGACCCGGATGAAAGTTTCTGACGGTGCGCAGGAGAGGGGAAAGAGTGCGTGCTTGGCGCAACTCTAGAGGTAGATCAGTCTGGTCCCTTTGTGGATGGAGAAGTGAATGGTGCAAACGTAACATTCCTTGTCGATACTGGAGCTACCCGTTCTACTGTTAGGTCAGTGGAAATTCCGAACCTTCCTCTCTCAGGTGAATACATCCAAGTGGTAGGAGTAGCCAATCAGCAGATTAAAACCCCACTTACTGAATTGGTAGAAGTAAAATTGGTTCTTTTAGCAAAATGCATAAATTTGTAGTGTGCGACTGTAGTCCTGTAAATCTTTTAGGTCGGGACCTTTTGTGTAAAATGAATTGCACAATTTATTGTACGCCAGATGGAATAGGTTTTCAGACTTCAGATGAAGATGTTTTGTACAAAGTAACTTTGATGAATCAAGAACCTGAAACGAATGGTTTGTTTCCTGCGTTTGATGCAGAAAAACTTCCAGAAGAACTAAAAAGTGCTGTAAAAGAAAGTGTGTGGATTTTACAGGTGAAGACATTGGGTTAATGAGAGAAGTTGATCCTGTAAAAGTGACAGTGAAAGAAGGGATAATTTATCCAAACACGCCACAGTACAAATTAACTCCAGAAATAACTGAAGGAATAACTCCTGTGATAAATAAGATGATTGAACAGGGAATTCTGAAAGAGATCATGAGCAGTCCATGTAATTCACCTATTATGGGACTGAAAAAGCCAAATGGAACATATAGAATAGTACAGGATTTGAGAAAGATAAACAAAATAGTTGTACCATGCTGTCCAATAGTGCCAAACCCTGCAGTGATTCTATATCAAATTCCGCATGAAGCTGCGTGGTACACTGTGATAGATTTGTGTCACGCATTTTTTCTATTCCTTTGCATCCAGATAGCCAGCCATTATTTGCATTCCGTTTCGGAGAGCGTATTTTGGCATGGTGCCGAATTCCACAGGGGTATACAGAAAGCCCCTCAATTTTTAATCAGATTCTAAAGAAATCTCTGGAAGATTTGAAGATGCCAGAAAAATCAGTGATGGTGCAGTATATCGATGACCTATTGGTGGCATCGAAAACCAAAGAAGCATGTGTAAGTGACACAATTGCTTTGCTGAACCATTTAGAGAAAAGAGGACATAAAGTGTCTCCTTCAAAATTACAGTTTTGTCAGAAAGAAGTCCAGTATTTAGGACATAAAATTGAGAAAGGAGTGCGTAAAATAGCGACAGAAAGAGTAAGAATGATTCAAGGAATGAGAGCACCAATGACTCAAAGAGAGGTAAGAATGTTCTTGGGAATGGTTGGATATTGTCGACAGTGGATAAGTGGATTTTCTTTGATTGCAAAACCCTTACAAAAATTGACAAAGAAAGATGTAAAAGACCCTTTTGAGTTAAACAAAGAAGAAATGAAATCTTTCAAAGAATTGAAAAAGAAACTGTGTGAGGCCCCTGCATTAGGCATGCCTGATTATGAGAAGGATTTTGAGTTATACTGCAGTGAAAGAGATGGATGTGCATTTTCAGTACTGGTACAAAAACACGGCACCATGAAGAGGCCTATCGCTTACTTCTCAGCTGTTTTAGATCCTATAGCAAAAGCATTGCCTGGGTGTCTGAAAGCAGTTGCTGCTACTTGTGTAAGTCTGGAACAAAGTGAAGGTATAGTGATGGGGTGTCCACTGAGAGTGTATGTTCCCCATTCAGTAGAAATTCTTTTGACAAGAACAAAAACACAGTACATGACACATAGTCGGCTGACTAAGTACGAAAAAGTCATCTTGAGTGCTGAAAATGTGACCATAGATAGATGCATAAATGTAAATCCTTCTACATCATTGCCAGATGAAGAGAGTATAATTGAACAAGACGAAGTAGATCATGATTGTCTGAATGTGCTGGAATATTGCACAAAACCAAGAGCTGACATAAAAGATGAACCATTAAAAGAATCGGATTATGTCATGTTTGTAGATGGTTCATGTTTACGCACAAAAGAAGGAGTGTTAAGCGCAGCTTACGCAGTATGCACAGTGGCAACTGTGATGGAAGCGTCTTGTCTGAAAGGAGTTAGGTCTGCCCAAGTTGCGGAACTAATTGCTTTGATTCAAGCATGTAAATTGGGGAAAAATGTACGAATCACGATTGTGACCGATAGCCAATATGGTTTCGGCATCGTACATGATTTTGGTCAGATTTGGTCACAAAGAGGATTTTTGACATCTGCAGGAACACCTATAAGAAATGGAGAGTATGTTAAAAACTGCTTGAGGCGATACAGTTGCCTAAACAAATAGCTGTAGTAAAATGCAAGGCGCATAAGAAAAACGAAGATTACATAGCGGTCGGCAATAATTATGCTGATGAGATCGCTAGATATTGTGCGGAAAACATGGCGTCGCCGAACAAAAATAGAGAAAGGGAGCATGTCTCTTGTCCTTTGCTTTTCACTAATACTGTTGAAACATGGGATGAAGTAAGGCAGTTACAAGAAACAGCGAGAGATGAGGAAAAAGATTACTGGATACAAGCAGGATGTAGAAGACAGGAAAATAATGGTGTGTGGGTATACAGAGATGAAAGACCAGTTATGCCTGATAGCATGATTGCAGACATGGCACGGATGTACCATGGACAAGCTCATATTGGGAGAGATGCAATGATCAGACTTTTAGACAGACCTGGTATAACCCAAAATTCAGAGCCATTGCGGAAAGTCTTTGTCAAAGATGTCTTATTTGTCAACAGTTTAACCCAGGAAGAAAAACCGTAGTGAGTCTAGGAACAATAGGACGAGAAGGAGGTCCATTCACAAGAATACAGATGGACTTTATTGAGATGCCCCCTACTAACAGATTAAGATATGTTCTAGTGGTCGTCTGTTTGTTCTCTCGTTGGGTGGAGGCATACCCCACAAGAAGGAATGATGGAACAACAGTGGCAAAACTTATGCTGCGAGAGTTCATTCCAAGGTATGGTTTTCCAGTCACGGTTGAGACAGATAGAGGAACACATTTCCAAAATGAGTTGATCCAATTGATTTGTGAAGCCCTGAGTATTAAACAAAAATTGCATTGTGCCTACAGACCAGAGGCTTCTGGGGTAGTAGAGCAGATTAATGGAACAATTAAAAACAGATTAGGAAAAATGTGTCAAGCTACAGGACTCAAATGGCCGGATGCACTGCCTCTTGTTCTGATGACCATCAGAAGCATCCCAGAAAAGAAAACGGGACTCAGTCCTCATGAGATGATCATGGGACGAGCAATGAGACAAGCACACGTACCTGTCAACAAGTTATTAACTATAACTGATGATCTAGTACTGGATTATTGCAAGGGACTGGCTGATGTGGTGCATTCTGTGTTTCATCAGGTTGGACCGGATGCGACCACTCTTGAAAGAAAACCAGCCCACGACTTGAATCCAGGAGACTGGGTCCGCATAAAAGTCCACAAGAGAAGAAACTGTCTAGTTCCACGTTGGGATGAGCCAAGACAGGTAATCCTAGTAACAACGACTGCTGTCAAGTGTGCAGGAGTGAAGAACTGGGTTCATGCCAGCCACACAATCAGAATTCCAGAACCTACAGATCGACATGTGAGTCGGCGTCTGGAAGTGTGGGATAAAAGTTTAACGGCTGGGACAACCAAGATAAAAGAAAGGGTGCCAGAACTTGAAGATCGACCTGAAAGTCGACATCTGGAGACCCCAACGGAAAACACCTCTAGAGAAGAAGAGGAACAAGAAGAAGAAGAAGAAAGAAATTCAGAAGTTCCAGAACTTGAAGATCGACCTGTAAGTCGACATCTGGAAATATCTGACACAACTTCAGGATCTGATGATTCAGCTGCAAACTGGGAAGAATTCCGAAAGAGAACTTGGGGTTATAAACCAATTAGAGAAGAAACTGAGCAAGAAATTGAGTTAGATGAACAACCAAGTACAAGTTATGGTGGAAATCCTTCAGAAACAATATTAATAGATGAAGTAGGGAAAGAAGTACACAAAAAGTTAGAAAATCGAGAAGAACCCCGAGGAGCAATAGGGATAGATAGAGAAACAGGAGAACAGGGAAATTTAGAAACAGAAAAGGAGAAAAACACCAAATCGGGAAGAACCCCGAGGAGGGACAGTAATAAGGGAAAACAAAAAGGAGAAGACAGATCCACCAGTAGGAGATGACGAGATTATAAGTTTCAAAATAAGAGACAATAGTGAGACAGTTGAAACAGAAACAGAAGAAAGTGGAGGAGAGGAAAAAGCAAAGACTGAATCAAGAAAAAGAAATTGGAAATCAGAAAGAGAAGAAAGAGAAGGTGAAGCCAAAAGGCCAAGAAAAGGAGATAATTGGCCCAACAGCTATGTCAGAAAATTGAGATATAGAATAATAAGAGCGGAAGACGAAGATGCTGAACAAGTAAATGAAGTAACAAGTCAAAAGGGGCAAGAAAAACCCAGTGGAAAAAGATTACAAAAGTCCAAAAGGACAAAGAAAGTGAATTCAAAATTTAAGTCACCTGAGTGGCTGTATATTGCACTAACGGATTACAAAGAAGAAGAAGAAAACACTCACGGAAACCAGAGACTGAGAAGTCGGATGGGAAAAGGTGAGATGCAACAAAACTGAAGTGAAGACTTATAGTGCTTCTGCCGGACGTGACAAATTTACTGGACGTGACAAATCACCGGATGTGACAACGAAAGAATTCTGGAGAGAATTAAAGAAAGTACCAAGCAAAGACTTTTTGAAAGCAGAGTGGCATCTAAGTCGTTTCTGAGGTGGAGTGACACAATTTTCTGAAACTTAACAAATAGAAAAAGAAAAATGGAAAATAATAGGGATAGAAGAGATAAATGTGAATTTATAAAGAGATGGTGCAAAATGTGCTGTTTTTGTACAGGGTTATTAATGACCATATGGATAGTTTTAGCAATCACAATTCCTATTAGTGTAGCTGTGATAGAAGCAAAAAATGATACTAAACCAGAAAAAGAAACTAGTAATAAAGAACCAGTTATTTTAAGAAGTAGTGCAGAGTTGCATAAGGATAGGTCAGTAACAGATTTCTCAAAGAATGTTTTTACAAAGTTGTTGTATGAGTACGTAAAAACAATGGAAGTAAGAGATTGTTATGTTTGTATGCAGTTGCCTGCATCAGTATCCGAAGGTGTGACTTATCATCACCTACCTTTGACTTATGGAATAACATGTAGTGTGATAGCAAGTTTATTTTATAAAACAGGTAGATTAGAATCTTATTATACTGATATAGATAAGATTTTTGCAAACATTCCAGTAGTACCAGAACTTAACAAAGTAAAACCAGCAAAGGTTTTAGGAGAATTCTTTTTAGAACATAGAAAATTAACGTTAGAAGAAATAGTTAGTAACAACCTTACCTGTGAGTTAAAGAAAGAAGAAAAGGTATTTTTAGAAATGGTTGAAGAAAGAAGAATGAAATTTCAGAAAGAAGCAATAAAGAGGAAGGAAAACGCTTATGGACGTTTGAGGAAAGAAATCATGAAGGGAAAAAGATAAATGCAGCAATGACATTAGACTGGCCGCAAACAGGAAAGTTGTGCATTAAGAGAAATAAGACAGTCTATGACAATTACTTTGTAGGTTCCAGTATCTGCCATGACAATTATCAAATTCTGGGAGGTTGGGGATTCAAAGGTGGAAAAGACCCAATATTTCCAGGTATCTATTATATTTGTGGGAATAGAGCTTATTACAGGTTACCGGACCATTGGTATGGAACTTGCTATGTAGGCCTGGTCTTTCCAAAAAAAATTCACATGGACAGAGAAGAAAAGGGAACATACAAGATGATTAATAGATTTACACGTAGAAAGAGGAAAGTTTTTCAGAAATTGTAGGTGATATTTTTGGAGCATTGATACCAGCAGTGGGAATATCTTTGAATGCATTTAAAATTCGGAAGTTATCCACAGTAGTAGATCGTTTATCTACAGATACTGCGGGAGGGTTCTTAATGGTAAATACCGAAATGGTTGCCATGAGAGCTATGGTGATGCAAAATCGGCTTGCCCTTGATATTCTTTTGGCAAAAGAGGGTGGAGTCTGTGGAATGTTGAAAGTCCAACATTGTTGTACTTACATTCCTGATAACAGTGAAAATATACAGAAGTATATTACAAATATTACAAGTTTGCACAAAGAACTAGTTCCACTGGAGGTTGAAAGTGTTTTGGGAAAACTTGGTAGAGGGTTTTCCTCAGTAGCAAATTGGTTAACTAGGATGAGTAGACTAGTGATAGGGAAAGTTATAATAGTAGCAACTATAGTAATATTATTAGCCATGATGTTGAAAATAGTAATAACATGTATAAAGAGAAAAGTAAGACAGAATAAGATAAGAAGAAATAACAGATTAATGAGAGAAGAGAGAGAGAAATGGGTGAAATTGAGTTGGAGAAAATGAAAGAAAGCATGTACAAAGAGACTAAAAGGCAAGATGAAGAAGAAACAGATGTATAAATAACAGAAAGCAAAGGATGAAAGACATGCTGCCTGAAAAGAAGTATGACTTGGGTTTTATGTGGTGATTTAAAAATCACCAAAGGGGGATTGATGGAGCAGTAAAAATAAAAAGTTTAACCCCTAACAAATTTTATAATTAATTAAATAAAAAGTTCGTTTAAATGTATTAATCAACACCGTATGTGTGGGAATGGTAATAGGCCAATGTGTGTGCTAAATAATCTATTAATAAATGTCTATGTGTCTAATTATAACGTAAAAATAAATGCGTACTAATAAAAATAAATGCATGTTATTGTGCTTCATAGAAATAAAACGTGTTGTTGCAAAAACAAATAGTGATGGTAAGTAAGGAACAGCTTAAATGTTGCTTTCTGCTCGGTAACGACTAATTGGGGTACGTAGACGGGAGGGAAACGAAAGGGATATTTTTCTCTATTTTAATTATGTTTTATTTGCCTCAAATTAGTGCTTCTAAAGTAGAACCGAGTGGCGATATAAAATGGCCGCCAGTGGGAAGATGTGCGCAGGCGCAAGGGGACACGTGGTACGGGATGAGATTGAAGAAATCTGGAACCTCGTGATGTCTCTGAGAGGCTAGGATGCAAGAAACGGTCAAGGCTGGTGTGACCTAATTGAACTGATAGTGTGACATGATGATCAGCGGAGAGCCCGTGAGAAACAAGTCTAAGAGAAAGGACAATGACTGCGGAGTTCTCGAATGTGTCGAAAGAAGTTACAAATGAACTGATCGAATCGGATGGAAATGTTTAAGCGTATGGGAAAGGAAATGATCCAAGGACCCTTGAATCCAAGAGAACTTGATTAAAGAATGAATAAGCTGACATGCATGGACCAATGAAAGAAAAGCGTGATATTAATGTTGCAACAGTTAGTAAGCAAAGTTAGAATTAGGGTATAAGAGGGCCTACTCTTAGTGGGAGGGGTACACAAGTTCCAGTCAGAATTGATGTCAGTCGTGGTGGCAGTCACAGTCAGGAGAGGAGTTGAAGAGTCGTGTTGGTGGCTTCCAGTGCTGGGTGGTCCTGATCGATCCCTTATTGAGCGGGAGATGCTGAAAGACTGTTAGAGGAGACGGGTTGCAGGTAGCTGATGCTGACGAGCTGAAGTTGCTGTTGCTGTCTTAATTTTACAGTTGAGTATGAGAATCAGGCTATTTCTAATTCCTAACTTAGGTTAGAAATCATTAGGCTAAATTAGGAAGCTAGGCAGGTAAATAGGGTTTTGGCTTCATGACAAAAATTTCCTTTCTGCAATAAATTGATTATGTTTAATAAAATTGTGAATTTAAGATTGAATAATTGAATAAAGTATTAAAAATTCTTTCCATGCTTTTAAAATTATATAAAATTTAAGATTCTTTAAACTCAAAATGACTCAGTGGTTATTTTCCTAAATGATTGTGACATAGGAAATTGTTTATTGTGATTCAGCTGGTCTTAATCACTATGAACTAATTTCTTAAATGAATGATTCATCGACAAATAATGAGCAGGAATATCTTAAGAAATAACTAAAATAAAGGGACAAAATAAGGTAATAAGATATCCTGGCTCTTCCAGCGGTACATAAAAAGGTGTTCTCCATTTAGTTCTCATGCTTCTCCTAGGAGTACAGAATTTCACAAAGGTGTAAAGGAAATCCAGGAGTGTGCGTGTGTGTTAGACGATGTTTATGGGCCCCATCGTCATGTGGATATGAGAAATATAGTTTGCCCCTGGATGACCTATAAGTAACCTAGGAGGAGAATAGTTTTTATTGTACGCGCTGCATCACTACTATGTCTTGCGGTAAGGCTGCATGTAACGATGGCTTTCAAGCCGAATTTTATAAAACCTTTACCGGCAATTACTCCCTTTTTTGAGTGGTTTATTTAACGTTAAGGATGGGGGGAATTATCTTCTCACTTTAGGGAATCCACTATTGTTAGCTTATTAATAAGGGTAAAAACCCGAAGGACGTGAACTTGTATAGGCCCATAAGTCTCCTTAATGCCGATTATAAGTTGTTGATGAAACTGTGGGCCAGTCAGGTCAGCCCGCTGGCCCAGGCCATAATCCACAGGGATCAATCAGGTTTTGTTGCTGGGAGGCTCATGGCAGCCTATACGAGTTTCTTACTGCAGGCTATTGTATTGTATTATAATTGCATTTATATTTCGCTTACTACCCCTGACGAGGCCTCAAAGCGCTTTTTCGGCGAGTAGCACGCTTTTCCGGAACCCATCAAGGATTAGTGGTGAATTAGTATAGTGAAATATGAAAGTGATTTGAGTGGTGGATATGTTAATCAGTTATATGCATTGAGAAGGATAGTGGAGGGATAGAAGAGGGAAAAAGGTTTGCATTTATATAGCGCTTGCTACCCTTGATGGGGTGTTGAAGCACTTTCTTCGGCGAGTATCACACTACTTCGGAACCCATAAAGGATTGGTGGTGAATTACTATAGTGAAATATGAAAGTAATTTGAGTGGTGCATATGTTAGTCAGTTATTTGGATTGAGAACGATAGTGGAGGGATAGAAGAGGGAATAAAGGTATGCATGATTATTTCTCAGTTAACCAGACTGAACAGTGCTCAGTAAATTGAATGTGCGTGCTGAATGTATGTGTGTCTGTAGTGGCACAATGCATGAAGGTAACAGTACTGGATAGTATGTGTGTTGAGAAAGTATACTGAGGCTAGAGTGCCTGCAATGGTACATTACAAGGAGGACCCTGTGTTCCATTTTGGGAAGCCCAGGCCTGCCTGGTGAAGACATGAGGAGTAGAGGAATCACCCAGACATATTTTGTATTGCTGCATTCCTGTGAGCTTGGTGGAACACACAGGAGGAAAGGGGGGAAAAACACCCCCTTTACAATTCAAAAGGTTTGTCTTTGATTCAGTGATAGATCACAAGGAAGGGGCCTGGACACATCTCAGGACGGCGATGGGGCTGATAAGAGAATCATAAACAGCAGGGCTTGGAACCCAGGCTTAACCTCAATTCGGCCATTCTTCCACTTTGGGCCCGGATCATTCAAGAATCTCTTTTGCAGGGGATGATTCCTGATTGCCTCAAGATGGGGCAATTCACTCCCATCCCTAAGAAGCCTAATGCCGACTTAGCGGATCCCAACAATTTCTGTCCGCTCACCAGCATCATGACTTTAGCTAAATTGCTTGAGAAATGCGTTCACACACAGCTCTGCAACCACATAGAGAAATTTCAGCTCCTTGACCTCTACCAGTCAGGTTTCAGAGCAGGGCACAGTACAGAAACAGCTCTAACTCACATTGTTGATGACGCCTTGAGATCTCTTGACCAAATGGTCCTTGTCTTCTGATCCTTCTTGACTTGTCCTCAGCATTTGACAACATCAAACATGAAAGCATGATTGCTCTTCTTCAATATAGGATGGGGTTATCGGGCCCTGTCTTAAATTGGTTTGCCTCTTGCTTACATAACTGTACCCAAAGAATCAAAGTTGACCAATCACTTGCTGCTAGTACCCCGGTCACTATTGGAGTACCTCAAGGTTCGGCACTTTCGCCCACGCTCTTCAACCTTTTCATGGAACCTCTCCGATATTCTGAACTGCTCTAGCATTCAATACCATATGTATGCTGATGACACTCAACTGTATTTGAAGATCTCCTCTCCAGTTGACATAAAAACTCTAAATTGGGCGCTTCTAAAAACTCAACCATGGCTAACTCATAATCCTCTGTTGTTAAATACCCTCAAAACAGAATTCATTCTGATTGCCCCCCGCAACCACTCGGCACCTACTCAAGACTGGATCAAACAACTTTCTGCACTCAACTGCACCCCTCATGTTGTTGACTCTGCTAGATCTTTAGGTATTACCCTGGACAGATACCTAAATTTGCAAGATCACATCAGTACCACTATTAGGGGAGCCAATCTTCAGCTCAACACTCTAAGGAAAACCAAGCCATTCTGACCTCCTGAGGACATCCAGTCAGCAGTCCAATCCCTAGTTATATCACGCTTGGAATGTGGTTTGGTGATCCTAGCTGGGCTACCTAAAGCTAGATTGGCTCCGCTTAGAGCCACTCTGAACACGTCTGCCAGACTCATCACGGGCTCCAGAAAACATGACCATATCACACCTGACTTAATTCAACTTAACTGGCTATCCATTAAAGCCGGGATCCGTTTCAAGATAGCCTGCCTGACGCACAAAGTTATTCATTAATTTACAACACCCCCGTCTACCTGGCAAACAAACGTGAGCTATCTGACTCGAGTCAGAACTTAAAAAGCTCTAATACTCTATTATTAAAACCTCCTAAATTCAATAAGAAAAGAACATACAACCGTGCCTTCTCTGGTCTTGCTCCAAGAATTTGTAACGCTCTTCCTCCCGAGATCAGATCCAACCCGACTGCCTCATTCAAAAAACATGTCAAATGGCTACTCCTGAATGACCATCAAAAGCAATAGCCCTGATGCCATCTTTAATCTACTTCCATCTCCTGCTTGACAGTCTTTTATACCTTTTGTTCAAAGTGTGTTATGTTTCTCATCACGTGTCCATTTGATGTACTGCTTTGCTGGAACTTTACAGCTCCCACTAGTTGGGCTGGTACCTTGAATCACCTTTATTATTTTGTCTTCCCCGTGCTCCCCATGACCTTGTTATTTTTCAGATACTTCTTATGTTCCATTTTGTACTGTACTCATGCTCGTACCTCATGCCACGTACGTTCCTTTGTACAGCGCTCTGATACCCATATGGGTCATGTTTGCGCTTTACAAAACTTTTCAAATAAAAATAAATAAATAAACCTTTTGATGCACATATCACTGTGGCTAACATCCAGGTGTAAACTCTAGCCACTTCCATGAATGGTGTTGTGGATTAATCAACTTCGGAGTCTTACCTGCTGTGACAGACACCCTTACAAGGGGAAAGAAGAAAAAGAGAAGTGTAAACTTCTAAAGAAGTAGACGCCCAAAATAAAATGTCAAAGACTCAGACCCTAAATCATATTTTGGTGTCTGGAAATGGAATATAAGAAGGGGAGGTTGAGGCCTCAAACTTTATCATCTGCCAAGCAGCCAGACTTCTGCCTGTGACCAGGACTAGGGGTAAATATAATGTTATGTTAACTTTTTTTTACATAGCGCTCATATGCCACAAAGCGTGTCTTGGCACTAGCTGAGTGCGAAAGATAAATGGATCATAAATTTAGAAGGAGACAAACAGCCAAGTTTTGAGGGCCTTCCTGAAGGCCAAGAGACTCGGTTGGGTTTTAATGTGCCAAGGGAGATTATTCCAGGCCTTCGCGGCTCCTAGCACAAAGCCTCTGCCACCCCGATTGTTAAGTTTGAATTTAGGGACTAAGACAAGTTTGGATGATGCAGATCCGAGGGAACGAGAAGGTGAGTACCAGGCAAAGGATTTTTTAAAAAAGTCAGGACACGTTCCATGCAGGTCCTTATATACAGTACACAATGCTTTGAATGTTAGCCTCTGTTTCACTGGGAGCCAATGAAGTTTGGAAATAAGGTGGGACACTGATTGGCATTTGGGAATTTTACATAGCAGTAGGACTGCCGCGTTCTGTAAATTGCAATTTGTTTAAAAACTTTCTGTGGGCATTAAGATAAAGCCCATTGCGGTAGTCAATTTTCTAGATAACTAAGGAGGTGACCACTTTTTTTTGGAGTTGTTCAGGTAAGAAGTGCAAAATGTTTTCAATCATTTTCAAAATTAAAAAAGCAGCTAAAGTAACCACATTTTCTTGATCAGTGGACAGTTTATTATTATAGAGAAGTCCTAAGTTCCTCACACACCTAACAGGAGTCGGGAAGGGGCGAAGCTCGACAGGCCACCAATCATAAATGCCTGCTAGTCTCCCTGCTGGATGAGGGGACATCACCCAGGAAACAAAGACCAACTGCCCTGGAGCACCAGCACCTGCCTGATTGCCAAAACTAATGTGCCCTGTGACGAAGAAGAGAGTGTTGGAGGAAGCAAGGTCTACTGGCGAGCCTTACTGAAAGGACTCCCTAAGCGAGGTGTAAGGAGAACGGTTGCACACCGATCTGGTCATTGCCCGTGTGTAGGAACGGTTGTGCATCCCCTGTTTGCCAGCAGAGGGCTACTGTGATTGAAGCTGTGTAAGGAGTGACGAGCACGAAGCACCAGCCCTGCACTGCTTCGTTACAGTGATCCGTATGCCAGAGGTGTCAATGTTGAACTTGTTGGGCCAAGAGCGATGAGACTTGTGTCCGCCTTTATCAGCGACCCCGTATGCCAAGAGGGGCCATCGTGATGAGGATGATCACGCCGGAAGAGTCTGCGCCACGGCAACTGAATATGCCAGGAGGGACCGCCAGTACCACTGTGGCCAAGAGTTTGGGTTGTTGCCCGGATGGGAAGATTGTGTCTCTGACTGGCGGGTCAGGCCCGTACAGTGAGAGATGCCCCTGACTAATTCCCTGAGGACCACAAGAATGCTGTCGGAGACGTTGCACCCTCCCTGGGCTCCATTCAGGAGCTGGAGGATCTAATTAAATCTTAGATCTTTAAAATTGAAAAAAAAACTTTTTGAGTCCCGAGGTTATCTCTAGAGACTGCCAAGATTCAGCAGAATGGTGTGACTCAATGGATTTGTTTTTTCATGATGAAACTTCCACTATCCAGGCAAATCTACTTGTGGATGCGCAATGTGCAAGTTTTTATCCTGTGACAGTTTAGGTCTCCACACCTGTCAAGGGGAGGCCAACCCTTGCTAATTTTAGTCCTATGTCCTTGGAGGATTCCTTGACTGTGATCAAGAGTTTGAAGCCGAGATCTCCTTCCAACCTGTGCCCTCCCTCAATATTAGCCAAAGTAGCCCAGGTCATTAATCCGATCGTAAATAGAGTGTTGAACACCTCTTCACAATTTCGGAAGATTCCTACACATTGAAAAAATGCAAAAATCCTAAAATTACTTAAAAAACTCACAGCAGATCCCAGAACTCCAGCTAATTCAGGTGGTACAGAACTCGGCAGCCGGGATGCTTCTCAATCTTTCCCTGAGAACACATATGTCCTCTCATCTGAAGGCCCTCCATTGGCTTCCCATAAAAAAAAGGATCTTGTTTAGATCCATGGTTTTGGTACACAAAGCTCTGCACGGCTCAGGAGCCGGCTACCCGAGGGTGAGAATTCATGACTACGTCCCCCCAGAACTCTAGGTTCCTCTTCGGAACATCAGGCTAGAGTTTCTAAAATCCGTCTGCTCAAAACAGACGATAGATCCCTCTCCTATCTTAGTCTGGTTACATGGAGCAAACTCCCTTTTGAGCTATGTACTACCTTTGATCTCCCCACTTTTAAAAAAAACTTATAGACATGGCTCTTTCAACAATTTTCATAGGCCTAACCCTGTGGGTGCCGTTATGTCTGTTTAGCACAGGGACACTCTCTGAGTAGCTGCGTGCTGTATAATACTCAATAACATAACGTAACATAATCCATCCCCCAAACCCTGTGAGGGGAAGAGTGACTTACCTTGTATTTGTCAAGCGAGAGCAGCTTCGATCGCTGGAATGAATCAGCAGCACTGTTTGGAGGAATGAATGAATGAATGAATAAGCATTTCTTAAGCGCGTAGCTACCCGAAGGCATCCCAGCGCTGATAGCAGTACATTCAAGAACACAGAGCGGCATTAGGGAAACAATAAGGTTTTAATTTGTTTCCGGAAGGTCAGGTGGTTAGCCTCAAGACGGACCTGAAGGGGAAGGGAGTTCCATAACCTGGAGGCAATATAAGAAAAAAGACGGCCTCCACTTCTTGACTTTCTTATTTTAGGGACTGCAGCCAGATGTTTACTGTCCGAACGCAGGGCCCTGTTTGAACAATAAGGGAGAATGATTGAACGATTAATGGGCGGTCCCTTACCTGCTAATGTTTTGTGTGCAATACACAGAGCCTTAAACTTGATTCTCTCTTGTATGGGAAGCCAGTGGAGAGTGGCAAGGTAAGGCTTTGCCGATTGAGGGTTAGGAATCCTCAAAAGAATACGTGCTGCACTGTTTTGGACAATCTGTAGTTTTGTAATGGTAAGGCGTGGGGCTCCTAAATAGAGGGCATTAGCATAGTCCAAGAATCAATGCCTGGACCATGAGTCTTCTGGCGGGGAAAGGTAGGAGAGGAAGGACTTTTCGCAGCATCCTTTTAAAGAAACGTTGATGTCTTCACAATTCATTATGGGCTGTTTTGTGTTGCGGGTGTTGTGCCTAGCCACGGAAATGAGAGAACATTTATATCGGGAGACGTGGGGGAACACTGGGTGACAAGAAATTTGTGGCTCCCTTCAGATTCCAGAAGTTCCCCCGGCGGAAATGTGTTTTAGCTAAGGTTTGTTTGAAAGGGCTTCAAGGTAATATAACCTAGTAAGAGACATTTCATGCCTCTCTAGGCTCCCACAGGTATCTAGTTTGCAAAAGTGTACAGGTTTGATCAGGTTTTCCTGTGTGCCGGTTGAACGAAGGTCCAAAATTCACAGCAACTTAAATTGCAAATAAAAGTGTTGGTTTTCGGTGCTAAAATTTGAAGTGTCCATGTTGCGTTGTGTGTTTTCCTGTCGTGGGCACTCGGCCCACCCACATACGTGAGGTACCATTTTTATCTGGAGACCTGGGTACATTCTGGGTGGTAGGACATTTGTGGCTCCCCAAAGATTCCTGAAGCTTCCCTCACAAAAATAGGAGGAAATTGTGTATTTGACACCGAGGTTTTGAAGGGCTTCTGAATAAGAAATCTTTGTATGAACTAAACAAAAAAACAATATCCAAGACACTCCGCGAGTCTAGCTTTCGGAAAAGTCTGGGTATGGTAGGCTTCCCTGAGTGGTGGCTCAGCTAGGGCCTAAAAATCACTGTAAGATGCATGCAGCTCAGTTATTGGCTCTAGGCATCACAGTTTTTGGGGAACTGACAAACCATATGGAACACTGTTACCAGTGGGGTGTGTGGGACATACGTTATTTTATTGCTTTTGTAAATTGGTCATTGTGACAAGAAGTTTCAGATGAAAATGTAGTCACAAATGGCTGTTTTCATACTCATTTTCATTATTTATTTCAAACAGTTTCTTTGGGAAAACCTTGAGACTCCACAAATTACCCCAAGCTGAATCCAGAATTGTGCCTCCTTTCACAAATGTATAGATTTCTGGAATAACCCATTGCTTTTGCACCTGTTTCCACCATAAACTGCAGTAGGTTGAAACCACAAAAATTAGAAAAAAAATGGTCCACCTCTTATAAAAAAAGCAAAAACCTATAAATAAAATATGATTTTTGATACAACAGTACTTGTTCCAGAAAGTTGAGAAGGTTGTGGGCCAAGAACAGCAAACTTTCTGCAGATGGCATCTTTTAGAACAGAAAACATGCTTTCTTGGCAAGCTCCCCCCTCTTGTTTGAACACAAAAAATAATAATTAGCTGTTAATGTTTGGCTATTTTCTCTGTCCACTCCGGTTAAAAATCCACAAACCCTGGGTACCTTTAGATTCCTCAGGAGATGGGGGATGGGGTCGGGGGAGGCCTAAACGCAAATTTGGCAGGGATCCCCAATTTGAAAAATAAGTTTTGAAGGCGTAAGCACAAAAAAATGGCTTCGCACTCGAAGGGAAAAAGGCTTGGCAGCCATGGGGTTACATTGCACTCCCACGGGTGGATATTTAAGAAAATGCGAAACGTACACAATAACAAATGTTGAACGGCTATAAATGACAAAACACACGCTTTTAAAGGAAACGTAGCTTAGCATCCGCCTCTGCCAGCCCAAGCAAAAAATAATTTTCAACAAAAAAGGAATACGCCTTAAACACAACCAACGGTATATACATTAAGTTAAAAGCGGACACGCGCTGCACTGTAAACCAACCACAAATTCACAGAGCTATTGAAGCAGAGAGAACCTGCGCCTGCCGGGTGCTGCTGCGAGAACCGCGAGCAGCCCGACTTTGCCGAACAGGATCAGGACTTGGGAGTGCCTGCAGAGAGGAAACTTGCTGTACCACTTAACGTTTCAATACCACCAGAGTGGGTAAGACTGAAACTGGGCCTGTGGGGCCCTGAGGGACTCGCTGCTAACAGTGCTGCGGCACCATAGACACTTTTGAGTAATTACTAAGGAGTCAAAGGGGAACTCCCGATTGCGGCCACCAGTGAATGGGGAATAACCCTGACCACATTATAAGAAAGAGGGTGGGACAGGGATTTGCCTGACAACTAGTAGAGCTCCGACCACAAGGGGATTGTGCTATTGCTCAATAATGTAATTTCTCCTTTTAATGTGTAGAGTTAGAAATAAAATACTTATTTTTCTTATAAAAGTAATTATTGGACTGGACATTGATTTATTGTTCGTACTGTGTGCACTTTGAATTATGTGTCATGTTCACTTACCTACATTTACACTTACCCCCCGAGGGAGCCTTGGACTGCTCATCCACAGCTACCACTGAAAGTCAAGTGCAGAAGGGGTTCTTGGCCCAGTTGTTCAGGATCCATAGAAGTTTGGGAACCAGGGCATCAGGAGTAAAAGGCTTCAACCACCACTGTTGGGCCCAGTAGCCCCTCTGTGGCCCTCTGAAAAGGGTTCTGGCACTGGGGTTTACTTTTTTAAATTCAAGTGTATGTCCAAAATGGAGTAGGGTCTAAAACCCACCTCTCTGAGGTGTTATCTGTACACTGGCGATAGAAAGCAGAGAATCTTCCTCCCACTGAGTTGGATGGAAGGTGTGGAATATCAGAAGTAACTGGTGCTGCAGTCTGTCAATATTTTCATAGCGAATCTTACTTGGACTGATTTCCTACATTCTTCCATAAGCGTATAAAATTGTTGTGCGCTGCTGTTGTGTTGGAAATCTCTGAGACTAAAAGCCCCCTCAAAATGATGCCATATATCAGCCTCTTATACCACGAAAGGTGGTTAACATTCTGTATTGAAGGATCCTGAATGATCCACCAGTATGCCTGTTTTTTTTAAGGATTGCAAAGTCAACATCCAAAAATGTGTTACTCAACAAATGACATATCAAGCATGTAAAGTTGTACTTCAGGGCAGAAAGACGTCGAACTCAGCCAGCCCTGGTGTACAAGGAATGCAGACTCTGCCGTTTGTCTGAAGCTTGTGGTGGCTATAGCTAGAGCATTATCAATCACTACTGCTGCTGTTTTTCCCCCTCTTTCAGGATGGCCATTGCTTTCTATCTCTTATCCTATGGAAGAAGGTCCAAATGTTTTTGTCATGTAAGCCCACATCAGCTTATCTTATAAACCCATGATGGCAAGAGCATTCAAATCTGTAATTGATGTTGCTGCAAGTGTGGCGACTCTCCAGCCAAAAATGTGAATTTTTTGGCCCTTTTGTTCCAGAAGGTTCTACAGGGCGATGTTGTGCTGCCTGCATAAAGAGAGAGTCTGCTCCCAGGTATCCTATTGGGCATGCAGGAGTATTAATGGGTGCCCTATATTGTTTGTCCAGGTGAGGCACCATGGCAGGGACAGATGCCCCGGCACTTGCATTTGTTCATTCCTTCTTTCCAAATAAAGTGTATGAAAGAAATCACCTTGTTACCCTCCGTAACTGTGACTGTCAACTGAAATCTTTCTCCACCACAGAATTGAAACGAGCAATGTCATCTGGCGGGGATCCGCATGTAGTGGTGTTGGCTCGTATATGGCTGCCTGGTGCAATGTATTTATGCCACCCATCAGGCTGTTTTGAGAAGTTGTCATGCTAGCTCCCCTTCTTAGCTGTGATAAACATCTAATATATGAGTATCATGTTGAAGAGGACATGGTTGTTTGGAACAGTCTCTAAAGGAGGTGGTACTGGATGCAGCATAAGCCTCAAGCTTGGCCTGGGTCATTCTGTGTGCACTTGTAGTTGAAGCGGATGCCCTGCAGTCTCAAGAAAAGGTGGAAAACTGGTGTAATAGTCAGACATCATCCGATGCAATTCACAGATGTGTTTCATCAGAACCTTTATCATATGCAGGTTGCAATATTGTGGTTCCTTGTAATACTCCTTGAATGAGTGATCACATGAGGATGACAGTATCACTACTGTGATTCATCAATGCATTCCTCCTCATAATACCATCTGTTACTCAGGTGTTCTTTCCCTATTTTGTTCCTTGTCTTCGTTATCCTCTGAGCATTGGGTTGAGTTCAGCTAATAGCTGCTCCTAATGGAGCCTCATCCTGCTACTCCCCTCTGGTGTCAGGAAACTTTCTTGGGTGAACAAGGCAAACCCATGCTTGCTAATACAGCTTGATTTCTTAGACTTGTCAAAGGTGCAGCTGATGGTTTTGTAGCTGGCTTGGTATAGTGACAAGATGGTTTTGTCGACTGGGCTGTCATTGACCGCATCATCATAGTCATGGGCGCAGTTTTCATTGATGTGGTTGAGCGTTGATGGTAGTGTCATCAATGGCAGGGTAGAAGGGCCAGGCACTGACAAAGTCCCCATTCGCGGTGGTGCATCAATGACAAGAGGCATCAATGATGATTTCCGTGTCAGTGCAGCAATGGCAGGTTGAACTGTCACTGGTGAGGTAGCGACAGTGTCTGCAGTGGTCTTCGTCTCCAATTTTGTCAATGGTGCATTCATTGACAATGCTTCCAGACATTTCGTCTTTGCAAGAGACATCTCAGAAGGCGCTTTGCCTGACCTATCCAGCTGATATCAGACTTGTTTGAGTCCTTTTTGGGTGGTAGTTTGCCCAACTACCAAAACTTCATTGAGCTTGCACTCTTGGATTAGTACTGGCAAGTACTTATCTAATCTTTTAAATTATGAGAAATTAAGGATCTTGCCATTTTGCAGAAACATCAGAACTTTATTTTACTTGCCCATTTTGAATAGCACCGACACATGCTTTCCCAACTTCACTACAAATTTAGGGTTGATTACTAACTGCATGAACATTGAGAGCCTTGTCTTGGCACTCAAATAGTTTTTATTGTGTGATACTAATCGAACATTGCAAATGAATCATTTGTGTTTTAAATTGTAAGGCAAAACTGCTGAAACAATAAAGATGAATTATTCACTGGGTGGTTAACCAAATGTAGGTTGCTCTGGATATACACATCTATTTCTTGAGAGGGGGAGGCAGCTGCAAGCAGCAGGGAGGACAGTAACATTGGCTTCTCTTGCTCTGCAGAGGATGGAACTCTCTCTGGACCCATCTCATCAACATTTGAAGCAGACTTTTAATATTTTATGTATTGAGATGCTGGATGAAAGTATAAAGGCAAGAGAGGGGCCCTCAGAAAGAACTAAGGCAGATAGTGGGACGAGCTAACAGGCAGAACATGAAGTAATGTTCCTATCTGAAATCCTCCTACTAAATATAAGTATACCGCACTTCTAATGTACCAAAAGTGTTTTTAACAAGCCACTGTGCAACAGATAGGAGTTTGTATAAAGCAATTCAAAAAATGTACTGTATTGTTGGGGGACAAGCACCTACAGTTCTTCAGAGCTACAACCTGCCACAGCAGCTAGGAAAAGGGTACTGCTAGAGGTCAGGTGAAATGCTAGCAAAATGGATTACAGCACAGTGCCAATATCGACAACTCACCCAACCCGCAAAACATAGCAATCTCATAAATAAACGCACAAGACACAGTAATTGTTGGAGAAAACATTGCTGCAGGTTTATTTCTTAAAAGAAATATGCCAACATGGTGGGTCAACTTACGGGCGATCCAAGGGCAGGCAGCCCCTATGCTGCCCTGCCCACCTGATGAGCCAAATTGCACCGTGGCCTAACCAATCGTTGCTAGCCATTTTGGGGGAATTTCCCCCTTGCATCCTGTGGACCGCCAGTCCACCCATTTACTCACGCCCCTTGAGGGGGCGGAGCGTATCCAGGCAAGCCCTAGGTTGCTCAGGTTTACAACCGCCCGAAGGACTAACGGGGCGCCGTCATTCCTCCACGGTCCTGCCGTAAGGACTTCCTGGGGTTGTTTGGCATTTGCACCCTTCTTGTGCTCCTGAAGAGGGTACCCCTATGTACCATTCAGCCTCTGGATCGCCCTGTAACTCCGCCATAGCTCTGGGTGTGGCACCCGTCACACCCAGGGCCCACCACCAAGGCAGGCATTCTTACTTACACCCTGCTGACTCTAGGGCGTCGCCCAGGACCAACAGAAACCGTTCCATGCCCACTCTAGACAGGTGGACCCCATCCACATCAAAACATCCCGTGGACTTGGCATGCAAGAGTCCCTGTCTGCTAAAGCAAAAACCCCTCTGTTCCGTGAATTTACGCATGGCACTGTTTACTCTCCTGCGTGGAGTGATTTTGGACCACCATAACTCACATGTGCCTAATTGGTTACTTAACTTACTCATTGTGGCTTTCATTGCTTGTAGCAGAACCTTTCTACCCATGAAAAGTCAGGTCATAGCCCCCCCAGGTGGATGACCAAAATGTTAGGAGGGGGTCCGCCTCCTGCTAGTCTGTGCCGCAGCTTCAACAGCAAGCTGTGCCATCGCATGCCTGGGAACCCCAACCAGGCTATCTCAGTGAGGGAAAACCCATGCTTGATCCTGGAAAAATAAAGAAATGCAAAGTTGCAAGCACCTTTTATTGAAAACACGGCACACAATTGGCAAACAAATACTAAGCAAAACTGAAAACGAAATGCTCTACAAACACATTGCTCATGCATAGCACATAACCGCTGGGGTCCTAATGCTCATGTACGCCCCCTGCCCCTATCAGGATTCACGGGCGGATGTAGCTCTTGACACGCTGTGCCTCCTACCGCCCCATCCGCTTGATGGGTTTTGGCGACCGGCCAACCTTGAATGCTGAGGTAGCCGCTCCTCTCCTAAAGGAATGGCTATCTACCTATCCATGTGTGTTACCCGGAAGAGGCCACGGCTAATTTACCCGGCCCTTCTTAATTGATCTCGAATTATAGCTGCACCGTGTCCTCCTGCATGGTGGGCTTGTCCAAGGCTTTATTTCCTTTCTGTCGGAAAGCGGTGGCCTCCCCGGGAGGGGGATCTATTGTTCTTTTCTGTAACCACAGTTATTACCCTTTAAGTTATTGCAGGCTCCATAACCTCCTGCAACCTGCAGTTACTGTCCTTCTAGTTGGACCATTTCCCCATCTACCTCTGATCGGTGTGCCCCGTCCCTATTGGGGTACCGTGTGGTGTTTGCACAAGAGAGGCCGCTCCTAATTTACCAAGCATTCTATTGAATTTGCATTTGCATCCTGCTTGGTGGGCTGTAATCTGGCTTTATTTACTCTTCTGTATGACTGATCGATGGCCTCCACGGAAGTTGGGAACTAAGGGGGTTATTAGGATGGCGGGCGGACTAACTTTAGTCCGCCCGCCACCCTAGCGGTGCTGGGACCGGCCGCCATACGTGCGGCGGTCCCGCACCACTGATTAGGATGTGACCGCCACCCTGGCGGTCGCATTCCGCAATTTTGACATTGCGGCGGGTGCTGCTGTAAGCAGCACCCGCCGCAATGCCAAATTACCATGTTGTGCATTGCCATGCACAACGTGGCAGGCACCGTGCGGTGCCTGCCACCTTGTGCATGGCAATGACCAAGTGCAGCCCCCCAACCCCCCAATCCCCCCGGGGGCCCGCAACGGGCCCCCAAAGCGATTCCCCGCCAGCCTTTCCATGGCGGCCTCGCCGCCATGGAAATGCCTTAAAAACCATACATCCTAATATGGATGGCGGTGCCTGCTAGGCACCGCCACCATATTAGGCCCCAGCTCTGCCCAGCCGGCAATCGGAACGATTGCCGACCGGTGGAAAAGCGGCGGACGCACTTTGCGTCCGCAGCGGAACCCCCGCCATTATAATATGGCGGGGGGTAAATCGGGTGGAGATGGCGGGCGGCGCGCCACCGCCTGGCTGGCGATGGCGATCCGCCCGCCATCCTAATCACCCCCTTAGTTCTCTTCTTTAACCACAGCCCTGTTTACACTGCAAGTTACTGTTTGGGGCCAGCCAATACCCTTATCCCTACCGACTGACCTCCAATTGTATGGGAGCTCAGTGCCGACAGGAGAAAGGACCCCAATAGCATTAAACTTCTACGGCTGTCTTCGAAACCACAGTCCTGTGAGAGATAATCCGTTGTGCCCCGTGTGCAAGGATATGTATTTACATTAGGGGGTTGATTAAGCCATTGTTCACCCACCCCCTACCTGGCGAGTCCCAAATTTGAGGGTTCAAACTGATAACCAACTGCTACCCCAGCAAGTGAATTATGGACCCCCTGGAGAGGGTCATTGGGCGAGGGACAGGGTGGAGTCTTGTGACCAATGGTACCCCCCCCGCCTGAACTAGCAGCTTGGCATGGCCCTCTCACCCATCTGAAACTTATGACACTTGTCGAATATAAGCTTTGTCATGCCTTCCTAGGACACCAGGTGGACCTCCCCACCTAACCAAGACAAAGGGGAAAATGAGGACATGGAGTAAGTTTTATGAGCACATTTACCATCAGCTTCTAGGATAGGAGTGCACTATGTGCTCTGGGATTGTCAGCATTTGTGCTCCAAACCCTTATCTCTGACCTACTGGAGCCTCGTCACACTTTCTGGTATAACCAACCAACGCAACCCGCCTGGTTGAATGGCCTCTGCGAGATTTTGATCTTATCCCCATACTCTCATGTTTCCCCGGTGCACATCTTCTATAGGACTGGAATTTTGCCTGTTCAGTTTGATCTGGTGTTAGCCCCCTGACATCCCAGGCTGCCTACTGCTAGCCATGAGAGCAGTTGCTGACGTTAATGCGGGAATCTCCCGGTTGCAACTTGAAATTATACACCGCCCGCCTTAATGTGCCACGTTGTAAGCCATTAAGTACCTAACTTATATCTCTTCCCCTTGAAAAGATACAACAAACTGCATCGGTCATGAGAACTTTCATAAGCACAACATTTTAGCATGGGCATACTACTAAATGAGAATGGCTCTACACAGCCATAAGACCAGAGATACACATGCATTAAACCCACCGATACCTCTTTGAGGTATGCTAACCTGCCCCAAAATCTGCTTCCCCTGCTCCTGAACTGGGAACATGTTGCCTGGAGGTACAACCCCTCCGCCTCTGAAACTCTCAATGATATCAGCTGTCTGAAGCTGCGACTAAATGCATTACATTTGTTTGCCCAGGCTTGTTGAAAGTAAATTTTATTCCTTTATTCGGAGTCTGGGTGATCTTGAGGTGGGTGGGGGACTGATACCTGCCTTAGAAGCAAATTATGGGACACATGCTACAGAAAATGGCCCTTCAGATCTCTGACTTTAGCCAATTGAAGCATAAACCTGTGGCCTTTGCCTAAGAAACCTGTATGTATGTGCCAAACATGACATGTATTTGAGCGCACCATCACCCTGAAAGGCCTACTGGCTCTGAATATCAGATGTCTGTTGATACCCAACGTAATGGTAGTCATATTATCGACCTCAGGAGGCTGAAAGGCTAGGTGAACCTGCTGGGAGCTGCACCTAACCATGGGTCAAACATGGTCCCCTACCGGGGGTGCAATTGTCCGCTAGACCCGTATCTGTGCTCTATACAGGGACCGAATGCTTTCGTCTTTCTAAAGCATGGAATCCCCACACTTGCAGCGCTCAATGCCTCCTGAATCATAATTGTCTGCACTACCAAGGTTAGCAGACAATTCATTCCATTGAATTCCATTGAAGTCCTGGAGGGGGCCTACTTCACCCTTAAAGAAATGCCCACTATCTTGCAGGAGGAGATGCACGTTAGAACTGGCGGCTACTAATGATACTTACACCTGCATATCTACGCTCAGAACAGAGTGCACTTGCTCTGTAATCCCCTGGATTCTTGTCTGACATTCTTTTATGCCCAGAAATACCTAAGGCAATGCTTCAATTCTGAAATAATGGGACTGTGCAAGAGCTGTAATGAGTCTTCGCCTACACAAGTCACCCAACAGACAAGTTGGCCCTGGCGAACCTTGTGTTCTGGTGCCAGATTTGGACAGAGCCTTGCCTTCACTTGCCGCCCCCCTGCGGAAAACACAATGCCCGTGCACTGGCCGCAACGCTGCGATGCCCTCGTATAGCATCAACATTTTGAAAAAACTAACTGCTTCCAAACATTTAGCGGCAGCAATTCGACTACTCATAGACAGACGAACAACGGAGCACGATGTAGAATCTAGGAAGCATATTTGAAGGCAAGTCACCAACGCCGCGTTCAGCGCGACTAGCATGTTTAAAATACGATGTTTGCCGCTAACTTGCTACATCTACGTAAAGCGACCCGCCCTTCGAATTCTAATACAGAACCCCTTTCTTTGACAGGTTAGCAGTGAGTAAAAATAGAACGCTACCTATGAGAACAACCAGGCCCGACAAGGATGCCATAACGGCCCGCACTAAAACGAAAAGGTACAATCGTTCCTGCCCTAGACTAAATGTAATAACGAGCTACATCAGTTAGATAGATACTGATTTTTTAATTTTTTGACTTAGTTGCTTATCTACACGTTCTTTTCCCCCCACAGTTGCAATATTACAAAAAACCATTGCACCAGGGATCTTGGCACACGTGTACAAAAAGGTACTTTGCTCCATTCTAGAAATGGCATAGTGAGGTAACTGAAAACTAGGGGTCTTTCCCTTTATTGTTAGTAGTGACACCACTTTGTTCATGTGCTCTTTTACAGTTGAATCCTTCTTTCCAGTCCCGTCCTGAGGAGAACCCTTGAACAACACAGGGTTCGAAACGCGTTGGCACTTGGGTTGAGGCAAACGAACTTTGGGGCGTTCATGGGAATTGTCTAATGAAATCATTCCCAACAATCACACGACCCCGGGCCTAATATTGCCATCTTCAGCCCACTATCCAGGCAGGACCGTTAGAACTGGCATTGGTCCGCCTGAGGTTTTGTACAATATGTAAGGACTGGAGCCTCCCTATTATTAGGAGAGTGCACGTAATGAAAATTTGGTGTTTTATGTAAATAATGATTGTTATTTTCTTTGTTTGTATTGTAATGAGATATGTATAGTCATATGTTTTACAATTTTGTTATAATGTACAATGTGTGTCTATGTTCTTGACATGTTTTTTGATCACATTACAATGAAAAAATCTTGCTGAATTTTGGTAAAATAAAACCATACGCACTTTGGAATTATTGGTCCAAAGTGCAGATTAACTAAATTGTAAACAAACTATCTGGTCAGTTGGTTGTTATAGATATTTGAGTGGTCCAGACCAGGTAGAAGTGGACCCAAGCCTTTGTTTGGTCGATTCGTCATTCTAAAGCATGGAATCCCCACACTTGCAGCGCTCAATCCCTCCTGAATCATAATTGTCTGCACTACCAAGGTTAGCCTAGGTGATTGTTCCATTGAAGTCCTGGAGGGGGCCTACTTCACCCTTAAAGAAATGCCCACTATCTTGCAGGAGGAGATGCACGTTAGAACTGGCGGCTGTTAATGTTACTTACGCCTGCATATCTACGCTCAGAACAGAGTGCACTTGCACTGTAATTCCCTGGATTCTTGTCTGACATTCTTTTATGCCCAGAAATACCTAAGGCAAGGCTTCAATTCTGAAATGATGGGACTGTGCAAGAGCTGTAATGAGACTTCGCCTACAAAAGTCACCCAACAGACAAGTTGGCCCTGGCGAACCTTGTGTTCTGGTGCCAGATTTGGACAGAGCCTTGCCTTCACTTGCCGCCCCCTGCGGAAAACACAATGCTCGTGCACTGGCCGCAACGCGATGCCCTCGTATAGCATCGAACGCTTGGTAAAATTAATTTGCCAACTCCCACTAATGAAACCTACACCTTGGCAAAATTGCATCCACCAACCATGCACCTGAGAACCCGACTGCTCACTTTTCCACCTAGAATGCCTCCACACTGGCAGCATGCAGGGGTCTGATTCTACGTGGCGCCATGGGGTGAATATTTACGCATAACTCCTTAGATAAATGAGAATGCCTAAAAAGTTTGGGTTCCTATACGACATGGAGTGCTTTGTAGTATCACCAGTGCTGTAAAGTGAACCGCTCACGCCTAATAACGCCAACAACTGCACCCACCGAAACAAAGTGCTCAAAGTGCACAGCACCAACAGCGCCACCTCCGTGCCTATTCGTGTTCAAGGATCTCTGTATGTCGGAATTAAACGAAACTGACTACAAAATTCACGCTATTTCACCGAAACTTTCAACATTACGAGAAACTAAGCAATGTTGCTTTAAAGTATTGCTGAGTTATTCCACAAAAGAAAGCAAGAACCATCTATGCTCTACCTCACAATTAGATTGCAACTCCCTTACGAGGATAGCGAGGGGTGGGGGATAAAACACAAGATACCACATTGTTAGATAGCATAATTAGCCTGCACCTATTCGAATGTGCCACCTGCAGGTTTAAAAATATTCTGTCGTGCCACCCTGTGGCCTAATGCTTCTGACCCGAACACTTGCTCTGTCTGTCATTGGATTAAAACATTTAAGCTGAAATCTATGCTTAGCATAGCGTGCCGCATAGTTCAGCCTCTTCTGTCATTGCATCCATATATATATATAATCAACCCGGATCCTTACACCTACCGCAAGCCAGAGCCCTTGACAATGGTAGCAAGTTGCATAAAGTAAATACGTATACCATTACCCCACTATGGGCAACCCCTTGATCTAAACCCCACACAAACCCCCAGCCCACGTGAACGAGTTCTTTCGCGTGCCGGAAGGGAGTGAATACTTTGATTTACCTGTGGTTGGTCTGCTGAGAATGGGTGTATGTATTTCATATGAGCTTACCAACCTTACACGGCAAAACATTACCATTGCACCCACTTGCGCTGTCTTCACTGAGGCTAAACTATGCCAATGTGGTGTGTAAAGAAACCTTGAGGAAGGCTGGAGATACGTCTGCTCTTTCGGCAGCCCAGAAACTAGGTATCCTGGCATTCGTGAGGATAACAAGTAAACTGAAATCTTATGAACAGTAAGGCGAATATCGACCGTGCTGCAATCCACCCAAATAAGTTTATAAAGGTATCAAAATTAAACCCCATGGCAGCACGAAGGTTGATGCTTTGGAAAATTATGTGGCTTTGCCTCTGGGTCATTAGTTGAGGTATGCTAACCTGCCCCAAAATCTGTTTCTCCCTGCTCCTGAACTGGAAACATGTTGCCTGGAGGTACAACCCCTCCGCCACTGAAACTCTCAATGATATCAGCTGGCTGAAGCTGCGACTAAATGCATTACATTTGTTTGCCCAGGCCTGTTGAAAGTAAATTTTATTCCTTTATTCGGAGTCTGGGTGATCTTGAGGTGGGTGGGGGGACTGATACCAACCTTCGAAGAACCAGACTTATTGTTTTAACCAAATTATGAGACACATGCTGCAGAAAATGGCCCTTCAGATCTCTGACTCTAGCCAATTGAAGCATAAACCTGTGGCTTTTGCCTAAGAAACCTGTATGTATGTGCTAAACATGACGTGTATTTGAATAACAGATGTCTGTTGATACCCAACTTAATGGTAGTCATATTATCGACCTCAGGAGCCTGAAAGGCTAGGTGAACCTGCTGGGAGCTGCACCTAACCATGGGTCAAACACGGTCACCTACCTGGGGTGCAATAGTCCGCTAGACCCGTATCTGTGTTCTATACAGGGACCTAATGCTTTCGTCTTTCTAAAGCATGGAATCCCCACACTTGCAGCGCTCAATCCCTCCTGAATCATAATTGTCAGCACTACCAAGGTTAGCCTAGGTGATTGTTCTATTGAAGTCCTGGAGGGGGCCTACTTCACCCTTAAAGAAATGCCCACTATCTTGCAGGAGGAGATGCACGTTAGAACTGGCGGCTACTAATGATACTTACACCTGCATATCTACGCTCAGAACAGAGTGCACTTGCTCTGTAATCCCCTGGATTCTTGTCTGACATTCTTTTATGCCCAGAAATACCTAAGGCAATGCTTCAATTCTGAAATAATGGGACTGTGCAAGAGCTGTAATGAGTCTTCGCCTACACAAGTCACCCAACAGACAAGTTGGCCCTGGCGAACCTTGTGTTCTGGTGCCAGATTTGGACAGAGCCTTGCCTTCACTTGCCGCCCCCCTGCGGAATACACAATGCCCGTGCACTGGCCGCAACGCTGCGATGCCCTCGTATAGCATCGAACGCTTGGTAAAATTAATTTGCCAACTCCCACTACTGAAACCTACACCTTGGCAATAGTGCATCCACCAAACATGCACCTGAGAACCCGACTGCTCACTTTTCCACCTAGAATGCCTCCAGACTGGCAGCATGCAGGGGTCTGATTCCGCGTGGCGCCATGGGGTGAATATTTACGCATAACTCCTTAGATAAATGAGAATGCCTAAAAAGGTTGGCTTCCTATACGACATGGAGTGCTTTGTAATGTAATGTAATGAGGTTACTTATAAAGCGCTGACTGCCACTCCGAAAGGAGCATCCTGGCGCTGGTTGGAGGTGAGGGGGGGTCCAAGGGAAACTAGATAAGTGAAAGGCAGAATTCATCTGAAGAACTGAATATCCACGTTTTCAGTGACTTCCTAAATTGGGTTTCAGTTTTTAGCAATCTCAGATGGATTGGCAACAGGTTCCATGCCCTGGTTCCCAGGGCGGCCACTGTTTTTCCTCCCTTTGTTTTACATCTAAAGGTAGGAGGTTTGAGGAGATTGGCTGACGAGGACCCAAGGGTCCTAGATGTAATGTAGGGAGTAAATCTCTCTGAGAGGTACTTAGGTCCTAGTTTGAGCGAAGCTCTGAAAGTGATAAGAAGTATTTTGAAAAGTATTCTCTTGTGAATTGGGAGCCAATGAAGGGCTTTCAAGGCTGCCGATGCAGAGGACCTACGTGGCAACTTTAGTACTAGTCGCGCCGCAGTGTTTTGGACCACTTGGAGTCTTTTTAAAGTTAATTTTTTTGCTTCTGCCAAGAGGCTATTGCAATAATCCAGGCGCGAGAGAATCAATGCCACTGCCACTGATTTACTAGCGGGGAGTGGGATTAAATCAAAGAATTTTTTCAGAGATTTAATGAGGCCGAAGCAGGTCCTTGCTACTGCCATTGCATGTGGATGAAAGGAGAGAGCGGTATCGAACTGCACTCCTAAATGTTTGGCTACCTTCACTATATCAGGCAGGGATGTAGCACCATCTGGCCACCACTCCCTAGGCTGGAATGAGATATCTTTTCCTACTGGTAAGATCTCCGTTTTGTCCGTGTTGCATTTGAGGTAATTGTCCCTCATCCACTGGACAGATAGGCAATGTTTAAAGTTGAGTTCGGCATTTGTAGAATTGTTGTCCAGGGAAAGAATCATTTGGGTATCATCTGCGTAAGATGTAACTTCGATCCCAAAGGATGCTATCAAGGAGATGAGTGGGACCATATAAATATTGAATAACAACGGGCTCAATGACGAGCCCTGTGGCACTCCTGTTGTAACGGGACATTCCACAGAAAGAAATGTTCCCAGGGTCACAGCTTGTCTGCGGTTAGTGAGAAAGGACTTTATCCATTCAAAAGCGGTGCCTGAGATGCCGCAGGACTTAAGCCTTTCCAAAAGGATGCTGTGTGAAATGGTATCGAAGGCGGCCGACAAATCGAGTAAGATCAGGACCGCCTTTTTGCCTTTATCAGCTATAATTTTTAGGGTATCTGTTAATTCCAGGAGTGCAGATTCTGTAGAATGCTTTGGGCGGAAACCAGACTGTTGGGGTGGAGAATGTTGGCGTCCTCAATGAATTTGCAAGTTCTTTGTGAACTAATTTTTTTGTGATTTTGCCCAACAGTGGGAGCAATGATATAGGGCGAAGGGTTGAAAGCACCGAAGGGTCAATGTTTTGCTTCTTTTGTAATGGTTTTACCAATGCCAACTTCCATTCATCTGGCACTGTACCTGAACTTAATGAGGAATTAACTATCTGGTTTATAATTGGGTTAACTGTGTCTATGATTTTGTGGAGAATTATGGGAGGGCAGGCATCCAAGGGAGAACCTGATTTGCATGCTGTGATAGCATCGCAAGTTTGTTCTAACGATACCGGTTCGAAGACTCGGATGGAAAGGGCAGTGGTAGCGGAGTCAAGCTTCTGGGCTACATTCTGGACTGGGGGGGTTCTAAAGCCCTTTTGAATTTTCTGTATTTTGTCTTCGAATAAGACTGATATTTGATCACATAATTCTTGGGAGGGGGGTATCTCTTTCTGTAGTACTTTAGGGTTAGTAAAGGACTTTATGACTGAGAAAATGGCCTTTTGGTCTTGGTTTGCCTCCTGTATTTTGTTAGCATAGTACTCTCTTTTAGCTAGTTTAATCTGGACATGATAGAGCTTCCTACTAATTTTAAAAGCTAATCTGTCTCCTATGTCGTAAAATCTTCTCCACTTACGCTCATGTTGCTTACATTGGAGATGTATTTGTGCAAGAGCGGGCGTAAACCAAGCGGTTTTATGAATCGTTGGTTTTGTATTGTTATCGGATATATCTGGTGGGATAAGTTCATTACTTATGGTAGTTAACCAAGAGTGGAAGAGAAGCGAGTCAGCTCCGGTGTTCTCTGTTAGGACGGGAAGATGAGCTTGGGCAGTGGTAACCAACCTTTGTAGTATCACCAGTGCTGTAAAGTGAACCGCTCACGCCTAACAACGCCAACAACTGCACCCACCGAAACAAACTGCTCAAAGTGCACAGCACCAACAGCGCCACACCCGTGCCTATTCGTGTTCAAGGATCTCTGTATGTCGGAATTAGAAGAGACTGACTACAAAATTCACGCTATTTCACCGAAACTTTCAACATTACGAGAAACTAAGCAATGCTGCTTTAAAGTTTTGCTGAGTTATTCCACAAAAGAAAGCAAGAACCATCTATGCTCTACCTCACAATTAGATTGCAACTCCCTTACGAGGATAGCGAGGGGTGGGGTGGGGGATAAAACACAAGATACCACATTGCTAGATAGGATAATTAGCCTGCACCTATTCGAATGTGCCACCTGCAGGTTTAAAAATATTCTGTCGTGCCACCCTGTGGCCTAATGCTTCTGACCCCAACACTTGCTCTGTCTTTGTCATTGGATTAAAACATTTAAGCTGAAATCTGTGCTTAGGATAGTGTGCTGCATAGTTCAGCCTCTTCTGTCATTGCATCCATATATATATATATAATCAACCCGTATCCTTACACCTACCGCAAGCCAGTGCCCTTGTCAATGGTAGCAAGTTGTATACAGTAAATACGTATCCCATTACCCCACTAAGGGCAACCCCTTGATCTAAACCCCACACAAACCCCCAGACCACATGAACGAGTTCTTTCGCGTGCCGGACGGGAGTGAATACTTTGCTTTACCCGTGGTTGGTCTGCTGAGAATGGGTGCATGTATTTCATATGAGCTTACCAACCTTACACAGGAAAACATTACCGTTGCACCCACTTGCACTGTCTTCACTGAGGCTAAACTATGCCAATGTGGTGTGTAAAGAAACCTTGAGGAAGGCTGGAGATACGTCTGCCCTTTCGGCAGCCCAGAAACTAGGTATCCTGGTATTAGTGAGGATTACAAGTAAACTGAAATGCTATGAACAGTAAGGCGAATATCGACCGTGTTGCAATCCGCCCAAATGAGTTTATAAAGGTATCAAAATTAAACCCCATGGCAGCACGAAGGTTGATGCTTTGGAAAATTCTGTGGCTTTGCCTCTGGGTCATTAGTTGTTGGGACGCTGGATATATTCTAGCACAGCGGTGAAGATGAGGTATTAAATAAGTAGTTGATTTAAACAAACTCTCCTAGCTAAAGTTAGTAACGTTTTACACTCACCTAGATGCACTTTCAGAATGAATACATACACCTACCATGTTAGTATCTTTTCCTTGAGTTAATTTGCAACTAGTATGTATGTAACTCTAACCACTAGTATCTGTATTAACTTTTGTGCTTCTACCCTTCTTACGTGAATTTAGAGCTTTTCTGCTTGTATCTTAGATGTAACACATGTACTCTGAAGTCTCTTGTAATGTAACTGGTCCTTTTGAAAAGCGCTCTGACACCTTTGGGTAAAGTTTGCGCTATATAAATTCACATTAAATAAATCCATGACTAAATAAACCGAATTGGTTGCTCTTTGTTCCCCCCACCCCGGGACAAACCGTGCTGTATATGGTGGCCATAGCCAGTAGTAGCGTCACGCTCAGCCAGGGAAACGAGCCAACAGGCCTTGCAGGAGGTTACCCGGGGAGCAAGAGCCATGGCCACCAAAGCGCCCCGCACTCACCGCTAACTCCGTAACCGACATGATGCAACATGCCACCGGCACGCCGCATTATTAAGCCCCTCTCCCCCAACTGCTCGAATGAATCCGACACAATCACGTCCATGCGCTAAATGCATGACAAAATGGCAAGAGGGCGTGGACACTGATCACGCATGCCCCTGCGTTCAACCGGGTCCCTCCAAAACACAACCCCTTACCGGGGCATACACCAGAACTGCAGTGTGCGCTGGCAGGCCTGTTCCGCCACACATTCGGCGAGAACCTCAAAACCCATGAATGCGCACAATTTGCCCGCCTGACACCGGAGCTGCAATGCCACAGAGCATTGGCCCGCCAGTGCAAAGCACGTGACAACACCGCAGGAGAGGAGCAGGTATCAACACCGATTTGATTGGGGGCCCATGGCCTCTGACAGCCTAACCCGATCACGGCCAGGCCGCGGGCCCTAGACCCATGCCGCTCCCCACCTGAATAGGCAGCAGACAACCCGGCGGCCTCATGCACCAGCCCCGCCCCAGCCCATCGGGATGACAGTCAGGCCGACCAGATCTCGCAGACACACCCTCTCCACAACAAGTCGGGACCCTGTACAGCCCTGGCACCCAGGCCTGGGAAATTGATCCAGCTCGGAGCCCGAACTCCCGCTCCACTCGGCAACCAGGCTCACCCACCAGGAGGTCGGAGCCACCAGCTAAAGGGGGGAGGAGTAAGAGTGGGGGGTTGTAATGCCCCACACTCATCGCAAGCATACAGATGCGCCACACCAACCTAATTGCTCTGCTACACTGTGGCCGGACGTGCCTGAGCGCAGCGCTGCTCTCGGAACCCGAACCTGCCGCTCTGCAAGACATAGCATCTCGAAGGCAACTAGGGAGCGCTCTGGGACGCGCAAACCTTCCAGGCTCAATGCACGCCCACTTCAGCCCGGGGCACCTCGAGGGCACATGATCCCACGTTCCCGCTGTACAACAAAACACCCCACCTGTCTGCGTCGGGTCCCTCCAAACACAGCAAACATATCGAAGAAAAGCTCTTTTTTCCCTCAGAGATGTATGTCGATGAATCCATACGCAGTGTCTCGCGGTCAGCCGATGTGCATGCACACTCCCGAACAAAATTGCCAACTCGAGCACCCGGAGACTGAATTCAGCCATTTGTGCTGCTTCGATGCACTGACTCATTCACACTAAAAAATACTCCACTGGCGGAGTGCACCATTTCCCCCCAGAGCTGCCGGCCGGCAATGTTAGGCTGGCCAAAGGAACCAGGTCAGCCCAGTAGTCTACCATCTTCGTGAAATTAAAAGTGTCCTTCTAATCCGCACTTTCGCACCTAAATTCCCGTAGAGCCTCTTACAGCCTACCCATGTGTAGCGCTGATGGGGTGTACATGCTTCCCCCTCAGGCTGGTGCATGCGCAGGTTTACATCAAAACATCCGACGGTCCTCGTGCACCTTCACCTCCCTGAACAACAACTACAACAATGCCGGCGAGGGGCACTACACCTGATAAAATGCTCGCTAGCACCAAGACAAAACCAGCTCATTCACCGGGCCCGCCGCAAACAACTGCCAATCCCTTTGCTTTGGAGCTACCGCTCCTGAGCAACAGCAGGCAGCCCAATGTTCACCCCGCTCGTGCCCCGCGTGCCCCTGACACACCCGGGAGAACTAGCTGGGCAGGTGCAAGACTGATGGGCTCCGTCACCGCATGCAAACGGACGCGCCTCCCCTCACCCTCTGACACAATGGGAAACTGCACCACCGCCCCACGGGCGGGGCGATGGGCCAGACTCACTGAAATTCCCAAAGCATCGGGGGGCGGGCCCAACACGACACCTCGGCGCGGTATGGACACGTCGTGTCAAGTGGGAGACAAAGGGACGGCATGTGGACCTCCGCGCAAAAGGAACGCCAGATGGGCGGGGGAGGTATATATACCCTGCCCCCCACCCACTCAGTGCGCCAGAAGTGACGCAGGCAATGCGCCGGACTTCGGGACTCCAGAGGTCTACCACTAGACCAGTTAGGTTGTGCCAAATGTGGCACTAAGGTGGCCGCCCTCTGAGGGGGGCCCCCTGCGTGGGCCGCAAACAGCCTCATTTGTGGGCTTTACTGTATGTTTGAGAGTGGAATATGATCAGAAAATGTTTGTGTTTACACAAGTTGCCTTTGCAAGTGCCTCTCTTGAAAGCTGCTAAGAAATCACAGGTGGTCCTGGGATCAGTCGATAAAAGGGGCTCCGAGCATTGTGGCCCAAGCAGCATTTCTGTGGAGGGGGCTCCAGAGGGTGGTGTTATTGTTTACATGTTTCTGTGTTGCTTCTCTCCTCTTTCCTTTCCTTAAAAGGCTTATTTGAGCAACAATGAGTTGCAGTGATTTTCATTTTTGAGAAATGTCCATGGACTTGCAACTAGAGCCACTGACTTTTGAAATTGGGAACCCAGGTTTGAATCCCAGCCTTGGCACTTGACTCAACATTATGTGATTCTGGGCAAATCACACAATCTCCACGTGCCTAAAAAAAGCAAACTGTAATGTGTGAATTGTATTTGTGTAATTCGGACTTGATGTATGCAATCATGTAGATTGTCTCTGATTACCCTGCATTTTTTTGCACACAGATATGTAGCCGCCTGCGCTGCAGTGCCTAAATAAACAGCGCTGCAATTGGAGATAGTGAAATGCCCATAAGCAGGGTCGTAAGAGGAAGGGGGGAATGGACGGCCCCCTCCATAAAAAAAACAGCAATCACTGGGGAGAAATACCAGCATCAAGAGTGTGTCCGTGTTTGCCCCAATTTGAAATGTACGCAAATCCTTCTCTCTCTTTTTGTCATGATCGCGGATAAGGTTAAAGAGGAATGTAGAGGCTGTCATATAAGAAAATACAATCTTACTGCAAAATTCCTTAACACACTTCCATTGCAGGAATTTGTTTGTAGAAATGCCTCATCTAATATGACGGTTGCTGTGGATAAGGGTGCCACAAAGTGAAAGTAAAACAAAATATTGCGAGATTTCGCGGTAGCGGCCATCTTAAATCTTCAGTATTAAAGGAGAAAGTTACGTGAACCAAATAGCATCCCACACTGGCTGCTGGAGTCTAGGGAACCTTGGAGTTTTTGGAGCCACGCTTTGTTCTTCATGTTGCTTTCTAAAGGTGAAACTGTATTTTTGCCCCCCAAACCTTGCCTGAAGGCATACGTTACATTGTGTGCTATGGAATGCATGCTCATTACTAAAAAAGTTTAGGGGTTTATCATTTGTTTGTTTGCTAAGCGATAACTAACATTTAACTGTGTTTTTCAGTAAATTGCTGGCATGTTTATGGTGTACTGGCTTTCATGTAACCATTCTGTGCTGCATAAGGCATTTGGCCGTGTGCAGCAGTTAGTTGCAGGGCTTGGCCTATGGCCAGCTTTGCAGTTTGCCACCCAAGTATCCTACCAGCACCTGCGTCTCATATCCTTGATTCCTACCGTTTTAATTTAATTAAATGACACATATTTTCTGAAATTTACGAAATTGGTGAAACAAAGTTGCCAGATTGCGAATACAAAATGGCAGTCAAGTGTGCGTGAATTTCATAAGATTCATAATCTACTGTACGTTAAGCATATTTCTGAATTTTTTTCCGACAATTTACATATCACTCTATCCTCACCTGTGGTGCTTAAAACCAGAATCCTGCTTTCCTTTTTCACAGCACCGAATTTGCAAATTTTGCCAAGTTTGTGAGTTACATGATGACTGATAGAAAATATTAAAGCCAATGATCTGTCATCCACATCTTAATAAACACTCAAACGTGATTGGCAGAACTCAGTAGTTTCTAGCCTGCAATGCTAAGTGCTAATATGTCTCTAAATGTTAACTCTTCAGTTCCCAACAAATACATTTTTCAGACTCTAATATCTTTAGAACTATTAAACGATTTATACCTGGTAAAAAAAAACACACTTTTTGAGTTAAGTTCTATTATTAAGCCAGGTTTTGTGCAAATCTATTACGCACTTTTTCCTGCAGTGGAAAGCAAAATTTCCAAAGGAATCTGGAATGGGAAATGCATTCTTTAGTACACCTCAAATCGCTTTTCTCCCTGCACAGAAGTACACATAACTTAGTATAACAAACTATAGCCAGTTTTGCAAAGTGTACCTAATTTGGTTTACCAAACCTGACCAGTTTTGAGCAGATTCATCAAATAGCACTAACATTTTTACCAATGCAAAAAAAGCATTTTCTATGGAAATTGTACAGCTGAACCATAACTACAGAGCCGCTCTGCAATGATTTATTTCTCACCAAGATACAAAGCGCAATGTCCTTTCAATGCGTGAAACTTCAGGCAGACGCGTTTCAGCGTTTCCGCTTTATATATATATATATATATATATATATATATATATATATATATATATATATGCTCTAAAAAACAAAGGTTATACGGACGTTATAGTTAGGCTCAGATTTCACTAGTTCAAAAAACAGAAATTCAGTACTTATAGTTAACTGAGCCAACTATAACTTACAACTCCGCAATGCACTGCTTATGGCCTCACATATTACATTACTCATGACATGGTCAGTAACATCACTGATGAGATCTTCCAGTGACTGTGAATGTTTCCTAAAAGTTTATGAATGCTAAACATAGATACTAAGGTACCACAAAAGTTAAATTAGTATACTTTCAGTACTACTACTAAGTGATTCCATTTTGTAATATATATTATGTGAGTGGCTGTGTAACTGTGTGTATCTGTGTGTGAGTGTGTGTCTGACTGTGAGTATGGTGTGTCAGTCGGTGTGTGAGTGGCTTTATAAGTGTATACATGTCTGTGTGAGTAGTTGTGTGGGTGACTTAGTGGCTTTGTGAGTGGCTGTATTGGTGAGTGACTGGGTGTGTTAGTGGCTGCATGGGTGAATGAGTGGCTGTTTGAGTGGGTGTTTGGTTAAGTGAGTTGGTGTGTGAGTGGCTGAAATGGAGAGTGAGTGTCTCTGTTAATGGCTGTATGTGTGAGTGAGCAGATGTTTGAGTGCTTCTATGGTTGTGTGAATGGGTATGTAAGTGGTTGTGTTGGTTTATGAGTGAGTGAGTGAGTGTGTGAGTGCTTGTATGAGTGAGTAAGTGGCTGTGTTGAGAGTCTGTATTGGTGAGTGAGTGGATGTGTGAGTGGCTGTATGGGTGATTGAGTGGGTGTATGAGTGACTCTATGGATGAGTTAGCGGTTGTGTGAGTACTTGTATGGGGATGTGAATAGGAATGTGAGTGGTTGTGAGGGTGTGAGTGGGTGTTTGAGAGGTTGTATAGGGGTGTGAGTGGGTGTGTGAGTGGATCTGTGGATGATGTCATCAGTGATGTCATTTGAGATGTCATCAGTGATGTCACTGACCATGTCATGAGTGATGTAATGTGTGAGGTCATAAGTAGTGCACTGCAGGGGTGTAAGCTATTGTTGGCTCAGGTAACTGCTGAATTTCTATGGTTTTGCATGAGTGAAATCTGAGCCTAACAATAACGTCCCTTTTACCTTTGTTTTTTCAGTGAATTTCTAAGGTGTTTTTAATTCTATTTCCTAACTATAACGTCCCTGTAACCTTTGTTTTTTTGTGTGAATTTCTATGTTTTTTTAATGTTATTTCCTAACTATAATGTCACTGTAACCTTTAGTTTTTTAAGAGAATTTCAAAGTTTAAAAAAAATGTATTTCCTACCTGTAACCAGTAACCTTTGACAGTGAGTGTATGAGTGTCTCAGTAGGTCTGTGAGTGGGTGTGAGAGTGGGTGTGAGAGTGTCTGAATGGGTCGGTCAGATGGTGTGTGAATTTCTGAGTGGGTCTGGTAGTGGCTGCATAAGTGTCTCACTGGGTGTGTGAGTGGGTGTGTGAGTGTCTGAGTAGGACCATGAGTGTCTGAGTGGGTCTGTGAGTGTGTGTCAGAATGTCTGAGTGGGTTTTCGAGTGCCTCCAAAGATATGTGTCAGTCTGTGAGTGAGTGCATGAGTGTCTGAGTGGGCTTGTAAAAGGGTGTGAGTCTCTGTCTCTGTGTGAGCCTGTGAGTGAGTGCATGAGTCTCTAAATGGGTCTGTGAGTGAGTGCATGAGTCTCTGAGTGGGTCTGTGAGTGCATGAGTCTTTGAGTGGGTCTGTGAGTGGGTGCATGAGTCTCTGAGTGGGTCTATGAGTGGGTGTGTGAGTGTCTAAGTGGATCTGTGAGTGGGTACGTGAGACTGAGTATGTCTGTGAATGGATGCATGAGTCTCTGAGTGGATCTGTGAGTGAGTTCATGAGTTTCTGAGTGGGTCGGTGAGTGAGTGCTTGAGTCTCTGAGTGGATCTGTGAGTGGCTGTGAGTCTGAGTGGGCCTGTGAGTGGCTGCTTGAGTATCTGAGTGGGTCTGTGAGTGGATGTGTGAGTGTCCAAGTGGTCTGCATGTGGGTGCATGAGTATCTGAGTGGGTTTGCGAGTGGGTGTGTAAGTGTCTCAGTGGGTCTGTGAGCAGGGCCGGACTGGCTGTAGCAGAAACCGGGTATTTCCCCGGTGGGCGGCAGGGGTGGGGGCCACTTTTGTGCCCGTGACGGACGGTTTTGTCACTGGGGGCTGGTTTTGCAGCAGTGCTGCATTATCAGCCCCCTGTAACAAAAGCGGGAGTGGTGCTTCTTGCTGGCACCACCCTCCCCCTGCTCCCAGGGCCAGTCGAGCAGCAATCTGCCAAGGCTGGTTGTTGTTCCCAGTCCGGCCCTGTCTGTGAGTGGGCGAGTGATTCTCTTGAGTGGGTCTGTGAGTGGGTGCTTGAGTGTCTGAGTGGCTCTGTAAGTGGGTGCCTGACTCAGTGGGTATGTGAGTGGATGCATGAGTTTGTGAGAGGGTGTGTGAGTCTCTGAGTAGGTCTGTGAGAGGGTGCATGAGTCTGAGTGGGTCTGTGAGTGGGTGCGTGAGTTTCTGAGTAGGTCTGTGAGTGGATATGTGAGTGTCAGTGAGTGGATGCATGAGTCTGCTAGTTTTTCTGCCCTCTGTTTTGCCTTTCCTGCTTGTATTTCTGCCCTCTGTTTTGCCCTTTTCTGCTCTGTTTTGCATTACCTGCATGTTTTCTGCCCACTGTGTGCCTTTTCTGCCCGTTTTCTGCTCTCTGTTTTGCCTTTTCTGCTTGTTTTCTGCTCTCTGTTCTGCCTTTTCTGCTTGTTTTACTGCCCTCTATTTTGTCTTTTTCTGCTCGTTTTTCTGCCCTCTGTTTTTCACAGGACCCCCTCCCAAGGCTGATTTCGGGCCCGGGGACCCCATTGCATGGGGCCCGGCCATAATTCAATAGGAGAGGGGGCCACACAGCCCTCTTCCCCAGACTAATTTCGGCCCTGGGGGCCGGCCTTAAAATATATGTAATTAAAAGGGGAGGGGGCCAGGCCGCCATCCTGCCAAGGCCAATTTCGGCCCCAAGGACCCTATCCCCAGAGCCAGCCTTAAAATATATGTTATCAAAAGGGGAGGGGGGCCTGGCCAAAATGTGGTGGGGGAGGTGTGGCAATGTCTCCTGGGTGCAATGGGGCCGCGGGGGGAGCCTCAAGGCCCCCATGGTCCCAGCCGGCTCCCCGCCTCCTGCATTGCTATTGCACACGGGTAGTTGCTGCAAATGCAGCTCCCTGTGTCAAAGAGTAAAGGTTTAATCTCTTACGAGTTGAAACCTCCGCTTCCAGCTGTGATCTCCCGCCAAGCAAAAGCAAACAGCTATGTCCTGGGGGCCTTCACCCTGGGGCATAGCAGAAGCTGGCCCTGGGGGGCGGGGGGGGAATCCCCGGGGCTATAATTGGCTCCAGGAGGGAGGCCGTGCACCCCCCCTCTTCAATGTTAATTGTAGCCCCAGGGAGGTGGTGGTCTCCGAAGCCCGGGGTCTGCGAGGAACCCAATTTAATGTTAATTGTAGCCCTGGGGAGGTGGTGGTCCCCGGGGCCCAGGAGGGCCACAAGGCCCGCCCTACTCGTTTTATTTTTAGCCCTGGGGAGGTGGTGGTCCCTGGGGCCTGGGGGGAGTCTGCACAGCCTCCCCTGCCATAATTTAATCATAAGTCCCAGGGGGGTGGTGATCCCCGGGGCATAAAAATGCCCATAGAGGAGGACCAAGTACGCCCTCCTCCTTTAATTTAATTAAAGAGGTATGCACCTGGGATCTGGCCCACCGGGGGCTTTGTCAAAGACAAGCGCGGGAGACCATGGTTTTTATTTCCAAGTTTGCCACAAATTCATGGATCCAACTGCGATTTTGTGGCAAAATTGAAAAAAACTAAATGTTTTTTAACCCCTCTGGGTCCCCACCACCACATCTAGGGGGTCAGGGCATTCCTACCATGCCCCCTTTTCTATATTTTTTACATTTTATGTGGGACTGGCTGCCAACACTTCCTGGTTGAAGTGTTGGCAGCCAATTAGATTACAGCACGGGGACTGTCTGATCCGGGGAGGATCCATGTCCCTAGATATACAAATTTGGATTGTGGTTAATAGTTCTAAAACTACTGAACGGATTTACACCAAACTACCAAAAGGCACTACTCTGGACCTAGATCTAGCTTTCTGCCAAATTTGGTGTAATTCCATTAAGTGGTTCGGGCTGTAGTCGTGTTAAAAAACCCTATGGGAATTAACATGGGGGAAACGCGTTTTGGGACCCCCCCTTTTTCTCGGCCCCCGCTTAACGAAACACCCCGAAACTTTCAAGATAGCAGCTGAAGTGACTGGCAAATTGGTTTTGAACCGTTTGTGAAGATTCATCAAGCAGCGCCAAAGTTATTAGCAAAACAAAAACGCTTTTCCTATGGAAACTAGGTCCAAACTATAACTACCTACCGGTGACTGCCAGTAGGATGGATGGATGGATATATATATATATAGATATATATATATATATATATATATATATGTATATATATATATATATATCCACTCCAAAATTTGCAGTTTCTCTTGCCTCTTGCAACGGCGAGCCCGCGACGGGGTTGGCAAACCCCTTAATTAATCACCACAATCTTCTCCTCACAGTAACAAGAAGTGAAGGCTTCGAAACGCGTCAGGCGTTAGTATGCTGCTTTTAAAAAATTAAACACGCAGTAAGAACTGAGCTGCAGCCCGCCTCTCTTTTTTATGTGGATAGCATGCTAGAGGAGAAGATTGTATATATGTATATATATATATATATATATATATATATATATATATATATATATATATATATATATATATAATCTACTGGCGGTCGCCAGTAGATAGTTATACTTAGGAACTATTATCCATAGGAAATCCTCGACATTCTATTTGAAATAACGTTGGCGCCGGTTGACGAATCTTCGCGAAAGTTTCCAACTTGTTGGGGCGCTCCGCTCCGCTCCTACCCTGAAAGTCTCGGGTTGATTCGTCAAGCGGGGGCCGAGAAAAAGGGGGTCCCAAAACGCGTTTTCCCCATTCATTTTTCCATAGGAACCTTTAGTCGCAGCTACAGCCCGAACTGCTGAACGGAATTACACCAAATTTGGCAAAGAGGTAGCCCTTGGTTCAGACTGGTGCCTTTTGCTTAAATGGTGTAAATCCGTTCAGTAGTTCCTGAGAAATTCACAAGTAAAGTCACATATATATCTATGGCCGAGTAGGGTCCGCGTACCCTCCCGATCACGAGCTGCATGCTAATTGGCTGGCAGCTGGCTGTCAACATTCCGATTCAGGAAGTGTTGGCAGCCATTTTGTCCCTCGGTAGCACCGAGGGACAGAAACAAGTGCGCAAAGCGCACAAAGGGGGCAGGGTAGAAACACCCTAACCCCCTAGGCCTGCTCAGGGGGTCCCACAAGGACCCCCTGGGCAAAAAAAAGCATTTTTTTTTTTTTTTTAATCGGCAGGATGCGCTCGGGGTGCGCGGATCCTGCAGAAAAAAAAAAATCGAAGCGCGGTCTCCCGCGCTTCGATGTTAATTTCCCCCGGGTGGGCCAAGTCCCATGGTGGGGGGGGTTAAATTTATGTATGGGGGGCCTCTAAGGGCCCCCCAAGCCCCGGGGACCGCCACCTCCCCGGGGCTTCTGTTTTATTTATTTTTTAACCTTTGTGGGGGGGCTCCAGCCCCCCACACGCCCGGGACCGCCACCTCCCGGGGCACTAAGAAATTAAAAATGGGGGTCCGTTTGGACCCTCGAAGCCCCGGGGACCACCACCTCCCGGGGCTTTGAAAATGTGGGGAGGGGGCCGCGCGGCCCCCTCCTGGAGCCAGTGATGGCCCTGGGGACCGCCACCCCCAGGGCCGGCTCCTGCAGTGTCCCGGGTGCCTACCCCGGGACACTGCTGTTTGCAATGACAGGACGGAGCCTCGCGGCCCCGTCCTGTCATTGCAAACTTGCTTTGGATATTGGAAGAGAGAGCAGGAAACCTGCTCTCGCTTCCAATATCCAAAGCTGATTGCTTTCCACATGGGGAGCAGCATGTTAGCTGCTCCCCATGTGGAAAGCAATGACCGGCTCGCGCAGGAGGCGGGGAGCCGGCTGGGACTGTGGGGATTGGGGACCCCCCACAGTCCCCAACCAGAGGCCAGGCCCCGGGGATGGGGTCCCCGGGGCCATAAGTGGCCAGGAGGGGGCCACGCAGCCCCCTCCCCAAATTTTAAAAAAGGAAAAAAAGTGCAAGGCCGGCCCCGGGGATGGGGTCCCCGGGGCCTTAAATGGCCTGAGGAGGGGGGCCACGCAGCCCCCTCCAAATAAAAAATAATAAAATCGAGGCCATGCCCCGGGGATGGGGTCCCGGGGCCAATACAGGCCCAGGGAAGGGGGCCACGCGGCCCCCTTCCCGTTTTTTTTTTAATTTAAAAATAAAATAAAATGCTCAGGCCCCGGGGATGGGGTCCCCGGGGCCAAAAGTGGGCAAGGAAGGGGGCCACGCAGCCCCCTCCCATTAAAAAAAAATAGAAAAAAAAACGACCGGCATCGTGCCGGAGGGCCCGCCCCTCCCTGCAGTACTCTGCAAACGCGCCCCTGGCATTTGCAGAGGGGAACGAATTCCCTTGAATACTGGGGGTCCCTGAGGCCAACTAGCCCACCAGGAACCTCCAGTATGTGCCAGGGGCTGCGTTGCAGTGACGTGTACAGAGGCCACGCCCCTTTTACACCTCTCTGCAACGCAGCTCTGTGGCGCTTTTGGAGGTATATGGTGGGCTAGTTGGACTCCAGGGACCCTCAGGATTCAAGGGGACTTAATCCCCTAACTTAAAACGCGCCACGGGGCGCGTTTGCACAGTGGTGAAGGGAGGGGGCGGGGCTTCAGGTGACATGTGTGCAAACAGGCCCCGTGGCGCGTTTTAAGATGGGGAATAAATTTCTTTTCAATCCTGAGGGTCCCTAGGGGCCAACTAGCCCACCAGGTACCTCCAGTAAGCGCCACGGAGCTGCGTTGCAGAGTGTTGTAAAAAGGGGCGTGGCCTCTGAACACCTCTCTGCAACGCAGTCCCCTGGCGCATACTGGAGGTACCTGGTGGGCTAGTTGGCCCCTAGGGACCCTCGGGATTGAGGAGGAATTAATTGTCCAACTTAAAACGCGCCACAGGGCGTGTTTGCAGACATGTCACCTTAGGCCCCACCCCCTTCTTTCACCATTGTGCAAATATTCCTCTAAAATCAGCCGAACTACGAATTCCGATTTACTCACCTGTTATCAGGAGAGACCTCAGTGCTGCATCTTTGAGCCCAGTACTGATCCTGAAAAGTAATTCTAACCGTACTTACCAGTAACTTGAATTTCCTTCCATAGGATATCATTGCCTGCTTTTTGCTGAAAAAGTTTCTAAGTGTCGATTTTGAAACATACAAATATTCCTCTAAAATCAGCCAAAATACGAATTTCAATTTACTCACCTGTTATCAGGAGAGACCTCATTGCTGCATCTTTCAGCCCAGTACTGGTCCTGAAAAGTAATTTTAACCGTACTTACCAGTAACTTGAATTTCCTTCCATAGGCTAACATTGACTGGTTTCACTTGGAAATTCTTCTAAGTGTGGAGTTTTGGAACTTTATAATATTCCTCTAAAATCAGCCGAAATACGAATTCCGATTTACTCACCTGTTATCAGGAGAGACCTCAGTGCTGCATCTTTCAGCCCAGTACTGATCCTGAAAAGTAATTTTAACCGTACTTACCAGTAACTTGAATTTCCTTCCATAGGATATCATTGCCTGCTTTTGCTGAAAAAGTTTCTAAGTGTCGATTTTTGAAACATACAAATATTCCTCTAAAATCAGACGAATTCGATTTACTCACCTGTTATCAGGAGAGAACCCAGTGCTGCATCTTTTAGCCCAGCACTGACCCTGAAAAGTAATTCTAACCGTACTTAACAGTAACTTGAATTTCCTTCCATAGGCTAACATTGACTGGTTTCACTTGGAAATTCTTCTAAGTGTGGAGTTTTGGAACTTTATAATATTTCTCTAAAATCAGCCGAACTATGAATTCCAATTTACTCACCTGTTATCAGGAGAGAACCCAGTGCTGCATCTTTAGCCCAGCACTGACCCTGAAAAGTAATTCTAACCGTACTTACCAGTAACTTGAATTTCCTTCCATAGGAATCCATTGTCTGGTTTTCAGCAGAAAAGTTTCAAAGTGTCGATTTTCACAAACTACAAATATTCCTTAAAAATCGCATGTGTGACTTAAACGCATTCTTTCAACTATTTACAGGAGATGCACCAGTGCTGGTTCCAGGATCCACCACTGAGTAAGAAAAAGTAACGATAACACTACTTACCTGCTAAGTGAATTTCCTCCCATAGGATAACATTGGTGATTCTATATGAAAAAGTTTCTAAGTGTCAACTTTTAAAATACAATAATATTCCTTAACAATCACTACTGTAACCAAAACGCTTTTACTCAACTGTTTACAGGAGATGTCCCAGGACTGAATCTAGGATCCAGTCCTGTGGTTAGAAAAGTAATCCATAAAGTAACTAATTGCATTTAACTAGAAATTCACATTGAGCTCAATGTTGCTTTGTTTTTGAAATTGTGTTGCCCATTGCAGCAACTGTAACTACTGTACTTAAAAGTCTATTGCCTATTTGCAAAGTATTTAAACTAAAGTAATTCATTCTGAGAAAGTATATTTTGTAATGTAATGTATAATGTAATTACAATGTAATTTAAAAAATAAAATATCTAAAAATAAATAGTTTAAAAAATGTTGTAAATCAGTATCAAAAAAATAAATATAACAATTAATACATTTAAAAATTGTCATTTACAAAACCTTTGAAATTCACTGAAAAAACCATAGGTTTCAGACACGTTATAGTTAGGAATTAGCATTTAAAAAACCTTTGAAATTCACTGAAAAAACCATAGGTTTCAGACACGTTATAGTTAGGAATTAGCATTTAAAAAACCTTTGAAATTCACTGAAAAACCATAGGTTTCAGGCACGTTATAGTTAGAAATTAGCATTTAAAAACCTTAGAAATTCACTGAAAAAACCATAAGGTTTTAGGGACAGTTATAGTTAGTTGAACATTGCACTCGTACAAAACCCGTGAAATTCCCCCGTTATAGTTAGTTCAGGTAACTATAACTCGCGCCCCCGCAATGCACTGCTGATGACGTCACATATTACATCACTCATGACATGGTCAGTGACATCACTGATGACATCACTGATGACATCACTGATGACATCTCAAATGACATCACTGATGACATCATCCATGTGAGAATTTAATGCACCTCCTCACACCCTAATATAACCTTTGATACACCCACTCTAAATTACAGACTGCCATTCTCAAAACCATAGACACTCCAACACCAATAACTACATACCCACTCACTGATTCTTAGGTCTACACACACACATCCACTCACTCACCCGTACAGTCACTCATACTTATGGTCACTCAGTACAGGACTATCATATGCACTCATACTCCTATATAGACACTCAAACACCGCCACTCATCCATAGAGGTACTCACACACCTAGTCAGTCATGCAAATAATTAAACACACTGCCATTTCCTCACCTATACAGTTATACACACACCAGCTCACTTACTCATACAAATACTAGCACATTCTTACGCTCTTATACAATCACTGATACAAGCACACACTCATCCATACAGTCACTCTCACAATCACACACTCTCGCTTATAGCTATTTATATACTCCAACACACATATATACTGCCTTTCACATATGTAGTTACTCACACATGTACCACTGGGACATACATTCACTCACTAACACACTCTTACACACACTTACCCACCCATACAGTCTATCACAGATGCACTCTTGAAACCATCCACCCAGTGAATCACCCACTCACACATCTATGCACAGAGTCGCACACACCCCACCCACACAAACACTCAGGCACCCATACAGATACTCAGACAACCAATCAATAACTCATATAGACACTCATGTAGCTATTCACAAACCCATGCACCACTTACACAGCAACAGACAGACGGATACAGACATTCACCCAGTTTAGTCACTAACCCATGCATTCAGTAAGATACGTTTAATCACTCACTTATCGAGTTAGTCACGCACCTACTAAATCATCCATACACTTATACACCCACTCATTCTTCAATACGCCTTTCCCTATATATATTAAAAATATTTAAACTTTACAGAAACACACAGTCACTGGATGATGTCATCAGTGATGTCATTTGAGATGTCATCAGTGATGTCATCAGTGATGTCACTGACCATGTCATGAGTGATGTAATATGTGACGTCATCAGCAGTGCATTGCGGGGCGCGAGTTATAGTTACCTGAACTAACTATAACGGGGGAATTTCACGGGTTTTGTACGAGTGCAATGTCCAACTAACTATAACTGTCCCTAAAACCTTATGGTTTTTTCAGTGAATTTCTAAGGTTTTTTAAATGCTAATTTCTAACTATAACGTGCTTGAAACCTATGGTTTTTTCAGTGAATATATATATATATATATATATATATATATATATATCACTGGAGGAAGGACGGGCTCTGGTAAAAACTAATCTGCAGTACGTTATGTTGTGGCAAACAAACAGGGCACAAGTCCTAAAAAAAAGAAGTGGGGGGACTAACCAGGTCAGGCAGTATGCAAGTGAAATCATGACGCGTGCCATCACAGCGCATGATGTCACGATGCGTGACATTGCATGTGACATCACAGGAAGTGATCTCACTGAAAGTCACATGACAAGAAGTGAAATCAGATATTAAGACCTCACACATATGTTTATCAGGGATATCATGAGTGCATTTAAGCGCATTATGAGATTTAACAAATGAGATTTGGGATTTTGTCAAAAAAGTGGCACAATCCCGGAGCAAAATCTGGGCCTCAACTAATACATTTTGTTTTTTTAAACCCTGCCACAAAGAAATTGGCAACAAGGAGAAGCATGGTAGTAGATCTGTTGCAAGTCTCCATTTTAAAATATTTGATTGGGTTAAGGCATCTGCTGTGAAGGTGCCCAGTAAATCTCAGGGAATAGTAAAGAATGGTGAGATAACTCTGGTAGTTATGCAACTTGCTGGAGAGATCTGTGTCTCCTGCAAAGCACATCTAACACGCAGATGACAGATTTTTATTTCATGTAGATAGTAAAGTGGGTTACTGCTTTTAACACAGAGATCCTTTTGTTACCTGCAGTTCATAAATTGTAATCCTTCTAAAAGACCACAGTGAGGTATGAAGGACAAGTGCCTCCTACTCCTTGTAACCCTCACTGTCTCATGTAACTCATCTTGTCCATTGATTTACTCATATACATGATTTATTGTCAATGTATAATGTGTATGTTACGTAAACTTCTCTGACACCCTGCATTGGGTTGCATAACGCTATAAAAGAAATAAAATAGTGCGTGCTATTGAAATTGTTATTTGTCTTGAACCGAGTCACAAGAAAACAGTGAAACAAAGGTGAAAAAAAAGGACCCCCAGGGCCAAAAAAAGCATTTTTTTAAAATAATTTCGGCAGAATTCGCGCTGGGGTCACGAATCCCGTTGAAATTGAAAAAAAAATGAAGCAGCCATTGAAGGAGAAGTTGTGCTGCAGCGAGTTCTGCCAGCGCTGCGTGTGCTCCCGGTAGTAGGGGAAGCGCTCCATGATGAACTTGTAGATGTCACTCAGGGGCAGCATCTTCTCCGCCGAGTGCTGGATGGCCATGGCAGTCAGCAAGATGTACGAGTAAGGCGGCTTCTGGTCGCTGTAGGAGTTCTTGCCCGGCCGAGGCATGACTCGGCTTACAGTCCTTCACTCCCACGAGTTCAAGGGCGACCCTCTGTGAAGCTGCACAGCCTAGTCCGAGGGCAATTTTGGGAGAGTTAAGTTTTATCAAAGTGCCCTTCACAAACTCACCGCTCCCTTGTATCCTCCGTCCGTCTGTAATCGCCAGTTGTGTTTCCTTTGCTTTCCGTCAAAGAATAAAAGTACAAGTTGAACTTCGCCTTATATATATATATATTCACTGAAAAACCACAGGTTTCAGGGACGTTATAGTTAGAAATTAACATTTAAAAAACCTTAGAAATTCACTGAAAAAAACACAGGTTTCAGGGACGTTATAGTTAGAAATTAGCATTTAAAAAACCTTAGAAATTCACTGAAAAAAACACAGGTTTCAGGTACGTTATAGTTAATTGGACATTTCACTCGTACAAAACCAGTGAAATTCGGCCGTTATCGTTAGTTCAGTTAACTATAACTCGCGCCCCCGCAATGCACTGCTGATGACGTCACATATTACATCACTCATGACATGGTCAGTGACATCACTGATGACATCACTGATGACATCTCAAATGACATCACTGATGACATCACTGATGACATCATCCAGTGACTGTGTGTTTCTGTAAAGTTTAAATATGTTTAATATATATAGGCCAAGGTGTATTGAAGAATGAGTGGGTGTATGAGTGTCTGAATGGATGATTTAGTAGGTGAGCAGCTGACTCTATAAGTGAGTGATTAAACGTATCTTACTGAATGCATGGGTTAGTGACTAAACTGTGTGAATGTCTGTATCAGTCTGTCTGTTGGTGTGTAAGCGGCTGCATGGGTTGGTGAATAGCTACATGAGTGTCTATATGGGTTATTGATTGGTTGTCTGAGTATCTGTATGGGTGCCTGAGTGTTTGTGTGGGTGGGGGGTGTGTGACTCTGTGCATTGAGTGTGTGAGTGGGTGATTCACTGGGTGTATGGATTCAAGAGTGCAACTGTGATGGACTGTATGGGTGGGTGAGTGTGTGTATGGGTGTGTTGGTGAGTGAATGGATATCTCAGTGGTACATGTGTGAGTAACTACATATGTGAAAGGCAGTATATGTGAGTGTTGGAGTATATAAATGACTATATGTGAGAGTGAGTGATTGTGAGAGTGGCTGTATGGATGAGTGTGTGCTTGTATCAGTGATTGTATAAGTGCGTAAGTATGTGTTAGTATCTGTATGAGTAAGTGAGGTGGTGTATGTATAACTGTATAGGTGAGTAAATGGGAGTGTGAGTAATTCTTTGCATGACTGACTAGGTGTGTGAGTAACTCTATGGATGAGTGGCAGTGTGTGAGTGTCTATATAGGTGTATGAGTGCATATGATAGTCCTGTACTGATGAGTGACCGAAAGTATGAGTGACTGTATGGGTGAGTGAGTGGATGGGTGTGTAGACCTAAGAATCAGTGAGTGAGTATGTAGTTATTGGTGTTGGAGTGTCTATGGTTTTGAGAATGGCAGTCTGTAATTTAGACTGGGTGTATCAAAGGCCATATTAGGGTGTAAGAAGATGCATCAAATTATCACGTGGATGATGTCATCAGTGATGTCATCAGTGATGTCATTTGAGATGTCATCAGTGATGTCATCAGTGATGTCACTGACCATGTCATGAGTGATGTAATATGTGACGTCATCAGCAGTGCATTGCGGGGGCGCGAGTTATAGTTAGCTGAACTAACTATAACGGCCGAATTTCACTGGTTTTGCACGAGTGAAATGTCCAATTAACTATAACGTCCCTGAAACCTGTGGTTTTTTCAGTGAATATATATATATATGTATATATATATATATATATATATATATATATATATATATATATATATATATATATATATATATATATATATATATATATATATACGGGCCAGAGCTGCACGTGCACGGTTGGGAAGAAGAAGCTGCAGATGCAAGTGGGTTCAGCAAAGTCGGGCAGTCAAGGCAGTGCTTAACAGACGCTGGAGGTAAGCCTTGGTGGAGCCAAAGTTTGGGGAGAGGATACTCCAGAAATCTCCCCGTCCCCAATTGCCATGGAGAGGTGGTTTCAGGGGAGTTTAGGTGCCCAGATGCTGAACTCACTGGCAAAACGAGGATGTCAGAGGATCGAAGAGAGAACTGGTTGGGTGTTTTGCATGTTGTTTTCCTCCTATCCGCATTAGATGCAGTGTACTCTGATTGGCCTTCGCAAGCCCGGAGCTCAACCATACTTCCAAATTTAACTGAGTCTGACGAGCTGTGAGTCAGTGGCACAGGATGGGGTCTCAGGTGTTCAGTGGGGATTGTGCCCTGAAATGTGCTAAGTCCTGAACTTCGAATTCTAAACATTTCTCTGCTGGTCCTCTACGTTAACAAAAGCTGGAATGAAGTCTGTTGTAGAGGAGGTGAGCTGTTTCTTTGCCTAATTAACCCGGACAGCAGCACTGTTTTCGCTGTAATTTAAACAAAGCACAGAAAAGTAAGAGTAAAACTGTTTTGTCTTGTTTGGCTACATAGCAAAACTTTGCCTTTTTAAATTATGTCGAGCCCTACCTCTCTTACCCTGCCTACCCAGCACTAAAGAAGGGAGGCATGAAAAACCCCTCAGCCCATTATCCTCCTCTACAGAGCTTGATGATCACAATTCCCTTTCTAATATTGGAGTGTCTAGTGAGGATGCTTCCCCATCTATGGCCCTCACCATGTCAGCCCACGGAAACGTCTGGTAGCCATTTGGGTCCAGCTGAATAGTCAGTAAATATTAACAGTGGTTCTAACAAAAATCTGACATTCTATTTCTAAAACATTATGGCAGCATTGTATATACAAAATTGGAAATCAGAGGGGCTACTTGGTATTCCAATAATCCCTGGAGAAGGGTAATTGGGAGTCAAAAGACCAACAGTACTGAAAGGATTTTTGTGCGTGTTAATAATGACATGTTTGATAAGTACGATCACCTTTCCTTAAGCCTTAAAGGTCGGAGACAGCAAAGTCGGAGTGTCCATAGTGCACTGTGGCCAATGGATATATGATATATGCAAAGAATGCTGCATCCCAAGGGCCAGAATGGCATTCGGACGGCTTAGCAAACTTATGAAAGTTACCTCAATTATCTTAGTAACTAAACGTAAATGCCCATATCACTTAAACTTTGAGACCATGTGAATCACTGGTCTGTGTGAACAGTTACATCTCTCCCAGTGCTATTAATTTTGATGATGAGCTAGTAGAATGAGATAAAGTCCTGGCTAAGCTAAGGGCTCAGTATCCTAAGGGAATGTTCCTTTCCTCAGGTGAATTTCCTCTTAGGCTGCCTTTTAATCCCATTGATAGTGATGGAGCAGGGTAAATGAAAAATTTTTAACCTCCTAATAATTTTCGTAAAATAATTATTAAACATGTTCGTTTAAGTAAATAACCAACAATGTATGTTACATGTGAAGGGTTAAAGGTAACACGCTATTCCGTGTGCAAAATAATTAACTTATAATTGTTTACGTGTCTAACATAACCTAATATTTGCGTACTAATCAAATAATAAATGCATGATCTGTGCTTTTAAATAAAACGTGTGGTTGCAAAATAAAGCGATGGTAAGTAAGGGACGGCTTTATATGTTGCTTTTTGCTAGGTAATACCTAATTGGGGTACATAGAAAGACGGGAGGGAAACGAAAGGGTTTATATTTCTTTGTTTTAACAATATTTTGTTTATCTTTGAAAATAGTGCGCTTAGGCCTGTCGAGCAGCGATATAAAATGGCCGCCGTTTGCTAGAGTACGCATGAGCAGGGAACCATGTGATAGAGGAGAGAGGCTGTGGAAAAGGATGATCACGTGCTGGTGCTGAGAGGCTAAGATGGAAGTATGGTCAAGGCTATTGTGACCTTTCTGAGCAGATGTGTGCCAAGATGATCAGCAAGAAGCGTGAGAAGTCAAACTGAATCAATGGACGGAACTGTTAAATCTAAAAAGTAGCAGAAAAAGATACAAATTGGACTGATCGAAGCGGATGAGCAATGACATGAACTGTGGGAAACGATGCAAGCATGGACATTCCACAAGGAACTGGTTAAGACCAGGAAGTTTGATTAAAATGTATATGGGCCTGAGTTTGACCAATGAGAAAGAATCACGCCATGAAGATGTAACATTTTATTCAGTAAGCTAGAATTAGGGTATAAGAAGACCTACTCTTGGTGGGAGGGGTTAGATGTTGGAGAGGAGATGTTGGAGAGGAGTTGCTGGAGTAGATGCTGGAGAAGTTAGATGCTGTAGATGGGTGAAGTTGCGGTTGCTGATGCTGACGAGCTGATGTTGCTGCTGCTATTTTTATTTTCCAGTTGAGTATAAGATGCTGTTTTTGGAGAACCTTTTTATTCCTGATCAATTTTTCATTTAGAACTATTAGATTTTTCCAAAGACAGATAGATTGATCATTTAGAGTTCTTGCTATGATAACCTTATTTTTCCGTCTAATCGATATGCATTGTAATTTCAATTTATTCTTATAATGATGATAAATGTAAAGATCTGAATAATAAACTTAAAACTTATTTCTTGCTTCGAAACTTTACATAAACTTTATTATTCTTTAAACAAATGACTCAGTGATTCTTTAGCTCAATGATTAAAGTAAAATGATAAAGAGTTTATTGTGATTGAGCTGGTCTTAATCACCATCAACTGATTCCTACTAGTTGGTCCATCGACCAATGAGCGGAATACCTTAAAGCAAATGAGAAACATTATGTCATGTTAAAAGAGGTATCACGTCTCCTTCCAGCGAATCGTTTTCTCCTAGATTATTGACGGAGGAAATCCAGGGAATAAATGAGTAAGTGAATGAATATGCGGTGTTATGGGCCCCACCGTCATATGGATATAGTGTGTGTGTTAGAGGAATAGTTGCACCTGGATGACCGAAGCATATAGGAGAATTATTTTTATTGTTAGCGCTGGATCAGATTTCTTGGTAGCAGAGTTATGGTTACTATAGATTAGTTTGGTGATTATTGATTATTGATTAGTGATTATTGATAAGTTCATGTCTAACACTTTATGTTGAGTCGCGTTATGTTATATGTAAGTTTTCACGCTTCCGGGAAGTAGGAAGTGGAACACGTGTGGCAAGAGAAGTCACATGGAATGGTGCATTGTCTGAGTTCATATTGGTGATAACACAGGTTGTGTTATGATAGGGACATTTTCCGTATAAAAGGTGTGTAAGTGAAATAGCAATCGGTTTTCTTGTGAAACTCTGGCCTTAATTCTCAGGAGCAGTATAGTCTCCACATGTGTTTTATCCCCAGAGAAACGGGTTTACTGTTTGCTTGAAAGAAGGGTAAGGTAGAGGGAAGTGCTACTTTATCGGCGAAACTGAAAATTCTGTGGTAGGGTAGAGGTAAGCGCTGCCTACTGGAAAATACAGAGTTCTTGTGTAAATGGTCAGAACTATCTCTTTGGTTTAGCGAATCAGACAATGGAAATGTGTTTTAAATGTTGTAACTAACGAAGAATTGTTGAAAAAGAAATTGCCGATAAATTTTGTAAAGGAGGGGTCAAGAGCAGAAGTGACGTAGACAAGAGTCGCGCTGGGATTGGTCAGTGCGCTAGTCACACGGAAACAGGAGCAGAACTGACGTAGACAAAAGCCGCGTTGGGATTGGTCAGTGCGCGGTAGACAGAAATCGCTCTGATTGGAGGGTTGGTGTGAGTCGCGCTAGGATTGGTTGGAATAACCTAGTGACGTGGAAGACTGTGATTGGAGTGTTGGTGTGAGTCGCGCTAGTATTGGTTGGAATAACGCATAGAGAACAATGTTGAATTGCGGATCGTTTGAGGAGAAAAAGCGATTGTGAATCATGTCGTATTATGAGTATGGTAGAGAGAAAACGTCATGGATGTCAAAAGTTAAGAATTTCTTTAAGAAAGACAAAAAGGTAGTGACTAGAGAGGGACAAATAATTCCTCCGCCGAAATCACCAGCTTCGCATATGATGCTGAAATATGGATATCATACATGCATATGGTTAGAAAATTGGACAAAATATACCAAGAATGATGGAGCATTGGCTTTCCCTGAGAATGGTTCATTTAATGTAGCTGTACTACGGAACTTGAGAGAAAAGATGGCAATGTTAGAACCTAGACCTAGACCGACACAGTTTGAAGCTTTAACGGAATGGGAAGATGAGATGTATGAACGAGAGAGATTCAGAGGATTAAAGAATCATGAGTTTGTGCCTGGAAGGTTATGGGGAGTAAATCATGAGGACAGAATAAAGCGTTGGAGATGTGCTAACATGACAGGAGGTTTGTTTCCAGCTTTTACAGTTGAGGAAGAAGCAAAGAGAAAGTGTACAGAGAAAAAGAAACATGTAGTGATAGAAAAGTATGTGTATGGTGGTAGTGAAACGGATGATGAATTGCTGGAAGATATTTTAAACAGAAACCCACCTCCATACCAACAGACTTCTGCGGTGGTGACACCTAATGCACCGCCAATGGAAACTGGGAGGAATAAAAATCCCGAAAGAAGAGATGAGACAAATAGGTCACAAGATCAATTAAAAACTTCACAAAATGAAGAGATAGAAAGTGACAATGCAACTGAATTAGCAAAAACAACAAGAGAATTGACTGAGAAAATAAGAGCATTGACAAAGAATATGGAAGCTGTAACTGTACCAGTGACAATAGGTCCAGTAATGCCAATTTTTGAGAATCAGAAAATTGATGAACGTTCTTTAGTGATTCCCATGAATTCACATTTGCAAAGAAAAAGAGAAGGGATGGAACTGAATAATGAAGGTGCACACAATTTGGCTAGTACCTATAGACCAAGCCCACCTACTAATTTGACGATAAATGAGAATGAGATTAGGAGAATGCCTATGGTGACGGAGTCCGCATCAGGGACACCAGAAAGAAGTAGCAATTGGATAGAATTAAATAGTACGCCTGTAGGTCCGACTCCAGATGAGTTAAATGAATGGATGAAAGCGCTAAAAACAAAAGAAACGGAAGTGAAACCCTTAGATGTAATTAGGTTGAAAATAGACATGGAAGAATTGATTTTAGGAACAATTGGTACAGAAAAATTAAAAAATTATCAGGATGATGAGATTATGTTTTTGTGCAAAAGTCTTACATGGAGAGCTAGAAATTTACATGACAAATTGGAAGAGACAGCAAGTGAACTCGGAGTGGAGTTTGTAAAAGTGAGAACGTTGCAGAAACCATACAGAGTAGATTTTTGTGAGAAAGATATAGAGAATTTGAACACATCAGGAAGACTGACCCAAATAAAAGAGTTAATTGTTTTATTGAGAAAATGGGGTGATGTGGATAGATGGAGAAATAGATGGTCGAAAAGGAATGAGAAAACAACAGATAAAGCATCTTTGGCTTTTGCAGTGACAGATAAGGAACCAGTTGTAAGAGAATACCCGATGAGAGAAACTCCAGGTGGTAGTTATGTGCATGTTCTATGGACTAGACAGGATATACTGTCATTTACAAATGACTTCCCGAAGTTGAGAGAAAAGCCAGTAGAATGGTACAGACAAGTGGAGAGATTTGTGAAAGTTTCAAAGGTGTTGTGGATAGACTTGGATGGATTGTTTGATATAGTAGTGCCAGCTGATTTGTGGACAGAATGTAAGATTACTATTGATTGGCCAACTGTAGAATATCCAAGGGACGCTAAAACAGGAGCGCCAGGACCAGAAGTGATGAGGAAGTACGACCAAGTAATTACCTTTTTGAAGAATAAGATTCCACCTAAAGAAACAGATTGGGTAAAAATAGACAGAACAACGCAGGAAAGTAAAGAATCAGTGCATGCTTATTATGAAAGGCTGTTGTTAGTTTTCAAACAGTATAGTGGTTATGAGACACTAAATGAGAAGGATATGAGTCATTTTGTATATAGATTTGTATATGGATTGAAACCAGAGATAAGTGAAATGATTAAGCAGCATATGATTTGTTGGCAGAATAGCACAGTGGACGAGGTTTTGAGATATGCTAAGTATTGCAGTGATGATATTGAGAGTAGACAGCGTAAATTGAAAGAAAAGGCCATGTGGGCACAGGTGAAAGTTGCAGAGAAGCAAGAAGCTCAATTGAGTAATACCGGAAATGAAACAGGACAGGTTAGATCCCGACCTAATATAGGTAAAGGAAAAGGACAAATGAGCATAGATGAGGCAAAGAAAAAGTGGCCATGCCACAACTGCGGAAAGCTAGGACATTGGAGAAACGAGTGTAAGTTTCCTCCAAAACTTAATGTGGAAAATCAATCATTAAATTCACAGGTGCAGAGTGAGGTAGTTACTCAACAAGGTCAGGTGCCACAACCACCACTTCCCAAGAGTGTTAACCAACAGAAATACAGTGCAGAAACAGGATTCTACGGAGGAGAACAGGTAACACAGTTGCCGCGTGCAGCTGCAATTTCTCAATATTGGTTACGACAGGATGAGGATGACACGGATGAAAGTTTCTGACGGTGCCTAGGAGAGGGGGAAGAGTGCGTGCTTGGCGCAACTCTAGAGGTAGATCAGTCTGGTCCATTTGTGGATGGAGAAGTGAATGGTGCAAATGTAACATTCCTTGTTGACACTGGAGCTACCCGTTCTACTGTTAGGTCAGTGGAAATTCCAAACCTTCCTCTCTCAGGTGAACATATCCAAGTAGTTGGAGTTTCAAATCAGCAAATTAAGACGCCTCTTACTAAATTAGTGGAGGTAAGAATTGGTCCATTTAGTGAAATGCACCGATTTGTGGTATGCGATTGTAGTCCCGTGAACCTTTTAGGACGCGATTTATTGTGCAAGATGAATTGCACTATCTATTGTACCCCAGACGGAATTGCATTTCAGACCCCAGATGAAGATGTGCTGTATAAAATGACAATGGTGAATTTAGAACCAGAAGTAACTGATTTGTTTCCTGTATTTGATGCAGAGAAAATCCCAATTGAATTGAAAAAGACAGTGAAAGAAGACGTGTGGGACTTTACAGGAGAAGATGTAGGATTAATGAAAGGAGTAGATCCCGTTAAAATAACAGTGAAAGAGGGAACGAGTTACCCAAATACGCCCCAGTATAAATTGACACCAGAAATAATTGAAGGAATAACGCCAGTAATAAATAAAATGATTGAACAAGGGATTTTAAAAGAAATCATGAGCAGTCCATGTAATTCGCCAATAATGGGACTGAAAAAGCCAAACGGAACATATAGAATTGTACAGGATTTGAGGAAGGTAAACAAAATTGTTGTGCCTTGTTGCCCAATAGTGCCGAACCCTGCTGTAATTCTATACCAGATTCCACGTGAAGCAGAATGGTACACAGTAATTGATTTATGTCATGCATTTTTCTCTATTCCATTGCATCCAGATAGCCAGCCATTATTTGCATTTAGGTTTGGAGAGCGTATTTTGGCATGGTGCCGAATTCCTCAAGGGTACACAGAAAGTCCCTCAATCTTTAATCAGATTCTAAAGAAATCGTTGGAAGATTTAAAAATGCCAGAAAAGTCAGTAATGGTTCAGTATATTGATGACCTACTGGTGGCATCAAAAACGAAGGAAGCATGTGTCAATGATACAATTGCTTTGCTGAATCATTTAGCAAAAAGAGGACATAAAGTGTCCCCTTCAAAATTGCAGTTTTGTCAACAAGAAGTCCAGTATTTAGGGCATAAAATTGAGAAAGGAGTGCGAAAGGTAACGACTGAAAGAATAAAAATGATTCAAGGAATGAGAGCTCCAATGACGCAAAGAGAGGTAAGAATGTTTTTGGGAATGGTTGGATATTGTCGACAATGGATAAGCGGTTTTTCGCTGATTGCTAAACCGTTGCAAAAACTGACAAAGAAGGATGTTAAAGATCCTTTTGAAATGAATGATGAAGAAATGAAAGCATTCAGAGAGCTGAAAAAGAAATTGTGTGAGGCTCCAGCATTAGGAATGCCTGACTATGAGAAAGATTTTGAGCTGTATTGCAGTGAAAGAGATGGATGTGCATTTTCAGTTTTGGTACAGAGACATGGAACTATGAAAAGACCCATTGCATATTTTTCAGCTGTTTTAGACCCTGTAGCGAAAGCGTTGCCTGGATGTTTGAAAGCAGTTGCTGCTACTTGTGTGAGTCTGGAACAGAGTGAAGGCATAGTGATGGGATATCCACTGAGAGTATATGTTCCCCATTCTGTGGAAATTCTCTTGACAAGAACGAAAACCCAATACATGACACATAGTCGGCTGACTAGGTATGAAAAAGTAATTTTGAGTGCAGATAATGTGACCATTGACAGATGTATGAATGTGAATCCTTCGACATCGTTACCAGATGAAGAAAGTATAATTGAAATGGATGAAGTAGATCACGATTGTCTGAATGTGCTTGAATATTGTACAAAACCAAGGTCTGACATACGAGATGAGCCTTTAAAAGAATCAGATTATATTCTGTTCGTGGATGGCTCATGTTTGAGAACGAGTGATGGAGTTCTAAGTGCAGCATATGCAGTTTGCACAGTAGCAACTGTAATGGAAGCATCTTGTCTGAAAGGGATACGGTCTGCCCAAGTCGCAGAACTGATAGCTCTGATTCAAGCATTCAAGTTGGGAAGAAATGTACGGGTTACGATTGTGACAGATAGCCAGTACGGCTTCGGGATGGTGCATGACTTTGGTCAGATTTGGTCACAAAGAGGTTTCTTGACGTCTGCAGGAACACCCATTAGAAACGGAGATTTTGTGAAAAAGTTGCTTGAGGCGATACAGCTGCCTAAACAGATTGCTGTTGTGAAGTGCAATGCACATAAAAATGGGGAAGACTACATAACTGTTGGTAATAAATATGCTGACGAGATTGCACAGTACTGTGCGAAGAATGTGGTTTCTTTAAACAAAAGTCGAGAAAGAGAGCATATTTCTTGTCCTTTGCTTTTTACTAACCCTGTTGAGACATGGGATGAGGTGAGACAGTTACAGGAAGCTGCAGATGATGAGGAAAAAGATACATGGATAAAAGCAGGATGTAGAAAACATGAAGAAAATGATGTTTGGGTTTACAGAGATGAAAGACCAGTTATGCCTGATAGCATGATTTCTGACATGGCACGGATGTACCATGGACAAGCCCATATTGGGAGAGATTCAATGATCAGACTTTTTAGACAAACATGGTATAATCCAAAATTCAGAGCCATAGCTGAGAGTCTTTGTCAGAGATGTCTCATTTGTCAACAGATAAATCCAGGAAGGAAGACAGTAGTGAGTCTAGGAACAATAGGACGAGAAGGAGGTCCGTTCACTAGAATGCAAATGGATTTTATTGAAATGCCCCCTTGCAACAGACTAAGGTATGTCCTAGTGGTCGTCTGTTTGTTTTCCCGTTGGGTGGAAGCATACCCAACCAGAAGGAATGATGGAACAACGGTAGCAAAACTTATGCTGCGAGAATTCATTCCGAGGTATGGTTTTCCAGTCACGATTGAAACAGATAGAGGAACACATTTCCAAAATGAATTAGTTAAACTGATTTGTGAAGCACTTAGTATTAAACAGAAACTGCATTGTGCATACAGACCAGAGGCTTCTGGAATAGTAGAGCAAGTGAATGGAACAATTAAGAACAGGTTAGGAAAAATGTGTCAAGCTACAGGACTCAAATGGCCAGATGCCTTGCCATTAGTTTTAATGACAATCAGAAGTATTCCGGAAAGGAAAACTGGACTCAGTCCCCATGAGATAATTATGGGACGAGCAATGAGACAAGCACAAGTACCTGTCAACAAACTACTGACTATAACTGATGATCTAGTGCTGGATTATTGCAAAGGATTGGCTGATGTGGTGCGTTCTGTGTTTCATCAGGTTGGACCGGATGCGACCACTCTTGAAAGAAAACCAGCTCACGACTTGAATCCAGGAGATTGGGTCCGTATAAAAGTTCACAGGAGAAGAAACTGTTTGGTTCCTCGCTGGGACGAACCACGACAAGTGATCCTGGTGACAACCACTGCAGTCAAGTGTGCAGGAGTGAAACACTGGGTGCATGCCAGTCACACCATCAGAGTTCCAGAACCTGAAGATCGACATGTGAGTCGACATCTGGAAGTATTGGATAACAGTTCAGCATCAGAAGCAGAAGAAGAAAGAAACAGGGTGCCAGAACCTGAAGATCGACCTGTAAGTCGATATCTGGAAGACCCAACTACAAGTGCAACGACAGAAGAAGTAGAGGAAATAGCTGAAGTTCCAGAACTTGAAGATCGACCTGTAAGTCGACATCTGGAAATATCAGATACCAGTTCAGAATCTGATACAGATCATTCGGATTGTGAAGAAATTCTAAAAAGAAATTGGAAATTTGAAAGCATAAGAGAAGAAACTGAGCCAGAAGATAGTAACAGTGAGCAACCAAGTACAAGTTGTGGTGAGAATCCTTCGGAGATAATATTAATAGATGAAGAAGGGAGAGTTTCAAGCAGAAAAGTAGAAAATTCGGAAGAACCCCGAGGAGCAATAGGGACAAATAGTCAAACAAAAGAACAGGGAAATTTAGAAGCAGATAGAGAGACTGACACAAATTCGGAAGAACCTCGAGGAGGGACAGAAATAGGTGAACGAAGGAAGATAAGAAAAGAACCACAAGTAGAGGAGGAAAATGAAATTATAAGTTTAAAAATAAGAGACAATAACGAAAGAATTGAAACAGAGTCTGAAGAAAGTGGAGAAGAAAGAAACCAAAAACTAGAGTCAAGAAAAAGAAATTGGAAAACAGAAAGAGAGGAAAAAGGAAGTGAGGCAAAAAGGCCAAGAAAAGGAGACAATTGGCCCAACGAAGTAAGAAAATTAAGATACAGAATAATAAGGCTAGATGGAAAAAGTGCTGAACAAGTGAATGAAATAACAAGTCAGAAAGAGCAAGAAAAACAAGGTGGAAAACACTTGCAGAAAACGAAAAGAATAAAGAAGGTGAATGCGAAGTATAGATCACCTGAATGGTTGTATCTTGCTTTGACTGATTTCAAAGAAGAAAAGAACACTCACGAGAACCCAGAACCAAGAAACCTAATGGGTGAAGGTGAGGTGCAACAAACTTGAAGAAATTTAAACAATTTCTACTGGATTTGACAAAACACTGGACCTGACGAATTTCTACCGGATATGACAAAGAAAGAATTCTGAAAAAGAATTAAAAGAAAGTACCAAGCAAAGACAAAACATTGGAGTACAGAGTGGCAAATAAGTCATTTTCTGAGGTGTAGTGACACAATTTTCTGGAAAACAAATAAATAAGGTTATAAACAAAATGGAGAATACTAGAGATAGAAAATGTAAATGTGAGTTTTTAAGTAGATGGTGTAAGATGTGCTGCTTTTGTACAGGATTATTAATGACAGTATGGGTGGTTTTAGCAATCACTATTCCAATTAGTTTAGCTGTAGTAGAAACGACAAATAACACTGAGAAAGAAAAAGGAGCTAACACTCAAGAACCAGTTATTTTAAGAAGTAGTGCAGAATTACACAAGGACAAATCAATAGCAGATTTTTCTAAAAATGTTTTTACTAAATTATTATATGAGTATGTAGAAACAATGGATGTAAGAGATTGCTATGTTTGTATGCAGTTGCCTGCATCTGTAGCAGAGGGTGTGACTTATCATCACCTCCCTTTGACGTATGGAATAACATGTAGTGTCTTAGCAAGTTTATTTTATAAAACAGGTAGATTAGAATATTATTACACTGACATAGATAAGATTTTTGCGAAAGTTTCTGTAGTTCCCGAACTAAACAAAATAAAAGAGGGAAAAACGTTTGGTGAATATTTTATAGAAGATAAGATTTTAACATTAGAGAATATAGTTAAAAACAACCTTACCTGTGAGTTAAAGAAGGAAGAAAAAGTATTTTTAGAGATGGTTGAAGAGAGAAGAGTGAAATTTCAAAGAAAAGTGATAGAAGAGACAAAAACACCTCTTTGGGCGTTTGAGGAAGACAATCATGACAAGAAAAAGACAAATGCAGCTATGACTCTGGATTGGCCCCAACAGGGAAGGTTGTGCATTAGAAGAAATAAGACAAGATATGATAATTATTTTGTGGGTTCCAGTATTTGCCATGACAATTATCAAATTTTAGGTGGATGGAGATTCAAAGGGGGAAAAGATCCAATATTTCCAGGGATCTATTATGTTTGCGGGAATAGGGCTTATTACAGGTTGCTGGACCATTGGTATGGGTCATGTTATTTAGGCCTGGTCTTTCCCAAAAAATGTTCATATGGACAGAAAAGAAAAAGGAACACACAGAATGATAAATACCTTTACACGTAGGAAAAGGGAAAGCTTTTCAGAAATAGTAGGTGATATTTTTGGAGCATTGATACCAGCAGTGGGAATATCTTTGAATGCATTTAGAATTCGGAAATTATCCACAGTGGTAGATCGTTTATCTACAGATACTGCTGGAGGGTTCTTGATGGTAAATACCGAGATGGTTGCCATGAGAGCTATGGTGATGCAAAATCGACTTGCCCTTGACATTCTTTTGGCAAAAGAGGGTGGAGTCTGTGGAATGCTGAAAGTCCAACATTGTTGCACTTACATTCCAGATAAAAGTGAAAATATACAAAAGTATATAACAAATATTACAAGTTTGCACAAAGAACTAGTTCCACTGGAGGTTGAAAGTGCATTGGGAAAACTTGGTAAAGGGTTTTCTTCAGTAATAAATTGGTTAACAAGAATGAGTGGATTAATAATAGGGAAAGTTATAATAATAGCAACCATGATAATAATAATAATTTTAGTGCTGAAGCTTATAATAACATGTATAAAGAGAAGAAGAAGACAGAATAAAATAGAAAAAGAAAACATGATAAACAAGGAAAGAGAGAGAGAAATGGGTGAAATAGAATTAGAAGAAATAAAAGAGAACATGTACAAGAAAACGAAGAGACAAGTTGAAAGGGATACAGTTGTGTAAACTAACAAAAGCAAACGGATAAAAGATATATGCTGTCTGAAAGAAATGTATAACTTGGGTTTTGTGGTGATATTAAAAATCACCAAAGGGGGAGTTGATGGAGCAGGGTAAATGAAAATATTTTAACCTCCTAATAATTTTCGTAAAATAATTAATAAACATGTTCGTTTAAGTAAATAACCAACAATGTATGTTACATGTGAAGGGTTAAAGGTAACACGCTATTCCGTGTGCAAAATAATTAACTTATAATTGTTTACGTGTCTAACATAACCTAATATTTGCGTACTAATCAAATAATAAATGCATGATCTGTGCTTTTAAATAAAACGTGTGGTTGCAAAATAAAGCGATGGTAAGTAAGGGACGGCTTTATATGTTGCTTTTTGCTAGGTAATACCTAATTGGGGTACATAGAAAGACGGGAGGGAAACGAAAGGGTTTATATTTCTTTGTTTTAACAATATTTTGTTTATCTTTGAAAATAGTGCGCTTAGGCCTGTCGAGCAGCGATATAAAATGGCCGCCGTTTGCTAGAGTACGCATGAGCAGGGAACCATGTGATAGAGGAGAGAGGCTGTGGAAAAGGATGATCACGTGCTGGTGCTGAGAGGCTAAGATGGAAGTATGGTCAAGGCTATTGTGACCTTTCTGAGCAGATGTGTGCCAAGATGATCAGCAAGAAGCGTGAGAAGTCAAACTGAATCAATGGACGGAACTGTTAAATCTAAAAAGTAGCAGAAAAAGATACAAATTGGACTGATCGAAGCGGATGAGCAATGACATGAACTGTGGGAAACGATGCAAGCATGGACATTCCACAAGGAACTGGTTAAGACCAGGAAGTTTGATTAAAAATGTATATGGGCCTGAGTTTGACCAATGAGAAAGAATCACGCCATGAAGATGTAACATTTTATTCAGTAAGCTAGAATTAGGGTATAAGAAGACCTACTCTTGGTGGGAGGGGTTAGATGTTGGAGAGGAGATGTTGGAGAGGAGTTGCTGGAGTAGATGCTGGAGAAGTTAGATGCTGTAGATGGGTGAAGTTGCGGTTGCTGATGCTGACGAGCTGATGTTGCTGCTGCTATTTTTATTTTCCAGTTGAGTATAAGATGCTGTTTTTGGAGAACCTTTTTATTCCTGATCAATTTTTCATTTAGAACTATTAGATTTTTCCAAAGACAGATAGATTGATCATTTAGAGTTCTTGCTATGATAACCTTATTTTTCCGTCTAATCGATATGCATTGTAATTTCAATTTATTCTTATAATGATGATAAATGTAAAGATCTGAATAATAAACTTAAAACTTATTTCTTGCTTCGAAACTTTACATAAACTTTATTATTCTTTAAACAAATGACTCAGTGATTCCTTAGCTCAATGATTAAATTAAAATGATAAAGAGTTTATTGTGATTGAGCTGGTCTTAATCACCATCAACTGATTCCTACTCGTTGGTCCATCGACCAATGAGCGGAATACCTTAAAGCAAATGAGAAACATTATGTCATGTTAAAAGAGGTATCCCGTCTCCTTCCAGCGAATCGTTTTCTCCTAGGTTATTGACGGAGGAAATCCAGGGAATAAATGAGTAAGTGAATGAATATGCGGTGTTATGGGCCCCACCGTCATATGGATATAGTGTGTGTGTTAGAGGAATAGTTGCACCTGGATGACCGAAGCATATAGGAGAATTATTTTTATTGTTAGCGATGGATCAATAGTGTTCTTACTGAAACGATAACCTCATTTGAGGTACCAGAAGCAGTTGTTCAGGCAATTAGCTACCCATTTGAAGTGGAGGAAATACTCTTGCTGTTAGCTCAACACAGCTTAGTAAACTCAAATGGTTGCTTCCAGTGCTTAATTTGAAAATAATAGGTGCCAGGGCCCTTGTCAGGAGGCCACTGCAGCTTGCACTACCCATTGCCCCCTGCCAGCGCTGTTAATGACACTAACAACACAACTACTAACCATCACACTCCTACAAATGTGACCATTCCAGGCCCCCAAAGCTAAGGGAATAGCTTGAGTGACAGGCATTAGTCATTTTTAATGTATGTTGAATTAATAAACAACTGTTGTTAGGCTAATCTCTAGAATGGAAAACAGTGCCACCATATGGAAGGCTGTGGTGAGTACTGGTGTTGACAATTAAGTGCCAGAGCCAGTGCTGAGCACCAGAAACCACTGGCTCAAATTAAGCACTGTTTGCTTCCCTAAATATAGCCCGCACTCAATGTTTTGGTGGATGAAGCGAAATGGGTTCTGCTCAATTAATCTGCCTGGATTTTTGATCACCCGTTTTTGGGGCTTTTTACTTTGGGTAAGTCCCACTCACGTTAACTACATGGTAAATGGACTGCGCATGTTTACTGCCAGTGTCCACCTTTGAAGATAAGGGCACTGTGACACACTAGGGTAAGAGGCACTTGACTGGTTACACATGAACACGTGTTCACATGTGTGTCATGTGTTATGTTATGTTATGTTAAAAGGGTTTTATAAAGCGCTCGTACACCGGTTGGTTTCATGGCGCTGATCCTAGTAGATGCCGAACCTGGTTACAGTTTATTCGTAGGCCTGGATGTACAGCCAAGTTTTGAGAGATTTTCTGAATCTCAATAAGTCAGTACATGACCTGATTTCCAGGGGAAGGGAATTCCATAGTCTGGGAGCCAGAGTAGCGAACCTGCATCCCCCTTGTCGCTTCAGCTTAAAGGTAGGGGTAGCCAGAAGTTGGAGGTGAGCCGAGCGAAGGTTGCGTGAGGGGGTGTAACGTGATATAAGTCTGTCTATGAATTTAGGGCTCCGGCCGTGCAGGGATTTAAACACCAGACAGCCGACTTTGAATGCGCAACGTTGAGGGATAGGGAGCCAGTGTAGCTTCCTCAGGAGGGGGGAGGCCTGTTGCCACCTAGGTTGCTGGTAAATGAGTCTGGCCGCTTGATTCTGTACCATCTGTAGCCGTTTAGTAAGAAAAAGTGGCATACCGAGATAGACTGCATTAGCGTAGTCTAGGTGTGACAGGACCATGGCTATCAAGACCTGTATCAGAGCTACTTGGGTGAGTAGCCTGCTTATCTTTCTAATCTTACGCAGTTGGAAGAAGCAGGTGGAGATCACAGAGCCAACATGTGTGGGCAGTGCATATGAGACTACTGTTGTGCGCAGCCTGGTAATTGTGCACAGGTAGCCTGGTGCAGAGGGGACTCTGAAAGGTTTGATGGTGACCTGGGGTTAGTCTTAAAATATTAGTGAGAACTTATAGGTAAGGGCAGTAGGGTTTACTGGTTTATCTGCAGTGTCACTGTATTATACACATAGGGGAAAATCTGCCCTATCCCCCAGTTTCGCTTCCCTTAGGTCTACAAAGTCCAGTGAGGTATCAAACAGGAGTGAAACATGTTTGCCAAGTTTGAATATGCAAGTCCCAAGAACCTACATGTACACCTTATGTGTCGTACAGAACTGTCACATTTCTCTGGCTAAGATTAGTATCAGTTTCCAGGCCTTTTGTCATCCTGTTTGGCCAAGTTAATTATTCTGCTCCCCAGCAGAAGGAACAAATGCCTCCCCACACAAAAGGTGCAGTTAACACTGCTTTACTCAGCTCCTTAGGAGGAAGGGGTGAAAAGGAAATTCTGCATATGGTAATTAGCTGTCACACTGTACAAAGTTTGGGACAGCCCAGGTCCAACAAAGGAGGAAGCCCAGACATCTGAAGTCAATACAGGAAGGGTTCCACTGTGAAGTTGTGGTAGTAACATCCCTGGCAGTGATGTGAGCTAGGGATAGAGGTGAGGCCCATAGAGGAAATGTCCACATAGACCTCTTGATGGCACATCTTGGATTGTCCCAGCATGATATGCAGGAGGGTTGGGACAGAGGTGGTGGGGTGATGTGGCACCGAGGATTGGCCATGGGTGCCTGGCATCTAGAATTTTCCACATCCACTTAAAAACGTTTGCACAAGGGAGAGACAGAGAGTTGGACACTGGAATTGGACGGTGGCAACAGCATGGGATACTGGAAGGGCAAGCTCCCTGAAGTCCTAATGGACTAAGGACTCTACCTGTAGCTTATCCCAGGACCAGTAGGTCTCTCCAGGGCCAGTGGATACCTTACACCCCCAAGGACCAGTTGGGGGCAGATCTGGACTTCTGTGCCCCAGCAGGAGAAGCGGAGGCACCAGAGACAAAGTAAAAGGAAAAGCCGCACAAGGAGCTGGTGTAACCAGCTCCCTGCAAAGTGTGCCACTTTAGAGGCCAGGAGGCCTGCTGAAAAGACTCCAGGTGGCTAGGGCTCACAACTAGAAACAAAGTGAGCCAAGAATCAAAGAACTCATCCCAACTAACCTGCAGATATTCAAGGGGAAAAGATTTCACCTTTGACCGCAGCTTGAGCGATGGAGCGCATGGGGCTCTGCTGCAAGTTTCCAAAATACACCTGTGATGAGCCAGGGCCTAGGGGTCGGAGCAAGCTTGATAAATAATTAATCTTTGAGCAAGGGGTGTGGGTGGGGCCCCCTCCCTAGAGCTTCGCGAGGCCCAGCAACCTTACCCCTCAGATCACGAAGACCTGCGAGTTCAAGGATAGGGTGGGACTCAACCCCTGGGCCCCTATTGAAGAGGAAGAGGGTGAGCACCATCATGCCCCCCCCCACAATGGATGAAAAGCGCCTGGGACCCCATTTCCCAGGCCCGACGAGGAAACAGGAAGGGGGAGCACCAATGTGCCCTCCCCACAAGGATGGTGAGCTCGCCAGCGCTCCCTGTGTCTTGGGGGAGGGGGCAGCCAAAGCAAAGCCAACAAATTCAAGTACTGGCTCCCGTGCCAGATAGACAACAGAGCCGGCTGGTCAAGGGCTGGCTGGGCAACGTGGGAGCGGGCTCCCCTTGCTGCCCCCACAAAAATGCATGTCAGGGTGTCCCGGGTGGGACCGGGGACCCCCCAACAAAAAGTCGCAGGGAGCAAAGCCCCACGCAACAAAAAAACCTATGGCTTAAGCTGCTCATCAATATGCAAAGCTCCATTGAGGGGCGCCCCATAAGGTTTTGCGGGGCTTCGTTTTACTCAAAGTTTCTTCCTTGTGGTGGCCTCAGGAGGGCAGGGGCGTCACCATTGTTTAAAAGGAAAGTTGTGGGGGGCTGCAGGACTTGCAGCTGCCCCTCTACTCCCCAAGGAATTTAAGAACTAATACTAAGTGTGCAGGGTCAAGATATCCATGATCCCCCAGGTTTGCCAGCTGGAACTTTTGTTCTACAGCCTGGGTGCAGGGATCTCTAGTGGTTGGTCTTATAGCTCTATGTTTTGTAGCCCAAAGTGGTTTAAGAAAGACACAGACGGGGTCGTGGCCAGCTGGCAACCAAGATGGCCGCAGAGAGCTCCGAGACTCGACAATTTAACTCCCAAAATCCGACACAATAATCCGATCTTAGCCCGGAATAAACACCTCCCCAGTGGTCCCTGACTCATCGGGGAGACTCAGACCGAAAATCGCGGTCTCCCGGCGCCCCTGGACTGAGAAACGGACCATCAGTTGCGGGCCGCGAAGATCGACGCGTGGAGCCCCGGAGACATTGAGGGCTGGAGAAGCTGCAGCCTGAGCAATACGCACTGAGGTGGGGCCGGGCAGAGACGAGACACGCCGTTTCCGACCTGCCCCCCCTCCTCCTCCCCGGTCTGGCCACGCAGCAACGAGCGCTCGGCGGAGACACGGATGAGCGCTGCTCGGCGGCCGTCCGCGATTACAGGAGGCGGGCATCATCGAAGGCGGCAGGGGAGGAGTCTGGGGCCTGCAGTGCTGCAACCGGTGCTCAGGACCAGAACTGATCGGCATATAAGCGGCACAAAGCAACCGTCAGGAGAGGGCGCCCCTCCCCTGCAGGACATTTTGGAGGCTATGCAAGGGGTCCGCTCAACACTTGAACATAAAATTGACTCGGTCACAACTGAGGTGATGCTCATGCACGCTGACCTGTGCAATTTGGGGGAAAGGGTGAAAGCCACGGAAGACTCAGTCACCACTCTCCAAACTTCCACAAAAACATTGGAAATAACGGTGAAGAAGCTCCAAGTGACGACGGCGGACCAGGAAGCAAAGCTCGAAGATTACGAAGGGCGCGCATGCAGAAATAATGTGCGTATTTTGGGAGTACCGGAGAGGGCGGAGGGACAGACCACAGATTTATTCATAGAGGACTTGGTACAGAACCACCTACAGCACTGCGCTCTCCCCCAATACTTCTCAGTGGAGCGTGACCACAGGGTGCTGGGGGGGCATCTAAAACCGGGTGCGCCCGCGCCCTATCCTGGCCAGAATATTCAACTACAGGGACAGGGACATAATACTACAGACAGCGCGCAGCGCCCCTCAGCTGAAATTTGAAAACTCTACTATCACCTTTTTCCCAGACTTCACGGTGAAGGTCCAGAAAAGCGGCGATCCTTACTAGAGGTGAAACGAGCGCTTCGAGAGAAAAACATAAAATATGCTATGCTCTTCCCAGCGTAGTTACGGGTGATGGCGGAAGGGAAATCATGGTTCTTTCTGACCCTGGAGGAGACTGAGAGTGGCTGGAGGGGTGGAAAAACCCTGGAGCCCAAAGACCTAACTCGCAAAGACGCATGCAGGGGCAAGAAAGTCAGCAGGATACCCGTGGACTCAAGGACAGCCTTCAAAAGGGTTAAAATGGCGCAGTTAAGCAGAGGCGTGGGTCGCTGGACAATTAACGAAGTGAGACTGGTCCAACTGGGCGCTGAGGACGACTATTCGATGGTTGACGAAGATGTTGAAGACTGTTAAGTATATTGATTGTGGGTAGGGAGGTTGAATATTGCGATGCTGGACCATCCAGCTCCTCGCTCCTAACATGGAGCTGAGAATACAGAAAATTTACACAGAGTGTATTTGGTACAAATTGTTCTGCTAAAAACGTAATATAAGGGCTTAAATGGCATTGGGCTTGGGGGGGATAAGGATTCTTGGCTGGGTCCCGACTAGGCCGCGTTCCCCCACGCAGTGTTCGATGGGTACGGGTACACAGGCACTCTGCATAGTGGGTGGGCAGTTTTAAGTCCATGTTGCAGGGAGGCAGGGAGGGGGGTGGGACTGGGGAGTTACGTGCGGGACTGTTACGGAAATGTTCAATGTTTAATGTGTTACATGGCAAAACACGTTGGCAGTGCATGGGGAGTACATAAACTGGCAGGAGGACAACCAATATCGCGACAGTTTAGAAAGTTGACCGCTACGCCGCTGAGCACCCACTGGGTGGTGGAGATATGGATTTATGTACACATTGTCTCGAGCCTCCTGAGGCGCTATCCACAACGACCAAATGAAGGACGACCCTAACGTAGCGCCACGGGTGGGCCACATAAAAATACTTTAGTGGAACTTCAATGGGTTGGCAGACAGAATAAAATGGGGAATAGTACTGCAATACTTGAAAAGACAGCCCCTGACGTGGTGTTGTTGCAGGAAACCCATATACAAGGAACCTCCTATTGTGCGCTCAATAGATGGGGTTATAAACTGGTAGCTCACGCTGGGTACACCAAGGGGTCGAGAGGGGTGGGTATTCTCCTCTGTAATTCATTCCCCTTTCAGATCCAAATGGTGTCACACGACGCGCTGGGTAGGTTTGTGACCCTGTCAGGAAACTGGGAAGGCAGGTTACTCAATATTACGTCCCTCTACGTGCCACCTAGACTGCACTCCTCGGCCGATTTAGGATCGCACATACTTAATCTGCCCGAAGGTGACTTGCTGATAGTGGGAAACTGTAATGCGGCCCTCAATGGAGACTTGGATAGGAAACCGCCAAAACAGGGAGAAGCGTCCAGAAGGGCGCTAGAGGACTTTTTGAGAGCAGTGGGTCTGATGGATGTCTCGAGAGCTTATAACCCCTCATCCCTCCAATATACCTTCCACTCAGGGGCACATGGGAATTTGTCCCGTATAGATTATATCTTTGTTAGGGCCGATCAGATACTCATGTTCGGGGCTGTGGCGCACCTCCCCAGGGGTATCTCCAACCATTCCCCAGTCATAGCAAATTTGGAGGCAACCCCTTCATCAAGAGATATGAGATGACACTGGTATTTAAAGGTGCCGACCAAACGGGAGGGGCTTATAGAGGCTACCACCAACTACTTTACAGAAAATAAAGGGTCGGTGGACTCGGCCACAACGTTATGGGAAGCATATAAGACGGTGGTCAGAGGGCAGGGAGTTTCAGCGATCGTTGGACATAAGAAGGAAAAGAGAAAACAACTACACGAAGTACAAAGAGAAATTAGCCAACTAGAACACGACCTAATAAACTCAACCGCCCCAGATACTAAACACAGATTGCTACTAAAGCAGAAAGAATATAGGGATATTGCTGAGGATGCGGCTAAAGCTCAATACCATGCTACTCAGCATCGTATATATGAGATTGGTGATAAGACGGGTAAATTGCTGGCGTGGTTGGACAAACGAGAAAAGGACACTAGATGGGTGTTTGAGATTGAGACGGAATGTGGGACTCGGCTTAAAGATAGGCACAGCATAGCGGAGGCTTTTGCAGAACACTTTAAACAGATTTACACACCAACAGGGGCCTCCACTTACAACGAAACGCAGGAGTTGTTGGCCACTCTCAAACTTCCTACCCTTGAAAGCTCAGATGTCGACGAGTTAGACTCAGCCCTGACTAAAGAGGAAGTGATCAAGGCGATTGGGGCGCTGCAATCCGGAAAAGCGATGGGCCCGAGTGGTCTGCCAATTGAACTCTATAAATCAAACGCATCCACAATCGCCCCGTACCTGACTGAAATATATGAAGAAAGTGTGGCAAACGGGATCCTACCTGAAACTCAGAGATTGGTGATCCACAAAAAGGGGAAACCTCCTGAGCACTGTGGCTCATACCGGCCTATCTCCCTGCTAAATCCAGAGGTGAAAATACTAACCAAAATCCTAGCCACGCGTTTGTCACCCCTGCTCCACAACCTGATCCACCCAGATCAATCCGGCTTTATGCAAGGCAGGAATACTGCACTTAACCTACGGCGTCTTAATGGTGTTCTGGCAGGGCTGGGACTATTAGAGAGGAGGCGGTGATAATGTCCATCAATGCTAAAATGGCATTCGATATGATTGAATGGCCCTTCCTGTTCGCGGCGCTTGAACGATATGGATTCTGTGGAAAATTCCTGTCATGGGCATGGCTACTCTACGCTGAGCCCCTTGCACGAGTGACGGTAAATGGTGGTCGGTCCGCGATTTTTAAACTGCAAAAAGGGATGAGACAGAGTTGTCCACTTTCTCCGCTGATATTCGCACTGGTCCTAGAACCTCTGGCAATCTGGATTAGAGGAGACCCCCTTATAAGGGGACTAAACTGGACAGCGGATTGGGAGGACAGAATCTCCCTCTATGGTGATGATATTTTGCTCTATTTGGCCAAACCATATTCTTCAATACACAGAATCTTACACATATTCACCCTCTTCCAAAAATACTCAGGATACACTATCAATTGGGATAGATCGCTCATTTATATTCTGTGCAGGGAATGTCCCAATCTGCCTGTCAGTTGTGGAGCTAAGATAGTTACCGAAGGCTTTCGGTATTTGGGGATCTACGTCATGGCAAATCCAACGGTATTCTACGATAACAATCTAGCCCCCCCACTCCGTCGACTACAAGACGACGTGCAGCATTGGAAGACCCTGCCCCTCACGTTGTTGGGCAGAGCTTCTTTATACAAAATGATGGCACTTCCTCGCTTCGTTTATGCCTTACAAAACACACCATATCTTGTCCCAGCCAAATATTTCCAAGACATAGAGTCAGAAGTCCGAACACTTCTCTGAAATAATGGCATCCCTCGCATAGCACTGACCAAACTCATGAAAAGCTGGTATGATGTAGGGATTGCCCTCCTAGCAATTAAAAGTTATTACTGGGCCTCTCAGTCGTCACCAATCACTGGGTACACTGGCCAGGAACAGAGCCAGCCTACAGGATGGACAGGTATAATATGACTCCAGGGAATTATCTGAGGGCAATCTACAGGGGAGAGGAAGAATGGGCCGATGTATACACCAACCTCAACCACCGTCAATTTATGGCACACGGCGACGACCGCTCTGGGGTGGAAAAACACGATCACACAGGCCACCCCCCTTTTAGAGACGGACCGACTGGGGCTGTTAGCAAAATGTTCAGGATTCTACAAATGGGACTTGATTGGTCTTTCGAAGGGTGGGGATGTGTGGGCAGGGTGGAAGGTTGTCCCCTTCAGTGACCTCCAACGGGACTTCGAACTAGGTGCAAGGGAAACTTTTAGATACCTTCAAGTCCGCAATGCACTACATAGGGCAATCCCCAGAGGTACTGATCTCCCGGCCTCTTCGCCCCTGGAGGACAGAGTCCTTGATGACTATCTAAAGGAGAAAGCGATTTCTCTGACTTACAGGAAAATACTAAACAATACACCTGACAAATGGGGGAAAATACGTGCAAAATGGGCAGAAGAGGTGGGTGATATGAGTGATGAAGAGTGTCAGGAGGCACTGGCATCCCCCCGAGAAGTGGCGATTCGTTCCAGGTTTAAATTAATTCAACTTAAGATTCTACACAGAGCGTATTACACCACTGTAGAGTTGGTTAAAATGGGTACCCCAAGCTCCTCACTATGCCCTAGGGGGTGCGGCCAGGTGGGGACGTATATTCACCAGTGGTAGGATTGCCCGATTCTCCAGACATACTGGGGGAAAATAACAACGAAAATGTTGGCATTTTGTGGGAAGACAATGGAGGTATCGCCCCGATGGTGCCTCCTCAATGTATGGAATTCAACTGATCTGACGGCAAGAGAGAGAACTTGGGTCTCCCTCGGATGTGTGGTTGCGGAGCGCAATATAGCAAGAACCTGGAAGGGAGTCACTGGGCTTAAGTTCCGAGATTGGGAGACAGACATGGATTGGTGCATGCAGGCGGAGAGGGTGATATATGAAGGGAGAGGATGCCCACAAAAGTGGTCCAAGATTTGGGGGGCATGGAACAAAAGTAGAGGGATGATATGTACGCCGTTTAATGATTCTTCCCCGCAGGACTGAGAACACGTTGGAGATGGGCGTTCACAACGTGGTTAAAACTGTAAGGAATGATATGAGGATGTTGGTCTACTGTAACAACATAATCACAACTGTACACATGCACTGTGCTCGTTTGACGTCAAATGTTATTGTATTGTATTTATTATTCAATAAAAAAGATTTTACAAAAAAAAAGAAAGACACAGACACATGTATGTTGATTTCTGAATGCTTTTCCATCAACCTTATGCATTGAGTAGAGTACTAAGTTGAGTGTGTTTAATAAATTATACATTTCTTCTTCTTCATAAAAAAAGTACAGACTGGACAAGCAATTATTAAGTGTTGTTTCTGCGTGCCAGCTAATGGTAATTACTAGCCCACATCACCTCTCCTGAGTAGGCCTTGGACTGCACTGCTTTATTACCCTGAGAGAGTCAATCGCAGCAACGGGGTGCTTAGTTCCAAGTAAGGGGGAAATTGTGGACCTATTACTTGCGCAGGCCTCACATCGTTCACAACTAATAATCCGGTTCCTTACACTATAGTAACCAAAAGAGCCCAAAAGAGCCCAATAGATTGTGCCTTTCTTTCTTTCTTCAATCTAATTAGACTATTTCAAGTGGTGAATTTCGAGATCAGTGACCATATGACATTAGAAATTTTACCTAGTATATTTTGTAACAATTTGACACTTCCAAGTTTAACTTATATTTCCACTGATTTATATAGAAAAAGAGCAATTCTTCTAGACAATAATCTCTGTAAATTTGAAAAATATTTGTGTACAGCCTGTTTTGATTTTACCGACCGAAGCTTACGATTAATTCAAGTCTGAATTTATAATAGATAAAGTGTTCTTCATTCTGAAAAGCAAATCCTTAGTCAAAAATCACTCAATCCAAGAAGGAAAAATGAAACAAAATGGTTGGTTTGATTCAGAATGTCAGAAACTTCGGAATAAGATAAATTGGGCATAACGTAAAATTCTTAATGTCACGTGCCATCAATGTGTGGAGAAGTTGAACATTTTTATCAGGATCTTCTTTTATATAAGAAAATAGAGTATTACAATTCTCGCTAGGTAGAAATGCACTTAGCTGTCAATTCAGGGAATTGGAAAAAAGTATTGTCCTTAGTAAATAATGAATCGCTCCAGCAAGTCTTGAAGGATCCATCCCTCAAGAACTCTGGTGTAACAATTTAAGGCTCTCTGCTTATCTTTTAAGATCTTGAAACTTGCCTCGCCCAGCCTCCTGGCTAATTTACTAGCCCCGTACGCCCCCACTCGCCAGCTGCGCTCCCTGGGGCAGCATTTGGTAATTGTCCCCCGTGTAAAGCGCCTTCGGGCCGGGGGTCGATCTTTCCGTTACTTAGCTGCCAAGCTATGGAATTCCTTGCCTCCTCAGACCCGCAGCCTGGATCGCATGCTGGACTTTAGGAAAGCAATTAAAACTTTCCTTTTTCCCTCTGCTTAGTCCTTTTTGTCTTTCTGCATATTCCTTACGTCTACCTGTTCTGTTCTTAGCCCTGTTCCTTCTGACGCTGGCAGCGCCGGGACGCCTCTTTGCTGGGGCAGCTGTGCGCTATATAAAATCAGATAACTTAACATAACATATTACTGATTTATGTGTTTAAAGAGACAGGGTTTGTTCAAGCTGAGACATGAAGGAAATTGCAGCCCTGATCCAGGCTTACTCCAGTTGCAGGATATCAGGCCTTTAAGAAAAGTAAACACGAACTTAAAACTATGTTCTTTTGTTGGTCCAGACTGTTTCCCAGCAGTCTTATTTAAAAATGATTGCCTATGGTAGGCCTCCTTATATAGCATCTTCTTCAGGTGGGTCATAACTCATTGCACCATCCCAGATTCTTGGAGGGATGCCTTTCTAAAACCCAAACGGAAGAAATGTGATTGAACAGATCCAGCTAACTATAGATTAATATTTTTGCTGGATACTACATCTAAAATCTTAGCCAGAAAAGTGCTAAAATGTTTAGAAAGCTGGCCATATAGTCTGAATTTAATATCTAGGGAGAAGGTGGATTCAGACAGTATTATTCAACCATCAACCACTGCTTTGTTCTTTAGGCTTTAGATAAAATAGCAATTGATACAGTTGGCAATATCTACTGTTATATTAGGGATCTACTGAGCAGCCTTTGATTTTGTTGATTGTGATTTACTATGGTCTAAACTCCACAACTTTAAAATCATCAAAGGTCTTTTATGTATTATTTGTCAGTTAAATGAACAGAATTGGGTGCAAGTGGATCTAAATGGTGGTGGAACCCTTTCATGATGTCACTTAGAAAATGCTTTGAGGTAGGGGTGCGTACTAGCTCCACTTCTCTCGAGTTTGTTTCTGATAGACTTCCCAATGTTTATTTCAACAACGCATACTTTTTTGCCCAAAATTGGGAACAAGTACATCTCATGTCTAATGTATGCCGATGACCTAATTCGATTAGATTACACTCCTATAGCCCTACAAAGGTAAATGAAAGCCCTGAGTGACTATTGTTCTATCAACAAACTAACTATTAACATCTCAAAATATAAACTTTCATTTTTGCCAAGAGACCATAAAGGTTCCAATGGTACCTCTGCAAAATCTCCTTTAGAACAGATAAGAAACTATAAATATCTTGGTCTGTACTTTACTGCCAATCTCAGTTGGGATGCACATTTTTTCTATTTTAATTCTTCACTGTTAGCTGCAGTTAATGTTTTAAAACGTTTTGATTATTAATATGGAGGATTTCATATGCCCTAAGCTATTTTAGACAATTTAATACCACAAGCACTTTATTGTGCTGAATTGCTTTTACTAGCCACCAGGATTGTTCAGGACAGCATCGAAAACAGATGTCTAAGGAAATTGTTTTCTGTCTCAAAGAGCTCGATGATCCAGGCTTTAAGGTTTGAAGTTAGACTGTCCTCTTGGAATTTGCTTGCACTTACTTGTTGCCTGCAATTTTTGTACTCATTAAATTGTAGTTCCTTGGAAGAAAAGCTCTCAGTATAGCCTGACACTCTTTGATTTGTTTTACTAATCAGCAAGCCTAATGACAGATACTATTTAGCAAATAAATGCTTGGATTGGTAGATTGAGTCCTTATTTAACAAACATCCCTAATAAAAATCGGAGAAATCAAATATCGAGAATTAAAATTGGGAGTGATCCAGCCTGTAAAATTAAAGAGTTTATAACGAAGATTTTAGCGAACTTTGGTCGTTGTTTCTGTCAACCTAATGTTAAATAAAGAGGGATGAAAAAGTGGCCTTTTCCATTTGAATTTCCATGGCGATTGTGGCTCTCCAACACTGTAAAATTGTCAAAATGGAATTACAACAGATCAAATTTTATTCAAGGAAATTTCTTTGCTTGATTTGTTGTAAATCTGTTCAGTGGTTTTTGAGAAATCAGGGTTTTAAAACTTTTTTTGGGTGCGCTTGAAAGATTAAACAATAGTGATCTTTGGAAAGTTAATCTGTAGAGGTCCGATTCTTGAATTCACAGACCTCCACGGACCCACAATTTACAAAATACTCAAATCTGATTCTACTAGGGAGTTTTTTCTCCTGTCATCCATTTCAAGTTAGTAAACCCAAAGTGGGGTCTCCGGAACAAAAGCATCATGACTGGCAGGCGGCAAAAATGTTGTGCCTGCCATTACAAGATGTGGGAACCTGTGTCTTGAAAAAAAAAATGGAAGGAGTCAGGGGTATTATGAGCATCCCCTGGCTCTTGGTCAGGAGAAAGGATCTCAAAGGCCCCCCCTAAGAATTTTTTTTTTTAATCCAATTTTGCTGCAAAGATCTTGGAGCTGGATTCACGCCCCCAATTGCGACCCCTCCCCCGAGATCCGCATACCCTGGTCATGGGCTGTGAAACAATAGCAAGCTTCATGGTCAGAGACCACAAACCTATAGAAAGTTTCACGTGAGCAAAGTTTAGCCCTGGCCTACCTAAGGCTCTTTAGTCACCTTCCTCCGTCCTGTGTCTTCCACTTTGTCATCTGCCCAGCATCTCCGTGAACCTTTGAAGGCTCTATTTTGTTCACCTATAATGCCATTACCTTTCCTAGTCTCACTACAACTCATGGTTCTCCCACCAACTCATAGAATGCGGAATTCTTGTAGCCCCACTGCTCCATGTCTATTTGTCTTACAGAGTTCTCAAGCATGTCAAGCATAGGTAGAACACCTAGTTCTACTTTGTACTTTGCATTCTGGAAACTGCTGCATGTCCCACCATGATAAATGCAGGTATACAAGTACCACAATGCAAGGTCAAAACCAGAAATGGATTAGCATCAGACACCTGACATGAAGCAAATTGAGAAAACTAGTCTTGTATGCTTGGAGGTGGTCTTTGTATAGTGTGAACCTAGCCAAAAAGAAGCAGAGTGCTGTACAAGAAAAAATAAACTTTCACTCTCTCCAATGCACTACTCTGTCTTACCCTTTAACTCGCGCAAAATATACTCTGCCTCCACTTTCTGACTCACCCCAAACCTCATTCTACTACTATGATCTCCATAATAACTCTTTCTAGAGTCTTCCCTCTCCACCCCTCCTGGCTTACCCCAAACCTCATTTTACTACAATAACCTCCCAAACAACCCTTTCTAAATTCTTCCCTCATGTATCCCTCCTTTGAGTAATTCCAAATCCCATCTTATTACTATGATCTCCCAAATAACACTTTCTAGACTCTTCCCTCTTCTATCCCTCCATTATCCCATTTAATCCAACTAACAGACTCACATGTCCACCTCTCAAATTAACTCATATTTCCCTATACTAATCCACCACTAATCCTTTTAGGTTCCGGAGTAGCGTGCTACTAGCCGGAAAATGCTTTGATGCCTGGTCAGGGTTAATAAGCACTATATAAATACAATTATGATTGAAAGGTCAAAGGAAAGCATACTGTCAATGAGGGATAGGTGAGGTAGCTAGAAACTGGGAGCAGACGTCTACTGTTATTGCATTGTGATGTAGTGTTCTCTAAGAGGCGCATATCAACTCTTTCCTAAACTGCAGAAGTGTTGGAACTGTCCTGGTGGATACAGGGATGTTGTTCAGACGCCTGCCAGCTTTTGGGGCCCTAAAGTTCCTCCCTGGACTCCCTGCAAAATTGAGATCCTATGTCTCCTCCAATCCCTGCAATGGCTCTTGTTGTGTGCCCTTTAGCCCAAAAATGTTTTTTTTATGAGAAACCAAAATCTGACTTTCTGACTATTATACATGTCCTAAGACCCGGGAGTTCACTGTGGGCATTGGCTGACTCAGGAAAGTGGCCACCCTGCAAACAGCAGCCTTGGGTCCAGGCTCAGAAGATCAATCCCATACTCAGGATCTTGGACAAGTGGGCAATCACTGCCAGCTTGACTCTCAGTCACAACAGGGACACTGCCTGACCTAGACTACTAGTGTTAGATATGTGAACTGACTTCAGAAATGTGTACACTGTGTTACCAGCGCATCAGCATCTGGTCAGTTACAAGGTAATGGCAAGCACATTTTGCTTCCATCTAAATGGTTGGCCCCAGCACAAAGTGTGACAGACCTTATCTTTGTGCCTGATGCTACCTGGAGGATCCCAGCTACTATAACCTCCTGCTAGAGTTGGGCTTGAAAGGGACAGATGAAAGTGATTCTCACAGGGCTGCGGTTTGTCCACATTGAGGACTGAGATGGAATGAGAGGTCACATTTCAAATAGCCAGAATGTAACTTAACCTTCTGATCAAAGGATAATTGATTTTTTCGTTGTTGTCTCTCCTTGCAATTAATACTAGAAGAAGGGCTTTCAAAGATAGGAATAAGACATTTCAGGGAAGGGGGTAAAAGCTGGTGTTCTGTGTTCAGTAATAGTCAAAATATTAGAGCTAATAGTACAAATTAAAAACTGAGACTGCACTTCCATCCATTTCAATCCGGCCTTCCCCAGGCACTACTAGAGGATCCCTTTGATAAATGGAGGGAGGGTGGATGCCTCATGCTATCTCTTCAAGCAGGGAGACCTGCTTACCTTTGCGGAATGCGCGGCCCTTTTCAAGCTGCCGCCCACAGAAAAATATCTTTACTCTCAGCTAAAACATTGGGTGCAACAACCCCAGGAGCGGCTGCCCGCGACAAGTGACTTGCTCCCAATCGAGAAATTTGTGCAATCCGGCACTACGAGTAAGGGCTGCATATCATTTTTGTACTCTCTTCTTTTCACAGTGGGTCCCCAGTCGGCTCCAAGACACAGACAGTTTCGGGACGCCTTGCTACCCACCCCCATAGGGGAGAAACACTGAGGGTCCCTGTACAAAGATATCGCCAAATACAACCGCTCCATGTTTCTAAGGGAAGTCCATTACAAAATTATGTACAACTGGCATTTACATCCCTAAAAATTACACACCATATTCCCAAATTCCTCAGACAAATGTTGGCAGGGCTGTGGGCTTCTGGGAGACTTCCGTCATATTTGGTGGGACTGCCCCTCCATCCAACCCTTCTGGAAAGAAATCCTGTCCCAAATCAAACAGCTCCTGGGATACCCAATCCCGGAAACTGTAGAACACACTCTCCTGGGGGTGCGGGACCCTAGTCTGAAATACCAAACCCAAGGGGACCGCTTGATTATGTGGCTATGTTTTGGGGTGGCCAAGATGGCAATTGCTGCAGCATGGAAGAAACCGGAGGCCCCCTCCCTTACCCAATGGTATGCCCGGCTGTAGAGGGCTCTGGCCCTTGAACGGATGACGGATATAGTCGATGACTCACGTAAGGGTTTCGACTACATCTGGAGCCCCTTGGTGGGGTACCTGTCAGAGGGGTTGCCCCTGTTTGCCTGTGGACCCAGATTGCGAGCTCTCCACTTCTTTCAGATATAACAGACTGGGCTCATCCATGATCTTCCTGGCAGTTAGGGCCCCCGAGTCCAACTATGCATCCCCTGTGGACCCAGATTGCGAGCTCTCCACTTCTTTCAGATATAACAGACTGGGCTCATCCATGATCTTCCTGGCAGTTAGGGCCCCCGAGTCCAACGATGCATCCCTCGGGAATGGTCCCGCTGTCCCTCCTAGGATTGGCACGGGAGACCCCTAAGGTCTCCGGGCCCTTGGGTGGCGCCCGCCCTATATCATCCCCACTCCCATTTGGAGTATTAACACAAGACACCACGGAAATGTTTAATTGTGTTTTTTCTTTTTTATGTTTCCTTCAAAGTTATGTTTTTTCCTCTTATTTCCTTTCTTCTCGTTGGTCTCGAGCACAGACTACAACCGCAACCTGTAAGCTGTATATCTGAAGCGCCATAATGATGGGCTTACAATATCTGGGCTCTGTTTAAACACAAAACTATTCTGAGTACTCGTGGAAATGCTGTGTTTTCCTATTTAGATACCTGTAAATCTTGGCATTTGAACTGTGCTCGGTTGAGCTATAACTGTTGTGTATTCTTGTAAAAACCAATAAAAAGATTTTGACAAAAAAAAAAAACTGAGGCTGAAGGATAAATTCACTTGGCTTACCAACGAATACAAAACAAAGCACAGATTAAAAGAACTCTTTCAGACTTTCGAAATACAAGAAATCTGTGAATTAAACCCTCATGGATACAAGTTGCTCGTGTAGCAGAGGGTATGACTTCACCAGTCCAGCAACAGCTCATCTGTCATTTTAAAAGTTCTGTGTCGCTTGGATAGTGCGTTTTTCGTAAAAGTGCTTCTACCAATATGGTGGGAGCAGGGATTGCTCACTCTGCATTATTTTTGTTTTTACAGAAGTGAAACCACAAAGCAAGTGTTTAATTCTGTAAAACAAAAAAGAAATGCACCTGACACTATGGGATTTTTTTCCAGGGCTTGGGAGACAGCTCTGAATTTTTCAAGTTCCAAATTGCCATGGCGATCTTGAGCCTGAAAAATAGGCATGGAAGGACGCCCCATAAAATGCACAGACCTGCCAAAAAAATGGTAAAGCTTATAAAAAAACAGACACTGGGTATGAAATGCACAGACCTAACACTAATTCAGATTCATCCAGACAGAAAGTACACAGAACAGAAGCCAGCCGGTGCTAACCAAAATCAGTAAATATTGACCAAAGAAACAATAAAAAACAAATTTATGAATTCACCGTGCAGATATGATTGCATCATGACAACCACCTTCAGAGATAGCTGATGTTCCTCAACACAAATAAATAACACATCGTAGGCTTTCCACTCTTTATTCTGATTGCTGTGGCTTAGGAGATCTTGTATTAATAAATTAAATAAACCAGTAAATATACTGAAAAGAGCTTCATTAGGAAGTGCATCACAATTGCTGCTAAAGAATTCATAAATGAAATGCGAATGCTGTAAAACACACCTACCTCTATACACATTTGATTAACAAATAAAGAGGGGATTTACCTGGAGTTTATGAGTCAGGAATGCATGAATTCCTAAAAGACAGAAACATAGTTTGAATTACTATAATGAGGAAAAAATTACTTTCGAGTGAATGTTTCTTCTTTCTCTCCCCTCTCTATTACTCTTGTATGATCTCATGATTGATTAGATATAAAAATCAAGCAGTCGCATACACGCCTGCTGCCCAGGGACACATCACTTTAATGTCATACCTCTGACAAGGAGCGCTATAAGGATAGAAAACCAATTTTGAACCATCCTATTAACAAGCTGCCTCGTATTCAACCCTATCTTCCTGCAAACTATGACAAGCAGTTATTTTCACTTGACACCGAAGAAACATTTGCTAAAGGCAGCAAGGTGATAAGTGATATGGTACAAATATTACATAAGATAAAATGAGACGACAGAGTTGCAGGTAAGTGCAGCTCATTTATATGGAATGTAACGTTCCATTTACCATTTATGGTTAAAAATGTATTCATTTGTTTAGCCCCTAAAAGGAAGTGTTTGAGGGAGCTTTGTGCGGTCAAATATCCAGTGGGTGGTGGAAAAGCCACTAAAGCACTAATGCTAATTCCTCAAACAGGAAACAACAATACGTAGAAAATGATATATTTTATACGTAGAAGTCCCCTCTAAATAGTGCAGAAGGTAGATGGCGACTGACGGGCTCCAGCATCTGTGGAACAGAGGCAGACTCTATACTCCCAGCCATCATCAGTTGTTGGGGAAGGGTATCAGGGCTGAAGTCAGCAGTGAACAGCTGGCAGAGGTGCCTCCTTCACAGGGTGACCAGATTTAAATACCAAAAAAACAAACAAGCCTTGGCTAAGCCAATTGGTCTCACCTATGCCAGAGCTATAGGCTTTGCCAATGTCTTTTAGCCACGTTGTACACCAGCGTGGGTGCTGGAGTGGAGTGTCGTGGAGTGGCACAGAGGAGTGGCGTAGAGTATTGTGGTGTAGTGTGTTGTGGAGCATCATTGAGGGAGTAGAGTGTCACAGAGTGTCATAGAGTGGAAAGGCATAGAGTAGAGCAGAGTGACGTAGAGTGCAATGGCGTAAAGTAAAGCAGAGTGGAGTAGAGTGTCATAAAGTGGAGTACAGTGTCGTAGGGCAGAGTGCCATATAGTGGAGTGGCACAGAATGGAGCACAGTGTCGTAGACTAGAGTGAAGTGGAGTGGCATAGGGTGGAGTAAAGTGGTGTGGAGTAGCGTAGAGGAAGTTGCATACAGTGGAGTAGGGTGGAATGGAAAGGAATGGAGTAAAGAGTCATACAGTGGAGTGGTACAGAGTGTCGTAGAGTGGAGTGGCATTGAGAGGAGGGGCACAGAGTGGAGTGGCGTGGAGTACAGTAGAGTACAGCATAGTAGAGTGGCATAGAGTGGAGTAGACTGGAGTGGCGTGGAGTGGCATAGAGGGAGTTGCGTAGAGTGGAATAGAGTGACATAGAGTGGAGTAAATTGCCGTGGAGTGGCATATAGTGGAGGTGCGTGGAGTGGAGTGGCAGAGTGGAGTGGTGTAGAGTAAAGCAGCGCAGAGTGGAGTAAATTGTCATAGAGTGGAGTGGAGTGTCGTAGAGTGGAGTGTGTGTAGAGTGAAGTGTCATAGAGTGGAGTGGAATACGATGGAGTAGAGTGGAGTGGCATAGAGTGAAGTAGAGTGCTGTAAAGTGTTTTGTCGTACAGTGGAGTGGCGTGGAGAAGTAGAGTGGAGTAGTGTGTAGAGTGCAGCAAAGTCACGTGAAGTGGCATGTAGGGAGTGGAGTAGAGTATAATAGATTGACATTGAGTGGAGTAGAGTGTTGTAGAGGGGAGTGGCATGGAGTGGAGTAGAGTGTCATAAAGTGGAGGGGTGTAGAGTGTCGTAGAATGGAATATAGTGGAGTGGCATAGAGTGGAATGGTGAAGAATGGAGTAAAGTGTCATAGATCCGAGTGGCCTAGAGTGGAGTGCTGTCAAGTGGAGGAGAGTGCAGTGCCGAAGCATAAAGTATAGGAAAAAGTCATACAGTGGAGTGGCGTAGAGTGTCATAGAGTGGAGGGGTGTAGGGTGTCATAGAGGGGAGCATAGAGGAGCGCGAACAGAGAAGTAAAGTGTTGTACAGTGTCGTGGAGTAGAGTGTCGTAGAGTGGAGTGGCACAGAGTGTTGTAGAGTGGAGTGGCGTAGAGTAGAGCAGTGTGCAGAGTGGAGTAAAGTGACATGGAGTGGCATACAGGGAGTTGCGTACCGTGGAGTAGAGTGTTATAAATTTGCACTGAGTGTTGTTGAGTGGAGAGTCATAGAGTGGAGTAGAGTGTCGTAGAATGGAGGGGTGTAGAGTGTCATAGAGTGGAGTATAGTGGAGTGGCGTAGAGTGGAGTAAAGTGTTGTAGAGCCGAGTGGAGTACTGTAGAGTGGAGTATAGTGGAGTGCCGTAGCATGCAGTAAAGTACCACAGAGTGGAGTGGAGTGGAGTAGAGTGGAGTAGAGTGGAGGGGTGAAGGGGTGTAGAGTGTCGTAGAGGGGAATATAAAGGAGTGGCATAGAGTGTAGTGGTGTAGATTGGAGTAAAGTGTCGTACAGCAGAATGGCATTGAGTGGAGTAGAGTGGAGTGGCATAGCGTACAGCGGAGTTAAGTGTGATAGAGTGGAGTGGCGTAGAATGACGTACAATGAAGTAGAGTGGACTGTAGTGCCATGGCATATTGTGTTGTGTCATAGAGTATTGTGGCGTAGAGGGGAGGAGTGTAGAGTGGAGTGGCATGTCATAGAGTGAAGTGGGGTGTGGTAGAGTAGATTAGCATATCGTAGAGTGGCATGTCGTAGAGAGTCTTAGAGTGGAGTAGTGTACAATGCAGTGGCGTGGAGTGTAACAGAATGCTGTAACAAAGAGTGGAGTGGAGGGTCGTGGAGTGGCGTAGAGTGGTGTGGCGTGGAGTGACGCAGAGTGAAGTGGTGTGTCATAAAGTGGCATAGCATAGAGAGGAGGGGACTGGAGGGACATAGAGTCGCATAGAGTGGAGTCGAGTGTTGTAGAGGGGAGTGGCGTAGGGTGGAGTATGCAATGTGTGGTAGCACATTACCAATACAGACAACACATTTTCAATTGAAATGACAATTACATTTGCACAGACAGATTTACTGATAAAACTATACACCGCACAAACGATAATGAGTGGAAATGGCATCACCTAGTGTATTGATTTGTTTTGATCGTATTAAAACATTTGTTTCCATCACACTTCAGAATTACAAAAAAAAGAGTTAGTTTGTGCTTTCCTAATTGTGATCTTCTGAAATATCTGCACAGTTCATTTAGAGACATTTAAATTTTTTTGTGTGCTAGAAAAAAAACTTTAATTTCACAGCTAGATTGTCACATAAATCCTCTCACTTTGAAGTCAGAGATGGAAAAGTAAACACTAAGCTCCCTCGGAAGACAGCCTGACATTTGACCTCTGTCTCTGAATGCACAGCAAATGTAACAAAATATAAACAAAATTTAAAGGCCTGTTTACAGAAAGCGAGCACTTTGGAAGAAAACGTGGAGCGTTGGTAAACAGGCTATGCTCTTCGGGAGGGACTAACTCAAGCTGAAAAGCCTATACCAAATAAGCTAGCTAATAGAAAGCAAGCAACTGTGGGTTATAATGGGCGGAATGCATTCTCAGGTAAGCTTTCAAAATATCCCCAAGACGTCTTTAGGCTTCAACCTAAAAAAAGAGAGCATGCCACAGACAGAGTAGTAGGTCTGTAACTGCATACAATTAACTCCAGCCATTGAAACGAAAGAAGCACTACACTGTCCTATCAAACAGAAGTCAAAGTTACTTGTACTCCCAGTTCTTCATCATGGGTATTCTTTCCAGTATTCTAAAAAGGAAGAATATCTCCACATGCATGCGAGAGCCCAAAATACATGTTGCAAATATATTTTCCAGAAAAAACATGCTCAATTAGGCAACAGTAACTGTTTTTTATTCATCCAATTATCCAAACTCAAACATAAAAAGAACGTTTGTCTGAGAATACCACTGCCCAACACTACATAATAAAAAAATTTAAAAAGGAAATAGTGCAATTATACAAAACCAAGCAGCGCTATGACCATTCCACTCCCAGAAGGCTGCACTATCACAACATGCCCAGCACAGTTCAAAACTGAAGAATCGTGAGGAGGAGAATGGGTCTTTATAATTTAGAAAAAATACCCATGGTGAAGAACTAGGATGAAAACCCAGTTTCTTCACCATGGGATTCTCTAGGATATTCGTAACAGGTAGAACAGCATAAAAAGCTAACCGAACCGTAAACACACTAATGGCTACAAAGAACAACTAAGCAATCAGATTTGGAAGAGAAGCCTGACCTACCAGAGTATCTGCTACGAAGTCTGATCCCAGACAATAATTTAGCAATGGCACGGTCAGTCCTCCAAGTGGCAGCTTGAAAATGTCAGGAATGGAGAAATTCCTCATCAGAGCAGCATTAGCTGCCTTCTTCCTCATAGAATGGATCTTATGCTTGCCAATTCAAATATCTGTTAGCTTTCCTTTAGCAAGCAATAAAACAAGATCAATCTATCTGACAGTAGCCAGCTTAGAAAGAGCCAGACCTGTACGGGCAGCCCCGTAAATTAGAGGAAGCTGTTTATCTTAACGAATATCCTTAAATAGTAACGCAAATATACCTTAAAATCAAAACTGTGCAAAGGTCACTGCTCTGTCATCGTGGGATTCCCGTGGAAAGTCGGTAATGGAACAGTTTGATTAATATGAATGTGAAATAACTTTACGCAGAAAGGATGGGTAAGTCCGTAACAAACACGCTTATTTCAGTGGAAAACCATATTTGGTTCTTCAGTGTAAAGAGCTTATTGCTCGCTCACTCTTCTTGCAGAAGTAATGGACACTAAAAAGCAGCTTTCCAAGAAAAGTACTGCAATTTGACTTTGTGCATTGGTTCAGAAGTAGGCCCCTTTAACTTAGAACAATATTAAATTCCCAAGGACAGGATATCGTCCTGACTGGGGAAATACTTTTTTCAAACCCTCTGAGAAATCATTATCACTGGAATGGTGACAAATGATGACTGAGAAGGGGACTTACGGTCAGCAGTGATGGCAGCCAAATGCACATACGGTAAGCAGTGGTGGCAGACAAACGTAGTCTAATGGAGATTAACTGTAATCCAGACGTAGCCCAGTAAAGATGGTAGAGTAGTACTGTTTCCTCCTAGCTTGGGTCTTCCTTTCTGCTGAGCCAAAAGCGAAGCCTCTTCCCCTCAAATGCAGTTGGAGGCCTTGTTGATGGATGTTTTGCCTCTTTACGTATTGACATGAAATCGTCAGGTAGATTCAACTGACTATATGGTAAAATCTCAGGAGCCAAGCAGTCAAGTTCAGCATTTGAGGGATGAGGTGGAGAATCCTGCTTGACATTCTGCAGAGAAGATCTGATTTGAACAGAATCGCTCGTTTGGGTGCAGAAAAAACTGGAGAAGGTCCGGGTTCCACCAGTGACATGGTCAATCTGGGGCAATTAATATCATCCTTGAATTGCTGCGCCAGAACATTGCAATCACCTTGGGGAGAAGAACTGGTGGAAAAGTGTACAGAAATTCTTTCAACCAAATAATTGAAAGGTCTTTTCCGAAAGAGTGGGGCTCCGGAAACCTGAAGGCATAACCAAAGCATTATGCATTTTCTTCCAGCGCAAAAATATTGAGCTCTGTTACACCCTAGTCTGAGAAGATGTCTTTTAACACATCATCATTCAAGACTCATTTGTGCTGTTACAGTAAATGGCACCTGAGCTCATCTTCTTTGGTGTTCTGTGTACAAGGGTGAATTGTTGTAAGATGAATGCCCCTTCACCAGCATTCAATAAAAATTGTTTTGAGCTATATGAGACAGAACTCTGGATGTTGGTCCACCCTGCTTGTTTAGGCAGTACACTCTGGATGAACTGTCCATCTGCAGAAGTAAGGGAACTAGCTTGATCACAGGCAAGAACGACTTTAATGCCAGATGCACTACTCCAACATGTTTATATGGTAAGATCTACCAGTTGGGGACCACACACCTTGAGTTGTCAGAGTTCCCATGTGTGTACTTCAAGCTTCCAGGTAAGTATCTGCCACTACAATTTGAGAAGTAATCGGCAAATGAAACAGAATACCTGCCAGCAAGTTCTTTTTGGGACAGCACCACTTGAGGGATTGTAAGGCTCTGAAGCTATCTGTATCTTTTTGCCCCAATTTCCTAACTTCTGGAACCACTGATCTACAGAGACATTCCTTTAGAGGTCTCATATGTAGTCTTGTTAAACCCATGTGAAAAATACACAAGGCTACGGAATCCAGGAAAAAGGATACTTGTCGGACTGATAGATATTGTATCAGACGAAATTGAAGGCATTTCTGATGTAAAGACAGAAATCTCTCTTGCGAAAGATAGTATCTGATGTTGTGTCTAGATCTGCTCCCAAGCGTTGGATCAGTTGTGTAGGTGCAAAAGTTGATTTCTTGAAGTTGATATAAAGATCTTCTTGTGAAGAAGGTCTACTGTTAACTTGAGATCACACAAAAGTCTCTGACGTGATTCTGCCTTGACCAACCAATCATCCAGATATGTATAAATGAAGACACATTTTCTGCAAAGATCTACTACCCTGACTTTTGGAAAAGCTCTGAGAGACGATCCTAGTCCAAAAGGCATTACCATGAATTGAAATACCTGTAGCTGAGAAATGTAGCTCTGGTGTTTGAAGCAGACTGGTACATGGAAATAAGCATCTTGCAGATCCCAGGCAGATCCAGTCACCTTGATGGAGAAGTGGGAAAACTAGATTGAGTGCTAACACTCAACATATTTACTTCTTGACCTGTTGGATTGCTCTTTTCAGGGTTAAAATTGGACAAAACCTCTGTTTTAGTTCCATTTTGCTGTTTACAGATTAGAGAGAGTAGACCCCTTTGTTCCACTGATGTTTTGGTACTAGCACTATAGTATTCTTCAACAACCAGCTTGTTTCTTGATTCAACTGATCCAGCATACCCTTTCAGTGGTATTTATTTGCGGAGATTAAGAAGAAACCCTGATTTTGTAACTATTCTGTAAAATATCAAACACCCACAAATCAAATGTGATCTTTTGCAGAAGATTGCTAGAAATGCTCCTGCCCAGCAGAGTGCAAAATGCTGGTGGCATTGAGTGGAGTCAATATTTTGTGTGAGGGTTTCCAGGCAGCAGCTGAAGGCTCTTGACCATTCCATCTACCTCGAGAAGATTTCTGTCATTAAAAAGACTGTGTTTGTTGTAGCTGTTGTTGTTTCTGTTCTTGCAACTCTCTCTTCCAGAATGGAATAAATGTTGCTTGTTTCTGCTATAGCCACAAAACTTTTGGAAATTCTTCCCTCTTTTTCAACCCTACAGAGTTTAGGGTCTCAGCTTTGTTTCTTTCTTCATCTGCTTGTGACCCAATCAGTGAAGAGCTGTTAAAGGCAGCTCCAAGGGACGCTAGCATGGGTGAAGTTTGCAGAAGGTTCTGTGGCGCTCTACAAAAGTACACCTGAAAGTTGTCGTGAACCTAATTATGTGCGGTGCTTTGAGGTGGAGAGATCACCCACTCCCCAGTTAGATGACCAAAATCACCAAGTTTATACAAAAAAATTGGTTTCCCCAGCACACGCTAATGTCAACATGTATTACATAAATAACAGATATCAACAATTCTTGTCTTTCTTTGTATTTGTTAGGTTTATTCTCATATGTTCTTGTTTAGTTCTTTTATTTAGCCTCTTTTTAGCCAACACATGTTTTGTCGCCCATGGCAGGTGGCCGCGACTTCCTCAGGGCTGTTTCGTTGGTATGGTTAGTGTTATCTTTTAACCGGTTGTAATTCCGTCCCGGTTTCCCCAAATAGTTCCTTGTCTTCGTTAGTTTTTCTCTCCCAATCGTGTCAGTATTATCCCTTATTATTTGTTGTCATCCGTTTTACCACCTTCTGAGTCTTTGCTCGTGCAGCCTTCCGTCGTCCCAGCGTGTACGCTTTGACCAACCGGTTAAAAGATAACACTAACCAAACCTAACAAATACAAAGAAAGACAAGAATTGTTGATATCTGTTATTTATGTAATACATGTTGACATTAGCGTGTGCTGGGGCAGCTACAAGGGGGTGTGGCCGAGCTCACAAGATGGCAGACACATAGTTCTTGGACTCCCTGGTAGACCTGGTCCGGTTCAGCATTCTTCTAGCAATTTGGCCCGGTCGAAGCTTGCAAAGCCCAATTTGGGGGCCTGGGAGATGGAGCGTAATCCCCTGGAGTGCTTTCCAGTTGACGAGGTGCACACAGAGCGCATTCAAAAGTCGAAAGGGGCTGAACCGCCATAAAGTCACGCAGCCAGGGACAATGAACTGAGTGCTGGCTGCTGCCCTGCAACCTATCTCCCCGGGGGCCCTGCTGTATCCTGACACAGACCCTGGTGGGGGCAGTCTAGGTGGGACTCTGCCTGTGCACCATTCCTGGCTGCCTCTGAGTGGAGCCTAGTGATAGGCCCACATCCCAGTCATATTGGCAAATGGCGGCAGTGGTCTAGTCATTGAAGCCGCTTGAGCACGGCTGCCACCCATATCCAGCCACATCAGACTCTAAGGACGCTCAAAGGAGCGGGACTAGCACCACACATGCCCCGATGGATGATGCCCTCAGGGGTGCGCAAAGGAACGGCACCTGAAGATAAGCAATGGCTGCAATGGGGCCACAAGCGGTAAGCTGTGACCCCGTGCCCACAAGACCTGAGTCTTGCTGCTTAGAGGCTGCTGGTGAGCCCTCCTGTGCCCCGCTATCCTTAGGGTTGCATCCCTTGAGGGGGCCAGCAGACAGACTTTTCCACCTCTGTGGGGGATGAGGTTCACTGGTATAGCACCCCTCCAAGTACAATTGCTATAACTGGGTAACCCTGGTCCTTGGGGGCTGACTGGTGTTGCTGGGCCCCAATGAAGCTGGGCATCCTCGGGCCCCAGTTGGACCCTGTCCTCAAGATAGAAGCATGCTGGTACAAGCCCCTAGAACAGGGGTTCTGGGGACACTGAGGAGTTACCTCCGAATTGGACCTGCTTATAATCTGGGGGCTCCTTGACTGGACACCTGACTTACAACTTGAGGTTGTGCAGCTGTGAAGCAACCTTACACATGAGGCCTGGGACCCCTCAATGAAGTAAAGTTTTAAGCAATACAGAACCTTGTTGCTTCCTGGGTCAGGGCCACTGACTCTCAGTGGCAGTGTATGCAGTAGCTGGGGGCACCAGACTCCTACTGGAAGTCCCATTAAAGTTCTCTTGCTTGGCTTTTTCTTTTAAAGATGGTTTTGGCATTAAACCAGAGATGTCACTTTCTGAGCAGATGGATGAGGGGCAATCCAGATATTTCACTTCCTGTGCAGATGGATGATGGGAAATCCAGTGATGTCCCTTCCTTTGCTGCTGGATGATGGGAAATCCAGTGATGTTACTTCCTGTGCAGAGGGGTGCTGGGATCTCTTTAGGGTGCCGTGCTGGGGCTATGTAGGGTAGAGCCTACAGCTGGAGATGCACGACAACACAACACAGCAAAACACAACATAACATAATACAGTTCGACATCCCGGTCTCCCTTAAGCATTCATATTGTGGCAAACTGAATGGGTCGCTTTCTCCTATCTCCTGACCAAACGTGATCGGCCACCCGCAAGCATGTGTGAACATCTAAATTCCCTGCACCCAGATTGGGCTGCCCATGGCCAGCACTGACACCTCACAACTCGAGGTATCTGTTGCCCATTAAACTATTGCAACCAACTTATACATCCCTATAAATGTGCATGACTGTGTTAAGGATGCAACAAGAAAGACTCAAACATAAAAACTCTCATGCAGCAGACTTCCCAATGCAAACTGAAAGATGACAACTCCCCATTTTCAGACTGGAAATGTTGGCGGAATTCAAGGGGACCAAGCTCAGCCCATCTCTAGGGAGGTACTTCTGCAACATTTCCAGGAGCTTAAACAGGACATTAAAGTGATCAAGACTGATCTCCAGCATGATCTCGAGCCATACAAATAGAAGTTGGCGACCTGGGAGAGACAATAGCTCAAACATAGACATCCATGGACAAACAGGCAAAAGAAAGTGAAGCACTAAACAGTGAATCCTCCAACTTGAAGACCAACAAATTCTTGTAGAGGTGAAATGTGAGGACCATGAAAACAGAACCCACTGTAACAAAATCCTGATTTGGAGAGATACCCACCAGCGATTTGACCTGTCAAAATATCTCATGGACCTCTTTGAGGAAGTCCTCGAGAGAACTGACAGCATACTCTAATAAAACCTAGTGAAAAGTCCTAGTGAATAGAAGCCAACTTCACATCGCTGAATTAGATAAAGCCAACTATATTCTCAGTTGGCTCGGGCGTGCATCCACTAGGGAGGAAGCAAACCAGTCTACAAACTACGAGCACATCAAGTGCTCAGATATATTGGTACGGTCAAAGATTCCTCCAGAACCACCCATAACATTACTGAGGGTAGGCTCCAAGCCTTCCAAACCTTCTTCCAAACTTTATACACAGCTAATTATAGCTCCAGGAGGCACATACCAGTTATCTAAACTCAGATACTCTTCTCAAACTCCAATCTTCAGCCACACAAGAGGAACTCACCATAGCAGCAGAGGTTCTGGGAGCCATTAGACACCTCAAGCCTTTTAAATTCCCAAGCCCAGATGGGTTCAGTACACGTTTCCATAACCGCTTTGCTCCCCAATTCCTTCCTGCTTTAACTGTGCTTTTTAATGACTAGAACTTGGGTAAAGGTGCCTTCCCAAGTATGACTGGCCTGTATCAAATTGACTCCCAAGCCAGGCAAAAACCTGACTCTCTGCTCGTTCTACTGGCAAATCTCCTTCCTTAATCTAGACCTCAAGATCTTTGCTTAAGTTCTACCAGGCCACCCAGATAACTTGCTGCCCAACCATATTCACCTAGACCAGGGAGGCTCCATCCTTTATTTTATTGGTATTAGCTGGATTCTATGTCCGTTAGCTCGCTCATCCTGATAGAAATACTGATTTGTTTTTATTGAATTGTTCGATTTTTAAAAAGAGCACTTTGTCACTTTGTTGGGGGGAATATTGCAAATTGAATTGAATATGTTTTTTAACTAGTAACAGTTGCCACTTTTACAACTTTTAAAATACGATCCTACCCGATCCAGAGAACTTGCACCTCTCTGGGCGGGTAACGGGGACGGCATTCACTGCTGGACTTCCGCTTGTCCTCCAGTGTTTCCGCCTGCTCAGGGGAAGGTTACCGCTCTAGTTGCAGAGCCGGAAGGGGGATAAAAGCACGGCCGCAAGCGGATGCTGGGACTGCTTATTTTATTGGTATTAGCTGGATTCTATGTCCGTTAGCTCGCACATCCTTATAGAAATACTGATTTGTTTTTATTGAATTGTTCGATTTTTAAAAAGAGCACTTTGTCACTTTGTTGGGGGGAATATTGCAAATTGAATTGAATATGTTTTTTAACTAGTAACAGTTGCCACTTTTACAACTTTTAAAATACGATCCTACCCGATCCAGATAACTTGCACCTCTCTGGGCGGGTAACGGGGACGGCATTCACTGCTGGACTTCCGCTTGTCCTCCAGTGTTTTCGCCTGCTCAGGGGAAGGTTACCGCTCTAGTTGCAGAGCCGGAAGGGGGATAAAAGCACGGCCGCAATGCAAGCCCGTCTGCGCCCGTCCGCGCCTGGCCCGTGCCTAGGGTCAAGGATGCTGCCGGCTTAAGAGCACCCCTGGCTTCTTCCAGGATAACATATACCAGAGAAGATCTTCAAGCTCTTAATAAGAGCGGGAGCGGCTGTCAGAAAGCCGATGTTAGCCCGTGCATTTTGATGACCGGTTTTCAGTGCAAGGAGTGTTGTGTCGCATTTCAGCCCCCTAGGCTATTACAAACATCACTCAGCACCTTTCAAGCGCCATACACAGTGGTTGAGATGAGGAAAGTGGCAGGTACACTTATCAATGCGCGCTCGCTCTGTAAACATGCCACTGAGTTTGCCTTGTTCGTAGAGACACACGCTGTCGACATTGCTTTTATTACTGAAACATGGGGGGAAGCCTCCTCAGACCCGGATTTAGCCATGGCGGTCCCAGCTGGGTACACACTGTTTAGACAAGACCGTGTCGGCAAAAGAGGGGGGGGGCTGGCTGTAATATTCCGTAGTGTATGGAAAGGAACTTTTACTTCGCAAAACAATGGGCCAACCATGGAATCCCTACAGTTTAAAATTTTAATAGATAACCATTACACTTTCAATGGGATGTTAAGTTATCGGCCCCCTGGTCCCTGGGCTGAGTTTTTGAAGGATATTAGTAGCTCCCTGGATGTTATATCCCAATCATCCGACTTCACACTTATGGGTGATTTCAACTTACATCTTGAGGACTTACTGGATAGAGATGCAGTGCAATTTATTGATATTGCAAACAGCCTTGGCCTTGTGCAGAAGGTGCCTGGCAGTACGCACTCTGGAGGACACTTACTTGATGGAGTGTTCACCAGTAATAAGTCATTACAATGTTTTCCATCGCTACCGCTGGTGTGGTCAGACCATAAAGCTGTCATGTTTTCACTTTTGTTTCAAAAAGTACAGGTAGATAAATCAAAAAATAAACAACGAAAAAATGTACGGCCTTGGAATAAGATGGTGGCTGACACTTTTGAAAAGTCCTTATCTCAGAATACTCTAAACGTTATAGAAGATCCGCATAAGGCAGCAGATGCATTTGATGAATGGCTTAGGAAGTCAATAGATCAGGTGTTACCAGCTAAATGTATATTTTGCCATAGGGCGAGACCCTCCGAACCCTGGTATTCAGAACACCTCAGGCTACATAAACAAAAATGTCGCCGTTTAGAGAGGAAGTGGAGATCCGCTTACGATGCAAAGGACAGAACTGTCTACAAACAAGCTTTGCTGGAATATAAAAAATTGGTGCAGGAGGAAAAAACTTGTTATTTTACCACAGCCATTTTAACTGCTAAACATTCCTCGAAGGAACTTTTTCCACAGTAAAAAAGTTGGCCAAATGCCCCGAGGTAACAGAATCACCTCAAAATCAGGTTTTCTGTAATACCTTGGCCATATTTTTCCAAGATAAATTTAAGGCAGTCTACAGTGGTTTTTCCAATCTCCCAAGGAAACTCATAGCCGCATGGGAAGTTAGCTGCATCTGGTGTATTCAGCGAAATTCCCTCAGTCCCTCTAGCCCTCAGTGACTCCCCAGAATTCTTGTCTTTTCCGTCATTGACTACTGAAGAGGTTATCAACCTTTTGCAGGTCACTAAATCTGGTTCCCCAATGGACCCTTGCCCCCCTAAAATTTTCCATCTTTTACCAGAACTATTCGCCCAACAGTTATCTCCTATTTTTAATCAAATGTTTTTGTCGGGCATATTTCCCACAAGCTGGAAACTGGTGTCTGTTCTCCCCCTGTTGAAGAAGCTAAATTTGGAGGGGGCAGATCCTAATAATTATCATCCAATTTCCAGACTTCCTCTGCCTGCTAAGATGGTAGAGAAAGCCATGAATGGCGCTCTATCAGAATATATAGAGAAGCACGCTTTCTTGGATGCAACCCAGTTTGGGTTCAGAAAGCATCATAGCACCGAATTAGCACTGATCACAGCTTCCGAATTGATTAGGAAGACCGTTGATGCAGGAGGCAATGCAGCACTTGTGCTGCTTGACCTCTCTGCTGCATTCGATACGGTGAACCATCTAAAATTACTGGAAGTCTTGAAGGGGATCGGTATTAAAGAGAAAGCGTTTGCTTTACTTGCATCTTTTTTATCTGATCGGGAACAATTTGTGGCTCTTGGTGAGTTTAAGTCACCAAATTTTACATTGCCATGCGGAGTGCCCCAGGGGTCGTCGTTAAGCCCGACCCTTTTTAACATATACGTCGCGCCACTGGCAAGGCTAATTAGGTCTCTGGGTTTCTCGGCTATTTCATATGCCGATGACACCCAGATTGTTGTCTCTGTGACTGGCTCCCCTGATGACACTGCTGTACAGTTTCACACCTGTCTTCGTCAGGTTGGGGATTGGATGGCCGCTAATTCCTTGAAACTGAACTCCAGTAAGACTGAAGTCCTACTTTTTGGCGGCCATACTAATTTCTGGTGCCCTGCCTTGTGGCCGTCAGAATTGGGCCTATTACCAACGCCCACAAATAAGGTGAGAAACTTGGGAGTCATATTTGAATGATGCTTTCGTTTGAAAATCATGTCAATCAGGTCACAGCTCTTTCTCTTTTCACACTAAAATTGCTGAGAAGGATTCTTCCATTCATCCCGGTTGAACTGCGGAAGTTAGTGGTTGCGGCTCTGGTGCTATCAAGAGCTGACTATTGTAATGGCTTATTTATCAACCTTCGGAAGAAATGCCTGTCCAAATTACAGATTGTGCAAAACGCCGCTGCACGTCTTCTGCTGAATATCCCAAGACATAAATCTGTCTTACAAGTGCTTAAGGAATTACACTGCTTGCCAGTAAGGAGGAGGGTTGAGTTTAAGGCTCTTTGCATTGCGTTTAAGGCCATGCATGATATTGGGCTGGGCTTTTTTAAACATAATCTACAGCCTTATGTACCTGTTCGCAATCTTCGTTCTTCCTATTCCCACAACCTGACAATTCCCAGGTTTAAAAAATCTTCCTGGGGTGGAAGAAGTTTTCTGGTCGGTACGACCAGACTTTGGAACGCCCTTCCTTTAAGGTTAAAACAAGAAACACACCTGCTGGCCTTTAGGAAGGCCTTGAAGACCTGGTTATTTAACCTCTGACGGGGCCATGAATCGTCCAGTTAATTTCAGTTGATAAGCTAGCGCCTTGACACCTTCGGGTGAATGTTCGCTCTTTATAAGTTGCCTTTTCATTTCTTTTCATCAAGCAACAATCAACAAGACTTATTGACATTGCAAAGAAAATGGTAAGGCTGCCATTCGACGCTAAAAAGCTTTTGACAGGGTGGACTGGGCAATGATGTTCTAACCCTTGCCTAAATTTGGCTTTGGGCTAAGGATTCTTGGCTGGATTACCGCTCTCTACTGTGACCCCAAGGTGAGAGTCAGGGTTAATGTCCACACTTTGGCCCGAAAACACATACGCAGACATACTCGTTAGGGCTGCCCCCCTTTCCCACTTCTCAGGGCCCCTACTGCAAACAATTAGAGACTATTCCTGGGCACGTGGCATCTCATTCTGTCAAGACACTTTCAAATTGTCCTCCTTCGGAGACGATATTCCCCTTACTCTTAACAAAGACCGATAATCACTTCATGCTTCTACTGCGTCTGAGAGTCTGGTCTTGAATGGTGGGTGGGGATGGGGGGCCTTGGTCGAACTACTGCAGCTTGAGTCTTCATTCAGATGGTCGTCAATGCCTTTAAATATCTGGGGATTCAGCTGACACCTAACCTTGTGGCAGAAACAATTTAAAACTTCTTCTCTGTGAGTTAAAATCTCACAGAGAGACATACCCATGAGAGTGCATGGAAAAATAATGCACTCTCATGGGTATGTCGAATAGCCAAGTTCATAATCACATTACTGCCCGTATTCTTGCCTTTTTCAGATCATGCCCCTATTCTTTGAGGCAGTAATTTATCTATCGTCTACAGGCGCCTGCATGACCTACATGTGTCAGAGCAAACATTCAAAACTCGCCGCTAAAATGGGCACTACGCACCTGAGGGGGGGGGACTGGGTGTATCGCACTTGCTGAGCTACAACCAAGCCTCCTGGCTGCGCTATATGATTGAATGGTTTAAAGGGGACCCAGATAAGCAATGGGGCTTGTGGACCAGAACCTGGCTGCTAGACCGCTAGGGGAGGTACAAGGTGTCAATAAGTAATTAAGAATATGAACGGTTGGCTCCTCTATCTTTCCTCAATCAATAGGGCTACACTTTGGGTCTGGGAGTCTATCACACGCAGTAGGGGCTCAATACTTTCCCCTCCCCTCTTACAACAATTATAGGTCTCTTGATGTAAAGAGATTCTTCGACATTGACACAGAGTATTCAGATCCTCTTGAGGCTGAAGCATAGGAACACCTTGACATTGAATGTTTTGAAAAGTAATAATGCCTTGAAGGGCCCCTCAAAGTCAAGTGCCTCGATGACAACTGTCTCGATGTCGGCTTGGAACAGGAATGCTGGTGACCTCAAGAAGCTGCCCTATCACCTTGTGAAGTGGTAGAAGTAGTGTCATGAGAGGTGGGGGGGTGGAGGGCACAGCCCTTCTCATTCCCGAGGCAAAAGAAGCTGTAGCAGAAAAGGTCCTCTTTCTAAGTTTGCCTTACTGTAGCCATGAGGCACCCCCCTCTCTGTCCCTCAACCGCCTGTATAACAATTTTCTACAAATGTCGTAGTCTTCCATGGAATAAGTGTCAGGAAGACCCACTATACACATATTATGGTTGTCTTTCCTAGACATCTTCCTACCGCAGACTGGACATTTGTCAAACAAAACAAGCATGGCTGTCAAAAGACAGTAAAGGTGAACAAGCTAGAGGAAAATCTGCAAAAATTGCTTAATTCCCAAATGAAAAGGTAACCGAAAAGGTAGAAAATGCCCAAAAACAACAATCAACAGCAAAGACACACCAAACATATAGTGTTTCAAGCCAAACATAGCCTTGATAAAAGGCAGAAAATGTTTGGGATCTTTCTTTCAGGATGGGAAAAAACAAACTGTCTAAGTGTTTCCCTGCAGGGCATGAAGGGATAGGGCAGCTTTAAGGAAGTATTAAAGTGTAGGGTCACAGTTTCATTGCTTTGCTTAGTATAGGATTAAAAAACCATTTTCAGCTTTTTATTTTTAAAATGTAATGCAATGCAGCGTTTTCCACCAAATCTGCTTTTTGTGTTTCAATTTGGCTAACTAGATGTTTAAAACAACAGTACATGATGTCTAATTGTGTATTTTGAATGGAAAATATATATATTTGTGAAGTGTTCTGGGATCTTGTACACATGCTGAAAATATTCTGCATTTTATGAATACTCGAGAAAATCCCATAGTGAAGGACTAGGAGCCAGACCAGATATATGAAAGAACATCCGTTTTAAAAATCTGCATTTGAGAGTTTGTGGAGTCTTCAAAAAGCTGGCCGAAGGAAGAGGTTACACAGATCTGAAGTTGTCCTACGTGGCATGTATATCTCATACAGTCTAGTTATTTTGCATCGTGGGACTTGCAGTCCTGCATTTATAAAGGAAACACATACATAAAACCAAGTGTGCATACTTGTCAATATGCTACTGTGAAGGTGGTGGAAAGATGCACATGGATTTGTGACCGAATAATTACCAGTCTCTATATATGTAACTAAATAGAACAGAAACAGGGCTCTTTTCCAAACGTGGTATAGCATTATAATGTTGCCAACCTCTGTTACATACCAAACGAAAGTAGTTTACCATTGCGTTTATAATACAATAACCTCTCAACCTGTCTAACATTGGGAATATATTTTTTCTTTCAGCAGTCTGAGGTTTCCTTTCTATGGAGTTTACCTTTTTTTGGTATCAATATCCTTAATCCTGCTGGCTGGGTTCCTTGTGGAATTAGCTAATTTTGAGAGTCAATGTTATCCACAATATCATCTCTCTCTTAGACCTACTCTTTTGCTGTGGGCCCTCAGGAAAAACCCTGACATTCATTTGCTAATTACACGATTCAATATGGTCGGTTACTCTAGGCAGGGGATTTTTAAACCACATTTGATACATTTTTCCAATACAGTAGGTGCAGACAGAAAAGCTACCGTATCATAGGATCCATCCTATTAGCCAGTTGTCATGTATCTCCTATAGCAAGCATTGGCATCTATTTCTGTGCAGGTTCTAAATGCATGTTACTTTAGACTCCTCTGCTTCTTTCTCGAAAGAACTATTAAAAAAATGCATTCATTTCATATCTGATTATTGCTCTCTCCACTTCCAGTTCAGAATGTGCAAGTAATTTTGTTTAGGAACAACAGGGACTAATATTCTTATCTAATTATCTTCTATCAGCAAATCTGAAGCATATTGGTTGTTTGTTGAACAGTGTCAAAAAAAAAAAAAAAATCTCTAGCACAATAACAGCAGGAAAAACAATATCAGTTCCCTGAGCCTATCATCCATCCATTCTTCTCACTCCAGGTAAATGAACCATTTTATTCCACACTACAAACCTCTGCTCTGTATGTTGACACAAAACATAGGAGAATAAAGAAGTCTGGGACTGATTCACAAAAATAACTTACACTTTTGAGTAACTTACATTTTTGAGTAAGTTTAATACTTTTTGGCTATTTACAAAATTAGACTGTAAAATTACTACAAAAGTACAGGTCTCCAGTCCCTCAGTCAAAGGGGTGAAGTCAGAATAAACTTAATTTACGACTGTATAATTACTACATGTAAGTTACAACTATATTTTACGTCTGGCAGAATGGCCACCGAACTCCAACCAGAGACTCTGCACTCAGAACAGAGACTCCACATGGAAGCGAATACGAGACATCCGCACATGTGGCAGAACTTCTGCACATGGAGCACTCCGTATGGGAGTGAATAGGAGACCTGTATATGGTAGCCAATTTGAAAATGATATACACATGAAAGCAATCAGGCACACCTAACACACATTCAAGTACAACTACATACATACTGCCTACAATCTAGCATCTGTTTTTTTCCTCTGCAGCATTTGGCTTTACCATGCTCCCTAGCCTGCTATATGAGATGCCTCTTCCAGAAAACACTAAGCTGGTGCCAGGTTATATTTACCTCCATTCTCTCCCTAACTATGTTTCCCTGTTTCATGTATAAATAGGTAAGACAGCCCATGTTTTCTTTTTTGTATTATGAAACTTGTAGTTCTGACTTTAAATATGATTAAAAAACACTACAAGTCCCAGAATTCTAAGTAAAAAACTGGGAATAGCTAAGCTAGTCATGCATAGACCTTCAAAATTTGCCAGCTTTGACCCTATCTCTCTAAAACTACACTTACAACTAAACATCCATCTCTATCCTTCACTCAATACCTGCACTGCTTATTTCACGCTCTATCTGTCTATCTATCTATACTTATGCATATATATATATGTGTATATATGCGGGTCCGCGGCTGCTTTATTGGGGCAGCTAACTGTGGGACAGGAGGTGCCTGTTATATGCAGGGGTGCAGGCGCGAACATCGGCAATCCTTTTAAAGACATTTTTGAATGTGAGTGCCGGCGGCGACCCTCTTGGGTTTTACTGAACCACCAGTCCCAGGAAGCATTGCTTCATGTGGTTCACCTGAGCATAATTGTTACGGAGATTTACTGGTGGTTGCCGCACGCCGTCACATCACATGGTCTGCCACTGAAGAGGGCGTTGGCCCGAAACGCGTCTGGCAGGAAACCAAAAAAGGACTTTGTTCATGGTGTGTGCCCTTGCTTTGGCGTAATTTCCACCCGGGAGTGCATCCCACCTAGGGGCAACTCTTTTTGCATTTTGTATAGCGGCCAGCCCGGTCGCGGGATTGCACCACCGCGAAACACTTGAGGGTCCGCGGCTGCTTTATTGGGGCAGCTAACTGTGGAACAGGAGGTGCCTGTTATATGCAGGGGTGCCGGCGCGAATATCGGCAATCCTTTTAAAGACATTTTTGAATGTGAGTCCGTCGGCGACCCACTTGGGTTTTACTGAACCACCAGTCCCAGGAAGCATTGCTTCAGGTGGTTCACCTGAGCATAATTATTACGGGGATTTACTGGTGGTTGCCGCACGCCGTCACGTCACATGGTCTGCCACTGAAGAGGGCATTGGCCCGAAACGCGTCTGGCAGGAAACCAAAAAGGACTTTTTCATGGCGTGTGCCCTTGCTTTGGCGTAATTTCCACCTGGGAGTGCATCCCACCTAGGGGCAACTCTTTTTGCATTGTGTATATATATATATATGTATATATGTGTATACACATATATTATCTACTGGCGGTCGCCAGTAGATAGTTATAGTTAGGACCTATTTTCCATAGGAAATCCGCGACATTCTATTTGAAATAACTCTTGCGTCGGTTGACGAATCTTCGCGAAATTTTCAAACTGTATGGCCCGCTCCGGTCCGCTCCTACCCTGAAAGTCTCAGGGTGATTCGTCAAGCGGGGGCCGAGAAAAAAGGGGGGTCCCAAAACGTGTTTTCCCCATTCATTTTCCCATAGGAAACTTTAGACACGGCTACAGCCCGAACTGCTGAACGGAATTACACCAAATTTGGCAAAGAGGTAGTTCTTGGTTCAGAAAGAACCCTTTTTGTTAAATGGTGTAAATCCGTTCAGTAGTTGCGGAGAAATTAAAAAAATAAGAGTCAAAAAATCAATTTCCCATAGGAAACTTTAGACACGGCTACAGCCCGAACTGCTGAACGGAATTACACCAAATTTGGCAAAGAGGTAGTTCTTGGTTCAGAAAGAACCCTTTTTGTTAAATGGTGTAAATCCGTTCAGTAGTTGCTGAGAAAATCAAAAGTAAAAGTACATATATATCTATGGCCGCGTCGGATTCGCGCACCCTCCCGATCACGAGCTGTCTGCTAATTGGCTGTCAACACTCCAAACCAGGAAGTGTTGGCAGCCATCTTGTTCCTCTGTAGAACAGAGGAACAAGAAAGCAGTAAAAAAAGTGCGCAAAACGCACAAAGGGGGCAGGGTAGAAACACCCTGACCCCTAGGTCTGCTCAGGGGTCCCACAAGGACCCCTGGGCAGAAAAAGCATTTTTTTTTTTTTTAAATCGGCAGGATGCGCTCAGGGAGCGCGAATCCTGCCGAAAAAAATCGAAGAGCGGTCTCCCGCGCTTCGATTGTATTTTGCCCCCGGGTGGCCCAAGTCCCGGGGGCATGGTGGGGGGGTTAAATTTATGTATGGGGGGCCTCAAAGGGCCCCCAAGCCTCAGGGACCGCCACCCCCGGGGCTTTCTTTTAAAATGGTGCGGGAGGGCTCTGAGCCCTCCCGCAGCCCCGAGGACCACCACCTCCCCGGGGCTTCTTTTTTTTTTACTTTTTCCTGTGTGGGGGGGGCTCAAGCCCCCACACGCCCGGAGACCGCCACCTCCCGGGGCACTAACAAATTAAAATGGGGGTCCGTTTTGGACCCCGAAGCCCGGGGACCACCACCTCCCCGGGGCTTTGCTGATGTGGGGAGGGGGACCGCGCGGCTCCCCTCCTGGAGCCTGTGGTGGCCCTGGGAACCGCCACCCCCCAGGGCCGGCTCCTGCAGTGTCCCGGGGTGCCTACCCCCGGGACACTGCTGTTTGCAATGACAGGACGGGAGCCTCGCGGCTCCCGTCCTGTCATTGCAAACTGCTTTGGATATTGGAAGAGAGAGCAGGGAAACCTGCTCTCGCTTCCAATATCCAGAGACAATTGCTTTTCCACACGGGGAGCAGCATGTTAGCTGCTCCCCGTGTGGAAAGCAATGCCGGCTCCCTTAGGACACGGGGAGCCGGCGGGACTGTGGGGGTTTGGGGACCCCCACAGTCCCCAACGAGAGGCCAGGCCCGGGGGATGGGGACCCCGGGGCCATAAGTGAGCCCGGGAGGGGGCCACGCGGCCCCCTCCCCAGAAATAAGTAAAAAAAAAAAAAGAAAAGGCCTGCCCCGGGGGATGGGGTTCCCGGGGCAAAAGGAGGCCTGAGGAGGGGGGCCACAGGCCCCCCTCCTTAAAAATTAAAGAAAAAGTGTAGCCATGCCCCGGGGGATGGGGTCCCCGGGGCAGGATTCGGCCAGGGGAGGGGGGCCACGCGGCCCCCTTCCCGTTTAATTGAAAAAAAAAAAAAAAAGGGGGTAAGGCCCTGGGGGATGGGGTCCCCAGGGCCCAAAAATAGGAAAAAGGAAGGGGGGCCACACAGCCCCCCTTCAGGGAAAAAAAAACAAAAAAAAAACGATCGGGCCACAGGCCCCGCCCTCTTCCTTCACCACTCTGCAAACGCGCCCCTGGCGCGTTTGCAGATGGGGAAGTAATTCCACTTCAATACTGGGGGTCCCTGGGGGCCAACTAGCCCACCAGGAACCTCCAGTATGCGCCAGGAGCTGCGTTGCAGAGAGGTGTACAGAGGCCACGCCCCTTTATACACCTCTCTGCAACGCAGCTCTGTGGCGCTTTTTGGATATACCTGTTGGGCTAGTTGGCCCCCAGGGACCCTCAGGATTCAAGGGAGTTAATCCCCCGACTTAAAACGCGCCACGGGGCGCGTTTGCACAGTGGTGAAGGGAGGGCGGGGCTTCAGGTGACATGTGTGCAAACAGGCCCCGTGGCGCGTTTTAAGATGGGGAATTAAATCCCCTTCAATCCTGAGGGTCCCTGGGGGCCAACTAGCCCAACAGGTACATCCAGAAAGCGCCACAGAGCTGCGTTGCAGAGAGGTGTAAAAAGGGTGTGGCCTCTCTACACGTCTCTGCAACACAGCCCCTGGCGCATACTGGAGGTTCCTGGTGGGCTAGTTGGCCCCTAGGGACCCTCATGATTCAAGGGGACTTAATCCCCCAACTTAAAACGCGCCACGGGGCGCGTTTGCACAGATGTCACCTCAGGCCCCGCCCCTACCTTCACCATTGTGCAAATATTCCTCTAAAATCTGCCGAACTACGAATTCGGATTTACTCACCTGTTATCAGGAGAGACCTCAGTGCTGCATCTTTCAGCCCAGTACTAATCCTGAAAAGTAATTTTAACCGTACTTACCAGTAACTTGAATTTCCTTCCATAGGATATCATTGCCTGCTTTTTGCTGAAAAAGTTTCTAAGTGTTGATTTTTGAAACATACAAATATTCCTCTAAAATCAGCCGAAATACGAATTCCGATTTACTCACCTGTTATCAGGAGAGACCTCAGTGCTGTATCTTTCAGCCCAGTACTGGTCCTGAAAAGTAATTTTAACCGTACTTACCAGTAACTTGAATTTCCTTCCATAGGATATCATTGCCTGCTTTTTGCTGAAAAAGTTTCTAAGTGTTGATTTTTGAAACATACAAATATTCCTCTAAAATCAGCCGAAATACGAATTCCGATTTACTCACCTGTTATCAGGAGAGACCTCAGTGCTGTATCTTTCAGCCCAGTACTGGTCCTGAAAAGTAATTTTAACCGTACTTACCAGTAACTTGAATTTCCTTCCATAGGCTAACATTGACTGGTTTCACTTGGAAATTCTTCTAAGTGTGGAGTTTTGGAACTTTAAAATATTCCTCTAAAATCAGCCGAAATACGAAATCCGATTTACTCACCTGTTATCAGGAGAGACCTCAGTGCTGTATCTTTCAGCCCAGTACTGGTCCTGAAAAGTAATTTTAACCGTACTTACCAGTAACTTGAATTTCCTTCCATTGGATATCATTGCCTGCTTTTTGCTGAAAAAGTTTCTAAGTGTTGATTTTTGAAACATACAAATATTCCTCTAAAATCAGCCGAAATACGAATTCCGATTTACTCACCTGTTATCAGGAGAGACCTCAGTGCTGTATCTTTCAGCCCAGTACTGGTCCTGAAAAGTAATTTTAACCGTACTTACCAGTAACTTGAATTTCCTTCCATAGGCTAACATTGACTGGTTTCACTTGGAAATTCTTCTAAGTGTGGAGTTTTGGAACTTTAAAATATTCCTCTAAAATCAGCCGAAATACAAATTCCGATTTACTCACCTGTTATCAGGAGAGACCTCAGTGCTGCATCTTTCAGCCCAGTACTGACCCTGAAAAGTAATTTTAACCGTACTTACCAGTAACTTATATTTTCTTCCATAGGAATCCATTGTCTGGTTTTCAGCTGAAAAGTTTCAAAGTGTCGATTTTCACAACCTACAAATATTCCTTAAAAATCGCCTGTATGACTTAAACGCATTCTTTCAACTGTTTACAGGAGATGCACCAGTGCTGGATCCAGGATCCAACACTGAGTAAGAAAAAGTAACGATAACAGTTTTTACCTGCTAAGTGAATTTCCTTCCATAGGATAACATTGGTGATTCTATGAGAAAAAGTTTCTGTCAACTTTTAAAATACAATAATATTCCTTAAAAATCACTACTGTAACCAAAACGCTTTTACTCAACTGTTTACAGGAGATGTCCCAGGACTGAATCTAGGATCCAGTCCTGTGGTTAGAAAAAGTAATCCATAAAGTAACTAATTGCATTTAACTAGAAATTCACATTGAGCTGAATGTTGCATTGTGTTTGAAAATGTGTTGCCCATTGCAACAACTGTAACTACTGTACTTAAAAGTCTATTGCCTATGTGCAAAGTATTTAAACTAGTAATTCATTCTGAGAAAGTATTTTTGTAATGTATAATGTAATTACAATGTAATTTAAAAAATAAAATATGTAAAAAAAAATGTTTCTAAAAATGTAGTAAATCAGTATGAAAAAAATAAATATAACAATTAATACATTTAAAAATTGTCATTTACAAAACCTTTGAAATTCACTGAAAAAACCGTAGGTTTCAGACATGTTATAGTTAGGAATTAGCATTTAAAAAACCTTTGAAATTCACTGAAAAAACCATAGGTTTCAGACACGTTATAGTTAGAAATTAGCATTTAAAAAACCTTTAAAATTCACTGAAAAAACCATAGGTTTCAGGCACGTTATAGTTAGAAATTTGCATTTAAAAAACCTTAGAAATTCACTGAAAAAACCATAAGGTTTTAGGGACAGTTATAGTTAGTTGGACATTGCACTCGTACAAAACCCGTGAAATTCCCCCGTTATAGTTAGTTCAGGTAACTATAACTCGCGCCCCCGCAATGCACTGCTGATGACGTCACATATTACATCACTCATGACATGGTCAGTGACATCACTGATGACATCACTGATGACATCTCAAATGACATCACTGATGACATCACTGATGACATCATCCATGTGAGAATTTAATGCATCTTCTCACACCCTAATATAAGTTTTGAAACACCCACTCTAAATTACAGACTGCCATTCTCAAAACCATACACACTCCAATACCAATAAGTACATACCCACTCACTGATTCTTAGGTCTACACACACACATCTACTCACTCACCCGTACAGTCACTCATACTTACAGTCACTCAGTACAGGACTATCATATGCACTCATACACCTATATAAACACTCACACAACGCAACTCATCCATAGAGGTATTCACACACCTAGTCAGTCATGCAAATAATTAATCACACTCCAATTTACTCACCTATACAGTTATACACACCAGCTCACTTACTCATAAAAATACTAGCACATTCTTACGCTCCTATGCAATCACTGATGCAAGCACACACTCATCCATATAGCCACTCTCACAATCACACACTCTCACTTATAGCCATTTATATACTCCAACACACATACATACTGCCTTTCACATATGTAGTTACTCACACATGTACCACTGAGATATACATTCAATCACTAACACACCCATACACACACTCACCCACCCATACAGTCCATCACAGACGCACTCTTGAAACCATGCACCCAGTGAATCACCCACTCACACATCTATGCACAGAGTCACACACACCCCACCCACACAAACACTGAGGCACCCATACAGATACTCAGAGAACCAATCCATAACCCATATAGACACTCATTTAGCTAGTCAGAAACCCATGCAGTTGCTTACACAACAACAGACAAACGGATACAGACATTCACACAGTTTAGTCACTCACCCATGCATCCAGTAAGATACGTTTAATCACTCACTTATAGACTCAGTCACGCACCTACTAAATCATCCATTCAGGCGCTTCTACACCCACTCATTCTTCAATACGCCTTTCCTTAAATATATTAAACATATTTAAACTTTACAGAAACACACAGTCACTGGATGATGTCATCAGTGATGTCATCAGTGATGTCATTTGAGATGTCATCAGTGATGTCATCAGTGATGTCACTGACCATGTCATGAGTGATGTAATATGTGACGTCATCAGCAGTGCATTGCGGGGCGCGAGTTATAGTTACCTGAACTAACTATAACGGGGGAATTTCACGGGTTTTGTACGAGTGCAATGTCCAACTAACTGTAACTGTCTCTAAAACCTTATGGTTTTTTCAGTGAATTTCTAAGGTTTTTTAAATGCAAATTTCTAACTATAACGTGCCTGAAACCTATGGTTTTTTCAGTGAATTTTAAAGGTTTTTTAAATGCTAATTTCTAACTATAACGTGTCTGAAACCTATGGTTTTTTCAGTGAATATATATATATATATGTATACACATATATACATATATATATATATATATATATATATCCACAAATTCTCCCGACAAAGGAAATTGGGTCGCACTCACAGCAGGTTTTGCATAATTCCTTATTCCATTATTTTATTTCTGTTTCAAGGTGAAAGCAACATCGACGCGTTTCGGTCTCCACTGAGACCAAGAACGAAACGCGTCTTGAATGCAAAACACCTACAAAGATCTCTATGTACCTATGCTAACAAGATAACATACAGACTATAAGGGTTAGTTTTAGCTTGTTTTTACAAACGCTACACAGAAATGTCAATAATTATTTTGGCATGTCTTTAAAGTGGATTCAAAGCTAACCTTGTCATGAATACTGGTAGATTAATGTCTGCTAATGCTTATTTTTTTTTAAGTTAATATGCGCTGTTTTTTTGTCCCATCCACCACCTGCCACAACAGTGACTTCTGCACTCACACACCAGGACTGGCACCACACTGCATACGGATGGTAGACACTGGTAAGTTCTATATCAGCTGTTTTTCCTAAGGCTTTAATATCTTGCTTTATTACTGATAGCAGGTGTATGTCTTTTATCACACATCCCTTTTGTTAACATGCTTAATATGTCAGGCTATTGTTTAGTACTGATTTTCAAATTGTTCCAGAATTTTGGCAATGTAGGAGTTACTATAAGTTACGTTAGGCCTTATTCAAGGTAGCCCAATATTATTTGTTGTGTAAATGAGTAGTAAAAGTATGTACCTAGCATCTCCTTGTTTGACTTACAATGACTTACTCCCCTATGTTTGTCTATCTCTCCTGTCAGCTTTTGCCATACAATGGCCCCTGGTGTCAACCTTAACAAAAATCTTCTAGGACAACAGGGGACACCCTGGCAGCAGCAATTAGGCCTTCCAACATCCAACCATCAGGTAAGTCTGGGAAAGTCACAAGACTGCGATCTGCCGAATTTGGGGATTCCTTAAGCTTTTGTAATTTCTTTGGTGATTAGGGAAGTGATTTTTAAATGGAACTAGAGTGTCTGTACGGCTTGGGCTGAAAGGAGGGATTGTTAAGGAAATTGTTACTTTTTTAATAGTTTGGGGTTTTTAACTGAAAGGCACTGAGCACTTTGTGTGGCACACTCTCTGGTCTGCGTCCTAATTGTCGAAGGGAGCATGCTTTCAGGTCGTACTGAGGTCGACCATTTTGTCTCATTTGGTGATGCCAGTCAGGGCCGCCATTTTCAGAGGGTTGATGGTCTAGTCTTTCACTAGATGCATCCAGCACCCTTTAAAGTCAGGGGCGGTGTGCGAACCCACCACAGGCGCGCCACTGGTGTGCCAAAGGCAAGCCCGTCTGCACCCGACCACATAAAGTGCCAGCCACGCTTCTGGGGAGAGGACCGGGCCAAAAATACATCACCAGGTGTGATGCAAGTGTTGAAATTACACACATACACATGCACCACACACACACACACCCACATATATGTGTATATATACATATTTATAACATGTCCAAAGAGTAAAGAATGCATACTTAGGACCTGGACAAAGTTGAGGTGTGTGGTTTAATCCACAATTCCACTACGCGTTCGGACTGCAAAGCAGTCTTGATTACATGAGTTTGCACCCATGATGAGTGCCAGTACATATATCACAAAAAATACTCCTATAGACTAACTAATGGTTAACATAAAAACTGTGTTGCCTAAATACGATAGGGAGGTGTCTATGTGAAGATCTAGAACTGCAGACACCCAGGGGTGCGCAAGGAAGCAATTCCTTTTTGTTTAGTTACCCTCACACACCCTAGTGGTGTCATGCTTCATCATCGGGTCACCCCGACGCCTATAAGTCGGGGTGGGCTCAACCACAGTGTTGGGAGCTCTTTGGAAAGTGAAGACCAGGGGGATTAAAGATAAAAACCCTCCGACAGGCCCCGGTTTCCCTTTATTATTGGGTCTGTCAGGGATATTAAAAATAGTTTAAAAAACGGGTCAATGGGAGTGATTATGGTCCTATGACCCTATTGCCAACATGTTTCAGTCCTGGGATGGCCGTAAAGGTCCTGGACTTTCTTCAGGGCAGAGGTCGTCCTCCCTGGGAACAACAGTGAAAGGGGAGTCCCTATCCTGTGAATGATTAAGGGCAGAGTAGCTGCTCCTTTTGTATAGATAACAGATGATTAATCTGTTATACGCAGTCCTTCATCTCCAATTTGCGGAGAAAAACTGTGTCTCAGGGGCCCGCTAGGCGTGATGGAATAGCCCTGTAGTCAAACTTTCTTCAAGGGTCCTATCCCGCCTGCGTACCTACTTGGTCCGAGTCCCCGGTTTTCGCTTTCGCTTCAAATTGGAGATGAAGGACTGCGTATAACAGATTAATCATCTGTTATCTATACAAAAGGAGCAGCTACTCTGCCCTTAATCATTCACAGGATAGGGACTCCCCTTTCACTGTTGTTCCCAGGGAGATCAAGGGTTTTTGAAAGTGATTGGGTGCTTGGACTAGGGCTAAGATTGGCTGTAAGGTCCTCGTCTCCTATTGGTTCTAGATTTTAGGGCTAGTGCTGTGATTGGATATTGTTAGGGCTAGGGTTCCCATTGGCTGAAGGGGTCACCTGACTGCTAGGGCTATAAACGGCCAAGGCTTAGGGTGTCTCAGCTAAGGGTGGAGAGGACAAGGGTGAGTGCCTGTTTGAGCCTGTTCGAAACTGGTCGGAACCAGGGCCAGGAATGCTGCCCATTTTCTCATTCATTAATACCCACCCTCTGTACATAAGCATTGATTTTCACTATAGATATCTGCCTATCTTCGTGTATTGCTTTGTATAACATGTACAATAATTATGTTGTTATAAAAACAAAGACAAAAGAAAAGAAAAAAAAATCTTCTTTGGTCTACATGTACTTGTTTCCATTGGGCATCTATGTACCTCCATATACTTGGATCTGTGTGTCTGTTACTTTTCTCCTGAAAAAGCATATCCAATGCACTACCCTATTTCTCATCCGCTACCTCTATCAATAGCTTTAATCTGCATATACTTACCTCCTTTATGCATCTATATACTTTCAATGTACTTATGGATCTATATATTTATCACTTTCTTCTAATTTAGCATTTCCAATGCACTACCCTATTTCTCCGCCTATACTTCCCTCAATATATCTTCTAGCCCAACTTTCTGACTCATCTCAAACTTCTTTCTACTACTCTTTCCAATTCACTACCCTATCTTACCCTATACATCTATCATTATATCCTCTACACCCACTCTCTCATTTATTCCAAACGCCATACCACTACTATGTTCTCCAAAATAACCCTTTCTTGACTCTCTCCTACTCTACCCCTCCTTGCATCTTCTGACACCTCCTTTACTGTACCGATCCCCCAAAACAAACCTTTCTAAACTCTTCCCTCTGACTCTTCCCCTCCAAAAACCCTTTTTACTCATCCAAAAGCCTCCTCCTACTGCTATGACCTAAAAAAAGAAATCCTTCACTCTTCTATCCCTCCACTATCCTTGTCAATCAAAATAACAGACTAGCATGTTCACTTCTCTAATTCCATATTCCACTATACTAATTCACCACTAATCCTTTATGGGTTCCAGAGTAGTGTGCTACTCGCCAACAAAGCGTTTCAACACCTCATCAGGGTTACAAGCGCTATATAAATGCAAACCTTTTTTCCTTTTTTACCCCTCCCTAACCCTTCTCAATCCAAATAACTGACTAACATATCCACCACTCAAATTACTTCATATTTCACTATACTAATTTTCAACACTAATCCTTTATGGGTTCCGGAGTAGCCTGCTACTCGCCAGAAAAGCGCTTCAACACCCCATCAGGGGTAACAGGCGCTATATGAATACAAACCTTTCTTTCCCTTCTACCCCTCCGCTATCCTTCTCACTCCAAATAACTGACTAATATCCACCACTCAAATTACTTTCATATTTCACCATACTAATTCACCACTAATCCTTTATGGGTTTCCGGAGTAGCGTGCTACTCGCCAAAAAAAAAAAGCGATTCAACACCCCATCAGGGGTTAGAAGCGCTATATAAATACAAACCTTCTTTCCTCTTCTATCCTTCTGCTATCCTTCCGAATCCAAATAACTGACTAACATATCCACCACTTAAAATTTACTTGCATGTTTCACTATACTAATTCAACACTAATCCTCTATGGGTCCCGGAGTAGCCTGCTACTCGCCGAAAAAGCGCTTTGACGCCTCGTCAGGAGTAGTAAGCGCTATACAAATGCAATTACAATACAATACAATAAAATATACACACACACAATATTTGGTCATATACTTTTCATCAAGTTACATTTTAAAAATAAAAAAGCTAAATGAAATATACTTAAAATGTACATTATTAATTGTTTGTGATATATATTATTAAACATACTTTATTCTACCAATTGTTTTAATTCGAACATATGTTAATTTCTATTTAGTTTCTTGACTTATTTTTTTTAAAACAAGTATTACTGAACTAAAGTAATAAATGCATTAAATTACAAATCATTATAATTTAAATTATTTAACAAAATAAATGTACTTTAACATTATTTCCTATGTTGTTATTTTTTGAGTCTTTCCCTTCATTATTTACTGTAGGAGAGTGCGGCAGTAGTGGTTTGGCCATGTGTGGTGTTTAACTTACTATTGTATTTTTGGGCAGTAGTAACTTTAGAAGTGAGTTTGAGAATAGCAATGTGCTTACGGTTTTATGGGTGGGTGACGGTCCTCTATAATCACCTTACGTGTACGGAGACTCTGCATGTAGATTGTAAATAGTAAATCGTATTACGTTTTGTAGTACTACAAAATGTACTCCAAACTTCTGTTTGGATATCAGGCCCTTTGTGTCTAGAAAGAAGAACACAAGTCAGGGTTGTTTTAATACTGGCTACAAAAGTGTCAGAGTCAAATCAGCATTTTGATGGTGATTTGAAGAACAGTGTTATGCAGAAACACCATCCTAGTAGTGTTTGAGACACATAAAATCCAATTAGCATATCAACTGTAGCAAAGTAGGTCTCTCTAATTATCTATGTTAAGATGATAGTCAGCACTGCACATTGAAGCACAGGGGTATAAATCAGTAAGCAGATTCTTTATGTTGCTCCTATCCCAGTCACTGGCAAAAGGTCCTGTTGCTTAGATGTCATCCAGATGCAAGCAAAAGATGTGTGCACTTGTACAGTCTGTGTGGTCCTAGGATCTAGCAAACGAGACCTCCAAATAAACACAATCTTTCAGGTGGCTCGCTATTATTCTCTCTCTCTAGACTCATTTGACACACTCCTAATGACTACATTATTCTTCTTTCTTCTCCAGCTTCATTGTTCCTGCATTGGGATCTTAAATGTACAGAATGTATTTACCATGGTCCACATGGATTAGAAACACCACTATATTCAACCAAATTAAGAATGGTATTAATGTAATTATGCAGACCTAAGTCCAAGGACGCTTTGTATAAGTGTGCATTGTTCGCTTGAACTCTACCCACCTATTTCATCAAATCTGATATGAGCTCTTTGAACCAGAAAACGACTGGGCAATAAGAATTTTACACTATGACAGTTTGGAAACAGCATATTGTGGGTTTCTTCTTTTTCGATTCTTCCACTACTATGACTGGTACGGGCTTTCTGTAAGCTGGGCAAACCTCTTCTGTTTCTTGTAACTTTTAACCTATGAGTTTTCAGACCTTGGGTATTAACTCAATAACAGCAGACGTTGATATGATTTGGTGTGCTTACTTCAGGCTTCTCCAACGAGTAGCTTGTGAGCTACTGTTAGCTCTCCACCTACCTGTGAGCAGCTCTCTAGTGTGCAACCAAGCTTTCTAAATTAGACACTTTAACTTGATTGAATTAATATCCGTATACAAAAATTGAGAGTGTGTATTTGCAAGGAAAATGTCTACCCCTCGTATAGCTAGACATTACTATAATTAATGTCTTGCCTTGCGCAGTGGGTCTTTCATTAAAGATGACAGTTTTCACTAAAGTGAATACTTTCTCAATTGGAGCAAAGTGCTCCTCTGAGGTAGAATATACATGTCATTTGTATGCATTTGGAGTAGTTTAGCCAACATAGTATATCCTGCCTAAGGATAATTCTTATTATTAAGATATTACTGTTGTCTTGTGTTTGCAAATGTGCTGCTGATATCATGTCTTTCTGTAGGTGCCTCAAAATGTGAGTGTGCTCTTCCTTCCAATCTTTGTCTGTAAATGTTGGCGTGATCAACTAGTACAATGGTTTTACTCTCTCCACGTAATGTGGAAGATATGTTCTTCCGAAGTTCAGAAGCCCCATCAATCCCTATAACTTTCTGAGAGTGCTTAGAGCAAAAAACTCTGGTCTGAGTCCCTTCCTGTAAGGAATCAGGACTGGGAGTACTTTTTTCTGCTTGGTACTTGGCAAGTGATGGGGAAAGTTATTCCAAACCCACCTGTACTGAGACTTTCCCAGAGAAGGTGGGACTGGCAGTATCTGCAGAGTGCAGGCACTGTCTGGTCTGAGGCTTCACATGCAGGGAACATGCATTATTTGACAGTGTTGCAATAACAAACTACATTTTCCAGCAGGCAATGAACTCTCACATAGTCTGGAAGTGCAGAAGCTGGCTTGGACATTTTATTGTAGCATCCTTTGCCACCCACAGAATCTGTGCTAGGCAATTATGGTTCAATAATGCTGCAGCAAGACCGAGAGATTCCGATACCTGCAGGTACAACATGCCTTGAAGGCGGCGATCCCGACGGGAGTGACCCCTCCAGAGGCCTCGCCTCTTGAGGATAGGCTTCTGGATGGCTATATGCCACGGAAAGCAATTTCCTTGACTTATTCAAAATTGATTGACCACTCGCCAGATCCCCTTCCGCAACTCCGTGAAAAGTGGGAGAAGGACTTGTGGGGTTTAGAGGAGGAGGAGTGGCAGGAGGCATTGGCATCACCAAAGGAGGTAGCAATATCCTCAAAATTGAAGTTAGTGCAACTGAAAATACTGCACAGAATTTATTTCACGGGGCCCGCTCTGGTCTAGATGGGATATACAGAAGATCCTAACTGCAGAAGGCAATGTGGTCGGAAGTGTACATTCCTACATATTATATGGGAATGCCCGTGCATTAGTAGGTACTGGAGTGCCCTTGTCCAGTGCATGGGGGAAGTACTACAAGAGAGACTAGAACCAGAGCCTAAACGATGTTTGCTAAACGTGTGAGAACCAACAGACTTGGGCAGTAAAGAGAGAACGTGGGTGTCTCTGGGTGAGATGGTCGCTAAGAGAAACATAGCAAGGAAATGGGGGGCACAGGAAGTACCGACAGTGAATTAATGGGAAAAAGATATGGACTGGTGCATGTTCAGGGAGAAAGCAGTATATGTGTCCAGGGGGTGCCCGAGAAAGTGGATGCAAATATGGGGTAAATGGAATGCCTATAGGGGAGATATATGTGCACCGCCCAGATTACCGGCGCAAGCCTCCTCAGAAGAATTAGACACTTGAAACGCAAGAGCAATCTAACCAAGGGCTGGGACTACTTATTACAATTGACCTATGTGTTCCGCGTACATGATTATGGTGAATTGAATGCTGCATTGACTGTGAAATCTGTACAGTTGTTTGTTGTAATAAATAAAAGAAATAAAAAAATAATAATAATGCTGCAGCAGGTACCTTGCTATGTGCATCTAGGATTTCCTTATTAAAGACCAGTTGCTTCCTAGGATTGATTTGAATGTCACTGGAATACAGAGAAGCATTTCTAGAAGTTAGGTTGTTTAGAGAAAGCAAGCTTTAAACTATATGACGGAACAGGAAGGACTATTAAGCCAGTACTTTGCACTCATACTATGCATTAGTGCCAAAGCATGAGGTATTAGAGTTCTAGTATGTTAACAAATTGCTAAAGAAGGAATAGCAGAATATGTAACATTTTCTACATGATTCAAGCAGAAACTATAACTCATCTTCTACAGTGAGTGCATAATGACAAAGTCTGAGGTAGTTATTATATTCATAGGGGTAAGTGTTAAGAGAACATATATTTAAGGTGCTCATTAATTGTATTTTTGGTTCCAGGAATTACAAGCTCCACACCAACACACAGATAATTAGTTACAGAGATCTTGCCAAGGTATATATACCCCATCAGTACTTCAGTTAAGTGCAGAACATTCATAGAAAGTTATCAAACATATCTTTTTGCATTCAGATATCCACTACAGCCCAAAGACATCGCTGACAAGACAGAGTGAAAAAGAGAAGCATGCGTCACTCCTGTAGGACTCCAAGCACAAGGTTAGCGCAACCAGACACTTCCCTTTGCTGTATAACTCATATGGTAGGAAAACTGCATTTCAATAGGATATTTTGGATTTTTGAAATTTAGTTTATAACCTGCTTTTGTAAGAATCATGACTATCCTGTCTACTTGTTAAGATAATCATTTAATTGATCATCTCTAATGTACTTATTCTCTACATAATAGACCACATTCAAGTCCTCTGGCAACAACTCAATAATGTAGGTAGAAAATACCCCTATTTTTACACCCATACTGTGGTCCTCCAAATATAAATGTGATTAAATAATATGATTCAGGTGTTATATATTTGTATGTGTCTTGCGTCATTAAACCAGTACTATGTGAATTCTGTACAGCGTACATTTTAGTGTTGCTTCAAACTACGGTAGCCCAGGACTAATCTCCATGCTTTTTCGGGCATAAATACCAGGAAAGTAGGGGTGTTCATGAGTAATGAGCATGAGGTGTTTATTTTCTGATACTACAATTCATCTAAGATTTGTTTTTGATCCTGCTTTGCCTCTGATTTTACTGGATACTGTTTCTGAACCTGTGGTTCATCAAGCAAGAGGATCACATGTGAATGGCATTTTTATTCCAACCCTCTTGATTCTTTTTTTTTTTTAACTCTTTTTATAAGCACATAATCAATGAGCAGTACATATAGGAAACTGTTAATTTTACATTGCCATTTTCTTTTGTTATACCCTTTGTTAGAATTCAGTTAAACATTGGTATTCATTTCAACAATCACCACAACCCTCTTGATTCTTATATAGTGCTGGAACTATTTGCCTTATCCTATTCGTGGCATACCAGTCCTTCAGTAGCTGGGTCAATAGCAAACATAAGGCTCCTCTTTAACATCTTCTTAAACTGGAGTATCTATTATAACTTGTGGGAGCCAATATTCCAAAGTAGGTATAATATCATAGGAATCTGCAAATTGAGTCCAGAAAATCATAAAGATATTCATTCAATTTCTTCTTCAATGTGGATCTAAGATTTGTAAATTAAATTGTGTTTATTCAAATGTCCATGCGGTGTGTCGACCCTGAACATAGTGATTATTCTCCTCCGTCATCAGGAGTGGTGTGAGCTTCAAGAAGACTATTGTGATTTCTACCGCATTATCTAAAAGACCCACTGCTTATTCCCCCCTATTGAGTAGGACCTGCTTTCTGTGTGGCGTTGTTGCAGGGATTCTGCTCTGGAACAGAACTATGCGTGGAACCATGGAAAATCATTATGTAGGGACTGAGTCACCATACCACCTCAGTGTCTATGAGTCTGAGTTCGACTAACTATCGTGCCTCACTTGCCCTCCTAACCTTACCAGAGAAACAAGTGAATTGGCACCCCAGAACCCAACACTCTCGACCCTCTCAGGGATCGTGGTAACAGGACACGCCCTTTCGTTCTCTCACTCGTACCTGTCCACAATAAGATAACCAGGAGACACAAAGGAAGTTTAGAATATTTAAAGTATTGCGCTCTAAAAAGCAGTATACGTGCCACAACTAGAAAACAAATGCATAATAAAAATACTGTTAGCATGGTTAGTAATCCATATACCATGAAAAGCCCTAATATTTTATAGGACAGAGTGACATAACCCCCCCATCTCCTGTTAATGAAGCTAAATGATTATATATCAAAGATCTCTGGGATTATTGGCAGACCCCGTACCTTAGCATACACAAATGGACGCTCTACATCTCAGCAGACACAGTGCGCTTGTCTCAGAACTCTCGTTCCATGTGTCTGTTTTTGGCTCATGTGCTCGTCTATATGATTGGACTTGTGCGCACATAAACAACAGCTGCATTCTTGTGTTATGTCTAGGTGCTACTGCCTTGCCAGAAAGAATAACAAGGGGCATTGTTGTTTGATCTTGTCTATGATGTTCAGACCAAATCCCAGGAATAGAACAGAACGTGAAAACATATGCAAGTTTCCATGTGAAAGTGCAATGTGGCCCAAAAGCAAACATGATTATAAGGTAACATGTGCAAAGGAAAATGAGGCCTACAATGTGCACAGTTAGGCTAACAGAGGAAAAACTACAATGGGTCATGCAGGAAGCACACAACAGGGTCCTACTTTGTAGTTTCAGTTATATTCTTCTATTGGAAGTGCTGCTTCGGTTGTAATTCTAATCTCCTTTTGTCCCCTTTTCCCTACTGAGAGGTCTGTCCATTGTCAGATCTCTGAGTAGAATGGACACCTATAGGGTTTGGTCTTTTATCTACATGATCTGGCGCAAAATGAGAATAATGCTCATCAGAGGGTTTATATCTCTCTGGAACTTTAATTTATTTTCTATTTCTTCGTCCTTATGATAATATTGGAACTTTCTTTTCCTGAATCGACCCGGGGTCGTCACACCCTCCTCCTGGTATCTCTTTGTATCCTGCTCCTTTTCTTACGGGTTTGTCTCATTTTCAGATTTTGGTTTTAGTTAAGGTCTTCGCCGTTTTGTATACAGAGTGTCTCTTCACATGAAACATAAATTGAGAGATAGTTTTTGATAACTACATTTTATCCTGATCTTGTGAAGTCTTGGCACATCTTTGGCACTTTTAATGTTATAGAGAACTATTTTAGCTACTGTATCTATAATGCCTAAAAGGTTCATATTCAGGTCTACTGTAGGGGAAGCCTCATGCTCCTCCTGTATTTGCTTGAGAACATCAGGTAACACAGCTTTCAAAAATATGCCATGCGTAGTGGTATAAGAGGTTGCAAATATGGTTCATTAAGACTGGCATTGCTCTGTATTTGGCACCATCTTCACTTTATTAGCTGGTATTTATCCTGCTGGGCCAAGTAGGACAAACTGCATCCGACCTATATGCCTGTCTAGCTACCCAAAAAGGAATTTTGTTATGTTTAGCTGTGGATGAGCTCCATCTACTTGGGGGCTCCCAGAGACCCCGGCCCCCACCACATGTTTAACTTGGGGAGCAACATCATCCGCAAGGTACTCACCACAATGCTCAACATGTCCATCACCTCTGCCTCCTTCCTAGAGGGATGGAAAGCCACTCCTCAAAAAACCCACTGGGACCCGAAACAACTCAAAAACTACAGACAGATCTCCCTTTCCCCACTAAAATCTTGGAGAAGGCTAAAAACCTCCAACTCACCAAGCACCTAGAAGGCCATAAACTCCTATACCCCTTCCAATCCATATTACGCTCAAACCACAGCACAGAGACCACCCTAGCTGCAGCCACCAATGACATACGGGCCCTACTAGTCAGAGGAGACATTGATGTCCTGATCTTACTCGATCTCTTCGCAGCCTTCGACACCATTTCCCACTACACCCTACTTCCTGGACTTCACCAGATGGGAATCCGAAGGAATGCCCTCCAGTATATAGCATCCTTCCTCACCGGAAGAACCCAGAGCATCCACCTCCTTCCCTTCACTCGCGCCCTAAGAACATCATCTGCAAAGTTCCTCAAGGGTCCTCACTGAGCCCAACCCTGTTCAACACATACATAGCCCCATTGGCCACACTGGGCAGGTCCTACAGTAGTAACATCACATCATACGAAGACAACACCCAGCTCATTGGCAGCTCATTGGCAGACCCCACGAACACTAAAACCAGCTTCCACAAGTGCATGACCAGCATCTCCAACTGGATGCAGAAAAGGTGCCCCAAACTCCACACCGACAAAACAGAGATACTCATCTTTGGGAGTGACACATCCCCCTGGGGCAACTCCTGGTGGCCAACCGAACTTGAAAAAGCAGATAAACACTGTCTCACCTTCCTGCTTCCTCACTCTACGCACGCTCTGGAAAATCTTCAAGTGGCTCCCCACGTGCACCAGACGCACGGTCATCCAGGCCTTCATTACCAGCCGCCTGGACTATGGCAACAGCCTCCACGTGGGGATCACCACACTACTACTAAACAGACTCCAGACCATACAGAACTCAGCAGCTGGCTCATCCCCGACTTACAGAGGAGGGCCCACATCTCCCATCACCTCAAATCACTAGACCGGCTCCCCATCAACAAACGGTGCCAGTTCAAAATGCTAACCCACACCTACAAGGCCCTGCACAACAAAGGACCGGCCAACCTCAATCACAGAGTGAACTTCCACCAACCCTCAAAAAACTGCTGCGCTCCGCCTCCCTCTCCCTAGCCCACACGCCCGCATCTGCAGGAGCGGTGGGACACAGCTTCTCCTATCAGGCCGCAAAAACCTGGAACTGCCTTCCTCTCCACCTCAGACCAGGCCCCACCCTGCAGGAGTTCAGGAAAGGCTGCAAACTTGACTGTTCAACTATCCAACCACAGCAGCAGCACCCCCCCACCCCCCAGCACCTGGATACCCTCACAAGTGATAAGTAGTGCTTTACAAATCCTGATTAATTGGATTAATGCAGTGTCATGTGTAGATTTGTAGATATGTGAGTAGTTCCTGTGACCTCAGTGCCCTGCTTTTGTAATATATCCCTAGTCTCTTATGGATAGGCAACCCCCTTTCCAGACCATGTGTATCCTGGCAATGTTAGAGGACCCACGTGCACTGTATGGGTTACTCGCGGTAGCCTCTCTTGGAACAAATTAATTTGTTTTATATAGGTTAATAGCACTTTGATAAATCTGTATGAATCATTATGTACAGGAGGAGTTATTATTGCATAACATGAGAACATCCCTGCTGCGTTTGAGTTTGAGTATAGAGCACAACGTGAACATATGACAGATCACTTGTAACTGAAAGTAGCCAATAAAGTGCAGCCTTTACTGTTCCAAACAAGTAAGAGTCCTCTCCGTTGCTGCAACTTGGGTGGTCAACCAGGTGGGGTTACCACCGCTATGCTGCACGAATGCACCAAGGCAATTAACCTCTGTGCATGCTGAGATGTAATGAGAGAGGGTGGGTGGAAAGCTTGTTTAAAGAAAAGTGTGGGAAATCTGGGGTATCTGTCAACCCAGGACTCCCTAATTGGCCCATCTATTCCTCCTGATGAACAGGCCATTCAGGCCTTCAAAATAGCTAAACCGGCTGTGAGCTCTTCCGGTGCAAAGATAACAGAAAATGCAAAATCCAAGATAGCAGCATAGGGGTGCTTGGGCACCTCATGAGCCTCCTGTGCTCGGATGCCAGTGTGAACCCTGCAGGTGGAGAAGGGGGTAGCACATAAGAAGAGTTGCAGTCAACAGGCTGCTGGGACAGAAGCATACCACCATGTCAGGTTGATGCCTAGCAGTTTCCTGTCTGCTTCATGACGTCCGGGCCTATGACAAGTATTGTGCCGGAGGCAGCAGCTTACTGGTCCACTGTAAAAGAATGCTGCCAAAAGAGACAACATTTTTGACAAAGGGAAAGGCTGAGTATTTTCTGTTCATGCTCACACATGCCCAGGGCTATTTGAAAAGGTGAAATTGCAACGGCTTGGGAAACCAGGACTGATGTCGCCCACTCACCCATTATTGTTGCACTGGGGAGCTGCAAGCTACCTCTCACTGTCTTTGAGGACATGGGGTACTTGCTGGAGGGAGTGGGAAAATTGAACACATATAGTTTGGCATAGAGCACAACATAGGCACAATGGGAAGGACGGAGATAGAGAGGGCTACAAGATAGCAAGAGGAGAGAGCCCAAAAGAGGCAGGGATTTGAAAAGAGTGCCTACTCCTTAACTGCATACTTTCAAACAAAACAATTGAGCAACTAAAAATTAGGCAAAGTACACTGTGATCCAGATCTTGGGTGACAAACTGGAGTACACTGCTTTCTTAACCCATTAGTGGTTGCTGATACAGATTCTGGTTAGATTTTGCCGTGTATGTATGTTCGGTTTACACTGATGCATACTAGTCATCCAGAACTGCATCCAACATATAGGCTTTTTGTCAATATTCTTGGTTCAAATGCCTATAGATATGGTTTTAAAATGTACATATATCAATAGTTATCTCATATAAGTGTGAATTTTCACGCTTTCACCAAGGTTAAAATGTGTCACGAATCATTCAAGAGTGGGCTATCCAGTACATTTTCTTTCCATTCTGGGATTTGTGGTTTAGTTTTAAGTTTACAAAATCTCGTCTTCAACACCCAGAACACAAAGAAGGACTGTATACACTGCTCAGGCCTGTCCATGTTGGCTGGGAAGCATGTAGGGCAGTGAAATAATGGCTAGAATCCTTAACAGTAATCATTACTCCGATTCCATATTACTCATCCCATTACTCACTATTGAGGCCCTACCTCAACCTAGGCATTTATACCAAGCAATCTTGTTCCAGTTCCATAACACAATACCCACCCCTTAAACTATTAAAGGTGAATACAATCACAACTCATCCTGATGTTACAAGCACTCACTTATTTCCCACCCAGACAAAAATGAGAAAAGGGATGAGGGATGCGGGATGTGGAATCGGAGTAAATGAAGATTACTGGTGAGTAATCTAGGCATTACCATCCCCATCCACTTTGCTCACCCAATTTCCCACCACTGCAGGTATACCAAAGCAATATTTTCATAAAGAAAACGACGCTTACATGGCAGAAGTCATGTCAAACCTATATTTAAATAAACATGAAATCGTCATATACCCAACAGTTTATGATACATTTCTTGCATTCAGACCAAACTGCAATTCTGAACCATGGGCTAACTCTAACCTATAATGTTTACTTGTCTTCTTTAAGTTGCTGCTGCACAAATATCAATGATAGAGACACCACTCCATTCTGCCCATTAGGCCATCATCCTCTTGGTCAACAGTTCCTGACCAGACCCTTAAGAAGTTGAAATTGACTCCTTAACCCAACGACTTCAGATAGAAAGTGAAGCTTTTCCACCTTTATTAGCCTGACCAAAGATTATAAACAATGAATCGCACTTTCTATACTTAGCCTTTCTGGAGAGGTAAATATTAGCTGCTCCGACTAATTAGAGCAAATCCTTATGATTCACATCCTTGTTTGAAGATAACCCTTGAAGAATTATGTCCTGAAATCTATGAAATGTCAAATTCAGCTTTTGAACACATGGCGCCCCGACCTTGAACCTAAACACCATTTTAGCTTCAGAAATCCTGAGATAAGGAGGGCAACACCTTAATGTAGTCAACTACCAACCCGTTTAGCCATAACTAAGGCCATAAGAAACACAACCTTCAAGGTCAGGAATTTAAGTGGAACTTCCTCTAAAGTCTAACACAGAGCTTTGAGCAATGTATCTAATACCAGTAAGGTCCAAGTTAGAAAACATATTCCTACCCGTAGGTCTCAGAACCTCAAAACCTTTAAAAAAACCTAAAGACCCTATTTTCAATTGCAAAACGGAAATCTTTAATGGACATCCACTGAAGCTTGAATGTAGAGATTAACCAACCATTGTAAAACCCTTCTTCTAAAAACTGTAGAATGCCTTCTGGGGGACACAGAATAAGAGAAAAATCCCTACACCACACCACTTTGAAAACGAGGCCCAATGATGGCCATATGCCCATCTGGTGAGGACTCCTTCCTTGAGGCTTGAAGGCAATTAGGGGGTGTAGAGGAAGAAATCACACTTGGCTCAGTAACATTTCCCTCAAAACTGGAAACCGATGCATTTGCGTCCAATATGGACAGAACAGGACTACTTCCTCCTCCTCTCTCCTGATTTTTTGCCAGTAGGCAAGGTATTACTGGAATGGAACACTTATAACAATTACTTTGGCCATTGACCCATCAATGCATCCAGCCCCAAGGCCAGATGATTCTAGTAACTTGAGAAAAACTAAGGCAAGAGAGTTTCAAGGTGATCCACAAATGGATCCACTTTTGGGCTACCAAACCGCCTACATACCTAATGAAAGGTCTGTATGAAGAGCCATAGATTCTGAGATGAGGGGAATACTCTGCTTAGGGTATTGCACCAATCTGACATTTCTTTTTATATGAATGGCCCTGAGTTACAGTAGTTTCAACTCTGTCCAAATGCAAATTGTTGGAATAAGATGACTGAGAGATTACAACCATGTGCTAACTGCCTATTTAGATAAGACATCGCTATTGAGTTCTCAGTTTTGACTACTACATCTACTGTGGTTGACTGTAGGCCCCCCAAGTCACTTGGTGGACGCTGGAAGAACCCTGTGGCCTTATGTTGGTGTGCCCCTTGATGCCTGCGGGAATCCCTGGTAAGGAGGGCTGAGCTGGGGAGTCTCCAAACACTCACGACGATACAACATCTGGGACCCCGGTTTCTGGCCGCCATTAGCCTGCGTTGTGCTGGATCTGTTTGGACTGGAGGAGAGACTGAGCCAGTTTGGTCTGTGCAGGTCCCTCAGTACAGCCCAATACCTGTCTCAACTGGAGTGCACTACTGAGCGGTTGTGCTGAGAGGACAAACCCGGGTGCACATTAGCAGAGTCATACCTGCGGCCGCCGACAAGAGCGTCCCAAGACATCGCTGCTATGGGGAAAGACAAAGCAGCCAGGACGACACATTCTAACAAAATAGATAATTACACCTAGGCTGTCTTGCTGACGGGAGGTGCCGATGACACCCACACCAGACCTGCAGAACAATCATCCGTGGATGCCCAAGCACAGGAGCCTACGTTATCTGACCTTATGGCGGCCATCCAGAGTACCCGGACAGAACTGGTCAATAAGATTGACTCCATGGCTATAGATGTCACTCTGCTGCGAGCGGACCTATGGGGGGTTGCAAACCGTGTCACCACTGCGGAAGGTGCTGTGGCAATCTGCAATAGGAGGTGGTGACCCTCTGTGAGACAGTATCTTCCCTTCAAAAACTGACTGTCCGCCTGGAGGACCGAGTGGAGGACGCTGAAGGCCCTTCACGGAGAAACAATCTCCGTTTTGTGGGATTTCCCGAGAGGGTGGAGGGACAGTTGGCGAACTGTTCTTTCAAGGACTGGCTGAGTAGGATTATGCACCCACAGCAACTATCCAAATTCTTCACAGTGGAATGGGACATAAGGTGCTGGCGCAGCCTCCACGACCGGGCTCCCCGCTCGGCTGTTCAATTACAGAGATAGAGACACAATACTGCAGCAGGTGCGTGTGAAAGGCCCGCCAAATTTCAGGCTGCTCCTGTTCTACCCATTACCAGAATGTCATACTGAAAGAAAAGCAAACTTCTGACCCCCTTGAATATCTTAAACATGAGTCTCTGGAACATAGCTGCTGCTTTTTTCCATGCCAAAGGGTACTCTAGCAAATTGGAAACACACAAATGGAATAACGAAAGCTGTGAGTCTGCAGCTCTCCATGTGAATGGACAACTGATGGTATGTGGACCTTAAATCAATGGTGGTAAACCATTCCACTACCTTAGTTAATTATAACATTTTGTGAATCTTGGGAAGAGGAAACTGATCTACTAAGATATTTTTGCTACATCTCTGAGATCTACATTTGGCCCGTCGTGCCACCACTAATGGTGCGACCCAATCAGAAGAATCAATGGGTGTGAGAATGCAGACAGCCTGTAACTTCCCTCACTCCACGGACACCTATTCTCTGTTTATTCCTAGCTCAATGAATACAGTGTCCGGCATTATCTTTCAAAATTATTTTGTGCTGGAACCCTTTTAATTCGCCAAATGTACTACACCTCTGGATATAACTTCACAATTTCCGCATCCTTTTTTGAATTATCCTGGATGACCCAAACCGGCTCAGGATTATTGGGATCCAGAATAATACCTAGATTTTCCTGGTCCCACCATTCCAACACTGACAGGCCTGATTCAGAGACATATAATTTGCAAACTGCCTCCCTGTTCTTGTTCATGATGGGGCAACTCCCTGTAGCCCAACAAATTGATGGGTTCCCCTGTGAAGCTGCCAAGAGAAACATCAGGAGGTTCTAATCTTTCCCCAAGTTTTGATTTACATTTCTTTACACACACATCTTCATTAACAATTGTATTTGGTGAGCCTGAGTCTACAGTTATCACAATGTTAACACCCCCAACTGATAGCTCACATTTAGGTTTATTCCTTCTAGTGCTAGACATATTCTGTGTATCTAAAGGAGTTTCAAGTGCATGGGCAAAACAAATCACCCTGAACGGGCTGCCTAGGTTTTTTTTATACAATATTAGTTTTTAACCTTGAGGACCACAGCAGTGTAGAAGTACTTTTTACTTCTTATCAGGTGTACAATTTTCACCATTGTTAAATGTTAAAATGTATTTTTAAAAATATTCAAGCCACTCTGCCACTTTAATGAAGAATCACCAGAAGAAGAAATGAAAGGTTGAGGAGGCGTCAAATCAGGGGTGTGGAATTCCTATAGCCCGACTCCCAGGACATTCTGTTTGGGGGCAAGGACAACAAGTTTTCATGCTTATTTTGTCCTTAGGACAAGCGGACCCAACCCCCTGCAGCACAAACCCTTTGGCTGCCAGTTTACAGTACCACATTATGGATCAGGGAAGGGCAATGTCTGCGGTTAGGTAATATTTGTGTCCAAATGTTAATGTTGTGCGAACTTGTATTTATGGTTCATTAATACAAAGCCTTTCTTATTAAGAGTGAGTGCTCTAAGGAAATTTTGTGAGCTCGGACTGCACTACTGACAGTGGTTCCAGTGTCAAAATGTGTATTCACACTTGCAAAGTTTAACAATATTAGGGTTTATACAATGCTCCCAGAATGCTCTCTAATGAGTGGCAAATATCTGCAGAAGCTTGAAAACAAGATTGATGATCATTTGCTTTCAAAATAAAATGTTCACAAAAAAATGCAAATAGGAAAGAAAATGTTTTGCTAAGCTACTGTGAAATTGTAGGTTACATTTCTTTGAAATATCATTTAGTAACATGTGTTGATGCATGCTGGTATTTCCAAAGAATATTCATATGGGAAAATCAGTGCAACCAGTTTCAACAAGATTATGGGAAACATGAAAATAAACAAGCATTGGCAAAGCCAACAGATCTGATATTGGTGGTCAGCCTTTTGGTTTATTTCAATGCATTTCTTGTTTTGATATGCGTTTTGTAAAACTTTGGGAGAGCTGCCAGGTCCTCACTATTATAACAAACATTCACAAAAAGCAATAATATTTTTTGGTCTAAAAAAGCACATGTTGCCACAGTAGTCCCTGGCACTGAACGAAATTGCTTTGTGTGCCGATATGCTCCTTGTGAAAGAGTGGAAGCCCGTTGATAGATAGATGGATAAAGAGAGAGATAGAAATTAAATAAAAACAAAGGCCTTGGTTAACTCCAGACCAAATTAGAGGCCCAAGAAAGTCACAAAATTGCACCAATGGTATATGTCCTTGCATTAGTGCAGATTTACGGCTTTCATGAATTCACAAAATTTACAGAAGTAGGCCAGGAAATAGTGCGCCTAGAAAATATTTGCAAACAGCTTATTAGTATGAGCAAATATGCAGGTATAGGTTTGCTCGTGCGAAAATCTGTTGAGTGTTTACAAGTTCTCTTTCTCTCCAACCACTTTTTTCCAACCCTGGAAAACGTTTTACTTCTGCCATTGTCAGGAGTAAATTTCCAACCTTTCTCAGTATGGGAAAATATTAGAGAAGAGCTTGCGAAAACCTCTAAAACATGCAATTTAGCAGGTTTGCACACACTCAAAAGGGCATTCCAACCATGGAACTATTGCTCAACTCTACCTCCAGCCCCAGAATGTAGATCTGCAGAAAGAAGGCAAAATAAGGAAATTGCTAGAATTCAAACCCCACTATAGTGTGAGCCCTTGCATAATCAGAAAGGCTAATATCAGAGTTTTATATGAGATTGCTGCCATAATTTTTCGTTGCACTATGTGGTACCAAAGGGACAAGTGAATTGTTTTACAGGACAAGTAGATTTATGAAGCAACCTGTCCCATGGACAAGTAGATATCTGATTAAATTCCACACCCTTGCGTCAAATGCAATGTATTGATGGACACCATGACAAGATTACTAATACAATGTCACTAATACATCAGAACAACCATAAAACGTACCAACCGTGAAATGTGGATGGTTGTAGTACCATCTTTTACCGCTGTCAGGTGGCAAAAGGATGGACGCAGTAATAACCAAAGAACTTCCTGCAGTATTATAGTGGCACGCTATGGTGCAACGTTACTGCCAGACAAGTGAAGAGAAATATACTGATAACCAGTATGGCGGCACACACGTCGCGTATGGTGTGATTACACAATCCTAACCTCACGCAGGTCCTCAAGTCCTCAAGCGCTCAAGGGATGAGCGTGCAGATGCAACAGTAAATGAGATTTGGACAACTAGAACAACACACTAACTGTTATGAGCACTGTGCCTTCCCTTATAAATCTTGATATCCTGATGACGTCTGCCAAAAAGATGATAGCAGATGTGGCTTGGAGGTAATCAGAGATTATAAAGATAGACAAGCTGTACTCCTGTTGCGACACTAATTGTAGTTACACCCTGAAGTGGCTTCCCAAGATCTGATTTACCCATAAAACGGCTGATGCATAAATCCGTGTGCCAGGGTGACTCGTCGCCACTTTTGTAAAGACAAATTACTCCAGTGTTGATGGAATAAAGTTTATAGTAGATATAACAACCCTGACACTTCAAAAGTGATACAAATAGATCTACTTCCCCCAACCGTTCCCTGGCTTCTCTCCACAACATTTCATGTTACCTCATAATATTCTAACAAAGACCAGTACGAAAGTCCATAAGGGGCAACTAACTAATTGCATAATGACTTGCTGCTTACCCTATAAATGTATAATACATCACAACACTTAGCAAAATACTCAAGATCAAACAAACATAGATGTTGATGGTACACAAGGACCAACAGACTTTTCAATTTCCTTTTCTCCTACAATTTGTAGTTCTTACTGTTTCCCATGTTGCGAGTGGTCTGGATACCATGCAGGGAGGTGGTCAAAAAGCCCACCTGGCCATCAGAAACTAAAAGTGAGAAACAGAATAAGATGCAGGTTTATCCATCCTGAGACTGGACTGCAGTCAAAACCCTGCCCAAGCCAGCATACAATCTTACTGTCCTCTTAGGCGAAGATTGGAGGGTTAAACTCCCATCTTACTGCCCTTGGAGGGTTGAGGAGGCCGAATTCCCACCAGCCACCAGTGATTCATATAAAAAAAGGAATGGTGTGGGGTGTCTCCTTGTATTTGCATCAGGTCCGACTACAAAACACCAGATAGTCATTCGGCAACCTGTGAGAGGCAAAGGGAGAGGGGCTTTACAAACCCTCTACCAGCCCATATGTCAAAACTATTCTTAAAGGAATCCAAATTTTCTCTTACTTGCTACAGTATTTGGGCTTAATATCCTGGAGTGCAAGAAAGACTTTTAGGGCTCCAGGGGGTGGGGGCCAATAACAGGATAGACTGGCCTACACTTCATTTCTTTTGTTAAAAATACAAAATAAAGAAATGTAAGGCCCGGTTTTCACATCAGATGCCATGTCCTTTTAGGCACTGTAACAATAAAATGTTGTACTCAGCACAGGAGTGAACTCTGACACTTTGCGTGTGCACTGAGAAGAGTGCACTAGTGAAGGATTAGACCACGGGTTGAAACTGTGGCTCAATCTTTCATTAGAGGCTGACTGGCCTCTCCTTGATCAGGGGGATGCCTAGGGTTTCCTGAGAACCCTGTATCCCTCTTCCAAGGGCACTGTTGTGAGGTGCACTGACTGTGCGCCACCTCTATGTGCTACAAAAGTTGCAAGTCGCTTTGTTCGCCCTAAGTTGGCGAAAAAGGCTGATGACGGCTGGAATGCCAGAAACCGGTCCTAGGATGCTTGTTTCCGGTCCAGGGAAGACATGGCTTGGCAGTTCGTGCTGGACTGTTCCCATGAGGCACAGGGTCAGACTGATTTGCATATGGCCATGTCTGAACTGGGGTGGTGGAGTGAGCTAAAGAATGATGATGGATTAAACCCAGATCAGTTGACTGGGGGTGAGTGTTTGATTGGCTCAAACGTTCCGTCCATCATCCCCTTTTGTATCGCTTTGTTCGCCCTAAGTTGGCGGGGGTATGCCCAGACGTGGGTCCCTTGCTCACTTTGCCACTGGATTCAAGCAAGCCTGGCTGATGACGGCTGGAATGCCAGAAACCGGTCCTAGGATGCTTGTTTTCGGTCCAGGGAAGACATGGCTTGGCAGTTCGTGCTGGACTGTTCCCATGAGGCACAGGGTCAGACTGATTTGCATATGGCCATGTCTGAACTGGGGTGGTGGAGTGAGCTAAAGAATGATGATGGATTAAACCCAGATCAGTTGACTGGGGGTGAGTGTTTGATTGGCTCAAACGTTCCGTCCATCATCCCCTTTGTATCGCTTTGTTCGCCCTAAGTTGGCGGGGGTATGCCCAGACGTGGGTCCCTTGCTCACTTTGCCACTGGATTCAAGCAAGCCTGGCTGATGACGGCTGGAATGCCAGAAACCGGTCCTAGGATGCTTGTTTCCGGTCCAGGGAAGACATGGCTTGGCAGTTCGTGCTGGACTGTTCCCATGAGGCACAGGGTCAGACTGATTTGCATATGGCCATGTCTGAAATGGGGTGGTGGAGTGAGCTAAAGAATGATGATGGATTAAACCCAGATCAGTTGACTGGGGGTGAGTGTTTGATTGGCTCAAACGTTCCGTCCATCATCCCCTTTTGTATCGCTTTGTTCGCCCTAAGTTGGCGGGGGTATGCCCAGACGTGGGTCCCTTGCTCACTTTGCCACTGGATTCAAGCAAGCCTGGCGGATGACGGCTGGAATGCCAGAAACCGGTCCTAGGATGCTTGTTTCCGGTCCAGGGAAGACATGGCTTGGCAGTTCGTGCTGGACTGTTCCCATGAGGCACAGGGTCAGACTGATTTGCATATGGCCATGTCTGAACTGGGGTGGTGGAGTGAGCTAAAGAATGATGATGGATTAAACCCAGATCAGTTGACTGGGGGTGAGTGTTTGATTGGCTCAAACGTTCTGTCCATCATCCTCTTTTGTATCGCTTTGTTCGCCCTAAGTTGGCGGGGGTATGCCCAGACGTGGGTCCCTTGCTCACTTTGCCACTGGATTCAAGCAAGCCTGGCTGATGACGGCTGGAATGCCAGAAACCGGTCCTAGGATGCTTGTTTCCAGTCCAGGGAAGACATGGCTTGGCAGTTCGTGCTGGACTGTTCCCATGAGGCACAGGGTCAGACTGATTTGCATATGGCCATGTCTGAACTGGGGTGGTGGAGTGAGCTAAAGAATGATGATGGATTAAACCCAGATCAGTTGACTGGGGGTGAGTGTTTGATTGGCTCAAACGTTCCGTCCATCATCCCCTTTTGTATCGCTTTGTTCGCCCTAAGTTGGCGGGGGTATGCCCAGACGTGGGTCCCTTGCTCACTTTGCCACTGGATTCAAGCAAGCCTGGCTGATGACGGCTGGAATGCCAGAAACCGGTCCTAGGATGCTTGTTTCCGGTCCAGGGAAGACATGGCTTGGCAGTTCGTGCTGGACTGTTCCCATGAGGCACAGGGTCAGACTGATTTGCATATGGCCATGTCTGAACTGGGGTGGTGGAGTGAGCTAAAGAATGATGATGGATTAAACCCAGATCAGTTGACTGGGGGTGAGTGTTTGATTGGCTCAAACGTTCCGTCCATCATCCCCTTTTGTATCGCTTTGTTCGCCCTAAGTTGGCGGGGGTATGCCCAGACGTGGGTCCCTTGCTCACTTTGCCACTGGATTCAAGCAAGCCTGGCTGATGACGGCTGGAATGCCAGAAACCGGTCCTAGGATGCTTGTTTCCGGTCCAGGGAAGACATGGCTTGGCAGTTCGTGCTGGACTGTTCCCATGAGGCACAGGGTCAGACTGATTTGCATATGGCCATGTCTGAACTGGGGTGGTGGAGTGAGCTAAAGAATGATGATGGATTAAACCCAGATCAGTTGACTGGGGGTGAGTGTTTGATTGGCTCAAACGTTCCGTTCATCATCCCCTTTTGTATCGCTTTGTTCGCCCTAAGTTGGCGGGGGTATGCCCAGACGTGGGTCCCTTGCTCACTTTGCCACTGGATTCAAGCAAGCCTGGCTGATGACGGCTGGAATGCCAGAAACCGGTCCTAGGATGCTTGTTTCCGGTCCAGGGAAGACATGACTTGGCAGTTCGTGCTGGACTGTTCCCATGAGGCACAGGGTCAGACTGATTTGCATATGGCCATGTCTGAACTGGGGTGGTGGAGTGAGCTAAAGAATGATGATGGATTAAACCCAGATCAGTTGACTGGGGGTGAGTGTTTGATTGGCTCAAACGTTCCGTCCATCATCCCCTTTTGTATCGCTTTGTTCGCCCTAAGTTGGCGGGGGTATGCCCAGACGTGGGTCCCTTGCTCACTTTGCCACTGGATTCAAGCAAGCCTGGCTGATGACGGCTGGAATGCCAGAAACCGGTCCTAGGATGCTTGTTTCCGGTCCAGGGAAGACATGGCTTGGCAGTTCGTGCTGGACTGTTCCCATGAGGCACAGGGTCAGACTGATTTGCATATGGCCATGTCTGAACTGGGGTGGTGGAGTGAGCTAAAGAATGATGATGGATTAAACCCAGATCAGTTGACTGGGGGTGAGTGTTTGATTGGCTCAAACGTTCCGTCCATCATCCCCTTTTGTACCTCTATGTGCAGCACAGTCGGGTTGGCTCCTAACAAGTTTTTTTGCCTGTGTACCCACGTCTATAATATGTGATACGTGCAATGTGACTAAGAGTAGACACAAAACCCATTGAGACCTCAGGGCACATTAATATGGCTCTTCGTGTCCAGTGTCCTTTCTCCCCCAATCTGCCCACTCCACAGGAGCAGAAAGACTGTTTTGGGTCAAGAGGTGGGGGTGAGGTTCAATGCCAGGAAAGGACAGTCTCCAACTCATTCTATGTTTTTTATAATCAAATCTCAGGTGTTGTGTAGGCCTTCTGCCACCCTAGGGTGGGCAGAAAGGGGGTAAACCTCCTCATTTACAACCGGATGGGGCAGAAAAGCTGTATGGACACTAGGAGTGGGAAATGCAGCCCAATGTCAAAAAAGGACCGCCCCCATCACATTTTTTTTTAATATATAAAAATTCTGGTCTCTGATTGGGGGTAACTCCCCTAATCACTCTCCCCAGGGGTGAAGGGGAGGCAGAAAAACTGAAAATGTCCATTTTATTGGGGGAAGAGGGGTGTTACTACTGTGACATTATCCCCTGGTGACTAGTGGGTGAAACCATGCTCAAGGACAACCCTTCTGTGGCGATTCCTGAACAGGAATCCACTAGGGAGAAGCACAGTTGGAATGTGGGATTCTCCTTTTCTAACAATACCTATCCTGTTGTGGATGGTGCCTTGGGGGCGGAGGGGGGGGGCGAAATATGTTCCAGACCACCAACCACACTGAAAGCAGCCAGAACATTTAGGTTGTGCTGCTTTCAGTTTCAGTGATGTCAGTGCTGCATGTCATTAAAAGTGGTGGTAGCCTTTGCCTCACGTTCCTTGTCCCCCACCGAGGAGAAATACTCTTTAATTGAACGGGAGACGTTAGCTTGTGTTTGGGCAATGGAGCATTTCCGAAAGTTCATTTGGGGAAGAAAGTTTATTCTTCGCTCCGATCACAAGCCCTTAACAAAATTACTCACTACTGAGGGCTTATGCAGGGCCTCTGCCAGAATTGCAAGGTTATCTATGAGGTTGCAAGATTTTGTTTATGAGGTACAGTATGTCCCTGGTGTTAAGAACGTGATTGCTGACTTTCTGAGTAGGTTGTTGTAGTATCCTAGTTTCCTGTTCATGTTTATCTATACCATGTTCCATCACATGCTCAGCCAGTGGAATGTTACTGTGATGATGTATTACGGAATGTTGGGAGTCTGTGAGAAAAGCCACAGTTGAGAATGGGCTGAGCAGCATGCTGGCTGCTCCTGGTGGGGCTAGTTCAGGACTTGTACTGGACACATCTATCTGATCTACATATCCTGTAACCATCTTCAATAAATCATCCTGAACTATATCAACCTGTCTGGACTCAGTTACTACAGTTGTCTCTTCCTTTGAGAGAATTGGACAACAGTTCTTGGAATGACTATTGTGTTGCCAGTATTTTTTCGGATTCTTGTGGTTTGCGCATGGAGGAATGGGAGCAAGAGGCTGAGAAAGATGAGCTCTTACATGTGGTAAAGGACAAAATCACCAATGGGTGGTCTAGTGACTGCAAAGGTAATCCACTTTTGAGAGCATTTTGGGAAGTTAGGGACGAGTTGAGTCTGGATGGCAAGTTTGTGTGCCGGGGTGAGAAAATCATCCCTCCCAAAGGAATGCGACAAAAGATTGTTCAGATTGGACATGAAGGACATCAAGGTATTTCTAGAACCAAAAGAAATATTAAAGTATTGTATTGGTGGCCTAGATGGGATTTGGAGGTTGGAATGACTGGTGCGTGACTGTATTAGTTGCGAATGTGCCGACAAAACCCAGAAAACACTCAATCCACCTATGTCCTCATTAGGGTGTCCTAAATTACGTTGGGAAGAGGTTGCCTTGGACATCATGGGACCTGTAGTTTGGCAAGACAGTAGTTGCAAATACATTCTAATGCTGGTGGATTTAATTTCAAGGTGAATTGAGGTAGAAGTTGTTGATAATGTTGATACTTCCTCTGTTATCCTTTTTCTTGAGAAGTGTTTCATCAGAGAAGGTTTACCCCTCTCCATTCTCACTGATAATGGCGTTCAATTTAAATGGGATAGTATAAAGAAATTCATGGAAGCCACTGGCATTGAGCAAAGATTCACAGCTTTGTACCACCCAAGAGGTAATTCGGTGGTGGAGAGGGTCAACAGAGTTATCAAAGGTGTGTTACAATTAGCCAGTAAAAATAATAAGAATTGGAATGATGAATTGAACAAGTTAATTTGGTCTTACAGGATCACTATCCATGATACTTGTGGTGAGAGTCCTTTTGGACTTATGAGAGGAAGATTTCCGTACTGTAAGATAAATCTTGGTTGGATGGGCAGGAGTAAGAAGTATGTTTGGGACAGCATGCAAGTTAGGGAGTGTATTTCCAACTCCCAAAGTAAGAACAAAGCCTATTTTGATGCTAAACATGGCACTAAAGAAGTGTCTTTAAAGATTGGCCAACTTGTTAGAATCAAGAGTGGCAAGAAAGTAGGTAATGTCTTTCCCCGCTTTTCTGAACCCAGGTCTGTCACCAAGGTCATGCGCAATACTGTCATGTTGGATGATGGCAGTGTTCACCACATGAGCCGTATTGCCTTGGCGCGACAACATCCTGTTATTTCTAGTAAAGTTGTCAAGGAAAAGGGGAATGGTGATTACTGGTGGATTAATCCTGTTACCACTGTGCCTACTGCTACTACCAATGATCGTGACTTTGAACCCAGTCCTGTTAAGGTTTTTGATTCTGATGTTTAACATGTACCTGCACCTGTGTGTCAATCCAGGAATATCAAAACAAAGAGAAGTCCACTAGATGTGGTAGACGCATCGTGACACCTAAAACTTTGCACGATTTTGTTTGTGACTAAACGTGCGCCTCCTGCTGGGGTGTTCTGTTCATCTAGGATAATATCTTTTTTTTTTTTTTAGTTTTTTTTTTCTTTTCTTGGAAGGAGGATGTGTAGTAACTAGGTTTCATGATTGTATAGAATGTAGTATGTGGAATGTATGTGTGTCATGCAGAATGGGTACTTAAGTTAGAATGTAGAATGTGCACATTCATTCTGTCTTCGCTTGGCTTGCTGCTGCAAGCACCCTTTTATGCTGAACGAAGTTTCTTCAGTAAAGAAGATCTGCTTTACACTACAATCTCCAGAGTGATTAATACTACAACTGCTTCCTATGACAAACTTCATCAGAAATGAAATGTTTAGCAACTGACTGTTCTAGAAGGCACAGTGTACATGGGACACAGATTACAAATGCAGATTTGTCTTGGTTGCCACGACTATATGCCAGTATCTGGATGTGCAGGTGTAGTATGAGACCAACAGTGCATTGTTTTAATGTTATGTATATATTCAACTGTTGTTTCACAATTGGGCAGCGGAAAGGCATCTGCAGGTCTCTCTGCAACTGAGCAAGTTCCGGGAGAGACTTGTGGACGTCGGACGTTCCCGATCGTGAGTGTGAATAAACGGCAATAACTCCACTGTCAAACCATCCCATCCTCATTGCCAATATGTAGTAAGCCAAAGCGAAGGCGAAGTGATGGTTTGAGAGTGGATTTATTGGCGTTTCTTCACAGTGTTGCTCAGAGAACTTGACTATTTAGGACATACCTTATCCCCGGAAGCAATCAAGCCCGAATTTTCTTTAATCAGAGCAATACGTGATGCTGCCCCTCCCAAAGATAAGAATGCCTTGCGTACGTTCTTGGGTTTGGAAGAATACTATGCTTGATTTGTACATGGGTATTCTCAGACAGAAGAGCCTCTGAGAGCACTGCTAAAAAAAAGGGTTCAAAGTTAATCTGGAACAATGATTTACACAGCACTTTTGACAAAGTTAAACACGTAATTGAGGATGCACCAGCTTTACAACCTTTTCAAGATGGCTGCAAATGCTTTGTGAATGTGGATGCAAGTTTGTCTGGCTTCGGTGCTGTACTTGGACAATGGGTTGGTGGTAAGGAACATACCATTGAGTTTGTTTCCAGGACACTGCAACCTGCTGAGATGTGATACAGTTGAACAGGAAGCACTCGCATGTGTCTGGGCAATACACAAATTCAAATCATAAATTTGGGGATGCGAGTTTGAGGTGTATACAGATCACAAGCCACTAATGCATATTCTTAATGGTGGAGTAACAAATAAGGCCTCAGCTGGGTTAGTGCGCTTGTTATCCACCTTATAGGAATACCATTTAGATATGAAACATTTACCTGGTGGAAAGAATTTTAGATTAGATTGCTTGTCACATATGTCGCTTGAATGTGAAGATAATGAAGTGGAGGATATGGAGTGTGTTGTAGCAGCATAGGATGCAGTCCTGGAGTGTGCACAAATTTCTGAAGGGACTTGGCAGGAGGCGTATTCCAAAGATACCAGTCTCATCAAAGTCAAAGAGTTCATTACTAAGGGATGGCCAGAGAGTTGAACTCTCTGTGGTGAGATGAAAGGTTTTCCATTTGTGGCTGCTGAACTTTCAGTTGTTTATGAGATGGTGATGCGTCACAACCTTTTTGGCCCTCCAGAAAGTTTGCGTAAAGAAACTATTCAGACAGTGCATCATGGTCACCTGGGGGTTACCAAAACATGTCAATGCCTTACAGTACTACTGGTGGCCTTCTCTGGAAAATCAAGTTAGGACCATAATTGAGGGTTTGCGGAAGGCTTCCTATCTGACAAGTGTTGGAAAACCCTTAAAACACCCCTGCATCCTGTGCCACTTCCCCAAGATCCCTGGGACAAGGTTGGTCTTGACTTCTCTGGTCCCTATGAGGTGTTGCCTATTGAGAACAGATTTTTAATTTTAATGGTGGACTACTTTTCTAAATCGATGTTTTATTGGCTTTGTGATGGTCCCACAACTGGCGATGCTATTAAATTCCTAGAACACGTTTTCAAGTTAGAAGGACCACCGAAAACAATTGTTACCGACAATGGCACTCATTTTCAATCACAACTGATGTGTAAGTTCCTTGAGCACAATGACAGTCAACATCTTAAAGTGGTTCTATATTCAACCTTCTCCAATGGCCTAGTTGAGAGGGGGAACAGAATAGTCAAGAAGGGTGTGCAGACAGCAATATCCTCAGGTCCTAGATGTCCAAGAATTAGTGCAAAACTAAATTTGGTCATATAATGGCACCCCTCACAGTACCACTGGGGTAGCAACTTTCACGTGGCTTAGAGGAAGGAAAGTGCACTCCAATATGTGTCCTAATTGGCTTTCTAGTAAGAATGGTCAGGAAACCGTATCTCCGGATACCATTAGATTCAGGGATGAACTTAAACAAAATGTCATGAAATCTCACTTTGACCAGATTGGGTTTTAATTAAAAACCCCAAAAGAGGGATGAAAGGAACTTCTAGGTTCTTATCACCTGTTCTAGTGATACATGCGAGTAAAGATTCAGTCCTTGTGGAAAATAAGGGATGGTGGAACAAGAGGAGTTTGGTGCGACTTACCGGTTCACAAGCCGACATCATTAAGAAATGTTCCGGCTTGGACACAGACCAGAGTGAATGGTACAATTGGTTACAGGATGCTAAAACCCCCAACTCTGTTGCAGGAACAACGATTCCTGTAGGTGAAACTATTTTGTCTGAAGACTCTTCGGTCCCTGTGGCCCTCACTGGTGAGGTTCCAGTAAACAGGGGAAATGGTCACCCTAGGAAATTTCCTTGCAGTTTCAAAGACTATGTATTGGAATAACCATATCACAGTAGAACTTTATTGCAAAGACTTTGTACTGGACAATGGTTAATTTTGATTCCATCTTCTTTATGCCTGTTGAAGGGGGAAATGTTGTAGTATGAAGTTGGTAGCCTCGCTCTACCGCGAGCTGTTGTAGTATGAAGTTGGTAGCCTTGCGTTAGAGTGAGGTGAGTGTGTGTAGGCCTCTCGAGGCCAACAGTGTATTGTTTTAATGTTATGTATATATTCAACTGTTGTTCCATGCTCCGGCAGTGGACGGCATCTGTAGGTCTCTCAGCAACTGAGCCAGTTACGTAAGAGACTTGTGGATGTTGGACACTCTGCTTTCTACAGCAGGGAAGCTGTGGCAAAGGAAGTGCCGGTGACAAGCAGAGATGCCCAGACTGTCACAAGTGGCACCTGGTGTACACTATATAAAGATGACAGCACCAAAAGAGGCCAAATTTAGGAGGGAGCATGGGGTGTGCTTTTGTTGAGTCCATCTGGGTTTTAAATTGTCTGTGATACAATGAGTGAAATTGAATATTTGTATGCTTATACTGAGTCCGCCAGCTTACTGCTTCCATCGGCAAGCATGCGAATACAGTCTTAGAATATGACTGACATCTTTTGGAATAGAAAGCACAGAAAAACCCTACACAGACACCTCCACATACAACAGAGTTAGCAATGAAATGTTTGCACAAAAAGACCCTGAATTAATGAGGGACTAGTGAGCTATTATGGAGGCCAGAGCTGTAGCATGTTTCATGGGGACATACACAACAGAATCCTTGGTATCATGGAAGAATAGAGCACCATTCGTGATGGTGAAAAGTTGATCCTATTGAAAACTTTATCTTCAATCCTGTGGAAGAGGAGTTTTGAGCATGAAATGGTGGTCACTGTTCAAAGTTGAAGAGCCAGGTAAATTTAACTTTACTATGTGTGGGCTGCATGACAAAAGACAGAGATCTTTAAGGGAGAGTTATGCAGCGTAAGAGGGTTCTCTGATGACTGTGAGGGTGGTTAGCCAGGCTGAAAAATTTCAGTAAAGGAGACTTCTTTCAAGGATAGAGGGTCTGCAAATTAAAAAGTGGTATAGGTTTGAGGAGCGTACCTGATGAACCCGCTAAAACGCCTCAAAGAATACTTATTTATAATGCAGTGTGTGGAGGGGAAGGCAGCTGGTATGCCTATAAAATAGCTGCCAAGTGGCTGTCTTGTATGACTGACATCTCTGAAGACTTGGCAGCTTTAGAGGAACTTCCTTAGAGGAACAGGCTCTGCTAAGTGATGTGGCTGTGGGGTACTAACACTACTTGAACAGTCACACCTATGCTTTCTAAAAAAAAAACAAAGGCATCTGGGGCTAACACTCTTGTTCTGAGGGTTGCAAAATCCACAATGACAATACCGTTTTAGGGAACAATTTCTTCACTTTATTTTTTCATGTACTTTACCGTAATTTTGAAGAGGCCATATTCTGTAGTGCACACAACGAGGAGTCACAATACCTCTGCAGGACCTGACATTCTGTGGCACATGTCACATATCAACAGATTCCAAGACATGAAACGTGACCCGCTAAACGCTGATCGCACAACCTACTCAGAAGACAACTGGTTCCCAACTCCATTCTCACTCAACCCGTTCTTGGCGTTTAATTGTAAGGTGATTAGGTTTAAAAGTAAAGAGTGTATATCAATGTCTCAGTAACACCCAGTCACCATGGTCCTTATGGCAGTAAATTATATCATTCTATGCCCATAACCAGTGTCAAGTTGCAGCCCTACTTCTACGTCTTTGGTCTTTCCTAGGTTTTGGTTATCAAAATCAAAAAGTTGCAGCGGTTTAAATATAATTCATAGATCATCGCAGGGCACAATGTCTATTTCTCAAAGTTTCTCAGGACATACCTGCGTGGTGCTATCCACAACTAAGTGTACCTCAACGTGTCGGATATAAAGTTAATGAAATGTTCAATGAAAGCAAAACGTCACACATGAGCAAAACTAAAACTTGACAATATGCAGACATATACTCTTCCTTGGCCGTTGAGCATGCTAATAGGCTGGGCCTCCATAAAACAGGCCAGTCAACTTCCCCAGGGCCCTCTTCTCCGGCTGACCACTCCTCTTCCTCACGAGGTGCACAGAGACACCTATAAACACAGGCACAGCTATCATGACTTGGCCACGCCCACATCTGATGGCAACCCATACTTCACTCACCGGTCGTCGAAGTGGAGTTTAGGGGCCGGCTGGCAATGCTGGCGGCGAGAGGAAGTAGTAGGCACAGCACCGCCGGGCGCAGCATCTCGAAGAGGCTGCGGTGAACGCCTAGCGTTCGGCCTCGTTTCCATGGCGCTGTCCGCAAAGCGTGCTGGAATGAACAGGCCGTCGGCGTTCTTTCCTTCGACACGTGCAGTCTACGCGTCAAAAGGGCTTTGTTCTTGATGTTGCGTGCGCTTGCGTAATGTGGTCAGAAAGGAAATTCGCTGATAAAAGAGGAAGAAGTGTGCCTAGGTAGCGCCGTTTCACCACTTCTGCAAAGAGCAAGTTTTTTTCCAAAGAGGCATGCCAGAATGGGTCTGATCTTCTAGTGCCTAGGTACCAAGGTGGTGGGGCTCTTATCTTTCAGAAAACAGATACAAAGAAACTGTGCAAGGCAGCCACTGGTATAGTGTGGAAGAATAACGCGGTAGGAAGCAGTTAAGAAGTAAGTGCATATATTTATTGAGAGCAAGCAAGAGGAGTTGTTACCAGTCTCCAATACAGTCTTCAACTGACTCTTCCTAACCGACTCCGTTCCTAACATTCTCGAACGAGATCATTACCTAGTTTACAGCTAACCTTGATACCACACACACTTCCCCATTAATAACAAAACCACATATACAGTAATTGGTACTAACTAAACAAAATAAAGGAAACTTGCTCAATATTAATCCAGCTGATTCCCCAATGTGTACATAAGAATCAAATATATAGTATGGGAACTGTTTTGATTAAATTAATAAAGTGTGGGAACGTCGTTTCCCCGTTCACCTTCTCACTTAGAGCTCTGTTTGCGCCTTCAATAAATCCCCCTCGACATCTGAGGGAGACTATTTACTCTGTAGTTTCATGTTCATCCACTTGCTCTCTGTAGTAAAGGAATATAAGACACCAACGCCGGTAAGGAGGATGGGAACAGGATTTATTGGGAGCGGTGAGAAGAGAGAGCGGACGCCTCCAAGCCAGCACAACAACTGACTTGGAACCGAACGCCTCTCGGGTGACGAACCTAGAATGCAGTGACAATAGCGAGGCATAGTGTTCTAGAAACACTATTCCATGTATAACACATCTTCTTCCTTTCCTATAATAACAATATACATGCAGAAACAGAAGTGAAAAACCAAAAGTAAGAACCAAGTTAATAGCAAACAAAGTCTTTTAGGTAAGCTGGTTGCCTGCGAGGCCTGAGCAGGCGTTGGGACGTTGGTGTGTCGCCTTCAGTTGTACCGGAAGAGTTGGCACCCAAAGGAATTATGGAATCTCCCCCCCCTACGGTGGAGCCCGAGAAACCTCCCGAAGGCCCACCATCTTGTGCTAATAGGTACCCACTATTACCAGTACCTTCAGAACCTCCCCCGGGCTGAAAGGGGCTCTGACATTTCTTGTACAAGGCCACTCTTCGCAAATTCCAACACTCTCCATTGTTTAGGATAACTCCCTGCTTGAGAATTTTCCTTATGGTGAAAGGACCTCTAAACTTTGAAAGACCTCTCCCTATTCTTCCCGATTTGACCTTAACCTGATCACCCACCTTCAATCCACACCTGGAAACCGTCAAATCCTCCACCATGTCTTGAGGGTGTTGAGGAGTAACTAAGCGTCTCATCCAAGAAGGCATCATCTTGCCACTCGGGGGCCTGCCTCGCATCAATTCAAACGGGGACTTTACCTCACTGCCATGTGAAGTTGAGCGATAGGCCCATACCATGTCGTCCACTAAGTCTCGCACCACTTTTCCACTGACCGTAGCCATCTGAATAATCCCCTTAACTACTCTGTTAGCTCTCTCGCATATGCCATTTCCCTGAAGGTTATAAAGGGCCGTGCGGTGATGAGCTATGCCACATCTCTTTAAGAATGTTTGCATATCTTTAGAGATTAACTGAGTGCCATTATCAGTGATAAGTGTAGATGGTAATCCCTCTTCTTTAAAAATCTTCTCTAGGAGTTTTATGGTGCGCTCGGTGGTGATATTGTTAGTGAATTCGACAATGAGCCATTTGGAGAACACGTCAATAACTACTATGGCGAATCTGTCCTCTTCACACATCTCACCCATAGGGCCTATAAAATCCAAGCAAATGGTATGCCAAGGTAGTTTGGGAGTCTCTATATGGGTCTCACCTGATTTTTGGCCAATTTTCAACCTCTTTTCTCCTTCTAAACACAAGGAACACTTCTCCACCCACTCCACCACTTGAGAATCTATCCCTGGCCACCAAAAATGATCCTTCAAACGACGCTGCGTAAGTGTCTGTCCCAGGTGGCCTTCGTGTGCCAACCCAAGTAACTTTCCCCTAATGCCAAAAGGTGGAATGAAAATTTCACCTTTGACTAGAACATGCTCCCCGCACAAGGACAGTTCGTCCAAGATTTTTGCATAAGGACGCACTGAAACTGGAAGGCAGCTCTCTCTTCGGGCCCCTGATTTAACTAACTTAACCACCTCCATTAACGTGTGGTCTTTTTGCATCTCGTGTTCCCAATCTTTGGCACTAAAGGTTCCTTCCCCGACCACAACTATGTCTTGTACAGAGGCGACAGCAATATCATCCTCTAATGTAGGTGTCATACCCGTGGTGGTGCGCCAGTCGACAGACAACCTGGAGAGGCAATCAGCTTGTATGTTCCTCCAGCCCTGAATGTACTCAACCTGGTATTGAAAGCTCTGGAGTTTGGCTGCCAACTTGACTAACCTTGCAGAACCCTTACCAGTCCCTCCCGGGGATAAAACCTTAATTAGCGGTTTATGATCTGTCTTTAGTGTAAACCTCGTTCCCCATAAGTAGGTCCTAAAGTACTCAACTGCCCATGAGGCAGCTAACGCCTCCCTCTCTATTACTGAGTAGTTTTTCTCTGAGTCAGTCAAAGTCCTTGAAGCGAAAGCTACTGTTTTTTCCATCCCAGCCTTTCTTTGAGAAAGTATTGCCCCCAGCCCTGTGGAGCTGGCATCTACTGTAAGGATGGAGTGGGAGTGAACATCAAAGGGGGTTAAAACATTAGCATTGCATATTTCACTCTTTATGTTCTCAAAGCATTCACGATGTACACCCTTCCACTCAAAGCTAACACCTCTTTTAAGCATTGTACGTAAGCATGCTGTCTTATCAGAAAAGTGTTCTACAAACTTAGAGTAGTACTCTATTAGACCCATGAAAGAACGAAGTTGATCTTTATCCACCGGGGAGGGAGCGGATCTTATGGCTTTACACAAATCCTCTTTGGGGCGGATGCCCTCTGCGCTGATTGTGTAACCCAAATATTCTACTTGTTCTACCATAAATTTGCATTTGTCCTTCCGCAGAGTTAGACCTGCCTTGTTAAGTGTGTTGAGTACCATCTTCAAAATTGTGTTGTGCTCTTCCACTGTTTGGCCGTAGACCAAAATGTCGTCTTGGAAATAGATGGTATTGCAAATCCCCTTAAAGAGGTCTGACACCAGACGTTGGAAACGCTTGCGGCTGAGTTCAACCCGAAAGGTAGGCGTGTGAACTGAAAGGTGCCTTCCGGAGTTATGAATGCCGTCATTTGCTTTGAGTCCTCATGGAGTTTGATCTGGTGGTATGCGCTGCGTAGGTCGAGTTTTGAAAAGAATTTTGCACCTTTGAGTGTGGTGACCAATTCAGTAATGTTGGGAAGAGGAAATAGGTCTGCTACCACTGACTGATTGAGGGTGCGCAAGTCCACACAGAATCTCAATTTTCCGTCGGCCTTCTTCGTGACGACTACTGGCGAAATCCAGGGAGATGCTTCTACGACTTCAATGACGCCAGAAGAAAGCATGTCTTTAATGAGGCTCTTAACCTCCTCTCTCACCACAATGGGAATCCGTCTGACTTTATGTTGGACTGGGATTGCGCCTTTTTTAGTACAATTTGATGTACATAACCTTTAAGTAGACCCAATTCATCTCTAAACACCGCATGAGCCTCCCCAAAATGTCTTCCAAGCTTTCATCTTGCACCACCATCACTTGCATAGGTGCTCGTGGGTTGACGATTATGTGTAAGTCGTATTGGTGTACCCATCCTAAAATGGGTGGGCCATGGTCAGCAACGTACACTTTACCATAGATGGACCGCTGCGAAAAGCATATATTAGCCTCAAAATATCCTAGAATATCAATGGTCTCTCCTTGGTAACCGCCTGGAGATATGTCTTTAGGTAATAGGCTTTTATGACCCCATGTTTCCCTCACTAGGCATTTTGGAAGAATGGTGTATTTAGAACCAGTATCCACCATCAATATTACTTCCCGCTCATCGATTACAAAACTCGCTTTGGGTCTGTTTGTTCTTTTATCTTCGTCAGATATCTCTTCTTGAGAAGTAACAACCAAAATCTTGTCTTTATGCATGTTATTCGTGGTATCGCTCACCACTTGAACGCTGGCAAAACTCTGTGTATTTTTGCTTCTACACATTCGTGCGTAATGCCCCACTTTCCCACATTTAAGACACTCTTGACTGGAAGCAAAACAAAACTTTGAGTCTGCGTTATGTAAGTTACTTCCACATCTATTGCACATTCTCGTGCTGACACCCCTTTGGCTCACTGCTACCCTCGCGCTAGACGCCTTCTTGAAGAACTTCCCTTTATTCTTCACAACTGACACGCCATAGTCCTCCTCATCTTTTCGTTCGTGGACTGAAACCTCACTTATATCAGTACTGTAATTCCTTTTTTCAAGCTCCTTCATGCATCCCTCAGACTGCTCTATGACTTTCGCGAGATCTATGGCAACTTTTAGGTTGGGGTTTTTAGCTGCCCACAAACGTTCTTGTATTTTCTTGTTACTACACTGGACTATCAATTGGTCCCTTATTAATTCCTCATTCATGGCGCCAAAATTACATTTTACGGACATTTCGCGCAACCTTGACACAAAGTCATCTATGGATTCCCCCATCCTTTGATGTTGGGTGTAGAACTTGTATCTATTGAGAACAAGGTTCTCCTCCTTTGTGTATCTTGCTTCAAGTCTGCACACTGCTTCTTGATATTCGTCGGGTAGTGGTTGACCATTACCTTGGAGTGCTTGAGGAGGAATTTAAATACCCTTTGTCCTTCTTTCCCTAAGATGCTCAACAAAATTGCTTTCTTCCTTTTGGCTGGAAATTCCTGCCCATCTAGAGCTTCTAAATAATTTTGGAACATAGGGTACCAATCTTCCCAAGCAATATCAGGAGTACCAGGTTGCGCTAGAAAAGTGGGTGGTAAAGCTACTGTGATTTGGGATGTTGCCATATTGGTGTGTAAGACTATGGGAACCCCTGGGAACTCCCCAAGTAACAGCTACTATTATGTGACACTTAGCAGGACCCACGGTGATATCCCCGCTTTAAGTTCCACTGGATATGAACAGATGTCACTCAAGTAATATGCAGCAGACGTGCATATCGTCGAAGAGGTAGTAAAGAGGGTTATAGTTTTTGTCCCTGGAAGCTTATGTGGAAAGGGGCTAATTTCTTTTAAGTCTCTGTGCTCTGAAGGCTTGAAGCTTATGTGGAAAGGGGCTAATTTCTTTTAAGTCTCTGTGCTCTGAAGGTTAAGGCTTCACAGCGCTTTTAAGCCCCTGTCACTCTGAGGATTATGGTTTCGCTGCGCTTACCGCTTAGACACTGTGACGACCGCTTACTTCAAATACCTGTTCCTGTGGTGTTTCGTACTCGTTGCGGTACTTCTCCGGCCTCGGTGCTGGTTGCTATGGAGACGACTGGCTGTGGTGGATCTCAAGATGGCCGCCGACGTGCTGTGAGCGTGTGACGTGGACAGAGGGTATTCACGTGATGGCGTGATCAGCTGACGCTCCTGCGTTCTGAGGAGACCTCGACCATCGAGCCCTCTCCGCTGGTGGTGTGACGTCGGTAAGAGTCGCGTTGCTAGGCGACTCTCTCTGGATTGCCGTTGATCGCAATACCGGGCCTGAATGTGGCACTTCCTCTTGTATACAGCTTCTGGAAGGACAGCTCTTGGGCAATTTCTGCACCCTCCGCTCTCTCCTTGGCTCACCGTACTCTCCTATGTGTTCCCGGCTGTAATGTTCGACCTGCACTTCACTTCTTCTGCGTTGCTTGAGGTCGCTAAAAACCGCCGGAGATCCGTATAACACTCTCCATACTTACTGGTACAATACTTGTAGTGACATTTTGCTGGATATCATTTAATGCATTAGATGTTGTATTAGTACAAATAATATCATGCAATGATATCCTCGGCGCATCTTCTCCTTGTAGCTTATCAAATTTAACTCTGTGTTTGTTTATCAATTGAGCTTGTTCTTGATTAAGTTTAGCAACAGACCTCTTGCTCCACCACCCTCTTCCTTAAATGTTTAGCGAACCTTTGGCCACTCATTACTTTAACTGCAGCAGAGAACTTCGTTTCTAATTTTCTCACCCTGTGTGGTGACTTAATCATCACTAAGTCTCCAACTTGAAAGTCCAGGGCAATCATCCTTATTGGATTATATCCTAGTGGAAGCAAGCATATGGCACTGGGTTGTCGACTTTGCTGTCTTGCCGAGACACGACAGTGACCATAATGCTCTGGTACTTGACCTCAAGCTTCCGGATCTTCACAGTCCCTCAATTACTAGCTCCTCCTCTGGCAGCAATTTAATATTAGCCAATAACAGAAGGATAATTAGATGGGAAACCCTGAAGAAGTCACCAGGCAAGGCTGCTGCCCTTTATTCTTTAATTATTTCACCTTTATTGGCAACGGAGGAGGCTGCCCAGACACTGAATTCTCCTGATACCATCGCCCAACTCACGGCTATACATGTGGATCGGACCACTAGCCTGACCAACATCTTCAATCCCCTGATGCACTCCAAGGGTAAGAGGAGCCCTAAATCCACTTGGTTTAATAATTCCTGCCGAATGGCAAAGGGCGCCCTTCTCGACGCTATAAAATGCAAAGATAGATCCCTGATAAAAACAAAGAGGGCTCTATATAATATAAAGCTAGCCAAAAAGAACTGGGAGCTTGAAAGATGGGATGCAATCAAACAGGCAATCAAGAACCGGGATATGAAGGCGTTTTGGATCCTGGTTCGTACAGATAGTTTCACAGAGAACTCACCTATTGAGCCGAACATCGCTGCAGACGCCTGGAAACTTCATTTCCAATCGTTGTATTCCACACAGGACACTATAGAGCTCATTGAGGGAACTTTGCCAACTGCAGTAGGGAATCCCCTTGATGATGATGTAGGGTTCACTCTGACTGAAGTGCTGAGCGCAATTGGGAAGCTTCCCCTTGGAAAGGCCCCCGGTTTAGATAAGATCCCTGGGGATTTATTTGGGAACAACCCAATATCTGGGGCCCCTATCTATGGGTAATATTTAACGCCATTTTAAATGGCATGAAAATCCCGGATACCTGGCTAGGGGCTAACATTTTTCCAGTATACAAGAAGGGCTCACCCCTCCTGCCCACTAATTATAGGCCAATCAGCCTGATTGACGTAACTCAGAAGCTGTTTGCCAGGATTGTCCTGGAGCGTCTCCAGTCCTGGGTGGACGAGTGCGAAATTCTGAGTGCGTACCAAGCTGGTTTTCGTAAAAACATTTCTACTATTGACCAAATCTTCAGGCTCCAATTATTATATTGGAAGACGGTGACAATAGAGGGTGGGAGCCTCTATTTGATCTTCGTTGATCTTAAATCAGCCTTTAATTTGGTACCTTGAGATAAACTGTGGTTGGTTCTAGAGCAAATGGGCATTCCGCCCTACTTGCTGTCTTTGATCAAGCGCCTGCATACTGGAAATTTTGCCCAGGTGAGATACGGGAAATATGGGGAATTAACCCCACGTTTCCCAGTAAATAGAGGTGTAAGGCAGGGGTGTGTTCTGGCCCCCACACTGTTCTGTCTCTTTATTAACGCTCTGGTGGACCAATTAAATGAGGTAGCTAATAATGATGCCCCAAAGATGGTCCGTGACAAGGTGCCAGCAATGATGTTTGCGGATGACACCTTGTTACTATCCGAGTCTCCTATGGGCATCCAAAGGATCCTTGACAGCTTCTCCCTATTTTGCAAAGACAGGGGTTGGAGATCAACACATCAAAAACCAAGTATATGGTTTTTAATCCAAGGAAAACTTCTCGCCCAAATCCCTCCCTAAATGGCACCCAGCTAGAGAGGGTAGCTGTCTTTGATTACCTTGGTGTTACGCTGTCAGAAACATTTGGATGGGGCCCGCAGCAAGAAAAGGCAGGCTTAAGGCTATCACAGATGGCTGGGGGTATAATAAAAAGGAACTCATCATTTAGACAGCCGGGCCCGCTGGCCGAGATTTATAAAGTCCAAATCAGGAGTGCTATAATGTATGGGGCAGAACTTTGGGGTCATCTTCCTGCAGGTGGACTGGTTAAATCTGAGAACAAGTTTATGAGGCAGCTCTTGGGTCTACCGCCAAGCACCCCTCTCATCCCCTTACGTTTGGACCTCGGGATTAGACCCATAGAGGAGGAGATTGGTCTGCGACCTTTGACTTTCTGGCGTAGACTATGGGCGACCCCCGAATTAACAGCCTACCAGTCTGAACTCAAGGCGATTCTGGGACTCCCAGGGGTGGTAAAACTATCCTGGTTTGTACACATAAAAGACCTGTGCTTTAGACTAGGTCGGCCAAACCTATGGACCCACCCTGAGGAAGTGTCCCCGATAATATCGCGGCTAGAACTAGTTAAAGCTTACAGACTGCTTAGACTGGCTGAAATTCAGGGGAGCATAAAACTAGGCCGCCTAACCTCTGACTTCCTCAATTTTAAAGACCAGTATCTATTTGAGTCTTTCCTTGATGTTGTTCATCCATTCATGGCAAGGAAACTATATACTCAGTTCAGATTGGGTTCCCTGCCGGTTCATGCATTTACAAGTAAATGGTCAAAAGCTTCTCCCATCGGATGTCCTGCTTGTAACTGCCAAGAAGAGTCAGCCATTCATGTTTTCTTCTTCTGCCCTGGCTATAATGTAGCCAGGAGGTACTGGCTCTTATCACTATGCAGGAACTTGGGGTATAGGCAGTGTCTGGAGGCTTTTAGAGTTTTGAGAACGGACACTCATCCTCCGATTGTTTTTGCTGTGTCCCGTTTCCTCAACTCTATGTGGCATAGGCGCCGTAAGTTTTTAAATTCCCCCCGCATATGTTAAATGTCCCTTTTGTATTTCTAATGTTTTAATATTATCAATTCATAAAACCATTGTTTTAACCTTTTTTTAAATTTTAATATCTTTTTAACTGTTATGAAACTTGATTAACTCATTTGCATTCTGGTTATATTTTGTAATGTTTACTGATGTTTTTATTGCCCAAATCCAGTGATGTATTTATTTTATTCTCTGCTTTTATGGTCTATAATGACCGAAATAAAGCTTGGAAATGGAAATGGAAAGTCCTTGATTTTAACTCCATAGTTAGTATCATAATATTTCTTTTGAATTGACTGTGCATTTAAAGCCTTTTTTTAGCAGTGTTGTTGAGATTACACCAACACTTTTTTCCTTTGTCCGTAATATCCCTAATCCAATCAGGGCAAGTCACAGTCTTAGGTGATCTCTTCCTTAACATGCAAAAGGAGATATACCAGGGGTACTATGTGGAGTTGTACAATATCCCCAAACCTTTTGTCTAAGGAAATTCTCTACATTAAAATTGTTAGCCACGGCTGTCTGTACACCTTCTTTCAGACATCTATTTATTCTTTCCACTAGACCATTTGAAGTGGGAGAATAAAGGGCCACCAGTAAATGTTCAACATGGTATTTGTTTACTGAATGCTTCATGGGATCAGAAGTAAAATGTGTGCTATTGTCTGTTACCAATTCTCTTGGTGCTCACTCAATTTTAAAAATCTTCTTTAAAAATTCAATTACAAATGTTGTTGAAGCAGTTGGCACAAAGTCAAAATAGACCCATTCTGAGCAGTAATCTACAAGAACAATTAAAAACCTTTGTCGTGTAGGAAGAGTTTCAAATGGTCTCGCAAAATTTAATGCAACCTTAGACCAAACCTCATCTGGGAGTGGAAAAGTATGCAGTGGTGTATTGTGAGTTAACCAATTTGTATCAGAAAGAAAGCAAGTAACACATGTTGCAACCCAATTGGACCCTTGATTGTCCATTGAGGGCCACCCAAAACATTGTTTTAAAATTTTGCATGTGCTGCCTTCACCTAAATGTCCGGAATGAGCTGCTTCAATCAATTTATTTCTGAGAATAGCTGGTGGAATACAGACAGCATTTCTCATGAGAATCCCATTGGAGACTGTTAATTCTTCCTGAATTTGACCAAAAGGTTTAAGGGGGGAAATTAAAGATTTATTTTTAGGCCATCCTTTCAGCATGTATTCTTTGACTTTCAATAAGACCTCATCTTTGTTCAAAGCATAAGACCATTAAGACTTAGAAATGACTATGCTTGAAAATTACAATGCATCATCCAGAGTCGCCCCAACACACTCAACATCATTTTTGAGATCTTACATATCGGGAATGGTTGTTGGTAGCCTAGAGAGGCAATCAGCTCTCACATTATTGCTCCCAGAAATATGTGCAATTGTAAAGTTATACTCTTGAAGTCTGTATAGTAGTCTCACAAGTCTGGCTGAAGCCCTCCCTGAGCCCTTGCCATTGAGCATGTGCAAAAGTGGTGTATGATCTGTGTAAAGCATGAAGTGTGTGCCCCATAAGAATGTTTTGAATTTTTCTATGGCCCATGAGCATGCCGGTGCCTCTCTCTCTATGGTACTATAGGCCTTTTCAGATTTTAGCAGTAACCTTGATGCAAAACCATTTGTTCTTTCACTCCCTTGAATCATCTGTGTTAGGACTGCGCCCAATCCCAATTGACTTGCATCAACGATTAAAGTGCAATCAACTCCAGATTTGAAGGATCCTAGAGTAGGGGCCTGTACAATAAAGTTTTTGATAGAGTCAAAAGCTTGAGGTGAGTCCTGATCCCAAACTAACTTTTGTCCTTTTTTTAAAGTAGATGTCGTAATGGTTGCACAATGAAAGCGTAACTTTGGATGAAAGAGGAATAGTACTCAGCCATTCCAAGAAATTACTTCAGCTCTTCTTTGTCTTTGGGTGGAGGTATTTCAGAGATTGATTTTGCTAAAGAACATTTTGGTTTTATACCATCTCTCAAAATATGATGACCTAAGTAATCTAATTCTTGAACTAAAAAACAAAATTTTTCAATTTTTAATGTAATGCCAACTTTCTTGAAAGTACTTAAAACATGTATTAAAATCAAATTGTGTTCTTCAGATGATTTCCCAAAATTAACACATCATCTTGATACGCTTGTGTGCCTTCTATACCTGAAAGAATTGTGTCCATGAGTTTTTGAAAGCCACTCGCTGCAGACGCCAACCAAAAGGAAGTCTTAAAAAGTATAGGCCCCAAATGGAGTGACAAAGGTTGTCAAGTCTTGGGAGTCTGCAGCGAGTGGGACCTGGTGGTATGCTGAGCGTAAATCAAGTAATGAAAAAAAAATTGCATCAGAAGGGTTTGCTATTAAATCTTGAATTTTAGGGAGGGGGGTGACAATCTACCACTATGTTGTTATTCAGGGTGCGTAAGTCGGCACACAAGCGTATGTCCCCTTCCCTTTCGCGTACAATAACAATGGGACTTACCCATTCGGATGAGTCCATGGGAATGATGATTTTCTCCATGACCAATTTATCTAACAATGATATTAATTCTGTCCTGATTGATACAGGAACAAGTCTTGGTTTAAGTGCAGTTGGTATGGCATGTGTTTATATTTTATCTTTTGTTCAGAACTATGAATGATACCATTTCTAGATTCAAAAACCTCAGAATAAGCTTTAAGTAGATCTTTAATCACTTGGGTATAATCTGTAATGGATGCCACAAAATTTGGGTTTATAACAATTGGAGTGTCTAAACCAGGGACTAACATCAAGCCTAATTTAGCTGAATCCTGCCATCCTTTTATTAATTTACCTTTTAATGCAACATACATTTTTGTAAAAGTTTGTCTACCAGGGCATTCTAAGGAATCATTAAAAAATCCCAACATGGTTATATCTTGTTCTCCATATGCTTTGGGATTTACATCCACCGGTGACAAATTTTCTGAAGTGCCCCAATGTTGTGAGAAAAGAATATCAGAGATAATCGCAATGGGGGCTCCGGAATCAGCCATCATGTGAAATTTGATACCCCCAACATGTGCTTCACAAAGTGGACCATTGACTAGTTTAGTCATATTAATATTGGCGTCAAGAGTGAGTACAAGATTTGACAAATCAGGAGTACTTTGATCAGATAAAACATCAGTATCTACTGTATGAATGCGAACATTGCTTTTGCTTCTACAAACAGTCTAAAAATGTCCAATTTTATGGCACTTATTGCATCGTTTACCTGAAGCTGGACAAGCTGGGTAATTACTCAAATGAGATTTGAAGCCACATCTAAAACAATACCCTGACATTTTCTTCAGTGAGGGTTTAGTTTTTTTTACCTGTAAAGGAAACGGAATTTAGAGTGTCTGTGTCATGACGTGCATCAACCTTGTTCAAATTAACATCAATAGTATTAACATTGTGAGACAGCAAATCAGCACCCCTTCTTTTGCTTGAGATAATACATTACATTGAGAGACCAAATACAAACTGGTCTCTCAAGCTTATTTCTAAAGTGCAGCCAAAATTACAGTTTGCTGCGGCATGCCAAAGTGCAAAGATTTAGGGGTCGATTCCGATTCGGGCCGGAAAAAGCACCGACCGACTCGGAGCCGGAATTAATTCCGACCGACACGTACCTGTGGCGCCCGACACGCCAAGTACGATGCAAAGCGTGCAAAATCCGACCGACACGTACTGAACCCAAGCCGAACGACCGAGCCGCACGGAAAACAGCAATCCGGCCGGAAAAACACGCGAATCGAACCGACCGACACGCACCCGGAACAAATCCAACCGAAACGTACACGCGAACTCCAAACCGCAAAGTACGATGCAAGGCGCGAAAACCACGACCGAGTCGTACGGAGGACAAGCCGTACGACCGACAGGCATACAAAACTGCGAGCCGAAGTAACACAAAACACCGCGACCGACGCGTACGCAGCATAGAAAACTGCACAAACACAGTGTGAACGAAACGGAGAAGACCGCAGGAGACAACTGCAGGGTCCGACTCGGTCACAAGAACGTTTCCAACATGCACAGAAAGTACAAAGGAAGAATACACAAAAAAAGGCCAAACAAGCAATTACAAAGCCAATAAATACTGGGGGGGGGGTGGGGACAGAGAACAAAGACACACCCACAACTCCACCCATATAAAGGACACAAATCCCAACCATGATCCTTTGCAAATGCTATTCTACTGCCAGCACTCAACAGACAGCAACCACACACCCACAGCTCATCCCTCACACAAGCCACACACCATCAGCACACCAACAAATAGCTACCTCACATACACCCAGCAAAACACACACTCACACACCTTCACCTGCACACCAACACACACATTACTCACCATCACCACCCATCACCATGCCCCCAAAGAAGAATCACAAGTTCCTAGATTGTGAATTGGAAGTCCTGGTAGACGAGATCCTCAAGGTAGAGCCACAGCTGTTTGGCGCACTGGTCCAACAGACACCCATCTCCCAGAAAACAAAGATGTGGGAGAGGATCATCAACAGGGTGAACGCACAATCACCATATCTGCGCACAAAGACTGACATCCAGAACAGGTGGTATGACGTGCGCAGGAGGGTACGGGAGCTGCTGAAGAAGGACTACCTCCTGAGCCAATACACCGGCAGTGGCCCTCCTGCCAAGCCAGTATACCTCGGGCCCTGGGAGGAGAAGGTGCGGGCCATCCTTCCGCCAGTGAGCGTCTATGGACTAGAAAACATCCCAGAGCCTGGTGAGTACACAACAAATGTACACAATATTCTGCCACAATACACACACACATCACTGTCAAGGGGAGAGTCAAACCATGCACTCTTAGCAATTACACAGCAACCAGAACAGAATCATCGCAAAATGTGTATGTCAGTCAGATAAACACAACACATGCCATCTCAAAGTTACATTTAACCGTGTCATCACATGTACAAACACAACTACAACTACAGCTAGGCAGTGGCACAAATATAACTAACAAACACATCCAGACATGTAGCCACCACTACAACACCAACACACAGTGAAGACCACTGAAAGAAAGGAATTCTGTGTATGCTGGGCAAGTCAGTGTAGCCAATAGCATCATGGGAGTCGTAGTCACAGATATTGCTCACACCCACAACTGTCCCATCAACACCACCATGAACCATGCGCACATCACAGGGAGTGGAAAAGGACTCACAAGATGGCTGACACTGGCTACTGCTGTGGGGAGCACAAGGCCCTGCTGGCAACTGTGCAACAACCAACAGCAGGACACCACTGACTGACATCCTGAAAGACAACTTTCACTCCCTGCAATGCAAGCACAGTCCATGGTGGGATAACTGACTGGCTGGGTGGGAAGGAGGGCCGGCTGTCAACCAAATACAACCAATGCAGACCATGTTCACACCCCAACAAATACATAGACATGCCCAAATAATGCAGGACAATGTGCTACACCAATATCAACCCCTGACTGTGACAACTTAGGACAATGCAATGTACAGGCCCGCACCCAGAGGCACAGTCACAACTGTCAGGTGTGTCAACCATTGATGCCTGCAGAAACATAACATACATTGTGTGTGTCTCCCAAAAACAGGTGATGATGGGGACACAGCAGCAGACGCTGAGGAGTCCCAGTCCCAGGCTCAAGAGGATACGGAGCTCACTGGTGTCGAACAGCCTCTGCCCTCCTCGGATGAAGAAGACCAACCTGGCACCTCCGGTGCAAGTCAACATGCAGCACCAGCAGGACCACCAGCTGCAGCACCAGCAGGACCACCAGCTGCACCCCCTGCACCCACCCCTCCAACGACTGTCACCACAAATACCATCCCTGCCGACATGGACAGAACAAGGAGCACCACCAGCACAGGGACCCTGGACCAACGTGGGGCCATGGACACCACCACCACCACCAACCCCCAAGGGGGACCAGGGTCATCTGTGCGTGCCACTGCACGCACTGCACATGTCGGCAGGGGTGGTGGGAGGGGTGGGAGACAGAGGTCGCTGCTTGCAGAGGTGTCTGGTGTGCATGATGACCCACAACTGGCACGCATAGCTGATGCGTACCAGTCCAGCACCGGAGATCTCAGCCAGGTAGTGGGGCTCCTCAGAGACATGAAACAGCAGCAGGCTGCCCATCATGCCCGCTTGGACTCACACATGTACCGCGTGGAGTCCAAGTGGGACACACTGCAAGAGATGACGGCGGTGCATAGGGACATATTACAATGCCTCCGCCAGATGAACAGCAACCAGTCTACACCTCCCTGTGTGCCAACAACATCTGGTGCTGAACAAACTGCAACTGCCACAGGGAGGGAGGATGACTCTGGCGGAGAGTCCCCTGCACCGCAGCAGCCTGTACTTGAGGGCCCCCCCAAAGAAGAGGGGTCGTCCGAGGAGGGGCAAGTGAGAGGCCGATGGCCAAGTGCAACCCCCAGGAAGCCTGAACCTGTTCTGGATGTTCACCTTTGTGCACAAACTGTTCACCCTGTTGACGGCAACACAACTCCCACACATGACATGGGGAGTACAAGTTGGACCAATGTCTCAGACAACTGTGGCCCCGATACTGGGGATTTTGTCTACCAGGACTTTCAATTCATCTAGGAACTTCTGATTGCAATATAAATGTACAGCACTAACCATCCTATGCACTATTCACACAAATGTATCACAATAAACACACTAATACACCATACTTGCCTCTGTTGTGATTCCAACGTGGGTGCTGTCATGGGGATGATGAAGTGCAAAATTACACTGTGTATGCGAACTGCAACAGCAAGTACAACACAGGCATGTGAGTAATGGCAACGTGACACATATGAGGGAGACACACCACCAGGGCTACACAACACATACACACCTAGGCCATCTGACTCATTGCCTACACTGATGTTGCCAGGAAAGACGGTGCAATGCACAGACACCACACCTATTCCCAGTTGTAGTTAAGTAGCCCACAGGTGCAGTAAGCAAATGGCAGTCAAATGTGTGACCACAGACAACGCACATCACAAAGTGAAGCACAGGTTTATTACACAGTTGCAACATGTCGTAACCACTACAGATGCAAGGTAATCCCACCTGGCAGCGGGCACACAGTCAACAACTGTAGAAGGAAGGAAGTCCATGGGTGTGGCGCACATCACCTGTAGGGACACAACAGCTACCACCCTGGAAGTACAATCACGTCGTCGGTGGACACAGTTGACCAAACGAATCTGAAAGTACCCTGTGAAGGACAGAAATGACACACAGTCAAAAGCAATGGAGAACAGGACAGAACAGCAAAACTCATGCACAATACATGTTACAAGATACCCACCCAGAACCAAGTTAGCATGTCAACACTGTTGGGGAGTACAGACCACCTGTAAGCACACATCGCTACACACATCCAGTCAAGTAGCCAATGGACACACTCCAACAGCACCAGAGCACCACCTATACATATCATGCCAACTCACATCATTGACATGACACCTCAGGATACTCACATTCAGCTAAAGAAGTTGGTGATGAGCTGTGTGCGGACATCACCATCATCATCATAATCACTGGCATCGTGGTCCAGGCCAGGATCCTCCACAGGTGGCGGATGTTGGTCATTGTCATCCTGGATGAGAGGCAACTCCTTCCGCACTGCCAGGTTGTGGAGCATGCAGCAGACGATGATAATCTTGCACACCTTCGCTGGGGCATATGGGAGGGACCCTCCTGTCTTGTCGAGGCAGCGGAAGCGGCTCTTCAGGAGACCAAATGTCCGCTCAATCACTCTCCTGGTCCGACCATGTGCCTCATTGTAGCGCATCTGGGCTGGTGTCACAGGGTTCCTGAGGGGTGTCAGCAACCACGGCATGTTGGGGTATCCCGAGTCACCTACGGACAGACAAGTGCACATTAGCTGACTTGGAAAAGTGGGCGGAATACTACAGATCAGATCACACACAATGGCACAAAGTCAGTACACACCGACAAGCCAGGCACGCTGGTTCTGCATCTGTGCCATCATCCTGGGGATGCGACTACTCCTCATCACAAAGGCATCGTGTGCTGAACCAGGGAAACGGGCACACACGTGTGAGATGGTCATATCTGCAAGACACACCACCAGTGCATTGACCGAGTGGTAGTGCTTGCGGTTACGGTAGGCCTGCTCCTGGGCCTGTGGTGGTACCAAAGCCACATGTGTCCCATCAATGGAGCCAATGACATGCGGCATCCTCCCCAGGGCATAGAAGTCACTCTTCACGTCAGTGAGTCGTTGCAGTCTAGGGAAATAGATGTACCGGTTCAGGTATAGCAACATTGCCTCCAAAACATCGCGGAGCACACGGCTGAACATGGTCTGTGACATCCCACCAGCAGTCGCCACAGTATGTTGGAAGGAACCGGTGGCAAAGAAGTGTAGGGCTGCCATCACCTTCACCTTGTGGGTCAGCGCTGTAGGATACGGTCGGCCAGGCTGCAAATGTGGGGCCAACTGCACTGCCAAATCCTCAATCAGCTGCCTGGTGAAGCGGTACCATCGGATGCTGTCCCGTTCCACCATCGTTGCCAGGTCTGGGAATGGTCTATGGACAGCAGGAGCCCTGCAGTGCAGAGGAGAAGAAAGCAAGATTGTCAGTCACCCCACATATGCGGCATTGAACACACTCAATATCACATCATACATCATTATGAGGCACAACTACATGAAGTGTGCAGTTCCGTAAGGACATGTATGGTACATACATGGCCAACATCTGTCATCACGGTTCAACAAGTGGCATCAATAAGTCCCAGGTTGGCCCATTGGATATCATGAGGCCGTGTCACAGTTCCCATCTCCTGCTGCCATGTCACAATCACCCCCCACAGTGACATGTGAGGACAGATGTGCCCCAGGCATCACAGCTCAACGACAGGTACATTCCCAGGGACCCTGTATTGCCACATGGACACTGGCATTACATGGAGTATCAGGTATACACCACAGCAAAACAACCATGACCCCCACAGGTAGTGGTTCCACTTGCCTCTGCAGGACAGACATGGACGTCTGTGACACACACACGCACAACATCAAAGTCCATGCACACACAACGTGGATGTGGAGACTGTCTCCCATTGTGCACATGAAATCAGAGACATTGTAAACACTACATGCACACAGTCTGTGGAGGACCATCACTATTGTGCCACTGGGACACCCTGGCTCAAACATACCGTCCCACATGGGACTCACAGGGTATGTGACATGACATACACATACACCACCGTGAAATGTGACCATGGCACATGCACAGATATGAACAGTTGCACATCACAGTGGTCATGTACACGTAACACCCAGGATCCTGTCCCCATGAACACGTGCACAGCCTGGGGGTGGCTGCCCCCAGGTGACACCCACAGGACAACATGTACACCAACATACACACAATAGGAAATGCAGCCTTACATGCCTTATGATACAGTTTGGACAGGCTGTGGTGTTGTAGGTGTGCCCCTCACTCCCTGGGAGCTATCTGTGGCTGGCATATGTTCATCTGAGACAGGCATGGTGACATATGCCAGTCACTTGTACAGGGATCCGTTGAACAGCAATGGACCGATCGGTGTGCCCGGCCGGCCCATTGCATTCAATGTGTGCGGGTACAGCGTTGTACCCCTGTACGCGTTGAACAGCAATGGACCGATCGGTGCACCCGGCCGGCCCATTGCATTCAATGTGTGCGGGTATGCGTTGTACCCTGTACGCGTTAGTACCGCAATGGACCGATCGGTGTGCCCGGCCGGCCCATTGCATTCAATGTGTGCGGGTACGCGTTGTACCCCTGTACGCGTTGAACAGCAATGGACCGATCGGTGCACCCGGCCGGCCCATTGCATTCAATGTGTGCGGTGCACGCGTTGTACCCCTGTACGCGTTGTACCGCAATGGACCGATCGGTGTGCCCGGCCGGCCCATTGCATTCAATGTGTCGGGTACGCGTTGTACCCCTGTACGCATTGAACAGCAATGGACCGATCGGTGCACCCGGCCGGCCCATTGCATTCAATGTGTCGGGTACGCGTTGTACCCCTGTACGCGTTGAACAGCAATGGACCGATCGGTGCACCCGGCCGGCCCATTGCATTCAATGTGTGCGGGTACGCGTTGAACAGCAATGGACCGATCGGTGCACCCGGCCGGCCCATTGCATTCAATGTGTGCGGGTACGCGTTGTACCCCTGTACGCGTTGTACTGCAATGGACCGAACGGTGTGCCCGGCCGGCCCATTGCATTCAATGTGTGCGGGTACGCATTGTACCCCTGTACGCGTTGAACAGCAATGGACCGATCGGTGCACCCGGCCGGCCCATTGCATTCAATGTGTGCGGGTACGCGTTGTACCCCTGTACGCGTTGAACAGCAATGGACCGATCGGTGCACCCGGCCGGCCCATTGCATTCAATGTGCGGGTACGCGTTGTACCCCTGTACGCGTTGAACAGCAATGGACCGATCGGTGCGCACCCATTGTCAATGGCCTAGCCTGGCAACGGACGCGTTTTCGAAATTCGAACGAGTCGGTTGCTGGAAATTCAGTTGGTCACCCACAACAATGTTGCAAAATCATGTATGTCATGAAGTTGAAGATTTGAAGGATGCTGTGGGCGTGTATTGGTGCTGCTATTCCATGGATTGGCCAGATTCAGAAGATGCAAACGACTTGGACCTATCACTTTGGACACATGGGACAGTATCTGCCTCTGCAGCACATATATATTGCTGGCTGTTCCCCTGAGAGCTCACTTGCCTGCACTACATGCTCCAGGACGACATCTGCCACTGCACTGCTGCTGTCTCTGCCCCTCTGGACCCTGCAATGGCACGTACTGTGGAGAGAGCCCCAGCCTTCAGCCTTGAGGAGAACCAGGCCCTGCTGGACAGCCTACTTCCACAGTACAGCAAGCTGTATGGGACACCAGGGGAGCAGGTGAGTGTTCTGTGCACTGCCTTTCTGAATGTGCATTTTGTCTGACTAGCAAGGCTGAAAGTCTGCACGCCACTGGCTAGCAGGCTCACTGAGTAGTTGTCACCGCCCATAGTGTGTAGTGACATGCACTGGACAGGTATGGTGCAGTGACAGTGCATTTGAACAAGGTTTTACTTCCCATGCAATGATACCATGTAGTGACTTCTGGCAAACTGTCCATGGGCAGCGTTGCACTGCCTGTGTACATCATGTGCCCCTGTGATTGAGACATGTATATACAACTGTGTCATGCACGGATATGTTGCATGTGTAGTAATGGCCTTTTCACTTTGTCATCCTGACAGGTTAATGCCCATCGGAAGCAGGAGATCTGGAAGGACATCGTCCGGGCTGTCCGGTCCGTGGGGGTCTACAAGCGCCGGATCCGCAACTGCCAGAAGAGGTGGCAGGACCTTCGGGGCTGGACCCGGAGGATTGCACGGGACCAGCTGAAGCTGTCGCCTCCTCGCAGGAGGGGCGGAACACGGACCCTGACCCCCACATGCTCCAGATCCTGGCGGTGGTGTTTCCAGACCTGGATGGGCAGCTGAAGGCCAGACAGCAGCAAGGAGGGGGTGAGTCAAAGACTGCACTGTGAACTCTGCATTACATGCTATGTGCCCCCCTCTGGCCTGGTTAAACTGCCACAGTACAGCAGTCATGTTGTCCAGGAGCCATGTCCCTCTATTGTGCACTGCCCACTCCTCATCTGATACCCAGGTGTGGCCCTTACATTCAGGGAATTGTGTCACTTGGGACTGTGTCCTTGCAGTTTGCTTCACTCAAGGTGGGGGACAGCATCTGTTTCCCTAACTCTGTTGTGGGCATCATGGGTGGGTCCATTGTTCACACAATGCCTGTGTTCCGACATGTAATCTGCGTGTTGCTTTGATATGCGGTCCACTTGCTGAGCTGAGCCACCACATGTGCCTGGGGTATCTGGCACACACCCATGCAGCGGGTGGGAACAATGTTTGGGCCCCAGGAGTGTGCAGATTACGTGTGTCACACATACATAGCCAGCTATCCACTGTCCAGGGCTCATCCCTCATTCATGTGGGGCAGGACAGTCATGCCTACTCCAGCCCATCCAATACACCTGTACTCCCACTCCCGGGTATCAGCTGACATGTTGTGCGCAGTGATTTGACCCCTCAGGTGTCTGCCTCTGTGTCAGGGTGCTGTCGATTTGTTGCCAGGACTGCTGGGGTGTTTCTCGGTAGGGGCTCAGCATGCCACTGGAGATGTGACCATAGGAGACAATACTTGTGTGTCACATAGGTGTTTGATCAGCTGCCCGTGCAGACTGGGGTATGCGAATGTGAAGTTCAGGCAGCTGTTTCCCATTCACAGCAGATTGTGAGGGGCTCAGGTTCAGAGGGTAGTGTCACAGGTCTCCCATATGTCCAATCGGTATGACCTGGACAGATGAGAGTTAAGATGATGTGTTGTGTGGGGGATGTACATGTGCACTTGTGCAGCTCCAGGACTTGCATTCCCCATGACCTACTATTGTGACACAGTGCAGAGTGTTGTTGTCTGGCTGCCAAGTCATACATCACTGAGACAGTGATGTATGACTTAGCAGTCATGCCTCCGCCATGGCATGTGTCTACTTATTGGTGATCCTGCAGGGGAGTGACATGTGCTACATGCACACCATTGTGGCGATGGCTATCAGGACATGGGTGCATCATGGTGTCTGTCGCTGGTATGCATCTCATGCATTTCCTATTTGACTCTGGGCATCCCTTTCATCCGGAAACCTGTACTGACTCAGTGGCAAGAGTTGTGATGTGTGCATGTCCACATGCTACACCGTGTCCTCTGCACTGTCCAACTACTGTGTAGGTGGTGCATGTGTCCACACTGGGGTGTTGCTATCCAACAGACACCAGACAGATGGGTGCAAGGCCATGTGGGATGTGAGTGCCATGGTTGGCATCAGACTGACAATTGGCTTCTCCTGTTCAGTTAGGGCACTTTTAGCAATATTCAACTAATGATGCCAGGGCTTGCTCTGTAATGTGCTGTGCTCACAGTGGTGTGTGCGTTTGGTGCAGGTGACTGATGTCTGTCTGTTTCCCCATTGTTTGCAGATACATCCACGGCCACGGAAGGGGACAGCTCCATGGACCAGGAGGAGCCGGAGAGCCAGACTGGGTCAGCAGCCGAGGAGTGGTCGGAGGGACCCAGTGGCACGGAGGGCGAGGGAACCACACCGAGGAGTCCTCAGCAGCATCCACCTCAGCTGAGGACCACAGCGGCTCGGAGGATGACTCCCTTATGGAGGCGGGTGTCAGCAGCCACCACACCCCAGCTAGTGTTGCTGTCCCCGCCACCACCAGCACCACCACCGCCCTCCCATCGGCTCCCATTCCCCAGGTCCGTGGAGGCTCCCATGTTCGGGAGCGTGTCTCCTTTGGGCCAGGCACCGCACCCCCTGCCCCTGTGCCCCCTGCTGCCCTGAGTGAGGAGTCTGTGTACCTCCTTCGCCAGCTCCATGTAGGGCAGACAGCCATGCTGAGTGTCCTCCATGCGCACACCGCTCTGTTGACTCAGCTGGTGTCGTTCATGGAGGGCATCTCATCGGGCATGTCTGACCTACAGAGGGGCAATAGGTCCATGGACTCCTCCCTGACGGCAGCAGTGTCCCTCCTCAGATAGTCCCTCACCCCTTCTGCCTCTGCTCCATCCACACTCCCCAGCACCTTACCCGTCCCAAGCACACACACATCGGCACAGGCACACACCAGCACACACACGTCCAGCACACAGACACACACGCCACAAACAAAACGCACACGCATGCACAGTCAGGGGACTGAAACCAGACTCACAGGGGATGGGGCCCTGGAACACACACACGCATCCACGAGCACTGCGCAGTCCTCAGTTGCCTCTCCCTCCAAAGCACCCTCCCTTGCCTCCCTTGCCTCACCTGCAACCCCAAAGACCCAGCGGCTCTTTCTCAGTGACCTCGGCCTCTTCCCCTCCGATCCAGCTGATACAGCATTCAGGGGGAAGAGGAAGCCCACCCACACGGAGCAGAGTGCCCCTCGCCCCCGGACACCCTCCCCCAGGCGCAGACAGACTGAGGCCCCCACCCGCAAGTCCCCCGGAGTCGTAAGAGCAAGACCCCGCCGCCGCCCTGCAGCTCAGGCACCAGGTCTCCTTCCTCCATCCCTCATGCCCCTACTCCACAGGTGCCCCCACCACACCCTGCCCCAGGTTCCCCCACCCACAGATATACCATCCCCAAGAGGATCCGGCCTTCTCCCCTGCCACTTGCTCTCCCGGCACCACACCCCCGCTGCGCTTGTCTGTGCCACTGATGTGGTGAGGGTGTCCTCCCCCTCTGTCCAGCCCACCTTGCCTGTTCCCCATTCTCCTCCCCTGGTGGTAGGCACTGCAGTGGAGTCCACTACCACCCTGTCTGACTTGGGCACTGCAGTGGCGGACCTGTCCACTCCATCTGCAGGGTCCATTGCAGTCGTGCCGGCACCCACAACATCTGAGTCATGCCCCCAGTTGTGCCGGCACACACCATGTCAGACACCTCCACTGCAGTTGTCAGTGGCTCTCCAGCACCCACCACCCCTTCCCCTGCCTCCTCCTGGTGAGCCCTGATCCTGTCCCTGCGGTGCCTGGCCTGCCCCCCGGTTGTCCCTCCTAGTGGATTGTCCCTGGTTTTGTGCAGTGCAGGCATGCGTAGGGTGACATCTGCCACTGTCACCCTGTTTGGACTTTGACAATGGACTGGCCATTGGCCTTTGTGTTTTTCTGGACTTTCACTTTTAAACACACATATGCTGAATAAAGCAACTTTCTGTTCTCTAGTGCTTATGCTTCTGATGTACATGTTGTTGATGATGCTAACCATGCCCTTGCTGCAGTGATGGTGATATTTGGTCTCATGATAATGAAGTGTTACTGTGCAGGAACACATGTGGTCCAGGGGAATGTGTCCTATCCTGTGGTGTATCCATGTCATCCATAGCAGCATCTGAGGGTGTCATGTGTTCAGTATTTGGCAATGGGATTTCCTACTTACATTAGCAATTTCACATCTGTGGCTTCCACCCCTGCACATCTGTTGTGCCTGCCATTGTTCAATTCGTCTACTTCCCTGACCGTGTGGCCATCTCCACTGGACATGCAGGTTTGGGCATCAATGGGGAAGGACTCATCTGTGTTGTCAGTGCAACATTGCTATACAAGTGTGTTGGATCTGTGCTGATGATTTCGTTGGCACTCCCATGACCAGGCTGATGTGACGGGAGCCTTCATTTGGTGCTAATTGGTGATTGTGTGACCAAGTGCTCAGCTGACATGATGGGGCCCTACTGAGGCAACATATGGCACAGCTTTCCTCACACAGGAGTGGAGTCCCCTCATGGAAGTGTGTACTCCTGTGACATTGCCTGCGCCCAAGGTGTGTGTTGTATGAGCATGTCTGTGTGTTCACTTCCGTTTTGCTGTGCATGCTGTGATCCCTAGTGTTGTACCTGTTTGTGATGCTTGCTGAGTTGACCTATGTTCCCCCAAAGTCTTCTCCCTGGGTTCTCTGTGATGTGGGTGCATGGCACATTTCTGGTCATCAGGGTGTCACCCATAGGTGTGTTTGCTGTCAGGGCTGAGTTTGTGTGCAGACGCAGATGGGTCACAGTCAGGTTTCCCCTTGGCACTTGTTGTTTGCACCTCTCATGTGATTTCCAGTTTGTGTTATCTTTCAGTGATTGTGGCACGTTGTGTGTGTGACTGCTGGCACTCCTCAGGGTCCGGGCTGCAATGTTGGTTGTTGTCTATGTGTGTTCTTTGTGGGTGACCTTGGCTTCTTCATTGGTGTGTGACTGTGGCTGGGATCCCATTGGTTGGTGTGGTATCAGACATTCAGGAGTCTTGTTGAGTGGCCATGTGTGATGTGTTTCTGCACCTTGGTTCCCACCCACCACCCTGGGATTGTCATGGGTGCATGTGCAATGTCACCAGTGCATGTGTGCTTCACTGCTGCACATTGTTGGAGGTCGAGGTGTGTGGTGTTGAGTGTGTGCAGATGAGAGTTGTTGCCCGGCTAGACCCCTGCCTCCATGTTGGCCTTGGCTTACTGGCCGTGCTGATTGATTTGTGCTTGTGTAGGTGTGATGGTAGTTTGTTGCTCAGGACACATGACTGTGGTTCACAGTGTGAACGACATTTAGCTTTGTCATCACAGTGGGATTGTAATGCAGCCCAGGGTCACCACATTGTGGGGGCCCTGGGGGTAGTGCTGTGGTGTGTCTGTGTCTTGTTGTGTCAGTTGCTGTTCCTACGTGCCTGTGTGACATGTGTGATTTGTGCTCCCTCTCATCTGACAATGCCTGATTGCCCACATAGGGGATTTGGATCCATGAGTTACCTTTGTGTGGCACTGTATGCACATCTGTATAATTGGTATTCAGGCCTCCTCATGTGTTGTGTGGTTGCCTGGGGACACTGGCACCCCCTCACCTGTTGTGTTTGATGTGCAGTGTGGGTCTGCCTGTTTGTGCATCTGCACCACTGCATTGGCATATCTTAGGTGTGCCATTGGCTGTATGTAGTTTGGTGGGTTTCCCTGCTGTCCCTGGGACTCCTAGGTCATCAGTCAGCACAATGATCATGGTTTGTGTGTCCCATTGCTGCCATGGTATGGTATCTGTTCACCTCACATCTACAGTCTCCACAGGGTATCTGCATTTGTGTGCCCATTGGTGCAAATATGTGGGTCTGCATTCTGATGTTCACTTCTGTCATTGTGTCATTGATGGATGTTGACTGTGTCAGCCCCCATGGGTGTTGTTTGTCTGCACATGGCCAAAGGTATGTCTTATTTGCACTGCAGTATTTGCCTCCCCCAATCTATGTTGCAATGGGACACATGCACTACTTTGCCACTGATGTGTTTTATGTTCTGTGACCAGGAATCATCCATGCAGTTTGGCAGTTGCAGCTTTTTCTTTGTCAACACTTACATTTTGGTCACTGTGATGATGGGGGTTTGGACCCCATTGCCACAATGTTCAAAATGTGCTTCAGCTATGGACCCCACACTTACCTTTTGGTCACTGTGATGATGGGGGGTTGGACCCCATTGCCACAATGTTCAAAATGTGCTTCAGCTATGGACCACACACTTACCTTTTGGTCACTGTGATGATGGGGGTTTGGACCGCATTGCCACAATGTTCAAAATGTGCTTCAGATATGGACCCCACACTTACCTTTTGTTCACTGTGATGATGGGGGTTTGGACCCCATTGCCACAATATTCAAAATGTGCTTCAGCTATGGACCCCACACTTACATTTTGGTCACTGTGATGATGGGGGTTTGGACCCCATTGCCACAATGTTCAAAATGTGCTTCAGCTATGGACCCCACACTTACATTTTGGTCACTGTGATGATGGGGGTTTGGACCCCATTGCCACAATGTTCAAAATGTGCTTCAGCTATGGACCCCACACTTACATTTTGGTCACTGTGATGATGGGGGTTTGGACCCCATTGCCACAATGTTCAAAATGTGCTTCAGCTATGGACCCCACACTTACCTTTTGGTCACTGTGATGATGGGGGTTTGGACCCCATTGCCACAATGGTCATGGCCTGCTTGCATTGTGGGGGCCACACACATATATGTGTGGCACATGTGATAGGGGGTCACATTGTATGTTCAAAGTCATGTTCAGTGTTGTAGGCATTTGACACAGTCTACACACGCTTGTCATGGTGTTGGGGGGATGTCTTTTCTTGCATTCCCTAGGTTGTGGTGTGCTGGTTGTGTCATGCATTGTCCATCCTATGAGTGGGGGTGGTGTTGGCGGTAGGCATCCAGCCCCCCATGGGTTGAGGTGGTAGTAGTGACAGGCATCCAGCCCCCTGGGTAAGGGTGGTAGTGGTGGTAGGCATCCAGCCCCCCTGGGTAGAGGTGGTAGTAGTGGTAGGCATCCAGCCCCCTGGGTAAGGGTGGTAGTAGTGGTAGGCATCCAGCCCCCTGGGTAAGGGTGGTAGTAGTGGTGGGCATCTGGCACCCCCATGGCTAAGGGTGGTAGTAGTGGTAGGCATCCAGCCCCCCTGGGTAAGGGTGATAGTAGTGGTAGGCATCCAGCCCCCTGGGTAAGGGTGGTAGTGGTGGTGGGCATCTGGCTCCCCCTGGCTAAGGGTGGAGTAGTGGTAGGCATCCACACCCCCTGGGTAAGGGTGGTAGTGGTGGTGGGCATCTGTCACCCCCTGGCTAAGGGTGGTAGTAGTGGTAGCCATCCAGCCCCCTGGGTAAGGGTGGTAGTTGTGGTAGGCATCCAGCCCCCTGGGTAAGGGTGGTAGTAGTGGTGGGCATCTGGCACCCCCTGGCTAAGGGTGGTAGTAGTGGTAGGCATCCAGCCCCTGGGTAAGGGTGGTAGTAGTGGTAGGCATCTGGCACCCCCCTGGCTAAGGGTGGTAGTAGTGGTGGGCATCCAGCCCCCCCTGGGTAAGGGTGGTAGTGGGCATCTGGCACCCCCTTGGCTAAGGGTGGTAGTAGTGGTAGGCATCCAGCCCCCCCGGGGTAAGGGTGGTAGTTGTGGTAGGCATCCAGCCCCCATGGGTAAGGGTGGTAGTAGTGGTAGGCATCCAGCCCCCCCTGGCTAAGGATGGTAGTGGTGGTAGGCATCTGGCACCCCCATGGCTAAGGGTGGTAGTAGTGGTAGGCATCCAGCCCCCCCTGGGTAAGGGTGGTAGTGGTGGTGCGCATCCATGCCCCTGTGTGCATATGTGGCATTGGTGATGGGCATCCCGCCCCTATGGTGCTGCTGTTGCTGGTGTAAGTAAATTCTGCATCCCTCTGTGTGTGTGTGTGTGATGTGTCGTGTACGTGTTGTATGTTTTTGTGGTTGGTGTCTGACTTACATTCTGCGCCGTACGCGTCCGTGCCTGTTCCGGTAGTAAATGTAGAATATTGGTAGGATCGGGACGAAGGGATTCATGGTTGGTTCGTCTTTCTCGTTGCTTCGCGTCGTCCTCGTCGCTGGCGTATTCGCCTCGTAGCCGTGGATCGTGTTGTGGCGCGAATCGGAGCTTATGTGCGCCTCTCCCGGAAGCTTTGACGTGCCGGACGTAGCGACGGGTTCGGCGCGTACGGAAAGCGCATCGTACTTGTTCGGCCGGACGGGGCTGCATTTTCCCTTCCGTGCGACTCGATTCTGCGTTTCCGGATTCGCCTCGGTCGGAGAACAGGACCTGGATTGGGTGAGTACGACTCGGCCGGATTCTGTGCTGTTGTGCGCATCGTACTTACTCGTTCGGAATGATGTACGGATCGGTCGGGAAACAGGCATTCGCATGGCTTTTTCCCGACCGAATGGTATTGGGTGCGCCTCCGACCGAGATCGGAATCGGCCCCATAGTCTTCCACCAATTCATCGTGAGATTGATTTCTTTTAACGAAATTAAAATGTTCTAGAAGTACACTGGGCTGTTCTGTACAAAAAATTCTAATCATTCTACATTTTCCTTGTATTCATCCCAATTCTCTGGTTCAGGGGTTGGAGTTATATTTGGTAAATTTTCAAAAACGTATTTCCCTTCCTTACCCAAATTATTGAAGAGAATCGCTGCTTTCCTTTTTCCGAAAATGTTTCTGCTTCTAGAGCAACCAAATAGCTCTTAAAAACGTTAAACCATTGTTTCCAAGCCAGAGATGGCTTTCCAGGAAGTTGTAAAAAAGACTGTAAATGTACTAACTGTGCCAGGTTGCTCATGTTAACTTTAATAGAGAAGAAACTCCAGAAGTGGAATGTAACGGTTTTAAAACATCAGGAATAACCTGAATAAATTAGCTTTGTGTGACAAGTGTTTGCTAAAGCCTAAAATAAATAAATAGACTAAAAACTGTACATACCAAATTGTATTAATGATAAGGCAAGTTTCTTTGGTGAGGAAAGTGGTTTTCTAATTGCTCCTTGAAAGAAGAAAAGCACAAGTCAAATCCAAATGCGCTTGTTCCATGACGTGGACTGCAGAATTTTGACGTTACAGTGACTGAAATATGGTGCAGTGTAATTTGCACACTCCCAAAATCAATGTCTCTTTAAATCTGGTGAGGCGTGAGGTGACGTGAGACGTGATGTCTAGCGTTGTATGCGCCCTCTATGCCTACGCCCTGACTTTCCTAATGCGCATGCAATTTTTGACCTTTCGTTGCTGGGGAAGATGCGTGGGCGTTTGTGCTCATGCGGGGGAAACGGATGCTGTAACAAGCAAAATCAGACTTCAATGGAGGACTTACTTCGGGTGAGATCAGGCCAATGCCTCTGCAGAATAGGTATGCTACCACTGTGTTCGAAGCAGCCACACACAAGGTAAACTTTATCCTTGTTAGCAGTGATGTGAATGATGGGCTCCTTTCCTAGTCTTCGCCAAAATGTGAAGACAGGTTTTCCAAAATGTAAATAAATCCAAGCAGAAGCAAAAGCGTTGTTTGAAAGTAGATTCGCAAAGTTTTAATGATCGGAGAATCTGGATTTCATTAAAGACACGGAGGCTAGCATTATGCATAACCTTTTATTGCCACTCCAAACTGCAGCACTTTAAAGCATTTTTTTAAGCACACCCAAAAATCCAGAATTAGAACATTACCACAGTCCTTATAAGCCAGAACACAGCAGCAATCTTCCTCTTTTAGCTGCTCCAAGGAACCTCCTGAACTTCATCCAAATAATACGACCATCAAAAGAAATTATCCTCCTTTCCCGTCTCTTCCTGTCTTCTCCCATTTTCCATCTTCAAAGATTCTCTGTCAAATAAGCAAAGCGTAACCTCGAATGAATACTGTAATTAAAGTTGCACATCCCAGTTACATATTAAACAATTTAAACTTCTCTCTTTACTCAAATACATATTTTCACCCTCCCTTAGTAACTTACCTGGGAAGGGAGGGAGGGATAATGCTAGCCTATGTGTCTTTGATAAAATCCAGATTCTATGATCATTAAAACTTGGAGAATCTACATTTCATTTCAAGACCAGAGGCTAGCATTATACATGTTGCAAGCTGTGATAACACCACCGCCGAAACATGTTCCGTAGGCTTCAGATAGAATTTCCTAAATACATCTGCATTAGACCAGTCTGCAGCCTTCAGAATCTCTTCAATGCGACCTCCACATGCGAAAACCTTACTCGCCATAGCTCCTCTTACCAAATTTAGACATATCCACTCCTGACTCTAACATGCACCATTTCACCCAACGACCGATAGTCGCCACACTCACTGCATTATATAGTTTAACATGTGAAATCAATAACTGATTCACTCCATCTCTCCTAAATTCAGCCATTCTACTCTCATACCCCTTTAAACATTGCACAACGCATAATTATGGATGCTCCTCAAACCTAGGGTAAAAAATTGAAAATGACATTGTCTTTGTTCTTTTTGTTATATTAAATCATCACCCCATCTGGATTATAAAATCTATTACTCACCTCTAAGGCGCAAACATCTGATACCCTTCTGAAAGATATTAAACACAAAAGTGTAGCTATTTTGCTACTCAACTGCGGTAAGGTTTAAAACCTATTACAAGGCCAACTCACTATCTTCTTCAAAACTAAATTCACATCCCATAAATGACTATATCTAGACTTTGGTGGTCTTTGTAACTTTATCTCTTTCATTAGTCTACAAACTAAAACATGTCTACCTATTGAAAAACCTTCCACTGGTGCATGTCCTGCTGCAACCGCAGATCTATAACAATTGACAGTCCTGTAAGAAAAACCTTTCTCAAACAAACCTGAAAGATAATTTGCCAAAACTACGGGAGATGCCTCCACAGGATCCACTTCCCTCTCAATGCACCAACTAACCCATTTCCTCCATACTCCCAACATATCTCTTCCTTGTACCAGGTGCCAAAGATTCCTTGAGCAACTCCTGAGCCTGTCCCGAAAGGCCTTTAAACTGCTCTCCACCCCGGAAATCTTCAAAACAAGAAGGCTCAAGGTACCGTCTACGACTAACGGATCAACCTCTCCTCCTGGCCCTGTTAACGTCTCCTCTGACATAGGAATCAAGAAAGGCTCTTCTACTACCAACTCCAGCAACCCTGGAAACCATGGCTGAGCCGTCCAAAATGGAAGTATCAGGACAACCTGACAACTCTGCCTCTTTACCGCCAACAGCACCCTCTGAATCATAGAAAACGGAGGGAAGGCATAACCCTGAGCATCCTTCCAAACCCGCTGAAAAGCATCCACTGACTCCGCCTGCGAATCCGCTCTACAACTGAAATATCGTGGCAACTGGAAAGTTAACCTCGACGCAAAAAGATCCACCTCCAAGGGACCCCAAACTTCCTGAATTCTTCTGAACACATTCACACTCAATTTTCAGTCGCTGTAATCTCGGAGATATCTCGAATTCCAATCTGCTGCCGCGTTGAACAGACCTGGAAGGTTCTCCGCCTGCAAACCTATTTTTTGTTCCAGACAAAAACTCTGTATCCCTTTTGCCACCTGTTCTAAATTTCTCAATTTGTTTCCGCCCAAATGATTTATGTAACGAACTGCTGACACATTGTCCATCTTTAACAGAACATTGCAATTCTTTAATTTCTTTACAAAACTCTGTAACGCAAATAGGCCTGCCCTCATTTCCAAACCATTTATTTGACTCTGACTCTCCTCTTATGACCATCTGCCACCTGTCTCCTCCTGTTCCAAACAAGCCCCCCAACCAGAAAGGCTTGCATCTGTTTCCAATACAAAATCTGGACATATACCAAAAATTGCTCTGCCATTCCATGCTTCTAAATTCTCCAGCCACCAAGCGAACTCTTCCTCTGCTTCCACAGTAATCTGAACTTGATCTCCATACCATAAACCCTTCCTCAGACCTTCTGCCTCCAACCTCTACAAACCTCTGTAATGAAGAGGTCCTGGAAAAACCTCCTGAATTGAAGACGAAAACAAACCTATTATCCTTGCTAAAGTTCGCAACGAAATAAATTTCCTCTTCAAGACCTGTTTCACCTCTTTTTTTATTTTCACAACCTTCCTCTCTGGTAAACTTAATTCTGCTTGTGAAGTATTCACTTGGAAACCAAGAAACTCCAAATCTTTACATGGTTCTAGAACCGACTTCTCCAAATTTACTAGAAATCCCAGAGACTCCAGAAGCTGACGAGCTAATGTCAACTGATTCCTCAACTCCTCCTGATTCTGAGACATCAGCAATAAATCGTCGAGATACATTATCATATGTATTCCTATTTCCCAGAGATATGAGGCCACTGGCATTAACACCTTTGTAAATCACCAGGGTGCCGACTCCAGGCCAAATGGAAGGCATACAAACTGATAAAGGACTCCCATTCATCTGAATTGAAGATATTTGCGACTCCTTTCTTCTATTGGAATGGTAAAATACGCATCTTTCAGATCCAGTTTTACCAACCAATTGTTTCTCTCCAGAATGTCTCTCAACAAATGGATACCCTCCATTTTGAAATGCCTGTAGACTAGATACCAATTCAAATGTTTTAAGTTTATTACAGGACGCCAAACTTTGTCCTTCTTTTTTACCAAACACAACGTGCTCACAAATCCCATACCTTCCGAATTTACTTCCTCTATTGCTCCGTTCCTCAAGATACCCTGAACCTCCGCACTTACAACTCCTGTTGATCCTTCTGAAAATTGAACTCTCTTGGTTCTGTCTCTTGACCCGGGAACTCCCTGAATTCTAACGAATAACCTTGAACTGCCTGTAAAACCCATTGATCCTTAGTTAGGTTCTTCCAATTTTCTATGAAAAATTGTAATCTTCCCCTACCTTTCCTTGGGTAAAACCAGAATTCATCCTCATACCTACCATGATTTTCTTGTCCGAAACAAACTCTTTCTCTGTTTTGACGTCCTCTAGTTCCTCTTCCCGTCTGAGGATAAAACTCAGTCGCCGACTGGAACCCCCTGAATGATGGCCTTTCAAAAGATTGATATTGGGACCTTGTATTGGACCGGCTGAAGAAGTGTCCCCTTGCTCCATCCCTGTCAAAAACACGCCCTCCAAAGACTTTCGATAGGGAACTCTGAGCCTTGTCAAGGCTAGTGAAGGTGGACACGTATTTTCCCACTCCCTTCACTAATCCTTCACCAAATAAATAACCTTTCGGGTCCTCGCTAGGTTCCTTCCTTGCAAAGTCTCCTAACTTAGGGCTGATTCTCATGAGAACAGCCTTTCGTCTTTCTGCCATAATAGCCGCATTAGCATTCCCAATGAAACATACCGCTCTTTGCGACCAACCTCTTAATAGTTCTGTATCTACAGAGACTGAATTTATCTTGGCTTCTTCAGCCATGTCCAGTATTCTAGCCAATGGACCAATTACATCCAACAAACGATCCTGGCACTGTTTTAGTGCCAAAACCACAAATGGTGATGGGGGATTATTGTTAGGGATCCACAGTCATTCAACTGTTCATTAAATCCAAAACCACGCTAGGGATCCAAGGGAGACAATCCCAAAAGAGAACGTATCACTCCCTATCTATAAATGGAACTCACAAAAGATACGCTCTGCTTAAACCGGGGGTTGTGCATTAAGAGAGAAAAATTGATCCTTTATAAGGACGAGAACCCTCACTCACTCGAAGGAGACATGCTTCATCATAGGGCTTCCTCCTCACATCGGGCCCGCAAGGTCCCATATGTGGGCTACAACTCCCCACCAAATCAAGTAGGTGGAGAGGAGCTGAGGTGTTTTAAATGGGGGATGCCACTAAGCAACGTGAGTGAGTGAGGGGCAGAGTGCAAAACCAAAATTAGAAATAGTTAAAACTATCCCAGGGACCCAATATCTTTATTCAGTAGTACCCTTGGATAGGATTAAAAAAAGAGAGGACTGGGGGTTCAGAGCAGATATACCCCCTTAGTGGTCAACATGTTTCTGCCTTTGCTAGACTCCAACCGGAGTTCTTAGGCATTCTTCAGGACCAGAAAACAGTTCGAGTCACTCTGCATACATAAAAAAAAAAAATTAATCAGATGGCTATACTGCCCGTGTTATACTTTCACTATTTTAGTGCCCTTTCCAATCCTTTCCTGGGATCACAACCCATTTTAAATAAAAAACTAATTCGATCCGGATTCAGATCTGGGGTTGCGCATGCCTTATTATCCAACACCGGGCAAGAACACTCTTCCCACATCACAGATCTAGCTTCCTTCTCTAGTGGCTTCTTTATCCACATCCCAATAAACTCTGCCACATGCGCTAGTGGCCACCAGTCTACACTTCTTGGGTGCCTAATTAAAAATCTGGGCTGAACATATCAACACCCTGGGGGTCTTTTACTAACCCCTTCTCCTTCCTTCTTTTCTCTTCTTTATCATAATCTAGATCCCATTCTTCTGTATCCGTATTGTCAAAAAGAAACTCAGCAAAATATTCTGCATCATGTCCATATAAATTATCATCATCATCAGGAACTTCCTGAATCTCTTGTGTGCCACCAAGGACATCCTCTTTTGTGCTGCACTGAGCACCTTCTCTTTGTGTGGTGCCAAGACCACCTTTCTGCCAGGCCCTGAACCTATCCTCCTCTTTCTCTATATTCTTTCTCTTCATTTTCCTTTTTCCTATCATGCTAGAAGCATGATCAGTCTCCTCTTCCTCCAAAGACCAAAATTCCTCATCTGAAACATCTGCTTTCCTTTTCCTCTTAAACACTGATCCCAAAATTTCCTTTACCGAAGATCTTACCTCCTCCACTACCATCTTCCTCACTAATTCATTGCTTGTTTCCTCCTCCATGGGCACCCCTTGCTCACTCATAGTCTGTTTCACAATCTGATCCACTCTATATTTTAAAACCTCCTTTCCTAAGCGTCTAATAGCGCTCTCCAAACAGCTTCTCTAGCCTTTTTCCTTCTCCTATATATATATTTTTTTATTTTATTATATTCCACCCAGCTAAAATACCTCTAAACTCAACTGTCTCCAACCGACAGGGCTGCCTAGAAAACAGCTCTATGGCAACCCTTGACGCGCAACGTCTTTTTCTCTTTTTTAATTTTTTTTTACAATTTAAAACACTTAGCCATGTTGGCGCGAACAAAACGCCTGTGTCACTTTACCACGGTGCGCTCTTCTCTACGGAGCCCGCAAGAGGCCGCCACAGACGTGCCCCCGAGCCCGTGGCAAGTTCATTGACGTCTGCGTGTTGCCAACCTACAGCGTCACTTGCTCTGAAGCTCGAGAAGGCACGATCCCTACGCGACCTCGAGCTCCGCAGGAAAACAATGCTCCTCTGCCTCGCGCCCTCAGCGTTCTTCAAATGCCGAACGGCATGCGGCAGACTCGCCTCGCGAGGTAACGAACTCTCTAAATACATTTTTTCAAATTCTTACAAAACCCTGAAAAACCATAATACTTAATACTTTCCATACACTCATTACTCTCACACTATTCCCTCTAAAAATACTTCATAAAAACCCTTTCCCATAAATTGGGAATTTATACGTACTAATTCAATACCTACCAACTTCCTAAAACCATTTTCAACAATAATACACTTTAAAACTAGATACAAAAAAAACCATACATTCAAATTGAATAATAGTAAGATAAATCAATGAAGTGCTTGCAGATACTTAACTGACTGGAGCATCGAATAAAAGAGGAAGATGGCTGCTGTGTTTTGGCTTATATGGACTGTGGCGATGTCCTAATTCTGGATTTTTGGGTGTGCTTAAAAAAATGCTTTAAAGTGCTGCAGTTTGGAGTGGCAATAAAAGGTTATGCATAATGCTAGCCTCCAGTCTTGACATGAAATCCTTCTTTATTTCAACAAAGGAGCCCACATCCTGAAGGTCCTTCTGCACTGGTTCACAACTTGAACTGTTAGTGTCCAACGTTTGTCACCATGGAGAATAAACCCGAACGGCAAGGCGAGATCAAACATAAACATAGAGTGGTTATGTTGAGATAACACGAGGAAGTGTCTCGAGGGAGACACTAAAACAAATGAAGGACTGATGTCAGAACACTACACTCCCGTTTGTGGTTTTCTTTTTCACATGTAGCATGAACTCCAACCGAAAGTATTGGAGCGCTTTACATGAGCAACGTCACATTGATTTTTTTTTAGGCACAGATTAAGTAATTTGCCCAGAATCACAAGATGTTGAGCAGATGCCGGGACTTGAACCTGGTTCCCTGCTTCTAAAGTCGGCACCTCTGGTGGTAAAGCCACATTCCCTTTCACTCTGTGCTGGTGTTTTCAGAGTTTTAACAGAATGCTGGTTTTCACAGCCTGTGAATAGCACCATTGTGTTACAACTCCAAGAAACGCCAACACAGGGGTGTTGTCTATTGGAGATGCCACTAGACAGTGTGTCTGTGCTTGTGTTTTACAATGTTGGTTTTTACAACCACAGATAGTAACTAAGAGGGTGAGGTTGTGCTCGGATCGTGTTGGGCTTGAGGATCCATGAGGACTCCGGCCTGAGCCAGAGACTGGCATCTGGTTGGAGCCAGTCTCAAGCTTTCACAGGCTCGCCCACCTCTAGCTGATCCTCAAGGTAGCTTAGTAGACAGTGAAACAGGTTCTATTGCAACAAAATATAGTGCTGTTTCCCCCTTTTTTACATAGCTGCACTTAAAAAGTAATCAAATGTCAAAATATGTAGTAGACCAAGCATTTATTGCGTGGTAGGTGTACATCTGGAAACATCAACTTGAGTGGTATCGAAATCCTAAGAAACAACAATTGGCTAGGTACCCTACAAAAGTGGTGGTGGCACTCTATACTTTGAGAATAATTAAACAATTCTCAAAGTATTTATTCAAAATGATTGGCAGGATCAATTCAATAAAATATTTAGAAACATACAGGGTCTTTCAGAGGGAATGAAGGACAGGATAACTAATTTCCCTGGTAGTGTGCTTCCCAGGTGTTAGGACACAACCAAGAAGGATTGCAGGTTTATTTATTAAAGCTTGGGCCCAGGCGGAAGATCTCTGAGATTATCAGAAATGCTAGGAATGGATCCATATATATATATATTAAACAGTTTAGGGAACACAATTGAGTCTTGGAGGGGTCCATTGGGCAGCGTCATGGAATAGTACTTTGAGTCTTTATATTTGATCAATTACGCTTAGTATGAAACTGAGAACAATTAATTAGACCTTGGAAATCGAACCTGGTTTCAGTCTTTTGAAAGGTGCTATATAGCTCGCTGAGCCGATCCATGCCAAATGACCAGGAAGATGAGTAGGCAGGATTCACCTATATCCAGGGTAAAAGGTGCTCCTTCTGCAATTTGAAGCTACCATGCTGCTGTAAAAGGTTTTTCCAGTGTTAAGTGGCAGGACTTTTAGCTGTAGTAATTTGCATTATGTTATCTTAGTTGCTGTTGTGTATTATACCAGTTTATGTCTGCTTCAAAGTGCTGAGGGGAGAAAGAAGAAATTGAAAAGAGATATGAAGAGAGGGGAAAAGAAAGAAGAATGAGAAAGAAAAATTGATCTTCAAAATGCATAGATCTTACCTGATAGCATAATTACCATCATATTCATGGTGGGTGGCCAACCCTAGTGACGTGTAAGCTGATCAGGAAGTGGAGTAGTAAAGGCAAGGAGGGAGCCACCCCACAGAGCCAAGGAGGCAGCAAGAGGGGAAGTAGGTAGAAAAGGTCCGTGGTGACAGAGAAGAACCAGGGCCTGAGAGAGAGAGTTAGAATTCATGGTGATGACTTCTGGGGCAAGTTAGAGAGAAACTAAAAAGAAATAAAGAATACACTTTGATTTCAGAACTCAGAGAATGTTGCAAAAACGCAGGATGCTGTCTGGCCCCCAAGCTCTTCAATAAGCCAACCTTGGCTGAAGTAGCAGTGTGGTGCAGGGTAAAAGAGGTAGAGGTGAAAATGCAAAAACATAAATTTCCTACCATCCTCAAACTTTTGAAGGTAAGAAAAATAACTTATTTTTAGTCTTTTTGTTTTTGTTAAATACAAATTCATTAGTCAGACCCTTCACACTGCATTTTCCTAATTGAAACATTTACACAGAGGACAGTAACTAAGGAGGAAGTTGGAAAGTACCCACCAGCGGTTCCTAAGGATACTGATTTTCATATTCTTTAGGTGTTCAGGCTTCTAGGAGGGCAAAAGGCAGAATTATAAGCACCATATTGATACAGAAGTATTGAAAGGTACTAATTACCCGCTGAAAACCTTTCTATAATTATGTCACCGCCTTGCTTCAGATACCGCTAGCTTTTAATCCCCGAATTTCTCTTTATATTTCAATATATTGCATTGTTGCAGAGTAATGTTAATACTGTATATTTATTATTATTAATTAATTATTAGTGATGTGTGATACTTAAAACCTAATGATTATATACCTGACTCCAACCCTCATTTTCAATGTATACGGAGGTTTTAATGTAGGTAATTAGGAAAGAATAGTATTATTTTATGTGAATGTTACATACAACTAGGCAAATAATTACAGTAACAGGAGTACAGTACAAATTATCAGCATAAATATAGATACAATCATGGACGATGGATTGATGGGCCAAAAAATCTGAATGATCTTTAAGAACTTGTTTTTCAACAAAATAGTTATTGTAATAATTTAACTCTATATATGTGTATATATATATATATATGTATGTATATATATATTCACTGAAAAAACCATAGGTTTTAGGGACAGTTATAGTTACTTGGACATTGCACTCGTACAAAACCCGTGAAATTCCCCCGTTATAGTTAGTTCAGCTAACTATAACTCGCGCCCCCGCAATGCACTGCTGATGACGTCACATATTACATCACTCATGACATGGTCAGTGACATCACTGATGACATCACTGATGACATCTCAAATGACATCACTGATGACATCATCCAGTGACACTGTGTTTCTGTAAAGTTTAAATATTTTTAATATATATAGGGAAAGGCGTATTGAAGAATGAGTGGGTGTATAAGTGTCTGTATGGATGTTTTAGTAGGTGCGTGACTAATTCTATAAGTGAGTGATTAAACGTATCTTACTGAATGCATGGGTTAGTGACTAAACTGGGTGAATGTCTGTATCTGTCTGTTGCTGTGTAAGTGGCTGCATGGGTTTGTGAATAGCTACATGAGTGTCTATAAGAGTTATTGATTTGTTGTCTGAGTATCTGTATGGGTGCCTGAGTGTTTGTGTGGATGGGGTGTGTGCGACTGTGTATAGATGTGTGAGTGGGTGATTCACTGGGTGGATGGTTTCAAGAGTGCATCTGTGATAGACTGTATGGGTGGGTAAGTGTGTGTAAGAGTGTGTTAGTGAGTGAATGTATATCCCAGTGGTACATGTGTGAGTAACTACATATGTGAAAGGCAGTATATATGTGTGTTGGGGTATATAAATAGCTATAAGCGAGAGTGAGTGATTGTGATAGTGGCTGTATGGATGAGTGTGTGCTTGTATCAGTGATTGTATAAGAGCGTAAGAATGTGCTAGTATTTGTATGAGTAAGTGAGCTGGTGTGTGTATAACTGTATAGGTGAGTAAATGGCAGTGTGTTTAATTATTTGCATGACTGACTAGGTGTGTGAGTACCTCTATGGATGAGTGGCGGTGTTTGAGTGTCTATATAGGAGTATGAGTGCATATGATAGTCCTGTACTGAGTGACCGTAAGTATGAGTGACTGTACGGGTGAGTGAGTGGATGTGTGCGTAGACCTATGAATCAGTGAGTGGGTATGTAGTTATTGGTGTTGGAGTGTCTATGGTTTTGCGAATGGCAGTCTGTAATTTAGAGTGGGTGTATCAAAGGTTATATTAGGGTGTGAGGAGGTGCATCAGATTATCACGTGGATGATGTCATCAGTGATGTCATTTGAGATGTCATCAGTGATGTCATCAGTGATGTCACTGACCATGTCATGAGTGATGTAATATGTGACGTCATCAGCAGTGCATTGCTGGGCGCGAGTTATAGTTAGCTGAACTAACTATAACGGGGGAATTTCACGGGTTTTGTACGAGTGCAATGTCCAAGTAACTATAACTGTCCCTAAAACCTATGGTTTTTTCAGTGAATTTCAAAGGTTTTTTAAATGCTAATTTCTAACTATAACATATCTGAAACCTATGGTTTTTTTCAGTGAATTTCAAAGGTTTTTAAATGCTAATTCCTAACTATAACATGTCTGAAACCTACGTTTTTTTAGTGAATTTCAAAGGTTTTGTAAATGTCAATTTTTAAATGTATTAATTGTTATATTAATTTTTTCATACTGATTTACTACATTTTTAGAAACAATTTTTTTTACATATTTTATTTTTTAAATTACATTGTAATTACATTATACATTACATTACAAAAAATACTTTCTCAGAATGAATTACTTTAGTTTAAATACTTTGCACATAGGCAATAGACTTTTAAGTACAGTAGTTACAGTTGTTGCAATGGGCAACACATTTTCAAACACAATGCAACATTCAGCTCAATGTGAATTTCTAGTTAAATGCAATTAGTTACTTTATGGATTACTTTTCTAACCACAGGACTGGATCCTAGATTCAGTCATGGGACATCTCCTGTAAACAGTTGAGTAAAAGCGTTTTGGTTACAGTAGTGATTTTTAAGGAATATTATTGTATTTTAAAAGTTGACACTTAGAAACTTTTTCTCATAGAATCACCAATGGTATCCTATGGAAGGAAATTCACTTAGCAGGTAAAAACTGTTATCGTTACTTTTTCTTACTCAGTGTTGGATCCTGGATCCAGCACTGGTGCATCTCTTGTAAACAGTTGAAAGAATGCGTTTAAGTCATACAGGCGATTTTTAAGGAATATTTGTAGTTTGTGAAAATCGACACTTTGAAACTTTTCTGCTGAAAACCAGACAATGGATTCCATGGAAGAAAATATAAGTTACTGGTAAGTACGGTTAACATTACTTTTCAGGGTCAGTGCTGGGCTAAAAGATGCAGCACTGGGTTCTCTCCTGATAACAGGTGAGTAAATTGGAGTCGTACTTTGGTTGATTTTAGAGGAATATTATAAATTCCAAAACTCCACACTTAGAAGAATTTCCAAGTGAAACCAGTCAATGTTAGCCTATGAAGGAAATTCAAGTTACTGGTAAGTACGGTTAAAATTACTTTTTCAGGGTCAGTGCTGGGCTAAAAGATGCAGCACTGGGTTCTCTCCTGATAACAGGTGAGTAAATCGGAATTCGTATTTCGGCTGATTTTAGAGGAATATTTGTATGTTTCAAAAATCAACACTTAGAAACTTTTTCAGCAAAAAGCAGGCAATGATATCCTATGGAAGGAAATTCAAGTTCCTGGTAAGTACGGTTAAAATTACTTTTCAGGACCAGTACTGGGCTGAAAGATGCAGCACTGAGGTCTCTCCTGATAACAGGTGAGTAAATCAGAATTTGGATTTCGGCTGATTTTAGAGGAATATTTGTATGTTTCAAAAATCAACACTTAGAAACTTTTTCAGCAAATTCAAGTTACTGGTAAGTACGGTTAAAATTACTTTTGAGGATCAGTACTGGGCTGAAAGATGCAGCACTGAGGTCTCTCCTGATAACAGGTGAGTAAATCAGAATTCGTATTTCGGCTGATTTTAGAGGAATATTTGCACAATGGTGAAGGGAGGGGCGGGGCCTGAGGTGACATCTGTGCAAACGCGCCCCGTGGCGCGTTTTAGGTTGGGGGATTAAGTCCCCTTGAATCATGAGGGTCCCTGGGGTCCAACTAGCCCACCAGGAACCTCCAGTATGCGCCAGGGGCTGCGTTGCAGAGACATGTACAGAGGCCACACCCCTTTTTACACCTCTCTGCAACGCAGCTCTGTGGCGCTTTCTGGACGTACCTGTTGGGCTAGTTGGCCCCAGGGACCCTCAGGATTGAAGAGGATTTAATTCCCATCTTAAAACGCGCCACGGAGCCTGTTTGCACACATGTCACCTGAAGCCCCGCCCCTCCTTCACCACTGTGCAAACGCGCCCGTGGCGTGTTTTAAGTTGGGGATTAAGTCCCCTTGAATCTGAGGTCCCTGGAGTCCAACTAGCCCACCATATACCTCCAAAAGCGCCACAGAGCTGCGTTGCAGAGAGGTGTAAAGGGGCGTGGCCTCTGTACACGTCTCTGCAACACAGCTCCCTGGCGCATACTGGAGGTTCCTGGTGGGCTAGTTGGCCCCAGGGACCCCCAAGATTCAAGGGGAATTCGTTCCCCCTCTGCAAACGTGCCAAGGGCGCGTTTGCAGAGTACTGCAGGGAGGGGTGGGGCCTCCGGCACGATGTCGGTCGTTTTTTTTTCTTTTTTTTTTTTTTAATGGGAGGGGGCTGCGTGGCCCCCTTCCCTTGCCCACCTTTGGCCCCGGGGACCCCATCCCCGGGGCCTGAGCATTTTATTTTATTTTTAAAATAAAAAATAAAAAAACGGAAAGGGGCCGCGTGGCCCCCTTCCCTGGGCCTGTATTGGCCCCGGGGACCCCATCCCCGGGGCATGGCCTCTTTTTTATTTGGAGGGGGCTGCGTGGCCCCCTCCTCAGGCCATTTAAGGCCCCGGGGACCCCAACCCCGGGGCCGGCCTTGCACTTTTTTTTTTTTTAATTTTTAACTTTGGGGAGGGGGGCTGCGTGGCCCCCTCCGTGGCCACCCTATGGCCCCGGGGACCCCATCCCCCGGGGCCTGGCCTCTCGTTGGGGACTGTGGGGGTCCCCAAACCCCCACAGTCCCGCCGGCTCCCCGTGTCCTACGGGAGCCGGCATTAGCTTTACACATGGGGAGCAGCTAACATGCTGCTCCCCATGTGGAAAGCTATCGGCTTGGATATTGGAAGAGAGAGCAGGTTTCCTGCTCTCTCTTCCAATATCCAAAGCAAGTTTGCAATGACAGGACGGGACCCCATCCCCCGGGGCCTGGCCTCTCGTTGGGGACTGTGGGGGGGTCCCCAAACCCCCCACAGTCCCGCCGGCTCCCCGTGTCCTACGGGAGCCGGCACTGCTTACACATGGGGAGCAGCTAACATGCTGCTCCCCATGTGGAAAGCAATCGGCTTTGGATATTGGAGAGAGAGCAGGTTTCCTGCTCTCTCTTCCAATATCCAAAGCAAGTTTGCAATGACAGGACGGGAGCCGCGAGGCTCCGTCCTGTCATTGCAAACAGCAGTGTCCCGGGGTAGGCACCCGGGACACTGCAGGAGCCGGCCCTGGGGGTGGCGGTCCCCAGGGCCATCAAGGGCTCCAGGAGGGGGCCGCGCGGCCCTCTCCCTACATTTTGAAAGCCCCGGGAGGTGGTGGTCCCGGGCTTGGGGGTCCAAAACGGACCCCCATTTTTCATTTTCTTAGTGCCCCGGGAGGTGGTGGTCCCCGGGCGTGTGGGGGCTGGAGCCCCCACACAGGTTTTTAAAAATAAAAAAAATAAGCCCCGGGAGGTGGCGGTCCCCGGGGCTGCGGGAGGGCCCAGAGCCCTCCCGCACCATTATACATAAAGCCCCGGGGGTGGTGGTCCTCGGGGCTTGGAGACCCTTAGAGGCCCCCACACATAAAATTAACCCCCAGCATGCCCTCGGGACTTGGCCCACCCGGGGCCAATTAACATCGAGCGCGGGAGACCGCGCTTCGATTTTTTTTTTTCGGCAGGATCCGCGCACCCTGAGCGCATCCTGCCGATTTAAAAAAAAAAATGCTTTTTTCTGCCCAGTCAGGGTGTTTCTACCCTGCCCCCTTTGTGCGCTTTGCGCACTTGTTTCTGTCCCTCGGTTCTACCGAGGGACAAAATGGCTGCCAACATTTCCTGAATCGGAATGTTGACAGCCAGCTGACAACCAATTAACATGCAGCTCGTGATCGGGACGGTGCGCGCAGGGTGCACTGAGGGTACGCGGACCCTACTCGGCCATAGATATATCTATCTTTTTACTTTTGATTTTCTCAGCAACTACTGAACGGATTTACACCATTTAACAAAAGGGTTCTTTCTGAACCAAGAACTACCTCTTTGCCAAATTTGGTGTAATTCGTTCAGCAGTCCGAGCTGCAGCCGTGTCTAAAGTTTCCTATGGAAAATTGCATGGGGAAAACGCGTTTTGGGACCCCCTTTTTTCTCGGCCCCCGCTTGACGAATCCCCCCGAGACTTTCAGGGTAGGAGCGGACCGGAGCGGGCCATAAAGTTTGAGAGTTATTTCAAATAGAATGTCGCGGATTTCCTATGGATAATAGGTTGTAACTATAACTATCTACTGGCGACCGCCAGTAGATAATATATATTATCTACTGGCGGTCGCCAGTAGATAGTTATAGTTAGGACCTATTTTCCATAGGAAATCCGCAACATTCTATTTGAAATAACGTTGGCGCCGGTTGATGAATCTTTGCGAAAGTTTCCAACTTGTTGGGGCGCTCCGGTCCGCTCCTATCCTGAAAGTCTCGGGGTGATTCGTCAAGCGGGGGCCAAGAAACAAGGGGGTCCCAAAGCGTGTTTTCCCCATTCATTTTTCCATAGGAACCTTTAGTCGCAGCTACAGCCCGAACTGCTGAACGGAATTACACCAAATTTGGCAAAGAGGTAGCCCTTGGTTCAGTGTCGTGCCTTTTGATTAAATGGTGTAAACCGTTCAGTAGTTTCTGAGAAAATCACAAATAAAATCACATATATATCTATGGCCGAGTAGGGTCCGCGTACCTCCTGATCACGAGCTGCATGCTAGTTGTCTGTCAACACTCCAAATCAGGAAGTGTTGGCAGCCATTTTGTCCCTCGGTAGAACCGAGGGACAGAAACAAGTGCGCAAAGCGCAAAGGGAGCAGGGCAGAAACACCCTGACCCTAGTCTGCTCAGGGGGTCCCACAAGGACCCCTGGGCAGAAAACGCATTTTTTTTTTTAAATCGGTGGGATGCGCTTAGGGTGCGCGGATCCACGCCGAAAAAAAGAAACAAGTGCGTAAACGCACAAAGGGGGCAGAGTAGAAACACCCTGACCCCTAGGTCTGCTCAGGGGGCCCCACAAGGACCCCTGGGCAGAAAAAGCATTTTTTAATAAAAAGAAATTGGCGGGATGCGCTTAGGGTGCGCGAATCCCGCCGCGAAAAAATAATTGAAGCGCGGTCTCCCGCGCTTCGATAGCTATTTTGCCCCCGGGTGGGCCAAGTCCCGGGGGCATGCGGAAGGTGGTTTATATTTAATTTTGGGGGCCTCGAGGCCCCTAAGCCCGAGGACCGCCACCCCCGGGGCTTTAAAAATAATGGTGCGGGAGGGCTCTTGGCTCTCCAGCAGCCCCGGGACTGCCACCCCCCGGGGCTTCTTTTTATTTTATTTTAAATTACCTGTGTGGGGGGCTCGAGCCCCCACACACCCCGGGACCGCCACCTCCCGGGGCACTAAAAATGTCAATATGGGGGTCCATTACGGACCCCAGAGCCCCGGGACCACCACCTCCTTGGGGCTTTGTCGATGGAGGGGAGGGGGCCGCGCGGCCCCCTCCTGGAGCCTGTAATGGCCCTGGGGACCGCCACCCCCAGGGCCGGCTCCTCGCAGTGTCCCGGGGTGCCTACCCCCGGGACACTGTGGCTTGCTATGACAGGACGGGAGCCTCGCGGCTCCCGTCCTGTCATAGCAAACTGCTTGGATATTGAAACGAGAGCTGAAACCTGCTCTCGCTCCAATATCCAAAGCAAATTGCTTTCCACATGGGGAGCTGCATGTTAGCAGCTCCCCATGTGGAAAGCAATGCCGGCTCCCGCAGGGAGGCGGGGAGCCGGCAGGGTCCGTGGGGGAGTTGGGGTCCCCACGGACCCAAAGGATAGGGCCAGCCCCGGGGGATGGGGTCCCCGGGGCAAGTAGTGGCTCGGGAGGGGGCCACGCGGCCCCCTCCCCCAAAAATAAAAAAATAAAGGCCTGCCCCGGGGATGGGGTCCCCGGGCAAACGGAGGCCTGAGGAGGGGGGCCACGCAGCCCCTCCCATAAAAATTTATTTAAAAGTGTGGCCATGCCCCGGGGGATGGGGTCCCCGGGGCCGTATTCGGCCACGGGAGGGGGGCCACGCGGCCCCCTTCCGTTTAATTTAAAAAAAAAAAAAAAAAGGGGTAAGGCCCTGGGAGATGGGGTCCCCAGGGCCCAAAAATAGGAAAAAGGAAGGGGGGTCACACAGCCCCCCTTCGGAAAAAAACAAAAAACGATCGGGCCGCAGGCCCCGCCCCCTTCCTTTACCACTATGCAAACGCGCCCCCTGGCGCGTTTGCAGATGAGAACGAATTCCCTTAAACACTGGGGGTCCCTGGGGGCCAACTAGCCCACCAAGAACCTCCAGTATGCGCCAGGGGCTGCGTTGCAGAGGTGTACAGAGGCCACGCCCCTTTTACACCTCTCTGCAACGCAGCTCTGGTGGCGCTTTTTGGAGGTACATGGTGGGCTACTTGCACTCCAGGGACCCTCAGGATCCAAGGGGACTTAATCCCCCAACTTAAAACGCGCCACGGGGCGCGTTTGCACAGTGGTGAAGGGAGGGGGCGGGGCTTCAGGTGACATGTGTGCAAACAGGCCCCGTGGCGTGTTTTAAGATGGGGAATTAAATCCTCTTCAATCCTGAGGGTCCCTGGGGCCAACTAGCCCACCAGGTACCTCCAGTAAGCGCCACGGAGCTGCGTTGCAGAGTGTTGTAAAAGGGCGTGGCCTCTGAACACCTCTCTGCAATGCAGCTCTCTGGCGCATACTGGAGGTACCTGGTGGGCTAGTTGGCACCTAGGGACCCTCGGGATTGAGGAGGAATTAATTCTCCAATTTAAAACGCACCACAGGGCGTGTTTGCAGACATGTATCCTCAGGCCCCACCCCCTTTATTCACCATTGTGCAAATATTCCTCTAAAATCAGCCGAACTACTAATTCCGATTTACTCACCTGTTATCAGGAGAGAACCCAGTGCTGCATCTTTTAGCCCAGCACTGACCCTGAAAAGTAATTCTAACCGTACTTACCAGTAACTTGTATTTCCTTCCATAGGCTAACATTGACTGGTTTCACTTGGAAATTCTTCTAAGTGTGGAGTTTTGGAACTTTATAATATTCCTCTAAAATCAGCCGAACTATGAATTCCGATTTACTCACCTGTTATCAGGAGAGAACCCAGTGCTGCATCTTTTAGCCCAGCACTGACCCTGAAAAGTAATGTTAACCGTACTTACCAGTAACTTATATTTTCTTCCATAGGAATCCATTGTCTGGTTTTCAGCAGAAAAGTTTCAAAGTGTCGATTTTCACAAACTACAAATATTCCTTAAAAATCACCTGTATGACTTAAACGCATTCTTTCAACTGTTTACAAGAGATGCACCAGTGCTGGATCCAGGATCCAACACTGAGTAAGAAAAAGTAACGATAACAGTTTTTACCTGCTAAGTGAATTTCCTTCCATAGGATAACATTGGTGATTCTATGAGAAAAAGTTTCTAAGTGTCAACTTTTAAAATACAATAATATTCCTTAAAAATCACTACTGTAACCAAAACGCTTTTACTCAACTGTTTACAGGAGATGTCCCAGGACTGAATCTAGGATCCAGTCCTGTGGTTAGAAAAGTAATCCATAAAGTAACTAATTGCATTTAACTAGAAATTCACATTGAGCTCAATGTTGCATTGTTTTTGAAATTGTGCTGCCCATTGCCACAACTGTAACTACTGTACTGCCTATTTGCAAAGTATTTAAACTAAAGTAATTCATTCTGAGAAAGTATATTTTGTAATGTAATGTATAATGTAATTACAATGTATTTAAAAATAAAATATCTAAAAATAAATAATTTAAAAAAATGTAGTAAATCAGTATCAAAAAAATAAATATAACAATTAATACATTTAAAAATTGTCATTTACAAAACCTTTGAAATTCACTGAAAAAAACCATAGGTTTCAGACATGTTATAGTTAGGAATTAGCATTTAAAAAACCTTTGAAATTCACTGACAAAACCATAGGTTTCAGACACGTTATAGTTAGGAATTAGCATTTAAAAACCTTTGAAATTCACTGAAAAAACCATAGGTTTCAGGCACGTTATAGTTAGAAATTAGCATTTAAAAAACCTTAGAAATTCACTGAAAAAACCATAGGTTTTAGGGACAGTTATAGTTAGTTGTACATTGCACTCGTACAAAACCCGTGAAATTCCCCGTTATAGTTAGTTCAGGTAACTATAACTCGCGCCCGCAATGCACTGCTGATGACGTCACATATTACATCACTCATGACATGGTCAGTGACATCACTGATGACATCACTGATGACATCTCAAATGACATCACTGATGACATCATCCAGTGACTGTGTGTTTCTGTAAAGTTTAAATATGTTTAATATATATAGGGAAAGGCGTATTGAAGAATGAGTGGGTGTATAAGTGTCTGAAAGGATGATTTAGTAGGTGCGTGACTAACTCTATAAGTGAGTGATTAAACGTATCTTACTGAATGCATGGGTTAGTGACTAAACTGGGTGAATGTCTGTATCCGTCTGTCTGTTGCTGTGTAAGTGGCTGCATGGGTTTGTGAATAGCTACATGAGTGTCTATATGAGTTATTGATTGGTTGTCTGAGTATCTGTATGTGTGCCTGAGTGTTTGTGTGGGTGGGGTGTGTGCGACTCTGTGCATAGATGTGTGAGTGGGTGATTCACTGGGTGGATGGTTTCAAGAGTGCATCTGTGATCATGCGGTTTACGTATTAGAGTGTAGTTGTCATCTCAAATATGTGGGGAGCACGAAGTTGCAGGTATTTAACCGTATCCTGCAACATTTGCGTGCCATTGTCAATATGGACCACAATTACCCTGTTGCCCGACATTTTAACCTGGTACACAATAACAACTTAAAAGATTTAACGTATTTTGTTATTGATGCAGTTCCAAAGTTACCCAGAGGGGGAAACAGGGAAAGGAAGTTACGACAATTAGAGACACATTATATCCTGACACTTGACACTAAGATGCCAAATGGGTTAAATACGGGAGAAGATTTACACAATTTTTTATAAATGTGTTATGATTATGTTATTATTCAATACCCACCCAGGCACCACTATATGTATCTGGTGGATTGGCCATGGATTATGAAATGAACTGTACAGTGAAACATGAGTGTGTATATATGTGGTTTTTTATCCAGGCGGCTTTTGTTAATCCGGCTATGGGACCTTGTTATTTACCCCGTTTTACCTTGTTTAGCCAACAATTTTGGTTTTAACTGGTTTTATGGGAATTTTATGACTCGGTTTTGGTCGGTTTTATTGAAGGCACAATTTTGGATATTTTTGCACATGTATATATATATATATATATATATATTTATGTGTTTGTATGTATGGATGTATTTATGCTTACATTCACATCATTCGTGTTTTATCAATCACTTACTATGCTGCTATTTTTTGGCACTGTATTTGCGCATTTGCACATTGTTTCCTTGTTGAAATTTAATCTTGCACTTCATATGCTGCTATCTCTTGGTACTGTAAATTGCGCATTTGCACATTGTTTCCTTATCTTGTACTGTATATTGGCACCAACCTGATTATCAATGTACTATTAACAATGCAGTCAGGCATGGTTTCCTATGTCACATGTTTCTTATATAATGTCGTCTTGGTCTAAGCGTCACTCTTACTGGATTTAGGTATACCTTGCATTTGTAGCGATTGATTTATAGCCTAGATATTTACATCTTTGAGTAATTAGTGGCTGCCTCAAACATGTACCTTGTAGCTATGATGTTTGAATAGCTACGGTTTTATGTGTCACGAACAGCACTTTATATTACAACAGCACTTGCACTGTAGTACCCTCACTCCTCATGACAGGCTTGCAATTTTAATAGAATCCTGTATTATCAGAGATTTTATGAATTTGGCCACTTGGCTTTATTTCAAAGAATTAAATTAAATTGCAGTAAAAATGTAAATACTATTTTAGATGTGGCCATTGCTTTAGACATTTTTGTATTAACATGTACTTTTTCTAATGCTTATTTGGTGCTGTATAGTATGTTTACTATGTCTGTCACTATAGGAGGAGTGGTCAATTGTATAGCACATTATTTAAGACACAGTAATATCCTTGCACGTCATGTGATCAAGACCGGGGTAACCCGGTCGAAACGCGTCATGCAGTGGAAATCTCTATTTCAATAAAGCACTTTATCCACTAAACGCTGTTGTGGTCCGTACCTGATTTTCCGTCCGCAAGGAAAAGGAATTTGGCTCAGGATTTGCAAGCTATATATATATATATATATATGGTAAAGAACTCCTCCTCTCCTATGTATATATATATAGTGTGGATACTAAAGAGAAATACATTGTATGGGAGGTGATATTAGTATGTGTATGGTTTGTATGAGTTGTAGTGTGTGCAGGTTTGGATGATGAGTTTGAATGACAGTTGACAGGGGGATGAAGATTTCAAGTGTTTGCTACATGTTGGGTTTTGACTTTATTTTTGTGTATTTATTGAAATTGTTTATAGAAAATACCTTAGGATTGTATGAACTATTTTGTATTAAATACCTACATATAGAGGTGAGAGTACTTTAATTTTTGAAAGTATGCTGATACATGTGACTCGGTCATATTGGGGACTTATGCCGCCTAAAATAGTCAGATAATCCATATTCAATTGGCTGTGGCAGGGTTTTGTTCCTTTGATTTTCTTGTAGATTTATTTATTTATTTATTTAAGAGTTTTATATAGCGCTAGCCAGACCCGAAGGTATCGGAGCGCTTTACAGCATGAACACTTTTAAGATACATAAACATATAAGTATGTACAATGTCTCAGGACGTATCACAGAAAATCCGCGTGGAGCGCACAATGTCAATTGTAGGGTAAATTATCACAATAGTATATACAAGGCCTTATTGTCAAAGAGAGCATAACGACACGTGACGCGATTTGGCCGGGGGCGGGGGGGTACAGGAGATAGTCCTGGGGCAATAGAGGTACAGTTCTTAATGTCATGAGGTAGAGTTCTTAGCGCCAAAGTGATTGTGTGCTGCTGTGGGAAAGCTTCGAATGTTAGGTTGCAGCTATCCATGTGGGAGAGATCTGTTGAGGAGGAGGTCTTTGAGCTGCTTTTTGAATTGTAAGTAGGAGGGGTTCGTCCTGATATGGACTGGTAAGGAATTCCAGATTTTGGGTGCATTACCTGTGAAGGATCGGGATGCGGTTCTTTGTTTGCGAGTTCTCGGAGGGATAAGGAGTAGGGTGTTGGTGCTCCTCGGGCTTCTCGTTTGGCCGGCCTTCTGGAGTTTTGCGGCCAGGTATGCGGGTTTCCCCATGTGCAGTGCTTTGTGTGTGAGGCAGGCAGTTCTGAAGTTGGCCCGCATTTCAATCAAGAGCCATTTTAGCTCCTTGAGTGCAGGGGAGATGTGATCATATTTCTTAACTCCTGTGACCATTCTGGCTGCAGCGTTCAGAGTTGATCTGAGGGGAGCTAGGTGAGATTTAGCTGATCCTGTGAGGGTTGCAATGCCGTAATCCAGTCTGGACAACACTAGGGATTGAGTAGCTTGTTTGAGGTCGTTCTGAGGATGAAGGGTTTTATTTTGTTTAGTAGTTTTAGGTTGAGGAAGGCGTTCTTTGCAGTGTTCTTGATGTGTTTGCTCATGTCTAATTTGGGGTCCAGGGTGATTCCCAACGATTTTGCAGAGTCGGCTAAGGTGGGGTTGTAGTTGAGCGCATCAATCGCTTTTAGCCATTCTGAGATTTGGGGGTTATCCTCAGTGTGGGAGATTAGGAGGATTTCAGTCTTGTCTTCATTGAGTTTTAGGTGGTTGTGTGAAAGCCAGTGTTGGACTTCTTTAAGAGTGTCGTTCAGTCTCTTAATGTCATCAAGAGAGGAGGTTACCAGTTAGATTTGGGTGTCGTCTGCATAGAGGTGGAAGGGAATGTTGGATTTTTTGAGTATGGTGGTGAGGGGTTCCATGTAGATGTTGAACAGTTACGGGGAGAGTACTGATCCTTGGGGGACACCCCGTCTAACGGGGAAGTGGGTTCTATGAGAAGTTTTTGATTTTTATACTTTGGGTGCGGTTCTGTAGAAAGGAGGTGAACCACTGTAGTACCACCTCTTCTGCACCAGCTCTTTCTTGGAGTGCTTTAATGAGTAGATTATGGTCAACCGTGTCAAAGGCTGCCGATAAGTCCAGGAGTATGAGTAGGCAGCATTGGCCTGTATCAAGAGATTTGTGCATATCTTCAATTACATTTAGGATTGCTGTCTCTGTACTACATCCTTTTCTGAAGCCTGATTGGTGAGGGTCTAGGAGGTTAGTGCTGTCTAGGTGTTGGGTGAGTTGAAGGAGAACACATCTTTCCAGGACTTTCGCTAGGAGAGGGAGGTTGGAGATAGGTCTGAAGTTGTTTAGATCGTTTGTTTCAGCGCCACTGTTCCCAATAAGGTGCGCGCGCGCGCACCTCTCTCCTCATGAGCGCGCACTTCCGTGTGTGGAGCGCGCACACACGCAGGACATCCAGCGAGAGAGTTCGCGCCGCCGCTTTAAAAAGTGAGCGGCGCGAAAAACAGGCACTTCCTGCGGTTTTGCCAGCGTGAGTCAGGAGTGCAGGTAAGGCTGGCTTGGGGCTTGAGGCACTTGCTGTATTTTGCGGTGCGGGGCAGATTGTGGGCTTTTGTTTAAGTATTCATGTTAATCACAGCACAGCTCCTTCACGAGCTGTGATTAACATGAATACTTAAACAAAAGCCCACCATCTTCCCCGCACCGCGCTTTACTAACAAAAGGGTGTGTAACTTGCTCTACTCTTTTGTTAGTAAAGCGCGGTGCGGGGAAGATGGTGGGCTTTTGTTTAAGTATTCATGTTAATCACAGCTCGTGAAGGAGTAGAGCAAGTTTAAAACACAGCGTGTATTTTCAGAAAGTACACGCTGTGTTTTTAAACTTGCTCTACTCTTTTGTTAGTAAAGCCATAGCTGCCAAGGTTTCAGGTTGCCTATGTGACATTTTCATAATTTCAGTGAAATTATGAGTGACATTCAATGACTATGAGTGACACATTCTCAGGAGCAAAATCGAGCAAAGAAGACGAAGGAAACATCAGAAATTGCACCCATTTGAATGGTAGATTGTGAATTTTAAACCTAGCTTTGAAGGAACAGCATGTTTTTCATAGCTGCCAAGGTTTCAGATAGTTAGGTGTGACATTTTCATAATTTCAGTGCAATTATGAGTGACATTTCAAGGACTATGAGTGACACTTTCTCGTGAGCAAAATCAAGTATCAAAGACTAGGAAAACATGTAAATATATGAAATTACACGTATTTGAGCAATAAGAAGCTCTAAGATCTTGCCCCAAGAATAAATTGTCCTACACAGAATCTGGAAACCTCCGTGAGTCACGGTCTGTCTCTCCACTTATCAATATTGTGTGATCCTTGTCAAATCACCCGATCTTCATGTACTCAGCTCCGTTACCTACAAAATAGGATTGCTTGGAAACAGGTGCCTGCCCGTATTAGATGCTGTGTAAAAAACAAACACCCACCCTCGCTTAGGGATTATTATTTCTGAAACGCTCATCTTTCTAGAGCCGCTTCTGGGGTACTGTATGCTTGAAATTGTTTCAAAGGGGCTACAGGGGAAACATGTTTTCTAAGAGTGACTATCTCACCAGATACCAAGATGTATTTTCCGTGAGCTATTTCAGGACTGACCAGTGTTTTACCTCAGTCCAAAAGAGTATAAAAAATAGCACAGGGTAGAAGAACTTCAGCTATTAATACGACTGGCACTGCAGCAGCTGATCGTGTGCTGCCACTAAAAAGCAAATTTAATTAACACACTCGGCCGCACTCAGTTGTGAGGCCTCAAGCCACAGCAATTGGTCCAGTCCAGGCCGCTGCAAAGTCACTCCCTCCCTCAGCAATTCGCGGCGGGGTGGCGGTCACGGAGTGCAGTGTACCTTCCATTGCCAGTGAGAGAGGCCCCAACACATCATCCATGACAGTGAGTTACAACACCCACAAACGACAGTCAGGTCTCGTGAGCACTGCAGCCTCCCACTCCAACTGCAGGCAGCGCTGCCAAATTTAACACATCTCTGACGCACTGTGTACTGTCACATGGGGAGGGTGGTCTACTTACTTGTTGTTCACTCTACTGTCTACTTGACTCGGACCCCAGGCTTGTTCCGTTGGTCGGCTTGGCACGTCGCCGGACGGTGACTTGCACTGCAACAAGGCTGCTGGGTGCTCATGCCACGAGTGAGCTACCGCCACGGCAATCTGCCTTATACTTCGGTCCAGGCTGCTGCTGTCCTCACGGAGACCTGGACCTGACAGTGACGGTCAGTCATGGCTCCGTACCCGTCACTGCACAATTCTCTCTGCGGCCGGCTCGGAAATTTTAAGTGAATGCTGCGGCGGCCTTGATTATAATGGCCTACAACACAGTGTGGCCGGGCCATCATGTGCGAGAAACAGCGCTGCCTGCCCCATAATTATTTACGGCTGCCTTGGCGCCTTTCTGAACAATAAACTCCCCGCTCTTGGAGCCAGCAGGATGTGACATACCCCTGCGGAGCCCTAGCTATTCATTGGGCAACGGACTTGGCGTCAGGCAGGCTGACTCAGAGCCGCGCACGCACCGCGGCCGCGGGTGATACATTGCAGCAGAGAGCCTGGGACTGGCAGGCCATAGCTTAGATGGGATCACTGCCTCAAGAACACGGAAGCAGCGCGCCGGCGCAGGCAGACCACAGGCAGTGCCTGCAGCCAGCTGCCACACTCACGTTTGCAGCCATCATGTACACCTGAGACTGCCACTATGCATTATGCGTGACAATGCATTTCAGTGCGGTGATGTGGAGCACCACACTGAAATGCGTTAGTGTCACGTCTGATGCGTGATACTTGGCAGGACTGTTTTTTTTATTTCAGAGCAGGGTCAGGATTTTCTACATCTGTTTCAATGTCTAGTGCATTCACAGTTAAGCATTACTCTACCTGTTTGGACCAGATTAATTAGGGAGAATGGTACACTACCTCACAGCTTATTTTGCCCCATGCATGCTGTATTTCTTCTAGTGTTCAACTTTTTTTTATATCTGCATACCGGAACAACCTCGGATCTCAGTCGACCAGATCTCACTTTCTAATAACTATAAGTAGGTAATTACAGCTCCTTTAGGCCCTGTAACGGGAAGCGATGGTGCTAACTGGGAATGCATGTTCTGATCCTTTAGGAGAATCTCCGTCATCGACTGCTTTGTTTAAACCAGAATCCCATTTTAGCACAAGCTGTAATAAAACAATGCAGGATCGACAATTTTAATCTCGAATGTCTCTTTATTTAGGCAGAATTTACAAGTTATGTTGCGCACTGCATTATAGCGCTAAATTTTGGCACTTAATCTAAAAAAGTGATCAGAAATCAAACATGTAATACGTACCTCCTCTCACCGTGACTGGACACAGCCCCCAGCGAACACCATCCCCACACACAAGCATGGGAAGGCAGCACGTGCCGAGGAGGACATTCCTTTTCCTTTAATTTAATTCCGGCAGCAGTAATTCTAGGTGGCCCAGGCTGGCTGCAGCAGGAATTTGAAATTGAAAACATCCTGCCTGCGCCGACTGGAGCCTTTCAGTCCCTGTCTGTCCACACGACGCACCTGCTGAACTTCTTCCTTTAGCTGCACTGACACTGACGGACTGCCTGGCAATAGTAAACTTCGTTGTGTTTGCAGGCCACATGGCTGCAAGCACGTGTGCACTACTACTGACCTTTTGGTGCCGGGGGAGGTAGCCAGGTCAGCCTGCGCTACGCAACACAATCAAAAGACAGTCCAATAACCAGCCCGGTCCCAGCAAAGCATAACAGCACTCGCATTGACTGCTGTGCGCCGCCTACAACCTCACAAAATATTCGACTCTACAAAGCATTAAAACAGGTAATACACTCAGCTTTTTAGTAAGCTGATTTGCGTGACAATCTTTTTACATGCGGTAATGTGACTTAAAATGTGTTAGTGTAACGCGAGATGTGTGACACTTGGCAGGGCTCTAAAGCGCGGCTGCGAGAGCAATTGTGGCCTTTTGTTTAAGTATTCATGTTAATCACAGCCCCTTCACAAGCTGTGATTAACATGAATACTTAAACAAAAGCCCACATGCCTTTGTAAATCTTTACTACTCACCTTTTTAATTTTGCGATATTCTTGTAAAATTTGATCATGGATAGTCTGGAAAAAAAATGTATAAGCTTTTTTCAGCATAAACATGATAGGGCCACATTCTTTGATATCTATGCTTATGGAAAATGCGCCACGTTGGTGCAAATCTGCCTTAAGCCCTTAACTTGTGGGTTGTATGTGTGGAAATGCACCGTCTTTTCAGTTTTTTAAGCAAAAGTTTGGAGTGATATTTGGCGCTACGCACAAGCGCAGTCTGGTTCCTGGCGCACATAACCATGGCTGCAGCGCACAGAGACCCTACACTGCCGCACACAGAGGAAAAAAATTAGAGGGAACATTGGTCAGCGCCCGTTTTTTTCAGTAGAGGTGTGACTTGGCCGGTTTTGAGACAGTCCGGCATGACTCCGGTACTCAGAGAGCTGTTTATGATCTTGGTCCAGTGTGGGGCTAAGGATAGTTTGAGTTTTATGGCCAGGTGGGCAGGTATGGGATCCAGTACGTGTGCTGAGGGTTTCATGGTGGCAATCATTTTGACGATCTCTGCTTCAGAGATGGGGTTGAAGGAGTTCCATAAGTTAGGTGGGTGCTTAAGTGTGGTAGCTCCATCTGTCTCTGTGGGCACTTTGCTGTCTGGGGAACTGCTTTCCACGTCCAGAGAGAGTTCTATCTTGGTGATTTTGTCGTTGAAGAAATTGGCAAAATTGTCACACATGTCCTTGGAGGCCACGACTCGGGTCGACGGGGGTTTGGACGTTTGTTGTCTGATGAGGTTAAAGAGTTCTCTAGGTCTGTTTTTTGCGTAGTCAAGGGCATTGCGAAGAAGGACGCTTTCTCCATCTTTATGTGATTTTTGTATTTCTTTCGGGTTGATTTGAGTTTAGCTCGTAGGATTGAGGACGGGTTTTTTGCCAGAGTCTTTCTACTGCTCTTAGTTCACGTCTTTGGGAGTTTATGTCTGTGTTGAACCAAGATCTAGATGGTATGTTTCTGACTCTTTTTAGTTTCATAGGGGCTATTTGGTCCATAATGGAGGTCATGGTAGTGTTGTAGTGGGAGGTGAGTTCTGTAGTTGAGAGCTCGTCAGAGTTGCTGGGGAGGAGGGAGCTTATCCTTGCCTCCAGGTCTGTGAGGGGAATCTGACTTAGATTACTCGCCCAGCAGGGGGGTCCTTCGTGTGGGGCTTGGCTTGGATCTTTTGGTTTAGGTGGAACAGAATGATATGGTGGTCAGACCAGTCAACAGGCAGGGTGTGGTCGATGGAGACTATGTCTGCTTGAGTGATAATGGCATTGAGTATAGAGCCTTTGTTGTGGGTTTTTTCTGTGCAGTGTTGAGTAAGGTTGCTGTTGCTTAGTAGGTCGTTTAAGGTTCTGATTAGCGTGTTGTTTTCATCATTCCAGTGGAGATTGAGGTCACCTAGGATGATGTTGTTGGAGTCGTGGAGTGCGCATTGTGTGATCAGGTCGGAGAGGTGTTCCCGAAAGTGGAGGTGTTTCCTGGTGAGTGGTATAAGAGGTGGCAGAGTAAGGTCTGTTGTCATTCATCCTGATAGTGGCACTGAGACATTCGAAAGAGTTATATTTAGGGGCGTCCCTTTCCCTCATGGAGATGTTGTTCTTATGTATGATTGCTATACCCCTCCTCGTTTGATTTTTCTGTCTTTGTGGATGATTGTGAAACCTGGGGGCACAAGCATGTCCATATCAGGGGAGAGAAATCGTTCAGCCAGGTTTCCGGTGATGAATGTGATGTCTATGTCGTATGAAAGGATGGTCTCTGCCAGTTCTGTTGCATGTTTGATAGCCGACCTGCAGTTAATGAGCATGCAGTTGGTGTTGGATCCTTTGTTCTTGAGATTCTCACTTGGCAGAGCCCTTGGGATATTGGTGAGGGAGGCTGGGGGTCTGGCGGATCTGGGGGAGGCGGTCTCTTCTAAATCCGGTGATGACCTGGATCTTGGAGTAGGAGGTGGCCGAGGTGGAAGTGTCATATGAGGCGGCAAGATCCAATACTTCACTGGAGGACATAGCGTCTCTGGTTCTTTTGGGTCTCTGCATCTGGTTCGGGAGGGGGTTTGTGTCCCATCTGGGCCATTGGGTCTTTTAGGGTCGTGGGTGATTCGAGTTGGTGACTGAGGGTGTCGGGTATGAGTGTTGGATGGGCTTTCGGGGTGTGGAGAGGTTCATTAGGATTTCTGAGAGGCCCTGTATTATCGTTTCTAGCTTACTTTCCATCAGGGCGAGTCGCTGGGACGTCTCTCTGTTGGAGTGGGTAAGGGCGTCCTGGGAGGACATTGCGGTTCTTGTATTATGGGTCTCTGTGTCTGGTTCCATATGGGGGTAGTGGTCGAGCTAGCCCGTTGAGTCTTGGGAGGCCTAGTGTGATTGGTGTCAGTGTCTGTGGTTGATGGGTAAGGGTGTATTCCGGGCTCTCTCTTGATGATATTTCTTGTACGGGAGCAAACACATACACCCTTTTCTTTTCTATTTGCATGCTGACTTTTTAGGTCGTGCCTGAGACAGCTCATCCGCAGTCGCTTGTGAGACATTTTGATAGCTTACAGTGGGCTTAGAGCCCATCCATTGGTTTGCTTCATTGGCACTCTCATTTGCAAGCGTCTCATTCGTTAGTGTCTATGAACCTCTCTTCCGCTTTGTGTGTTTGTCCATCCCCTGGAGCATGGACACATTACTTGTGTCCTTCCACTGCTCACTTTTTAGGCGCAAATTTTTTTCTGTGTAAGCAATGAACTAAAGACTGTGGGCCAGATGTACGACAGAAAATTGCATGCGCAATTTGGTTTGTGACCCGTTTGCACATGCAAAAATCCTGTGGACCATGTACTTACACTATTTTGCGAGTCGCAAATAAATTGCGATTTGCAAAATAGTGTATTGCGACTCGCTATTAGGAAGGGGCGTTCCATTCCTAATAGCGACCCCACAAGCCATGTACGAATGTTTTGCGACCGCAATTGCGGTCGCAAAACACTCGCAATTTAGCGCCCTCTTCAAGAGGGTGGTAATACAATCGCAAAAGAGACGGGGTCCCCAGGGGACCCCTTCCCCTTTGCAAATGCAGGGGGAAATATTTTTTAGGGGCAGACAGTGGTCCCAGGGACCACTACCTGCCCTCAAAAAATTAAACGAAAATGTTTCATTTTTTTTTTTTTTTAAATGCATCCCGTTTTCCTTTAAGGAAAACAGGATGCATTTTTAAAAAAAACTGCTTTATTTAAAAGCAGTCCCAGATATGGAGGTCTGCTGAGCCCAGCAGGCCACCATACCTGGGAGGGCCAGCCATTCTCAATGGGGTCACAAATTGCGAGTGCCTCATGAATATTTGATGAGGCATGCAATTTGCCACCCCATTGAGAATCGCAAACAGTGTCTCTGACACTGTTGTACATGTCATTTTGCGAGTCCCAAATTGCAACTCGGAATTGAGTGCAATTAGCGACTCGCAAAATAACATGGTCATACATCTGGCCCTCAGTCTTTTCCAGCAGTCTGCCTTGCGTACTCTTACCCCTCTGCTGCACTCATGCTGCTGTTGCCGACAATGTGCTTCTCCCCTGCTCTCAAGTGCTTACTTCCTGCCCCCGCATTGCTGTTTCGTGTGGTCCTTCCGCACCATTTCCATGTTGCGTTGCTTGCCCTCTCCCACGCTCTGTGTTGCTTGCCCCTGCCCTTCATGTTGCTTCGGCTTCCACCCACCCTCTGTATTGCTTTCTCTCCCCTCCGTGTTGCTTCCTTCCATCTTGCCTACCTTTTTTTTTCTTTTGTTTACCAATCCAACTTGGGTCAGCAAAGATAATAAATTTAAAAATAGGCTCTCTTCATTTTGTAGGCATGCGTCTACAAAATGATGGCAGGTTGTGCTATAGGCTTTTTTTGTACGCAATGCTGCACAGCATGACTAGAACCGTGGAGAAGTGTGGCTCAATGGTTAGAGCGGCAGACCCTGATGCAGAGATCTGGCCCGGGACCAGGGTTCAATTCCCGCCTCGCGGGTCTTGGGCTCAACTTCCTCGGACCTGATAATTCTCGCCTCGGTGCCTATTCTAATCATGGGTCCCACTCTGCAACTCTGGGCAATAGCTTGCTTAATCTCCACAGCGGCCCCAACAGCGCTGGGATGCCTGGCTTCACCTTGGGGTGCCTAGGAGTGGACATTTCACAGGGAAAAGCCAGGCAGGGTTCCACAGCGGTATGCGTACAGCGCCAGGACACCCCTTTGGGGGTATAAGTGCGCTTTACAAGTACAAATTTCATTTCATTTCAACCATTGGGAAAGCCAATAGGCCTTTGCAAATCCTTGCTTTAAAGTAAGTGAAATCATAAAAGTTACATTAAGGTTAAAACTTCGATCCAAAAGCGAATGTTAACTCTAAGGCCCTCATTATGAGTGGGCACTAATTCTGATATATGTAGGAACTCCATGCTGTGCAGCATGGCTAGAACCATTTGCCAAGCCAATAGCTCCCAAAGGCGAGACCTATTACCTTTGCAAATGCTTGCTTTGAAAGCCAGTGAAATTCTAAAAGTTACGTTAAGGCTAGCACTTTGATCGCAAAAAGCGAATGTAACACTAAGGCCCTCATTATGAGTGGGCACTAATTTCAATATATGCAGTAATTCTAATTACAGCACATATTGTAATTATGAGGTTTGTGTTAAATATTGGCAGGTCAAAACAGCCCATATTAATCAAGGAAAAAATGCCCCGAAAATATCATAACATGCTGTGCAGTAGGGGCCAAGATCCACATGTTATGCCTCAAAAACTCATGACATCCAATAATTATTGCACTCAATAAATACCGAACACATCAGTGACGGTTTTTATCTGCTGTGATAGTTACTTGCGATAATGAGCATGAGTGTGTAGCCTTGTATCACACATGGACAGTGCACAGCACACAGTCCGTCATGTGCAGATTGTCTATTTATTTTAATATGGGGATTTTGGATAGCACTGATACTGCTTATCAACTGTTTTTTTAGTTTAGAATGCTTTATTTATATATTAAACAAAGTAAAACATCATTACAAGGTCCTATAGCAAAAAAAGAAATATTAGCATAAAAAGTGCAAATGACAAAATTATATCCATAACTCTCAAAGGGGAAAACATATACTTAGAAGAAAAATGCATTTTTACATTTTGAGTAAGAAAAAAGGGGGGGGAGGAAGGAGAAGAAGGAGAGGGGAAAAGAGATAGAGAGAAGGGGGGACTTCAAAATTTAAACAATATTAGAAAATTCTAAATAACAATTAAATATATTAAAGTGATATATAAAACTGAATAAAATCAGGAAGTAATTCTAGAGAGAAAAGAGGTTAATGGTGACCACAACAATTCTTTTTTGATTAAAAGAGGTACAGAAGTGGCAAAGGCACGATCCAGCCTGTGGTGGTGGCATAACAAGTTCCACCAGGCTTGGTATGAAATTTTTGAAGTGTCTTTCCAGTTGGTGGTAATGATCTGAAAAGAAATAGCTAAGTACAAGTCTATAAATTTGCCAACATTACTTTGTACATCCCAGAGGGGTGAAGAGCTGCCCAAAAATACATGAACAATTTCAAAAGAAAAATTTGTAGATAAAATTTCATTAAGTTTTAACCAAATACGGAACCAAAAGGATTTAACTAAAGGGCATTGAAAAAACATATGAAGAAAATCACTGTTCTCATAAGAGCAAGACCAGCATCTTTTGGAATCTAACAACTTAAATTTGTGCATATCAGAAGGGGTGAAAAAAAGTCTGTTATAGAAGAAATATAGAGTTTGTGTAGTGCTAGCTGAGCGAGAAGACGTATGTATTTTTGACCAGATAGAATCCCAAGTTTGAAAGGAAAAATCTTGGGCCAAGTCTTTCTCCCATAAGAGTTCTAATTTAGATTTTGTTCTAACAACCGTAGAACGGGATAACAGTTTGTATATAACCGCTGCTTTGAAAGGGATAGAAAAGTCAGGTGGGGGAGAGGAGACCTGTTTAGATGTGATAGGGGAACTATTCTGGGAAAGGAAAAGAGTCAATGAGGCCTTCAGTAGGGGATACGGAGGGGCATGTGTGGTAGAGGTGTCAAAAGATGCACAAATGTCAGAAAAGTCCCTAGGGGACCCATCCTTCAACACATGATCTAAAGTAATAATACCTTTATCAATCCATTCCTTCCAGAATAGCGCTCTATTGTTGATCTTTAAAAATTTATTATACCAAATAGGAGTGTGTAAAAGTTGATCCTTGGAGGAAAAATGAGTTCGAAACAGAGAAGATGCATGCGCTTTGGAATGGGAAAAAATGGGTGTGGAAAAGCGCTTCGGAGGTTGAGATAAACGAGTAGCTGTAAGAAATGTAAAAGGTGTGAATTGGGCTTGTTCCAACGAACTCCAAGCTGTTGTAGGAGTGTGAGGGGAATCTGTTAAAAAAGTCCAAATTTGTTTCAAGGTAAATGAAGAGTGATAACGTCTGAGGTTGGGGAAGTTGACTGCACCTACGTCTTTGGGTTGTTGAAGACGAGAGAGTGAAATTCTGGCTTTACGATTGTTCCAAAGAAATTTGGTTAGGGAGCGATTGATATTGTTAAAAAAGGTGAGCGGAAGAGAAACTGGGAGCATTGAGAGATAAAAATTTATAATTGGAAGGAGCATCATTTTAATTGTGGCCAATCTGCCCCACCAGGATAAGAAAAGAGGGGACCAACTCTCAATAAGGACGGAAAGTTTTTTGAGTATTTCCGCAAGGTTAATTTTAATAGTTTCTTTGATGGTGTTGGCGTATAAAATGCCCAAACATTTGATATTCTTGGGATTCCACTCAAAACCAGAGCCATGAAACATATGAGAAAGACAGAATTTGTTTAAGGGTAAAACTTCAGATTTGTCAATGTTCAATCTATATCCAGAAACTATTGAATACTCCTGTAATAAAGAGAAAAGAGCAGGCAGGGAAGTAGACGGATTGGAGATATATAATAAAATATCGTCGGCATAAGCGGTAAATTTAATGTCAATATTTTTAAATTGGAGACCTGTATACTGTGGAGAACGTCTAATTTTCTCTAAAAGGGTTCCAAAGCAAGAATGAATAAAAGTGGGGAAAGGGGACAACCTTGTCTAGTACCCCTAAGGAGTGGAAAATATTTAGATTGACAGCCATTAACCCAAATGGAGGTGGAAGGGGCAGAGTATAACAGTTGAATATACTTAATAATAGAGGGGCTAAAGCCATGCCATCTCAACGCACCAAAAATAAAATCCCAATTGACCCTATCAAATGCTTTCTCAGCATCTAATGTAATGGCAGCAACTGGTGAATCCATTTTGGAAGCAAGGTGAATAATATTAAGGAAGGTTCTTGAATTATCCTTAATAGATCTGCCTTTGACAAACCCCGATTGGTAAATATTAATGAGGTCAGGGATTACATTATTAAGTCGAATGGCTAATATTTTAGCAAAACTTTGCAGTCTGTGTTGATGAGGGAAATGGGCCTGTAATTTTTGCAAAGGAAGGGGTCTTTATCTTTTTAGGAATCAAACACAACATAGCTTGAGTGAAAGATCCTCTTGACTAACCAGTAGTAGAAAGTGATTAATCAGTGTGAGTAATTGGGGGACTAAAAATTGTTTAAAGTGAAGAAAAATCTAACGGTAAAACCATCCGGGCCGGGTGTTTTATCCTTGGGTAATAGATTTATAGCGCTAGAAATTTCACTTTTCAAGATGGGTGTGTCTAAGGATGTAAAGTCTACAGAATTATCGGGAGATTTAGGGATAGTTTGAAAAAAGGAGTCAATTTGTTCAGGCGAAGGGGTGGACTCTGGAGTATAAAGAGTAGCATAATATTGAGTAAAACATTCAAGAATCTCCGTGTCTGTAATGTGACGAGTTCCGGAGCTATCTGTGATAGCCACGATTTTAGATTTTTGCTTTTTGATTTTGAGGTAGTTAGCTAAGGATTTGCCTGCTTTATTCCGTCCACCATACATTTTTGCATTAAATTTAAGAAGATTATTACACGCAGAATCCCAAGAGTGTTTATTGTATTGCATTTTGGCTTTAATATGAGATGACAGAATATCAGGGCAGTTGGTAGTGAAATATTGATGTTCAAGAGCTTTGATTTGTTTTAAAACAAGAGAGGACTCCATAAGAGCCTTTTTTTTTCTTCCGCGAAACGAAGTCGATAATGAAGCCTCTGGCAGTAGCTTTGAAAGCATCCCAAATATAGTGAAATTGAGAATCAGAAGAAAGATTATTGTGAAAAAATTCCTGAATAAAGAGCTTGAATTGTTCAACAAATTGGGAATCCAGGAGTAGAGAATTATTAAAACGCCAGCGTCGGGATGTAGGGGAAGGAGTGGGATAATCCATGTCTAAAATGTTGGGGGCGTGATCTGAAATAAGAATGGAGCCAATCTCTGAATTAGTCATAAATTGAAGAGCGTGTTGAGTGAGGAAAATGTAGTCTATACGGGAGTGGGATTTATGTACAGGGGAGAAGAAGGAGAATTCTAATGTGTCAGGATGAGAGGTTCTCCATGAGTCAACCAGACCTCGAGGTGATGGCTTTGTGGAAAGTTTTCTGCATCTTATTAGGAAAGTATTTAGTTTGAGATCGCCGGTCAAGGAAGGGATCCATAAGTTGATTACAATCACCACCCACAATCAAATTGTCAGCAGCATGGGAGGATAGTAGAGTAGAAAATTCACTCCAAAAAGTTAAGTCGATGCCATTCGGGCCATAAACATTACAGAAGGAAAATTGAGTATTGTTAACTTTAACATTTAGAAACAACCATCTACCATTGGTATCATGAAATTCATTTTGTAACTGAACATTTAAAGATTTATGAAACAAAATAATCACACCATTCTTATTGTTCACAGCAGGGGAGCAGAAAACTTCTCCTACCCACTGTTTTACGCAATGAGGATAGGTCTTGTAACTTAAGGTGTGTTTCTTGTATTAATGCTATATGACATTTCAATCTTGCGAGATGAGATAACACTCGCTGTTTTTAACAGGATTTCGAATACCTTTAACATTCCATGAAATTACACGAAACCCAGTCATCAATAATGTTTATATAGTAATAGGCATAAAAGTGAAAAAAAGTTAAGGACAAAGAGGAAAAGAAAATGTAGACATGCGGAAGGAATAAAAGTTAAGAGATGACAGAGTAGAAAGAAAATAAAATTAATCGTTTGACGTGGACTTGAAAGGAAGAGATTAAATGAACAATGAGGTACCATAGAAATAAGATAACAAAATGGAGACATAGGAGAAAATAAAGCCAGAAGTCGAAGCAAGAAAGGAGGGAAGAAGGAGGAAGAGGGGAAAAGGAGAGGAGAAAAAGAGGAGCATAGCAACCCGGAAAAGCTAGCAAAGAAGGGATGACAAAGAGCCAGCAGGCTTTAGTCATAGAAAACAAAAACGAAAGAGCAGTAATGTGGGATGGGGGGCAAGAACAAGACAACTGCCTCAAGAAACGGGGGAGGGGCACCGAGAAAGGAAAGGTTTACCATAAGAACAACAAGGGAAAAGTACAGAGATAAAGACAAAATGGCAAACATATGAAACAAAGTGGAAGGTAACTTACCATACATTGAGGAGACTGTATAACGTAGTAAATCAAATATGACAAAACATGAAGGGAATGGGGATAGGAACACTTGCATCTGGAACATCACAAGGAAGACCTAAAATACAAGAAGGAAAAACAACAGGAAAACATTTAGGGTTTTGCAGGAGACATTGAGGAGACAATGTAACAGGATAAGACATGTATAACGCATCATTGAGGAACCAGGATAAGTACACCTGCATCGGGAACATCAACGGAGAACCAAAAATACAAACAAGAGAACAACCAGAAAAACATTTAAGGTTTGCTTAGTTCCATAGCTTCTCCCTTGTGAACATGAATAAACTTCTGAAGGTCAGCTGGATCGTCAAAGAGAAAGTTCTGTCTTTGTAAGTCACCTTGAAGAAGCATGGATGTATAAGACCATATCGAGCATTCATGGATCTCAAAGAAGGTCTGAGGTCAAGAAATTCCTTGCATCGACTGGCAGTTGGTTTAGAGACATCTTGGGAGAAAAAGACTTTATGACCGGACCAGAGCATCTGCTTGTGTTGCTTGGCAGCATTAAGAATAGCCATGAGGTCGGAATAAAGGAGGAAGTAAGCGATAATACCTCTAGGTCTGGACGAGGAAGAAGCACTCTGAGGACCCAACCTGTGCGCCCTTTGGATATTGAAGTCCATGGATTTCGGGAGGCCGACTATCTGCAGAACCTGGGACTTCAAAAAGTAGATCATGTCCGAGCCTTCAGAACCTTCTGGAATTCCATAAATACGGAGGTTGTTGCGCCTATTGCGATTTTCTAAGTCCTCTGTAGTCTTCTTTAATTGAGTAACTTCTTTAGTGAGGGAATCGACTCTGGCGACAACATCCTGAGCATCGCTTATTTTTTGTTCCACAGCCGAAAGTCTTAATTCAAGTCCGGACCATTTCTCTTCAATTCTCTGAAGGGTAGCAGTAGTATCCGTCATGAAAGGTCTGATATGGCGTAGTTCATCCATAATGTCCTCTAATGTCAGAGGAAGAGGTGATTTCGATGGAGAAGACGGGTCTTTTTTGACGCGCTTGTTGGTGGAAGCAGAAGAGTCCTTACGACCTCCATTACCAGACCCCGAGGCACCAGTCAGCTTGTTTGAGTGTGGGGAATCCATGGTAGAGCGTGTTGCACACATAGCAAAAAATAAGTAGCGACAAATCTTCAAAAAGATAGGAAGAGAGGAAAAAGCGCCTCACAGTAGTCCAATAAGTAGGAGAGATGGACCCACCAATATGCGTGAGGTAACCACGTAGCTGGATGATGTTCCAATAAATTATTTATGAACCGTATTCTATAAGGCTTTTTGTCCCTTTTTTTCTATCCAGAATCACACAAAATGGCTGCCGCATGAAGTATAGACTCTGAGGAGAAATACTTGCACAAAACAAAAAAAAAAAAACGTGAAAAGGATTCATAAAAAACTCATGAGCCAGTCTCAATAGATTACATAACTGCCAACTTAAGTAACCAGCTATCCAAAGTGGGGCTGCAGCAAGAAGAGAGACATATATGCTTGTAAATCAGCGAAGTGAATGTCGTTTGAAGCTGTGCAGCACTTGGAAGTAAGATATACCAATAACAAACGGCTTTCTTAAGAGTCTTCTGGTAACATCAATTCAGGCAGTAGCATAGAAGAAGGCAACATGTGGAGGAGTTAAAAAAAGAAAGAATGTGCATTATGCCTTTGCTGAAGTAAGCGGAGTGTAGATAAAAAAAAACATCAGCAGCCGGAAAAAATGCACAAAATGGCGCCCGTAAAAATGGGCACCGTGAGGAGAGGCAAACGGAGTTGAAAAAGGCACCTAAAAGACCATAAATCGGTCTAAAAACTTGCCTCACCGTGCCCTGTATCTTCTGAAGCAAGGAGCGATTCTTGAAAATCGGAATTGCATCCTGGAAATGTTTCCTCCTGCGCCGATCGGAGCTCGGTGCCGCAGAGCGCCTCAAGAAGCGGCCATCTTGATCCGCCGCCGCCGCGCACCCTATCCGCTTATCAACTGTTTTAAAGTGCATGACAAAAGAGTGGATAGAAGATCCTGCTGCTTACAGAAATGTATTGTGTTTTGTGTACTCCTGCGCTTCCATCATTCCCATAGGGATGTAATGCACCTAGGCTCAACATTCATGGGCAGTGTTCTCAATAAGCGGCAGGAATGCCTTTCTATTTGTGTATCACCAATTTTCTGGCGATTTTTAACATTAATGCTTTGACATGAAGGTGAAAATCCTCATGAACATGTTGTGAATTCTAGATTATACCATTGTAATATTCGTTTATTTTAGCAAAATAGAGAGAGATTTTAACTCTTACTACAAGTCAACTAAAGCTTGAGAATGTTTGCGTGCAGGTTTGTTTATAGGCAGGATGTTTTTAACCTTTTAAGTGTATGCGTTGGCCAATGCCTGCACTCCCTTCACAGTGCATCTGTTGGCCATTGGCAGACGCTGGAGAGGGCTAAAAAGGACCCTCTGGTGCAAGCCCTCTCCAGCGTTTGTTTTTAAGATCAGTGAAGTTGGGCTGCTGGGGAAGAGCCCGAGTTTTTTCAAAGTGAAAGTGAAATGAGACTATTGGCTCATTTTACTTACACTGAATTGGTGTTCGGGGGCATATCTCAGCCCCCATCACCAATTTGAATGGGGGAGATCTTGGTGAAAAGGGAAGTATCGCCACTTTCCAGTGGTATCTCTCCCTAGTGGTTATCTGCTTGGGGGTCACTGCAGCAGGGCGATCCCCAAGCATCTACTAGACACCAGGGATGTCAATTGTGGTGGGAGGAGCAGCCCCCCTGGACGTGGACCTTTGCCCCCGCCCTGGGCCCCATTAGCCTTTCTCTAAATCTGCCCCTAGGGTTTTTATCAGGGAACACTATTTTTTTGGGGGGTGAGAGGACCCCCCTGGTCATGGGCCTGTTTTCCTCCCACCAAGGCCCCCATTAGTCTTTCTGCCCCCTTTGAGGATGCATGGGGGTTTCCATCCCCAAACTACCTCCCTGAGAGGATATAGCCCACTGGACTCCAGGGTTTTCTTGTTTACTGTTTTTTATGGGGGAGAGCCTCCCGAAGGCATGGGCCTGCACTCCCCCCTGCCCTGGGCCCCATTAGCCTTTCTGCCCCCTTAAGGCAGATTGGGGGGATCATTTATCCCCAATCTGCCCCCCTAGGAGGCAGAAAGCCCACTAGACACCAGGGATTTTATTAGGACAGACTATTTTTTGGGGAGGAGCGCCCCCTAACACGTACATGGGCCCGTGCTCCCCCAACATGGCCCCATTAGTCCTTCTGCCCTCTCTGGGGGGTGGATGGGAGTTTTCACCCCCAATCTGTCCCCCCCCGGGCCAGAAAGTGTGTCCCCCCCGGGCCACCAGTGTTTTCGTGTTTACTGTGTTTTTAGCGGGAGTGCCACCCGTGGGCATGGGCCTGCATTACCCCCTGCCCTGGTTCCCATTAGCCTTTCTGCCTCCCTGTGGGCAGATGGGTGTGTTCACCCCCAATCTGCCCCCTTGGGGGCAGAAAGCCCACTAGACGCCAGGGTTTTTATTAGGGCAGCCATTTCTTGGGGAGAGGGGCGGGGAGCGGTCCCATAGGCATGTGCTGCCCCTGCCCTGAGCTCCATTATCCTTTCTGCCCCCTCTGGGGGTGGATAGGGGTGTTCCCCCTAATCTCCCTTAGAGGTAAGCAGAAAGCCCACTAGACACCAGGGTTTTTATTAGGGCAGACTATTTTTTTGGGAGGAGTGGCCCCCCTGAGCATGGGCCAGTGCTCCCTCCACCAGGGTTCCCATTAGTCTTTCTGCCCCCCCTCCCTTTGCCCTTCCCCGGGGGGGTCAGAATGGGGGTTGTTCACCTTCAATCTGGATTCTGGGAGGGCAGAAAGATGACTTGACACCGGGGTTTTCTTGTTTGCTGTTTTTTTTGGGGTGGGCATCCCCCTTGGCATGGGCCTGCACTACTCCCCCTGCCCTGGACTCCTTTAGTCTTTTTGCTTTCCCCCTTGGGGTGGATGGGGGTGTTCACTCCCAATCTGCTCCCCTGGGGAGGCAGAAAGCACACTAGACACTAGGGACATATTTTACTGTACAAAAAATATATGGTGTATGGGTGGACCACCCTGGCGTTGGGCCTGTCCTAAAACCCCAGTAGTCCTTCTGCCCACCTGGGGGGCAGAGCCCCATTCCCATGGCAACCAAAGTGAAATTTTGATTCTTTTTGCCGTAGTTTTGACATGTATGCTGCCAGAGTAGAAGTGAATGCAAATTTCCTCCTGCTTGCCATGATAAATTATTGCACTATTTGGGCCCCTGCTTTTCCACCCAAGGAAACCAACTAAGCCCAGCCGTTTTGAAGACTAGACACCCACAGGACTCCAGAGTGCCCGAAATGCCCTGCAAACCTCAAACTATGCCTATATTCTTGCATTATCCTCAAATTTCTGTGAAGGAAAGTTCCAGACTCTATGGGGAATCACAAATATCCTACCATCCAGCCTTCCCCCACTTTTTCCGATAACAGTACCCCACGTGCACTGTTGCCTGGAAGGTGCGCGCGTGGGCGCGCACGCATCTATGTCACTCCGAGCGCGCAGTGTCTTCTATGGAGCGCGCACCCACACAGCACATCCCCTGAGAGACAAGTGTTCATGTTAATCGCCCTATAGAAGCATGACGGGCGCTGCGATCAACATGAATACTTTAAAAAAAAAGCAGACAATCTGTCCCCAGCCGATCTCTATGAAGAAAGGGCATGCAGCAAGACTAAAAGCACGACGTGTGCTTTCACAATCACTAACATATATTAGTGATTGTGAAAGCACACGTCATGCTTCTTAGGCTTGCTGCATTCCTTTCTTAATAGAGCGTGGCTGCGGGCAGATTGTGTGCATTTTTTCAAAGTATTCATGTTAATTGCAGCGCCTGTCATGCCTAAACACTGCGCTGCAATTAACATGCGTACTTTCAAAAACGCACACAATCTGCCTGCAGCCACGCTCTATTTACAAAAGGAATGCAGCAAGCCCAGGGCTTTAAGTGGTCCGGGTCCTGCCGGTGCTCAGCACCTGCAGTTCTTAAAAGCAGGTGCTGAGACGGGTCCCTGTCGGGCTCTTCATTTTTGCCCTCACCCTCAGGGTAAATCTTAACTCTGCAGCAGTGCAACTGCTCAAAGCCTTTGGTGTAACTTCAAAGAGACTTGTTATAGTTCTTTCAGTCTCATCATTTCAGAACTGAAGCATCTTCAATATTAGATTCAACAAAGCCGTAGTTGTTGCTTATTTATCTTATGCAACTAACAACCATTGACAAAGCCAATAGTCCTGGGTTGTTGTAGGTATAATGTTACTTGTTGTATTATATATCGCAAAAACGATTGCAGCATCACAAAACAATGAGTATCTGAGCTCCAACAGCCTTGTATTGAACCTTCAGGAGGACAGTTTCGCTAGAGCAAGGTAAGTCTGCAGTTTTTGTTATACTCACAGATTCTTCTGATGACTGTCTCTGTATTGGACTTTAATCTTTAAATGTCCACCTGAGATTCCTGTTCTGTATGTCTGCGGGGGAAGGGGGTGCCTCTGGGGACCTCGTGCCAACTGTTGCCAAAAGCACTGGAAGTCTCATCCGGAGCAGCATGCTTAGTTTGCAGCTGTTGCACCAAGCGTGTCTTGGACAGTTATGGAGCTATTTCCTGAAATAATTCTCCAGAAGAGTAAAGATATTGGAAGCAGTTGAAACTGACGACAATCCCACAAAAAAGGGACAGGAAATATCAGTATTAGACCCTGCTTTTTCCAGCTGAAGTAAAGGTAATTATTTTTTTTGTTTGGTAGGCCACCACCATCTCCAAGTCATGCTTTACATATACTAAGGAATGGTGCATTAAAAGAGTTATTGGTACAGAAACCAGTAACGCATTTGAGAAGGGACGGGTTGAGATTTAAAGTTAAAAAAAAAAAGAATGGCGAATAAACAAAAGGTACTCCAGTCAGGCATTAGGACATTGATCTCCATTTTGGGTGTTGTGATGTCTGTCTCTCCCTCAGCAACACATACACACAAATCTACCAGGAGGGACTGCCTCCCTATGATAACATATCTGCACCATCGCACTCCTTGCCTCAGGTCCCCTTTGTATGTTTGTATCCCTTAGAGCGTAGCTGTTCTTTCTGCATTCCGTTATAAGGGATAGGAGTCAATGGGAGGTGGAGGCTAAGCTGATGGTGGGTGAATTGTCTGTAAAAGCTTACTGTCTCAGTGCCCAGTGTAGCTGTCATTAGGGCAACTGGTGGAATGGCACCAGCATAGAGGGGCAACAGTGGCTCTTTGCACGCAAGTTATGCTGTTCAATCAGGTTAGCAGTGCTTGCAGTGGAGCACATGTCTAAATGTAGGATTAATATGCAAAACCCCAAATAACTGGGGACTTTAACATAAGTGTTTTCAAATAAATGCCGAACTTCACGATGGAGACACAAGTCCAAAAATTGTCAGGTTCATGCTTTGGCATTTTAAGATCCCCAAGGAAATTCTTGCAGATGCTACCTTTCCCTACTAAAAGGATAGTTGTGCAAAGTTTTATATAAAAAAAAATATATTTCTAAATCCTTCCCTCTTCTATCCCTCCACTATCCTTTTCAATCCAAATAACTGACTAACATATCCACCACTCAAATTTTTTCAGATTTCACTATACTATTTCACCACTAATCCTTTATGGGTTCCAGAGTAGCATGCTACTCACCGAAAAAGTGCTTCAACGCCCGACCAGGGGTAGCAAGCACTATATAAATGCAATTACAATACAATATATCTGGATGCAGTGATAGAGGCAGCACAATAACAATGGAGTGGCACACTATGCTAAGCACAGATTTTTAGCTCAAATGTTTTTAAGCCACACCCTTAATAACATCAGTCACGCCCCTTTGAGAGACCCCCCAGTTTTTTCATCTCCCTTAAAGCCCTGAACCAGCCTAAAAGCACCATGTGTGCTTTCAGAATAACTAACATATATTAGTGATTCTGAAAGCACACATGGTGGACTTCTATGAACGTTCCTCCCCCTGCGTATCCAGGAAACCATCTTCTTAACTGATAAAAGAACTAATGATTACCAGTTCTGAAGAGTGGAGTGACCCCCCCCCCCCCGTAGAGCCAGCTCTGTTCTGGAGAGAGTCTTGCCCTGATGACCTTGAATAATTCTTAAACAGATTGTTGCAAATAGCATTTTCTTTTAATTTATTTTTAATCTGGGTAATGTGTGAGAGTCTGTTACAGACATTTTATGACAAACGAAATATGGCAAAGAGGTGGGGAGTGCATGCTGTGCCGACAATAGCGGAGTGGAAAATTGATTTGGATTGGTGCTGGCAGGCAGAACATATGATATACAAGAGTAGGGGGTGCCCCAGGAAATGGGAGAAGATATGGGGGCATGGCAGGATTATCGGGATTTATAGTGGGTGTAACTGCAGACGTACTTTTGTAACTACGTTGTGGTATAGTTCTTGTACATGACTATTCACCAGTTGCTTCTCCGGGAATGAGGTGGAAAGGTAATCCGATGTCAATGCTCCTTAACTGTACTGATCACTGAGCACCTATTAATAAAAAATAAAAAAATTAAATAATAAAATGACACCAAAACAACAAAAATTCAATATAGGGAACCGGAGATATGAACAACACTTTCTAGTGCTTAAAATCCTGTAAGGCTGGAGCTCCATAACTTTCAGTGGGACAAACCTGAAATCCAGGCCGGGTCACGGTTGAAGGTAGCCGGCTCGTCTTTTGACGTTGGGACGGTCACCTTATGGAACGTTTTCCAAAAAATGCTGCAGACGTCTCCAAATTTCGAGACCGTCTTTCTGAAGTTACCCTTGAGGGTTCAAAGTGCCCAAAACACAAATCCAAGGGTCTAGTAGCTCTGGGATGGTCGTAGGAAGTTTGGAACTACAATTCCTTCAATGCACCTGGCCAAATTCTTAAAGGTCCACTGTACGCACTCCAGGCTGGGGACGTCTTGGGGGAGCTGGTGCAGGTGAGCTCTGTTAACCTGTTGCTTTCAGGGAGTCCACCCCCTTAATCATTTTTTAAGCAAGGCAAAGTCCTCAGGGCTGTAGTTCCAAGTGTGCTGCAGGAGCAATCCTTCAGAGTGCAATCCTTTGGGGTGCAGACCAGGGTTCCAGCAGGGCAGTCCTTCTTCTCCTGGTAGTTTCAGGCAGCAGATCTGAGTTGCTATGCAGCTCTCACATATTTATTCAATGATCTGGGGTGACAAACAGGGGGGCACCCCTATCCAATGAGGTGCATGGTGCCACCCAAAAGCATTACAGCTTCTTCCAAAGTGTGGCATATTCTCGTCCCACAAAGCACTGTACTTCCAAATTCAAGATGTAGAATTCCTCTCCTTGGGAGTAAGACCTGGCTAAACCAACCTACTGGAGTGGCTCATTTCCATTTACACTCCCCCTCGAGACCTCCTGCAAATTTCATTCCTGGGTCTGCCAACTGGCTGGGGGGTACAGGAATAGGGGGTAGTCCTGGCTGGCATTCCTTACTGTCCTGTTCTCTTTGAAGCCCAGTTTGATTTACCCTGCCCCCTTCCTGGCCTGTTCCCTGCAGCTCCAGAGCTCCCCCCATCAGATAACCTCTGTCTCTATACAGGCCACTTATCACCTCATCAAAGCAGTTTGGCTAAGACTGTTAATGCTGACCAATCAGGAGAGGCTGCTACAAGGCTGGATTTTGGTTCAAAGAAAGCCCTATAACTTATTTTCTGTATTAGTTATAATAAATTCAACTGTGGCAAGTTGTTGGATTTATTTTTACCAATCTTTTAGGTCCTTGAAACCTTATTTTAGCTTACTCCTATCAATAGTTACACTGTATTACAGTATTGCCATGTTAGCATTTGGAGATAAAATGCTACAAAGGTGAAAAACGAAATTGGCAATTTTGTCTTCACTGGGGCATATAAAACATTGTTTATAATGTCCCTGCTTATAGTTACATGGCACCCCACCCCTGGGGCACCTAGGAGAGACCCTAGGGGTGACTTATATGTAAAAATAATGGTAGATTACCACTTTGGAAGTACCTTTAATTCCAAAGTCGAATTTGCATATAATTTACTTTTAAAGACTGACAGCAGGCAACACAGCAGTGCACTCTCCAGTACAGGAAATCTACTGGGCCTCTAAACCTCCCTGCCCTATTATATACTAGGGAATTATAGGTAGTTTGAATCCCCCTTGCCTTATTATATACTAGGGTCTTACAGGGTTGTGTCATTGGCAATTGTAATTATACCTAATTACCATATACCTTTTTAATCAGAGCACTGGCATTGGGCCTGGTTAACAGAGCCCAGGGTGCAGTCAGAGTTAGTTACCACCAGTATCAGTAAAAAAAAAATGGGGGTGATCAGGGCAAAAAGGATGACTTTCTCACAATTTTCAATCTTTTTTTCAAGAGTTAGTTTCTTTGAGAAAAACTTGAGGGATTTACACAAAAGGCCTCTTGGTAAATTCAGAATGTTATCTACTTTTCAGAAATCCATAGCTTTTGGGATCATCCATGGCTTCCATATCTGTTTCACCTCAAATTGAAAGTAGGTTGAAAGCCCAAAAATGAGGAAAATGGGCTATCTCGCAGAAAAATGCCAAAATGTTGGTAAAAAAATTGTTTTTTTGATTCAGCTCTGCTTGTTTCTGAAAGTTGAAAAGATGGAAAGATAGTGATTTTAGCACAGTAAACCTTTTGTTGATGCTGTTTTTAGGGAAAGCCCAGGTATTTTCTTGTGCAGTAGTTTTCCCCCATTTTGCCCTTAAACCCCAAACTTTAGCTATATTTTGGCTATTTTCTTGGTCCCCTCCAGGGGAATCCACAAAACCTGGGTATCCTTAGAATCCCCACAACGTTGGGGGGAAAAGGACGTAAATTTGAATACCATAAGACGTAGGTATGAAGCACAGGAAAATAGCCAAAAAAGAATCTGTACTATTCCACCTCCAGTTCTGTTTTTACAGTCCTGAAGTTTAACGAACAATACATGGAGTATGTCACAGTTTTATTGCAGTTTGAGAAAAGCATTTAAACTTTTAGCTTTTCTGTGAGGATGAGGAGGCCAAGATTCTGTTTTGTTATTATAATTGCAAATTTCTATTTGGTGAGCTCTAATAGACCTATATTTTTTAACTGTATTTAGTATGTATAAGCAAAATAACAGCATACATCATTTTTAGATATGTTCAATGCTGTTGACCATTTTCTCCAGCTTTTGATCATTTAAACACAATTAGGCATAACAATATGATTAAACTACTCCTTAAATCCTTCCCCCTGACACTTTAGGGAAAAGTTGCTGTACACACAATTTCTACATTCAGTAAACAGTCTCTGATTCAATAGTCGTGTCTAAATATGATCCTGCAGAAGGCCTTGTATCTCCTATCATAAGAGACTGAACAACACTCTTAAGTACGCTTCATTCGGGACACTTTCAGAGGAATCTTCCTCAAGATCGTGCCCTTTATGCCTTTACAGTTGGTAGAAGGAAGAAAAGCACATCCTAAATCTCCTAGGAGGCACAATTAGTGATTCTGCCAGATGTGGGGATCTGTTTAAAAAGCTCCAACGGTCTTACTTGTGTAAAGGTGCGCGGAGTTTGGCACTCTTTATGCTAAAAGTTCGGAGAGGTTGTTAGGCAGCATAGTGAAGTCCGGAAATAGACATGTAAGTCAAATATTTATTTCATGATGTGATTATTATGAACATTTTGTTAAAGACAATAGGTCTGGCTTTTGACAATGTAATGCCCAATATTATTGTTGTAAAGTCAATAGTCTTCTGGTTTATCATGTCATATATTTTACCAAAGGCACGAGACCTTAATTATTGATTGAGATCTAACCTATCAGAGTTCTATGTTTAACTTTTAATTAGTTATCTGTAAACCCTTCTTCAGTAGGGATTTTAAAATGCTGTTCCTATTGTCACTGTGATCAATGTTTAGTATACTTTTTTTGCAAACTATTTTCTATATGTGTATTTATTTTGACTGAAGAGAAGGTCAATATTATAGTTAGGTTTTCTTATACACAAATCTAAAAGTCTAAAAAAAATTAAACTTCAGTTATGGTTTCAAAACAAAACCTAAAAACACTGAAATTTGCCAGTTATAGTTAGGTAAACTAACCATACCTCTCGTGGCCATCATGCACTGCTAGTGACCTCAGATATGACACTGATAACATGCTAATTTGTTTTTTTTTGTCCTCATAACACCAAGCGTGTGTGCTACAGCTGGTATCAGTACCGATCTCAGGCAGCACACAAATTACACCCACATGAAATGCTATATGGCCAGGCAGCATTCCTTTTTAGGTCTCGCCTAGGCAGCGCTTGCGCTGTCTCGTTGAGACATGCAGTATATACTATAGTAGGGAAGCTTCATTTAAGCTCCGCCCATTCTCCGCCCATCTTTTGGATTGGCTTACATCCTAAATGCTGCATTCTGATTGGTTTTCAGCTTCCTAGTCCCTCCCCATGACGGCCATGTCGTCATTTGTGTCCTTCCATGGCTATCAGCCCCTTTACTGCACAGACTATTTTTCTTTGCTCCGGTTTAAATGTGCCTTTCTTTTTTTTTTTTTACTGCAAGGCAAGCTCGTTTCATTTTCGCTTTACGCGCGAGGAAATTTCTTCCCGTCCCTCCCCCTACCGCAGTCTGTCTGCGTTGCGGAGGGATCATGCTCCGAGCTCTGGAGTTGCACGGCTACCAGCCACGCCTACTTCCTGGAGATAACTGCAACGAAGGCGGCCATCTTTGAAGGGCAGGGTTGGAAGTTAATGGAAAGCTAATGGCATTGTCAGGTAAAGCAAACGGAAGAAAATGAATTGTTTTTTTATTTCAATAGGATTCTTGTAATATTTTGTTTAATTTGTTTCATAAAATGAATGTTTCAAAATATTTACAAAGATAATGCAATGGGAGCAATTACCTATTACTCAAAAAGTTTTTCGAGCGAGTCTAGAATTATTTTCAGCATTCTGTACATTAGGTACAACGGGTGTCGGATTGTTCCGATTACACTGAGATACCGGTTTAGCAAATCCAAAACGGCCGCCTGATGGCACATTCTGGGGCAGGGAGCGAGTCCTTGAGCACCTGACTCATATGCTATTGGCCAATAGGATGCCGGAAGCGGCGCAGGACCCGCCCTCGAGTCTCCCTCCTACGCTAGTTGTGGGGCAGGCATGGTTTCATTTTCGCGTTCTGCGCAAGGCAATTTCCCCCCCGCAGTCCGATGCCTTCTCGCTGCTCCCATCTCAGTCCGGTGCCTTCTCGCTCCGCTCCCCCCTGCAGTCCGGAATTGGTTAAAGCGAGCACTTGCATTGCGTCAACAATTGTGGTAAAAATGGGCGCGCTGGTGTATTGCAGGCTGGATGCTGCGTTTAGTAAGGAAGAAATATAAATCGGCGGCTCACAATGCAATTTTATTTACTCTGAAGTAATGGTTTTATTTTCATGTTGCGTGCGAGGCAATTTCTTCCCGCCCCCTCCCTCCCGCAGTCCGGTGCCTTCTCGCTCCCCCCTCCTCAGTCCGGTGCCTTCTCGCTCCCCCCCTCCTCAGTCCGGTGCCTTCTCGCTCCCCCCTCCCCTCCTCAGTCCGGTGCCTTCTCGCTCCCCCCCTCAGTCCGGTGCCTTCTCGCTCCCCGTCCCTTAAATGCACAAGGAATCAAACATTCACTGGAGAGGTTAAGAGAGTTTGTCTACCTTGTTTACAAATATACAGTCATACTGCAGATTGTGATCAAAGTATGGCATTTCAGACTGACAAGGTATCCGTGCTTGACACAAACGCACAACACTGCACACTAGGATCATGCCCACAAGTACCGTGTGAGATGACGAGGGCGGCGGACTGGTTCCAAAGGGCGCCGATGGCAGTGTTTGCATAAGCTCCCAAAGTAGCCAGGTTTCATATAATAATGAGTCAGTGAAGAAGACAGCTCTTTCGATCGCCTACCTTTTGTATTTATGGTTCACAAAAGACAGACATGCTGAACAAATCCCATGAAAGATTCGTGGAGATGCTTGTGCTTGCTGAACAAGAAGCTGCTGAGAAAAACGGTTTTGTCGACTGTATGTGGGGTCGGCGGCAAGGGCGGCTCATTTTTCAAGAACACCACCCTTGATGTAAAACGCTGGCTCTTGGCTATACAGCAATTTTAAAAAGAAAAGTTTTTCTTGCCAGATTAGACTGGCAGCCGTGTGACACTGACAGCCAACTAATGTACACTAATGCTCACAAGAGAAAACTCGAGCCGCGCAGTGACATGAGCGAGTGACGTTAATAAGGAAAAGTATCACTGTGCAGAAGGCCGCAAGCTATGTGTTTGTCTAGGAAACAATATTTAGATTCCCATCACCGTCCCGTGGCAGAATTTGTCATTCAAGTGTGACATGTCGGTAATTTATAATGAGTGTGAAAGAAAACATGACATCCGCGAAAAAGAGAGTGAGGCAGGCAGGAAGCGAGAGGTAGAAAGATTCCATGTTTGGGTCGAAAATAATTGATACAAGAAGGGCATTGTAGCGAGATCAACGCTGCCATAAAACAGTGACATAACTGCAGCATAATGTTCAATTGTTACACACATGAGTTCTTGCTGGATGGTGCTTTTCTCCGAATAAGCAGATAAAACCGCTTTACATTCTGAGCACTGCCAAGAGGTTATGGTACTCTGGTATGTACTTATTCAAAAGCTGATTGGCCATCTCTTTACCCTTTAAACAAAAAGGTATTGTAATGACATGCAGCGCGATGCACGGTGTGCAGACCAAAAAGCGCGCATGCTCTGCTAAACTCTTTAAGTATGGAAGAAGTGTTTAATAGCATCAGGCAGTTTACTATCTGCTAACACTCTTGACAGACTGTGGACTCGGACATTTTTGAGATGATGTTCGCATGGTCCATTTTATTTGAATATATTCTCATTTCAACCCTGACCTTGGTATGAATCTCTGAAACAGAAAATGTCTAAAACTGGGAATAGGGTGTTCATTCGTTTTCAGGTTACAGGAGGCTGGAATGGCCCGTGGTTTCATTTACAGCACGTTTTAGGACCACTGTCATCATCTATCAGTCTGTTCTGTTTTTTAGTCAGACTGTTGGCACTCAGCTGGCGGAAAGAAAACAATAGCGGAGAGGAGGGGAAAGTACAAAATGCTGAAATGTAACTGCAGGGAGAAAAAAGTATATCATAATAAGTATTCATATGCTGCATTGCTAAATACATATAAGGTTCCAAAGGCGAGACCGATGCATTGCAAATGCTTGTTTAAAAAAGAAACCAGTTCTCTCACTCGCAAGCCTTAGGCAACGGCCATTGCCAGTTAAGAGGGTATTGGTAGAATCATCGGACTGTTCCCTCCTATCTTGCCTTCTGTCAAAGTTCAGAAAGTTCCCAAAGAAGCTCAGTTTTCCTATTATTAATCGCTTTATCCAGCCTGCATACATAGGGGCCGATTCCAATGTTGTTGTCGTGCGGAAGGCCTTCCAAGATACGTCCGGAGCCAGACAGTACAACCGACTCGTACTGGGAGCCGGTTAAACCAAACACAGTACGAAGCACAAAACCATTTATTTACTGAACAACATGGTCACTCCGATTCCGTCCTCATTGTCCAAACGAAAAGCCTCCGGAAACGCAGAAAGGAGTCGTCCGGAGGCATTTCCAAGTCCGATTCCGAACGCCGAACACGTCAGAGCAGCCGAAAGGGGAGTATTTCAGCTCCGACTTGCGCCACAACATAATTCCTGTGAACGAGACAAGAGGTGCAGCCATGAATCCGATTGTGCATGTCATCCCTATACTCTATCTCTTTGAGCACTACTACAACCGCAACCGGCGCGTTCGTCGCAGAAGGTAAGTCCGACACCAACCCATACAGCATAACATAACTACCCAGCGAAAGACAATACAACAGAAAGCAGGGTCGCAAACACAGCCAAAAGAGGGAGCGGGGAGAATACAAATTGCATTGTAGTGTCAAATTGGTGGTTGGGGGGCAAATGTGGGTTGTGCAAATACCCACATCAATGTAGAGTCAATATGTGGGTTGGGCAAATAGACACAGCAATGTAGAGTCAATATGGGGGGTGGCAAATACCCACATCAATGTAGAGTCAATATGTGGGTTGGGCAAATAAACACGGCAATGTAGAGTCAATATTTGGGTTGGGCAAATACCCACAGCAATGTAGAGTCAATATGTGGGTTGGACAAATACCCACAGCAATGTAGAGTCAATATGGGGGGTGGCAAATACCCACAGCAATGTAGAGTCAATATGTGGTTTGGGCAAATACCCACAGCAATGTAGAGTCAATATGGGGGGTGGCAAATACCCACAGCAATGTAGAGTCAATATGGGGGGTGGCAAATACCCACAGCAATGTAGAGTCAATATGGGGGGTGGCAAATACCCACAGCAATGTAGAGTTAATATGTGGGTTGGGCAAATAGACACAGCAAAGTAGAGTCAATATGGGGGGTGGCAAACACCCACAGCAATGTAGAGTCAATATGGGGGGTGGCAAATACCCACAGCAATGTAGAGTCAGTATGTGGGTTGGGCAAATACCCACAGCAATGTAGAGTCAATATGGGGGGTGGCAAATACCCACAGCAATGTAGAGTCAATATGTGGGTTGCGCAAATGGAGACATCAATGTAGAGTCAATATGGGGGGTGGCAAATACCCACAACAATGTAGAGTCAATATGTGGGTTGGGCAAATACCCACAGCAATGCAGAGTCAATATGTGGTTTGGCAAATAGACACAGCAATGTAGAGTCAATATGTGGTTTGGGAAAATACCCACAGCAATGTAGAGTCAATATGTGGTTTGGGAAAATACCCACAGCAATGTAGAGTCAATATGGTGGGTGGCAAATACCCACAGCAATGTAGAATCAATATGTGGGTTGAGCAAATAGACATAGCAATGTAGAGTCAATATGGGGGGTGGCAAATACCCACAGCAATGTAGAGTCAATATGGGGGTGGCAAATACCCACAGCAATGTAGAGTCAATATGTGGGTTGGGCAAATAGACACAGCAATGTAGAGTCAATATGGGGGGTGGCAAATACCCACAGCAATGTAGAGTCAATATGTGGGTTGGGCAAATACCCACAGAAATGTAGAGTCAATATGGTGGGTGGCAAATAGCCACAGCACCGTAGAGTCAATATGTGGGTTGGGCAAATAGACACAGCAATGTAGAGTCAATATGGGGGTGGCAAAAGCCCCACAGCAATGTATAGTCAATATGTGGGTTGGGCAAATACCCACAGCACTGTAGAGTCAATATGTGGTTTGGGCAAATAGACACAGCAATGTAGAGTCAATATAGGGGCTGGCGAATACCCACAGCAATGTAGAGTCAATATGTGGGTTGGGCAAATACCCACAGCAATGTAGAGTCAATATGTGGTTTGGGCAAATAGACACAGCAATGTAGAGTCAATATGGGGGGTGGCAAATAGACACAGCAATGTAGGAGCAAGTCTGTGGTTTGGGGGGAAATACACCATACGTGTAGGTGCATATCTGGGGTGTGGGGGGAAATACCCCATATGTGTAGATGCATATGTGGGGTTGTGGGGAAATACCCCTGTATGTGTCGATGCAAATCTGGTGTTGGGGAAATACCCCATACATGTAGATGCATATCTGGGGTTGGGGGAAATACCCCCATATGTGTAGATGCATATCTGGGGTTGTGGGGAAATACCCCATATGTGTAGATGCATATCTGGGGTTGGGGGGGAAATACCCCTATACGTGTAGATTTGGGTTGGGGGAAATACCCCCATACGTGTAGAAGCAAATCTGTGGTTTGGGGGGGAAATACCCCTATACATGTAGATTCATATCTGGGGTTTGGGGGGGAAATTAACTCCAGAAATGTGTACATGAACAATGTAACTTCTGATCAAACCAAGGGGCAGATTTACAAGCCCCCTGCGCCACCAGTACATCACTTTTCGTGACGTACTGGTGGCGCAGGGGGCTCATCCATATTTACAAGGACAGAAAAAGCCACCCTGCATGTCTTTTCCTCTCCTTGTAAATACGGCCCCTTCACACGCAGCACTTTGCGTTGAAGGGGCGTTCCATGGGTGTTGCTGTGGGTGTTCCCACGCAACACCCATGGAACAAGACACATCTCCAGATCTACGAGAAATCGTAAATCTGGAGATGCGTCTGAATGCTACGCCACCCTAGAGGTGGCGTAGCGAGGCGCAATGAGGAGAAATGTTTTCATTTCTCCTCGTTTTCCTCTTTCAATGCGTGCTGCATTCTACAGCACGCATTGAAGAGGAAAATGCCTGTAGTGATTGTTTTTGTGCAGGAAGGTGCCCCTTCCTGCACAAAAGCAATCTCCCCACGACGCATGAGCATCCTTGCACCATGGTGCAAGGGTGCCTGCGCCAGCGCATGGCTGCAGTTTGTGAGCCAGTGCAGGGGAAGCACAGAGATGCGACATATTCTTGTAAATATGTTGCATCCCTGTGCTTCGGAAGTGCCGCAGCGTGGCGCAGCCAAAGGGCTTGCGGTGCCACGCTGCGGCACTTCCTTGTAGATCTGCCCCCAAGTCCCTAAATTACTACATGTGGAGTACATGCTGCAGGAATGTCTACATAAACAATCACAAAGGTCTTTTTCAATTAAAGGCATTCACACACTGTTGCAGCAAAAGTAACTGGCAACGTTGAGGAATGGGTAGAGTGGAGATGCAAGTGCTCCAGGGAACCCTAACAAACAAAGACTCATCATCTACAAAATGGTCTCTTACAAACCTGTGAAATACGGGGGACTGATATGCAAACAAGACAGACAAGCCACCTACCGCAGATCAAGGACTGTATGTGTGTGTGGGGAAACTGTCTTAGCCTGGGATGACACACATGACATGGGGCTAAAGCCCAGAGACCCCCATAGGGGGGTTTACATCCAATCAGAAAGTGCTCAGCATACCCTTGGAATCGCCATGATGGCATTTGCGCATTGGTTGATGGGCAGGTGCACCAGGGTCACCTGTGGGCCATGGTTTGGTGGGCCTTCCTATACCACACCAATGGACTTACACAGTCCCCACCAGGCCACTGCAACATTAGGCCACGATTTCCATGGATCACCAGCTGTTCTGTAAATAGAGGCTGGGGTACAGCCTTTGGTGCATAACCACCAGGGTGCACTGCCTTACATGCCTTGACAGAGGTAGTGTCATCTCGACCACAAGAACATCACTTTCAGGACATGGCAGGTGCAGGGAGTTTGCGTTGAATGTAGGGTCCTTGGAGGGAGGCAAGACACAACTGGACAGTCTGACCTACATACCACACCCTTGATCAGCAGCAGTGTTCATTTTACTACAAAACCTTTGACCAGTAAAAGCAAGAGGCCAGGTTCAAGAGATGATCACAGATTGTGTGCCAATTACTTTCTGAGGGCCTGAGCGTCATTGTGATCACAATCCAAACATGGGTCAATATTGTTGTGTATGTATAATGAGGGAATGTCATCATCAGGTAGGTACAGATAGCACGCTAAATACTAGGGGAATAACACATTTGACGCTGGACCAGGAATTGCAATAACCACAAATGTGTGTATCACAAAGTGAATGCATAAGTCCACCACAACACACACAGAAACATCGCAGGACAATAGAACTCCAATGTACTCACAAAAGTATGACATTGTGATGCATCTGTGTACAGTAAAGCACAGAGGATATCAGCACAAACAACATACATGTCCACAGCCACAGCCACTCAGTACTGAGTTCAGTGTCTCCAACTACAAAAACACAGACGTGGTTGTGTCACAGTTGTCAGGGAAATATTTCTAGTCAAAAACCATATTGGCTTTAAAAGAAGCATGGGCCAATGTAGGATACAGTCCCCATGTGTAGACTGGTGCACCTGTACACAAATACCAATCTGCATGTGTCTACGGACATCTTTTGAGAATGTCATTCGCAGCCAATCTGCATCTAGCCCCTCAATCTGTAGTGTATGCCGGAAATTAATAATCCCATTTTGAATGTGCAGATTGTGTCCTGCATAGTAGTAGGAGTACGCATGAGTCACAGGACATACGATCCCCGAACAGTGTTGGTGTGGCTAGTGCACAGCTCATTGTGTAAGATAAGTTGTCAGCACGGGTGAGGATGCTGGGGTGGTGGCACAATCTGTGGCTCAAAAACACAAGTGACATAGTCATCCTGAAACAAGGAAATATGGGTACATCTTGTGAGGATGAAAGACATGTGCAGAATTAAGTCTGCTTTGTCCACATTTTGCACTGAAACAATGTCAAATATCTATTGAAACATCAAGGAGACTTTAAAAAAACACATATTACCATCAGGCCATAAGTCGGTATTTAATGTGCACAATGGGAGCCCACATGGACACACACAAGGGCCACCCTTGCTAAACCAGATCAGAGGTAACAAAAGTTTTGAGACTGCAAAAACTCATGGAACTGGGTGTACTGTTCCAGTGTCAAATGTGTGTTTGTTCACAGTGCAATGTATTTTCATTAGCACAACCAGAGACATCATCACAATGACTCCATCTCCCTTGGTGTCACCATACCTCCGACATTCAAAGTCAGAATGCCAGCAATAACCATGCGTGTGTAGTGTACTGGCAAGTGTGGGCATGCGTACCCGGGATAGTCTTACCCCAGGTAGAACAACACACATTCATTACTTGGACATTGATGGGGCTGTACCCCTCAAAGGAACGGACTGCCATCCAATGTTCCAGGTTCATGACATTGCAAATGTAGCAATCACCACATCCATCCCTGGGCACTTTCCAAGGTCAATATTGACCAATTAATGAATACAAATACCTACAAAGGGTGAAATGCCACATATGCCAACATACAACTCAGGCAAGGCTAGGTTGAGGCAACTTTTCCAGTGAAGCCAATAGGTCTTGCATATGACAGTGTACTCAAAGTGGACATTCACACAATCAGTCATGAAAATCCATTGGAAGACAGCAAGCTGCAGACAACACATTCCACATCTTCATATCTACTCTGGCAACTGTATTTAACTACTTACATACACAAAATCTACACATATGTACAAATCAACATTACCTCATGGCCTACATGAACTATACTTGTGCAGGTATGACCCCTCTCACATCCACCCCAAAGTACATGCTCAAATTTCAAAACTAGCAAACACAAAAGCATGTCATAAGCCACCTCTGCAGCAGCTAGTTGGAAAAACATGTTTGCCCCGCAAGCTACAGCCTTGTACTCAAACTGTTCAAACACAATTGTCACAAGCTCACTCAGGCGCAGCCCTTCTCACATACTCACCTACATGCACAGCACTACTCTTCATCACTATGTACACAACAACTCGCACATACTGACATGCACACTGTCAGGCGCCTCCTTCCAGAATCCTCGGAGTGGTGTTGATGCTCTATGGGGGCCCACCTCTCGATAATCCCAAGTCTGGAATGTGATACTCACGGACTGTTGGGATCATCAAGCGGGGGAAGGAAAGGGTAGGAACAGCTGGGAGGGAGATCTGAGGATGACAAAGGAACCCGATAAGGAAATATACTCCAGTTCTCCTACACAGTAGTAAAAAGATACATTTCCATACACCAATTCTGTTAAGTCTCACACACCCTACCTGAAATAATAAAGAAGTGAGTGACTGATGCCAGAAGAGAGCAGGGTGGTTGCTAGTTCCGTGACCTGAGACTATTGGGGAAAGAGAGCATATATTTGTAAACAATTCCTGTCTCTCATGATACTTTATTTAAGTATGCTAACGAAACCCACATAACACCTAACAAATGACAGCAAGAAGTTTTGGCCATATATGTACAACAACAGAGAACTGCACCCCCTTCGTGTACTCTCTCTTCTGGGGAACAAGAAAACAAAGAACAACCAATCGTGAAGTGGAAATGGTGGGCCAAGTAACCATCATAGTCTTATACAATGCCCAAAAGAAATAAGCCCAGGTACGTTAATGCTTCACCATATCCTTGGCACAAAAGAAAACGGAACACCAAGTATTAGCGTGTCCCTTCCGTTTGTATAACCAATAGTCATCAGAATTGTCTAGATGGGTACTTGAACAGAATATACTGTTAACATGAGGTCACAATAAACGGAACATCAATATTGTATTCCCTGAATGAAACCGGGCTGGTTTCTGCTATCAGAGAATATAGCGGGCCGAAGAAAGCCCCAAAGTCTGTGGATATTCCTCTGCAAGAGACCGCTCCTTGCCGGTCCCAGCTAACAGAGGAATCACTATTCAAGGTGTTCCCCGCCAACAGTAGCCTCCTCTGGGGGCGTGGCCAAGCCGAGCAGCAAGATGGCCGCACAGTGAGGCGGCTCTGCCGGCAGAGCTCAATATCCGACATTTATCCGGGGCCTGGCAAACTTAAAAGCAGGTCAAACACAGCGTTCCGGTGCGGATTACCTCCGCGCCGCTAACGGCGCAACTCCGGGTGCCGGGATCTGACGGCGGACCGGGGTTCCGGGAGCGGCGTACTGAGGCCTGCTGGGACGCGTGAAATCGCGGAGGTGGCTGAGGAGCGTGATCACTCGACCAGCGCGGCTGCGGGACCCTGTGACTGCGCACACAGCTGCTGATCCGGCCCCCCCCCCCTATCGCGCCCACGGAGAAGATCGGGCGGAATACATGTGAGGGGGCCATGACTATAAGGGAGCGAGGGACGTATGGTGGAGGATCTACACGTCCCAAAATGGCGGCGCACTAGTGCTGGAACCCGGCTGGAGACAACGACGGTGCAGAAAGCGGACCTACAGCTGCCGGTGAGTTCTGCCAGACGGCGCCTCCTCCACCCTCCCCCCCCCCCGCCGCGGCACATTACAGCAGACCAGCAGGGGAAGTGTCCTGATCGAGGAGGAGCGGACGACGGGCGAGAGGGGCCCCAGAGTCTGGAGGGCCGGTACAGTTGATCCCAATCCCAATTCGACACCTGCACCCGCGGGGGTGACCTATGTGACATTTGATTGCGGCACCAATCTGGGCAGCGCTGCCTGTAGACAGCGGAGGTTTCGCGGCGCGCCTGAAGAGGGGGGACGACGCTTCATAGTGTAACGTCGTAACTCTGGTGTCCCTGGTTGAGAGCAGCCCCGAGGCCTATAGGGAGTTTTGCGGTCCTCTGACAGCATCAAGACTGCGGCAAAGAGGGGCAACGCAGCGTGGGAAAAAAGACAACGTGGACGCCACCGATGGCCATTTGCTGTTAGTGTGCTATACCTCTGCCAAGGAGCCGCGAAAAACGAACGCAGGCCGGATGGTGGGGAGGCGATACGCTGCATGAGACCTGCGAGAAGCCCTGGTAACGGGGGATCGACAGTGAAGCCTATGCGAACATTGGAGAGCCACACAGTGCTAATAGCCTAGGGTAACCTCAGGTGCGGAGCGGGGCGGCCGCTCCCAGGTGCCGGTACCGCGCTAGCACAGTCGACGGTACACAGCCACTATATACAGGAGCAACAGGAGCAGTGCACAGGCAAGGTGCCACTTCTCTGAACCCACTGGTGATTCATGCTGAGGCTGCCGGATCGGACCACCTTATACGCTGTGCAGCCACTGTGTGACAGCGAGCAAGACACCCACAGCCATGGGGAAAACCGACAACAAACAGACCAAGATTTCTTTCGAAAAAAGGGCAACACGTCTCCAGGACCCCACTGCCACCCCAATCACTGTGGTCCCTGAGACTCAAATGGACTCGGACCAAGATGACGACATCAGAGCACTGATGCGCGAGGTGCGAGGCAGTCTCAGAGCGATCGATACTAAATTAGACACTATGGCGGCACGTATGGACCACATGTCCCACAGAATAGACAAAACTGAAAGTCGAGTGGACACAATGGAGCAGCGAATATCGAACTCAGAGGATCGGCAAGAATCAGCACAGACCAGCATGCTACATATGGAAAAGGTGCTTGAGGTGATCAAAGCCTGCAACGAAGATTTGGAAGCGAGGTCCAGAAGGAACAACGTCCGTATCACGGGCGTGCCAGAGTCCACCAATATTCAAAATATGGAACGCTATGTCGAAGAATTACTTAAGGATCTATGTGAAGAGGGCCTTACTCCAATGTTCCTGGTGGAGCGTGCACATCGTACTTTGGGGCCCAGACCACCGCCGGGGGCCCATCCGAGACCGATCTTGGCTCGCTTGCTCAATTACAGGGACCGGGACACTGTGCTGTGAACTGCTAGAGAAAAGGGGGATACCGAATATCAAGGAAATAAAATAGCTATATACCCAGACTTTACTCAAGTAGTGCAGGCGGCAAGAAGGGAATTTATACCGGCCAAGAAACTACTTCAACAGGCGGGCACGAAATATGCAATGATGTATCCGGCTAAACTTCGAATCCAGACCGGGGGGAAGCCCCTCTTCTTCACGGATGCAAGTGCTGCCTTGAAATACGCCAAACAGTCTGCTAAACAACAGCGCCATCGGGAGGGGGATCGTCGCCTGCTTCCGGCAACCAGATGAGTGACAATGATTGATCTTGTGCACGCAGGGGGGGGTGATGAGCTCTATGTTACCGAGACTGCTAAATGACATTATGTTACTGAGCCAGGGTCGCCCACGTTCGCTCTGCCACCCGGTCCAACAGTGATAGGGCAGAAGCAGGCTACCCCACGCCCCTTGGGGATGATTCCCAGTTACGTTAAATTTGTTGGGTTCCCCTGTGAGGGGTATTGTTCAGCAAGGGATGCACAACCTGTTTGGGGGTTGGTGTGGGTGGAGGGTGGGGGGTATGTTAATGTATGTTGTAATTGGTCACGGGACAGCTTTCACATTGAACAACACTATCCTAACCGTAGACAGTCACATTTGCCTACAGCACAGTACAGGCACCTCCATAGCACACGAAACTGGCCATGCCGGGGACTGAGACCGGACGGGAGAGCAGGGGGAGACATTTTGCTTGTGGACCTCGAGTTACTGCGACAGCCAACTGTCTACACTTAAATGCCTCACGTGGAATGTGAGAGGTCTGAACGACCGCCGTAAATCTCGCCTTGTACAAACTTATCTGTCCAGACATGGGGTCGATATTTGTCTCCTACAGGAGACTCATCTCCTTGAAATGGCTGGCGCAAGACTGAAGGCTGCTCGTTGGGGCGAGGTTCACACTGCAGGATATTCAAGTTACTCCCGGGGGTAGCGATTCTCATCCGCAAAGGGATTCCCTGGCAGACACATCAGCTAATAAAAGATCCAGAGGGGCGGTTCCTCCTCCTACAGGGCACCCTGTATCAAAGACCAATGATTGTAGTAAATGTTTACGGCCCTAACACGGACGATTCGACATTTTTCCGCCACCTCTGGCACAAGATCCAATCTTTGGGAGACTCTGCAATAATATGGGGTGGGGACTTCAATATAACATTGTCACCTCACATGGACAGGGAGGGGGCAGCCAGGACTCACCACCCGCAGGCCACAGCAACACTGCACAGCATCATACAAGACTACGACCTGACTGACCCCTGGCGAACGTTACACCCAGAGACTCGGGAGGGCACCTGCATTACACATCACCGCCAAGCCTGGTCGCGAATAGACTTCTGGCTACTGACCAAGGACGTACAAATATGGATACAAGACGCCAATCATCACGCGCGAACATTATCGGACCACGCTCCGGTGGCATTGACTCTGCTGGTCCCACCCCACTATCGACAGCCATTTTCATGGAGGCTCGCCGCCAATGCTCTATCAGACACAGCGTTTTGTGAGACTATTCGCACACATATCCAAGACTACTTCACACAAAATACTGGATCGGTGTCCACTGAGAGCGCCCTCTGGGAGGCGTTCAAGGTGGTGATTCGTGGACACTGTATAGCGGGTCAGACCGGGGTCTTTAGGGATATATGAAACAGTTGACACAGGCTGGAAAAGGAGCTGCGAAATTTAGAGGCACAATATTGCACAACACCCTCCCCTCCCTCCTAGCACATATACGCACCATGCTCACATCCTATCAGGAGGAAGCTGACCGAGAAGTCAAATTCTTGCATAAACAGGCCACAGCGCGTAGATACGGAGAAGGAGACAGACCGGGCAAAACGCTTGCCAATCTCTTGCGTACGCCCCGAGGCTCCCCCTTCATCACGGAATTGCGTACTACGAACGGAATAACAGTGCGTTCCCCACCCGACATTTTATCTACTATGCGCGCATTTTACGCACAAGTATACACATCCACCTCTGACACGACAGAGGCGCTATTACACGACTACTTTGATTCCATAGCCCTGGTGTGGTTTAACGACGTCCATCGGGAATACATGGAGTTACCTTTCACGATAGAGGATATCAAACGGACTATAGGGAGTCTCTCAGCCGACAAGGCCCCAGGGCCAGACGGCCTAACAGCCAAATTCTATAAGGAATATACTGATATCCTGGCACCTCGCCTCCTGGCGGTCTACCAGGAGGCTATGGAGATCGGCCACTTGCCCGCTTCAATGCGGGAGGCCCTAATCATAACAATTTTAAAGCCAGACAAAGACCCCACTCAATGCGACTCCTATCGCCCAATTTCTTTAATTAACATAGACGCAAAAATTTTCGCCAAGCTCTTAGCCACCCGCATGCAACCACTGCTCACCCGGATAGTCTTGCCGGACCAGTCTGGCTTTATACCGGGCAGATCCACGTCCCACAACCTCCGGACACTGTTCGCCCTAATGCATTACCTGGCACCACATGTACCGGCCATCGCGGCCTTACTTGATGCCACCAAGGCGTTCGACTCCTTGGAGTGGAGCTTTCTTTTCCCGCTGCTCCAAAGGATGGGTTTCAGTCCCATATACATCCAACAGATAAAGTTACTGTATACTATGCCTACGGCGCGCTTACGGGTAAATGGCCTGGTTTCTGAACCCATCGCGATCACTAGAGGAACACGACAGGGCTGCCCCTTGTCGCCCCTACTCTTTGCTATTGCCACCGAGCCGCTGGCCGGGCGTATCAGGCAACACCATTCACATCGTGGTATAGGGCTCACGACGCGGAGCCTGACAATATCACTATATGCGGACGACATAACATTATATATGACTGACCCTAAAGAGAATCTAGCGCCCATGACACGGGAATTAATCCGCTATGGGGAACTTTCTGGGGTGCGAATAAATTGGAGTAAATCCGTGATATTCCCCCTGACGTCCGGCACAAGACCCTTTGAAACTGAATACCCGATTACATGGGCAACGGGGCCAATTCGCTATTTGGGGATATGGCTCAGCAACGACCTTGCTGAGCTATGGTCTGAAAACTACGGCAGAGCGATGGACTGGGTAACGGAAAGGGTACGCCGTTGGAAAACTTTGCCCCTGTCCCTGATAGGGCGCATCGCAGTAGCAAAAATGATTATTCTACCAAAGTTGCTATATCTTTTTGTCAACATTCCAATTCCACTAACAACTCACTTTTTTAAAACACTACGCTCCCTGATGATAGACCTAGTATGGGCGGGGCGCCAACCCAGAATTGCGTGGGAAATACTCACCCTACCCCAGTCCCAGGGAGGCCTCGCCGCACCCGACTTTGTGCTATACGCCTACAGCGCACAGGCCCACTTCCTACACTACTGGGTACACCCTACACCCTTTCAGCCACACGTAGCCATTGAAAAAGACAGGGCTGCGCCGACGCCACTCACAACCGCAATATTTCACACATACAAGCGGTCACGGGATGAAGTGAACACGGTGGAAGCGTTACGCTGGGCGTGGACGGGACTCCGCAGGAGAGCAAAACTAACTATGCTATATGCACCCTCTATGCAATTGGCAAGTCACCCACAGTTACCTCCACTGGGGGACCGCAGGGCCAGGGAAAGAGCTGCACTACACAAAATACATATGGGCAAGGACCTTTTCCCTGCAGACATCTTCCTGACACTTCAACAAATGTGCGACCCAGCGCCCCCCTCAGCCGCGGACACGCTACTTTACTATCAGTTGCGCTCCTCTTGCAGAAGCAGATTTGATACCTTTCCAAACCCCCCCCCTACGCTACCAGCATTAGAAAACGTGCTCGTGATTGCTCATGGCCGCAAGCTGATCACTCGCATATACAATACCACACAACGGGAATCCCCGATACTTGTCCCAGGGGCTAGGGAGGCTTGGGCGGGTGAGCTGGGGGTGGACATATCGGACGCCCAATGGAACTCGGTATGCGGCCAGCTACGGCTTCTATCCTCCAACTACAGATTGCGATTAATTCACTTTAAGTACATACATCGCTTCTATCGGACCCCAGTACAACTGCACCGCATGGGATTGCGACCTGATGATCGCTGCTGGAGATGTGGGAACACACAGGCCACTTTTCTACACGTAGCATGGCAGTGCCGCCAGGTAGCTAACTTCTGGGTACGTACACTACACTACATACATGACATAACCGGGCATGACCTGCCCTGCACGCCGCTGGCGGTGTTGCTGGGTGACAACGTTTCTGTTCCACCAAAAAGAAAGAAATTAACTGCTATGCTTTTGATCATGGCAAAGCGCCAAGTGGCCCTTCATTGGCGGGCGGTTTCACCACCGACCACTAAGGATTGGATTACCAGTGTAACATATTGCAAGACACAGCTGGAGACATATTGGGGACTGCTGCCGCCGATGTCTCGCCCACGGGACATCTGGGAGCCGTATGTAAACTGGCTAAATACTGTAAATGTGGATGAGTTTTAATAACCCTAGAGATTACAACGGATTTACTAACACTGAGAGACATGACCACATAGGCCCCTACATACTGATAGTGAGCATCGGAGTAACAACCAGGCTAGCCAATATGGTAACATAGTGCTATAATGGAAATGTGTATAAAGACTTCAGACTATATATTTACAAACACAATGTCAGATTATGATTATGCAGACGTCGAGAGATATTTGTGGACTGTGATTATTCAGCTGTTCTGTGATTGTTGGTTTCTTTTTGTTTTAAATGCAAATAAAAACAATTTTTAAAAAAAACAGTAGCCTCCTCTGCAAGAGCCCGACATAAGCCGGTCTCGTCCAACAGAGGAGGAGCGAGCGCAGGGAGGAGTGACGAGGAAAGAAACCGTTTGCCTCTCACTCAGGAAACGCGGTACTTGAAACTGTGCAGCCGCACTCTTACCGCCTTTTTGTCACGAAGTTCTTAGGAGAAGTCTGAAAACACCGAAGGAAATCAGGATAATCGGCAGCGTCTCTGTCTGTCCGCCGCCCTTTACCCAGCCTCCGACGTCGTATCATGGTCACGTGAGACGGGACCCGCTCTGCATGCCGGGGATTGTAGTTTTTCAATACCCCGTACTTCCTGGTTCACGCTAGGGAATCAGCCAGCGCATAACCGGTATCAGACCCTGACAGAACATCCCCCTTCCGGGGAACGCTGGCTGACCGACGGTTTATCCGGGTGTAAACGATGGAACCGGGCCACCAGCCTAGGCGCATGCACCGCCCTGGCAGGTTCCTAGGTGTTCTCCTCTGGCCCATAACCCTTCCATGCAAGCAAATACCATAGTTTCCCCCTTACCCTTTTGGCGTCCAGGATCCCCTTTACCTCATACTCCTGCTCCTGACGAACCCATATGGGCTCAGGCCTTTTCATTGTCGGGCAGTGGGAAGGCTTCAACAATGAGACATGGAAAACTGGGTGTATACAAAAATGAGCCGGTAATTGCAACTGTACCGCTACGGGATTGATGTGTTTGATCACCCGATATGGACCAATGAACTTGGGATTAAATACACTGTGTTTCCTGAATCGTATATGTTTTGTTGACAGCCACACCCTATCTCCCTTCTTATACACAGGACTTGGTCTACGATGTTTGTCTGCTTGTGCTTTATATGTCTTTTTAGCCTGGAGCAGGTTTGTACGTGTTGCAAGCAAGGTCTTTCGAATGTGCGATAGTCTCTCACATAATTCGGGAAGTTTGTTGTTGTCACTGGGAAGAATCAAAGGGTGAAACCGAGGGTGAAACCGATAGTTGCTGAGGAAAGGAGTGTGTTGCGTGGAAGAGTGTTTGGCGCTGTTGTATGCTATTTCTGCCACCCATAACCATTCCACCCATGTCTCTGTATTGTTGTCAACATAACATCTGAGGAATTGTTTAAGGGTCTGGTTGAGCCTCTTTGTTTGACCGTCTGTCTGAGGGTGAAAGCTCGTGGAAAGGGAAGAGGCGATCCGTAATTCAGAACACCAAGTCTTCCAGAAAAGAGCAGTGAATTGGGCCCCTCTATCTGAGACTATGACTTTGGGAAGGCCATGTAACCTGACGATATTAGCTAACAGGATGCGTGCCAATTGGCCTGCCGAGGGTGCTTGTTTGCACGCCACAAAATGTCCCATTTTGGTTAGATAGTCCATGACCACCACTATTGCTGTGTTACCCTGATCCTTGGGCAACCCTACTATGAAGTCCACAGAGAACCGTTCCCATGGCATCTCTGGTGTGGGCATGGGCTGAAGTAGACCTTGGGTTTGTCTGTGGTTGGTTTTCATCTGTGCGCATGTGGTACATTCTCGATTTCAAACCCATCATAGAACGTCTGGACGGACCGTGGGCCACCAGCATTGTCTCAATACTTTCTCCAGGGTCTTATTCCCTCCAATGTGACCTGCACACGGGAGGCTATGACACCAAGTAAACACTATTTTGCGTAGTTCTTGGGTAGGAACCAGCACCTGCGGGCCTTTCATGGGGAGACCTTGTCTCATCTGCCATTGCGGATGAAGCTTGAGCCATGTTCTCCAGGTAAATGACTGTACCCCTCTTCTGGTCTTCTGCAGGAAGTCATCCGTCTGAACAGCACACAACACCTTACTAGGTTCTATGATGGATCTTTCGAGAGTGGGGGACTGTTGAGTAGGGTTTTCTTGCCTTGTCAAGGCGTCTGCTTTTTTGTTGTCGGTGCCCGGCCGGAAGGTGACAATAAAGTGGTATTCAGCAAAAAACAACATCCAACGGAGCTTGCGTGGGATGAGATGGCATGCGGCTCGCATAAACTGAAGGTTGCGGTGGTCTGAATAGACCGTCACCTGGTGGACCGCCCCCATCAACCAATGTCTCCATTCCAGAAACGCATCTCTTATAGCTAGGAGTTCTTTCTCCGCAATTGTGTAATTTTGTTCAGCTGCATTTAGCTTCCTAGACATGAACGCGATGGGATGCAGATAACCGGTAGTTTCATGCCTTCGGGACAACACTGCTCCCACAGCTACTTCGGACGTGTCGGCTTCCACAATGAAAGGCAACCCGGGATTGGCATGCGTGAGAACCGGAGCAGACGTGAAGGCTTCCTTCAAAAGATCAAATGCGTTCTGGGTTTCTTCTGTCCACAGAAAAGGCGTCTTTTTCCGGGTTAAACGGGTCAAAGGTGCCACCAGGTCCGAAAATTGTCGAATAAACCTCCTGTAGAAGTTGGCAAAACCTACACTAACAGGCTTTGTATGTCTTTTACAGTGCGAGGACGTGGCCATTCCATGATTGCCTGGACCTTCCTTTCCGCCATGACCTGTCCAGAAGGTGTAAGCATGACCACTAAGAATTCAACAGTGGTTACGTGAAATTTACATTTAGTGATTTTGCAAAACAATAGATGTTTCCGTAGAGCCTGCAGCACTTGACCCACATGGATGACATGTTCTTCCTCGTTTGCTGAATATATCAAGATGTCATCGATATAACCAACGACGAAGTGGTCCAAAAACTCTCTGAGGACCTCGTTGAGAAAAAACTGAAACGCCGCCGGTGCGTTGCATAGCCCAAAGGGCATAACTAGGTATTCAAAAAGGCCATACCGTGTTTTGAAGGCGGTCTTCCATTCATCACCATGGCGCATCCGAACCAGATGATACGCCCCTCTTAGGTCAAGCTTCGTATATATGCCCGCAGCTCTCACCTGCTCCAAAAGAACAGGGATCAATGGAAGCGGGTATTGGTTCTTGACGGTTATGGCATTCAGTGCTCGATAGTCTATGCAGCACCGTAAATCCCCATTGGCTTTCGGAATAAAGAAGAGTGGAGATGCTGCCGGAGATCTGGAAGGGCGGATGAATCCCATCGCAAGATGTTTATCCAAATAGCTGCGAAGGTAATCGTTCTCGGGTATGGTAAGAGCATACAGTCGTCCGCATGGAATCACGGCTCCTGGGACCAGGTCAATCTGACAGTCGTAATCCCTATGCGGAGGGAGCACCTCTGCCTTGGTATCGCTGAATACGTCGTTGTATTCCTCATAACCTGCAGGTAGCTCTACGTTCTTTTCCGCTGCTGTCGCAATATGATGTCTGGCTGCCAATGCTTTGGATGGACTATTGAGTATTTGATGACAGTGGTTCTGGCAGTAGGGGGAGCTTAGTTGCAAAGTTTTATTCGCCAAGTTAATGATAGGTTCATGTTTTTGTAACCATGGGAGGCCCAGAATTACCCCATACTGTGAGGCTTGAATGATATTGAAAGAGAGCCATTCATGATGGTATCCTTCAAAGGTAACCTCATACTCCGTAGTGCTCTGGCTAATGGGTCCCGATTCTAGCTCCTTGCCGTCGACAGCATACACTAGTTCAGGGGTTGGTTTGCTGACGAGCTGTACCCCTAGCCGTTCTGCTTCATCCCTGTCCATAAAACATCCTGTGGCCCCTGAATCCACCATGGCCCTTATATGTTTCTGCTCCTGGTTAACCATCAGGTTCAACGAAATAAAGAAATGATCGGCTTCCAAGACGGTGAATATATTAACCGAAGGGATAGGACATCCGCCTGAGGGTTTCCCTTCTTCTTTCCTCAAGCGTTGTGGTTTTCCGCCCCCTGTTCTGCAGTTATTGCTGCTAGCTGCTCGGTATGAGAACGGCCGTATTTGGGTTTTACTGGACAATCACGAAGAAAATGTCCTTTTTTTCCACAATACAAACATAATCCCTGTTTGCGCCGGTGGTCTCTCTCGCTGAGCGTTAAGGATGCTCTCACTGCCCCGATCTCCATAGGTTCTGCCTTTGTTGGGGTCTTCTCTGTAGTACACACGATCATTCAAGGGCACGTGTCTCTCCCTCCTTTTGTGGTCTCCTTTTCGTTCCCTCAGTCTGTGGTCGAGACGCAAAGTGAGTTCAATAAGAGCGGCACAGGTGCGAGGTTGGGGGTCTATTTGGGCGAGGACATCCTTTAGCTCTTCTGTGAGTCCTTGTTAAAGATGGCCGACTGTTTGGCCTCCGGCCAGTCGGTTTCTGCTACTAATCTACGGAAACTGTTAAGGTAACTGACCAAGTCCGGGGTGCCTTGTCGAAGCTCAAGAAGATCCCTGTCAGCAGAGAAGGTCTCGGCCCGACGATCGAATGTTTTCTCAAATTCTATTCTGAATTCATCCCAGTCATAGAGCAAGGGATCATCTCTCCGTGCTATGGGGACCGCCCACTGCGCTGCCTCACCACCCAGATAGGAGATCAGGAAAGCAACCCGGGCCTGGTTGGTAGCGAACATTTTAGGTTTGCAGGTGAAATGTAGCAGCACTTGGGTCATGAAAACTTGCACCTTTTTCATATCCCCGTGAAACCTCTCAGGAGGGGCTAATGGTATCTGTGCTGGCACCTCGACTACTACTGACGTTGGGTGTGAGGGACCTCCTGCATCGAACGGGTTTCTCTGCATTCTGTCTACTCTGTTCTGTAGCTCTGCTGTTTCCTGACGTGAGGCGGCAAGCTCGGTTTGGACTAAAACAAGCGCTGCCATCACGTCCTCTAGGGTGGCCATCTCTAGCTTCGACACAACCAGGAGGAAATAGAATACTTGGGCCGATTATTCTGTCAGGCTCCTCCTTCCAGAATCCTCGGAGTGGTGTCGATGCTCTATGGGGGCCCACCTCTCGATAATCCCAAGTCTGGAATGTGATACTCACGGACTGTTGGGATCATCAAGCGGGGGAAGGAAAGGGTAGGAACAGCTGGGAGGGAGATCTGAGGATGACACAGGAACACGATAAGGAAATATACTCCAGTTCTCCTACACAGTAGTAAAAAGATACATTTCCATACACCAATTCTGTTAAGTCTCACACACCCTACCTGAAATAATAAAGAAGTGAGTGAGCGATGCCAGAAGAGAGCAGGGTGGTTGCTAGTTCCGTGACCTGAGACTATTGGGGAAAGAGAGCATATATTTGTAAACAATTCCTGTCTCTCATGATACCTTATTTAAGCATGCTAACGAAACCCACATAACACCTACCAAATGACATCAAGAAGTTTTGGCCATATATGTACAACAACAGAGAACTGCACCCCTTCGTGTACTCTCTCTTCTGGGGAACAAGAAAACAAAGAACAACCAATCGTGAAGTGGAAATGGTGGGCCAAGTAACCATCATAGTCTTATACAATGCCCAAAAGAAATAAGCCCAGGTACGTTAATGCTTCACCATATCCTTGGCACAAAAGAAAACGGAACACCAAGTACTAGCGTGTCCCTTCCGTTTGTATAACCAATAGTCATCAGAATTGTCTAGACGGGTACTTGAACAGAATATACTGTTAACATGAGGTCACAATAAACGGAACATCAATATTGTATTCCCTGAATGAAACCGGGCTGGTTTCTGCTATCAGAGAATATAGCGGGCCGAAGAAAGCCCCAAAGTCTGTGGATATTCCTCTGCAAGAGACCGCTCCTTGCCGGTCCCAGCCAACAGAGGAATCACTATTCAAGGTGTTCCCCGCCAACAGTAGCCTCCTCTGCAAGAGCCCGACATAAGCCGGTCTCGTCCAACAGAGGAGGAGCGCAGGGAGGAGTGACGAGGAAAGAAACCCTTTGCCTCTCACTCAGGAAACGCGGTACTTGAAACTGTGCAGCCGCACTCTTACCGCCTTTTTGTCACGAAGTTCTTAGGAGAAGTCTGAAAACACCGAAGGAAATCAGGATAATCGGCAGCGTCTCTGTCTTTCCGCCGCCCTTTACCCAGCCTCCGACGTCGTATCATGGTCACGTGAGACGTGACCCGCTCTGCATGCCGGGGATTGTAGTTTTTCAATACCCCGTACTTCCTGGTTCACGCTAGGGAATCAGCCAGCGCATAACCGGTATCAGACCCTGACACACACTATATACTGTACTCATCACCTCCTCAGCAGACGTCAAACTGTACATGTAAAAATGACCACGCTCATCACCATTAGCACCCTCAGCAATGTATTTGGACTGCACTCATATCACAACGTGCAGCATCACTGCCCACTCTGACATGCAAACTTAATACATCACCACATCTCACAACAAGACATTTACATTGCTCAATGGATATGTCCTCAGTCAATTACAGATCACCACACACCCACCCTACTCTGCTTAAGTTACACAGATTGTCATTTCAGAAACACATGCATACACAGATGCAATAACAACATACATCAACTATATGGCACTACACATTTCACCTTTCTGCACACTAAAGTACACAACTGGCGTATACCCTTCACATACACTTATACACTGTGTCACAAAGGACAAGTTGAACCTTGTCTCACTGTGGCAATGTCACATCCACATATGACTTATATGTTCAATAACACCATTGACTATTGCACATCAACAACTATCCTCACTCATTTGAAAATGCCTGGTTACAGTCATCCCTCAATGTAGACACACAGACTACAGCTCACCACCTGCCAGAATAAAACCTTGTCTAAGTGCTTCAACACCTATCTCATCTACCCATTCATCCCATACTTTGCACAAGATTCAAACAGTTGCATACTCTGAATCACATAATGCTATCTGTAAACACTCACATAGGGGTGATGTGGATACCTCATGTCTCCTACACAAGATCTGCCTATGCACTCAACTCATACCTCATACTCTCTGACAACCACTAAATTTATCCTGCCGCAAACGGAGCTAGACAGATGCATGGGAGCAAGCGGTCTTCCAGGCGAGAGGCTTCCCCCCTGAAACATAGGAAAATTTGGTCCCGATGGGCAGCATACCGGGGTATAGATCATCCCCCCTTCCCTCCCTGACCCCCTGATGTAAGTGTTTCCCCGCACGTCCCAGACTAGAACATGCCTCACTCAACACCACATTCCAGGCGATGCAAGAACTCTAACATATTTACTTAATTATACGGGTAACGGGATTGCCTGCGCAAAATTTTTTATTGTTATATATGTTACTGTTGTTAATTCTGTATAGAAATCTAGTACTCTTGATTTATTCGATGTCTTAATTTGTATATGCAGGGCAGCTGCCCAGATGGTACCATACAAAATCAATCAAATATGTTATCAAAATTTTCTTTTTATCCTGCCACCATGATGTATGTATCTCCACTCAAACCAATACTTAAAATACTAGTCACTCTCACCCTCACCCTTGTTCAAGCAAGCTCAGCACATGCAACATGAACCCTTGACTATACATCTGCAGCCAGGACGCATATTTCCATCAACACATCCTCCCATGTGTGGCAACTAAGAGCATGGTGGAGACTCCAGATCTTGGAGCATCTGCACAGTAGACAGACACACATCCTTTCTGTGCACTCACTGTCCACTTCCCTTACCACATGGACCACTTGGCAATTCAACAGACATCACAGCACTCATAGTCCAGCTTGTTGTGACATGGAACAGCATCAATCTAAGCTAAAATCAACACCCTTGTCAGTCATACACAAAATACATATAACACACAATTCATATGCTCAACTACGACTGGTGTGTGGTTGCAAAATGCAATCCAAGCTGGGACAATCCCTAAACAACATACTTGTAATTTCACAAAACAAAAGCAGGATGGCATGAACAACTTCTAAATGAGTGAGCAATAGACTATTAAGAAAACACACACCTTGCCTAACAAAAATCCATGCAGTAATTGGAGTCCTGTTGAGGCAGAGGGTCGGAAGACTGTGAGAATACTGCTCAGCTTACACTCACCTTGGGCTCAGGAAATGCATCAGATGTGTTCACAGCCATTAAGAGTTTTTGCCCACAGTGGCATGCCACCTGTTGCAAGGTTGACATTTCCACTATTCCTTTTTTATTTTTTTATTTATTAAAACCCAGAGCATAAGTCATTATCAGTTATACAAAAAAAGAAAAAAGCAGTACTTCATAAGACAATTCATGTATCATATATATAGTTAAATACAATTAAATAAATAGAAAATAGCAGCAATAAGAACAGCCTAATTAATAAATGTCATACATATTTTACAGTACATCCAGTAGCCACAGCATCTTTCAGGGAGCTAGATCATGCCGCACCCGGGGACAGGCCTGAAGAAAATGAGAGCCTGACCAGACAACAGGTCCTGCCTTCACCGGTTAACCTCCCTGGTTTGCAGAGTATTCCATTTTGGTAGATCACTGCTAAAGTAGCTATAGGCACTTGGCAAGTTGCTCTGCCATACAATCGGTGTTATTCTTCCAATACATAATAGGGGACCAGATTTTTCCCACAGCTTCCTGGCCTGTCTACCCCTACATTCATAGAGGGCCATCTCTTGCTTATATATACCAAGCAGCCGGGCTAGCCAAACCTGGAACGAAGGAGGATCCGGGTCCTTCCGCCTGGCGGCAATTAATATCCTGGCGACTGCTACTGATACAAATACAAAATATGTCTGGGTAGTATTCAAACCGATGTTGCTATCGTACCCCAAAATCATCAAGGTTGAGCTTAATTTGATCCTGATCCATAACAATCTTTTCCAAAAGAGCTCCAGTCCGCTTTTTAAAGAGAGTAGCCTGGCACATTCATAAAACATATGGACCATGGTAGCTGTGCCTTCACTACTTCTGGGACACTTATCATCTGTTTTCTTGCCCCATTCAAACAGCTTGGCAGGCGTAAAATACAGATTAAATAACGTTTTGAAATGCTGCGCCTTCAAACTCGCTGACAAAAAGACCTTTGCGGCTAATGCTATTGCATTATCTATATCAGTATCAGAGTCATCAAGCTTCCTTGCCCAGTTTACCTCAGTTTTCTCAAGGTCATCCGGGAGATTTCTTAGCATGATGTTATAAATATCTCTTATTTTACAGTCATCCCGACTGATTACCTCCATCATAGGTATTTTATCCAGTTTTATGACCTCCCTGGAGTTGCTTAGGAGCTCCCTAATTTGTATATATATAAAATACTGAGTTTCCGGAATACCAAACCTTTGCTGTAGATAACTAAAGGGAAGTAGCTGGTCTGAGTGATACATGTCTCCAATTACTGTCAGTCCAAACCGTTCCCATTGTCTGCCCATTACATCATAAAAGAAGGGTGACAATCCTCGCGGCCAAAGCATGGAACGCCCTTCCGCTCCACCTCAGACAGACAACATCGCTCCCCATCTTCGCAAGAAACCTCAAAACCTGGCTCTTCGACATACCCCCTCCTTGATGGATGGAACCTGCACCCACCCCCCCCCACCCCTAGCGCCTTGAGACCCTTACGGGTGAGTAGTCGCGCTTTAATAAACCCCTGATTGATTGATTGATTAGTTCTAATACTCCCCATAAAAACCTCCAATACACCCGATCAAAGGCCTTCTCTGCATCGAGCAGGGCCATAGCCATTTGTCCCCCTGTCTCAGCTGTGATATCGAACAGGGTTATTGCCCGCCTTATGTGGTCCGTAGTCCCTCTGCCAGGTATGAACCCATGCTGCCAAGGTGACACTAAATAGGCTATGACCCAGCCTAGCCGAGTTGCCAAAAGTTTAGAATAGATCTTGGTGTCTGTATTTATTAGTGAGATTGGCCTAAACGAGACCGGGTTATCCAGCCTTTTGCCCTTGTTGGGGAATATAACGATGTCAGTGCCCTTCCAAGACTCCGGCGGGTACCCAGTGTATTGCACCCCCAGAAATAGATCTAATAAAATAGGAGCTAGCTGAAGTTGAAGTGCCTTGTAAAATTCGAGGGGTATTTTGTCAGGTCCAGCAGCCTTCCCCGAGGGCAAGTGCTGCAGGGCTGCCAGGACCTCTTCTAGTGTTATTTCTGCTTCTAACTCATCCTTAGCAGGTCGGTCTAGAACAGCCCCGAGAACCCCCCCTGGCACTGCATGAGAAATATCCGAATATGGCCCACCATCCTCCTTATATAAAGCCTGATAGAATTCTTGGAATATATCAAGAATATCACTGGTCTCTGTAGAAGTTGTCCCATTTTTCTGAATTAAGGATACCCTACTTCTAACTTCCTTCTGCCGTATACGTAATGCGAGCATTTTGCCAACTGACTCTCCATATTCATAAATTCCATTCCTATGGGTTTGAAATTCCTCAGCCTTCTCAAATTTAGCCAGCTGTTGATTTCTGCTTTTAGAGTAATCATTTTAAACTGGGTTTGTGCTACCCCCTGCCCTCGTGCGATCTGCTTCATGTGTTCTTGCTCAACTCTTGTCAGTTCCCTCAACAAACTTTCTTTCTCCATCTGGAGCTGCTTTCTGACCTGGGCAACAAAACTGATGATCTCCCCCCTCAAGCCAGCCTTAAAGGCATCCCAAACTATGCCTCGAGGAGCACCATATCTATTGCTGTCAAAGAACTCCTGCGTACAATTCCTGATTTGCTCGACAAAGGCCGAGTTTGCGAGCAGCAACCTATCGAAAGTCCACTTACTGCGGCGTTTAGTGGCTACTTGGGCTTAGACCTCCAAAACCAGGGGATTATGATCCGAGATTACCTTTGGGAGCCGCCTGATTACAGTTTTACTTAACAAGCCTGTTGTAGTTAAGAAGTAATCCAGTCGTACATACTTCTTGTGGGGGCAGGAGTAATAGGTGTATCCTGGATCATTAGTATGCTTGTAGTTCCATAAATCTATTAGTCCATGGCTATCCATGAGGGATGTTAGAGCCCTGTATACTCAGGGTTTTTTCCCCTGATATTGCTGTGCTCACTGGGCCCCAACAGCTTGATGAATATTGAGGTCACCGCAGATAACCAATGGATGCGGCCAAGATGCTAATTCAACCTCGAGATCCTCGAGTATCTTCGGGTCATCTTGATTTGACCCATAAATTGCACAAATTGAGAATCCTACCTCAAGCTCGACTAGTGCCCATCTACCCTGAGCATCCGAGAGTTTGCTCCTGACCGGTCCTATTTGGGGTTTGGCTAAGATAGCCACCCCGTATATTATTGCTCTGTGAGGAGCAAGCCAGCAAATCATATCCCCTCATTATAATCAGCTCCCTTCTATCCCAAGGGATATGCGTCTCCTGCATACAGATCACATCTGAGGACATTGACCTCAAGAACTCCGCCACCCTTGCCCATTTCATTCTATCATTCAGCCCTCCTATATTCACCGAACATATAGTAATTTTAGCCATCTAACCTATACTCGAGAAGACCCTTGCTGTTCTTAATTGTATCTTTAATAGACATACTACTACATAAATTGATACATCTATTGATTTGATTCCTGCTTTGGGCATATTTTTTGTTTTGCACCCCCCCCTACAGCTATACTACCCCCTTGACCTCCCTCAACCCACCCCCGCCCTTCCCTATCCCACCCAGCCCTCCCTCGAGCCCTCCCCACCCCCTGCCCTGAAAAGCTAGCAGACTGCGTGGCAGTCTGAAAAGGCGATTGAAGTAGCGCGTGTGACCCTTGAGTTATACTGATATTTCATAATAGTGAAAAGAGATGAATAAGGATGCAAAAGAAAAAAACCTCCCCTCAAACAAAACCTAATAAGAAAGTAGTAAGCCCCTGTTCTGGAACCAATTCTAACATCAGAGTGCATTGGGTATAGTTTTAACCCTGCTTTTTCATTTTCTTACAGTTATCATGGACTAGCATCATCTAAGAACTCCTTTGCCTTGACCTCAGAATCAAAAACTCAAGTTTGCCCCTTCCAGATTACTTTTAGGCGGGCAGGGTTAACCAAATAAGCTTGTGCATTTTTATCTTGGAAGGGTTTTATCATCTGCCACAGTCACCAGCGTCTCTCGACCGTGGCATGACAAAAGTCTGGTTGAACGAAGAATGAAACATCGCCACTGGTACGCTTTGAATCGGGCCTTGCTTTCTCAAAAATGGCTTGTCTTTGGAGGAAGTTCCCAAAGTAGACAAGGGTAGCTGGAGGCCTCGACCCCTCCCTGAGAGGTTGCTTTAATACAAAGGGTACCCTGTGGACCCGCTGGACTTCTTGTGCCGAATTCCAGCCTGATAGCTCTGGGAGGGCAAACCGTAAGAGTTCCACTATGTAGGCCCGTACATCCAGGCCCTCGACCTCTTCCGGAACCCCTAGCAAACGGAGATTGTTACGCCTCTGGAGTTTTTTTTGATCTTCTAATTTTCATTGTATGTCCACCAGTCGAGCTTCATGGGCCTCGGCTTGTACCCTAGTAGCGGCGAGATCTGTCTCGGTTACAGCAGTTCTAGTTTCTAGGTCCGTGAGGCGTTCCCCAATGATGTTGCATACCTTGGTAAGTTTCCTGACCACCCCTTGGACTTTCCTCAATGCAGTTTGAGCCTTGCGGCTATCTTGACGTGTTTCTTCGCGGTGCATTGAGACTGCCTGATAGATGGCATCCAGTGTAGGGGAATCAGAGTAGCCTGTCCCCTGCAGAGTCACAGGAGGGGAGCCAGCCAGGCGTTCTGTAGGAGTGTAGTCCCAGGCTAAATCCTTGCTGTTAGACTTGGCATCTTTTGGCGTGTTTCCCCTGACTTTTTGCTTTCTGACCTCCCGGTTTTGACTCTGTTTTTGGTGGTGTAATGATTCTGCGCACTTTCCTCACTGCTGTCCAGTGGGAAAGTGCAAGTGCTCCTGTATAAAATACGTTATGGATTGGTGTTTCCATGATTGGCCTATTTGGTTTATGTGTCAGTCCCTTGTAAAGTGCACTGCGAGTGCCAGGGCCTATAGACCAAATGCTGTTGGTGGGCTGCAGCACTGGATTGTGCCACCCACGCAAACAGCCCGTAAAGTGTAACTCGGGCAGCCAACGCAGAGCCTGTGCGCAGCCTGGGGCTGCCATGTCGACTTGGCAAGTGCACACACTTGCAAGTCCCTAAACCTTCCCTTTGCTACATGTTAGTCACCCCTAAGGTAGGCCCAAGGTACCCCTGTGGGCAGGGTGCGGTGTATGCGAAAGGTAGGACATGCCCGGGTGTGCGGCATGTCCTGATAGTGAATTACAGCCTAGTTCGTTTTTCACTATTGCAAGGCTACCTGTTCCCCCTAGGCCAGAACGGGCAGTTTTGATTATTACAGCTTATAATCATAACTGACCCCGGGAACATGGTAGAAATTCGAGTTTAATATGCCTAGACTCAGAATGATAAAATGCATCTTTTAGTGAAGTTGGTTTTAACATTCTGTGTTTGAAAATACCACTTTTAGAAAGTGGGTATTTTCTTGTCTAACCATCCAAGCCTGCCTCTGCGAGGTTGTGTATTCCTTGTCTGGAATGTGAGTGACAGGGGCTGGGGGATGCCAGGAGACAGGGTGAGTCAGCACAGGGCTGGATAGCAAGATCTACATGTAGATGGGTGGGAGGGGTCGCACCTGGGCCCTGAATAGGACAGTGCCTTCCCTCCACAATGCTGGCTCCACCTCCTGTGGTGCGTCTGATGTCCCTGGCCTGCTCACTGAAAGAAGGGACGGAGACTTGTCAACAAAGTGCTCCAGAACTGGTTTGGACTAGGCAAAGGCCTCTCTGCCTTCAGAGAACAAAGGAATTTGGGATATAAATATTGGGGCCCTGACCCCATGAATTTAGATCTCGCTGGAATCAAGGAACCTGCCAAGACGAAGAGCTGGAAGAGCTGCCAGGAGGAGTACTGCCCCTTTGCTGTGTTGTTGCTTTGTTGGGTTGGCCTGCAGCTGCTGCTTCTGCCTTGGGCAGTGAAAGGAAGGAACTTTCTACAAACGTGGGCTGAGTATCTCCAAGGGCCTGGAACCGAGCGGGCCTCCTGTTAAGAAGTCTCAGGGACTACAAAGACTTCACAAGCCTCTGGGTACCGCTTCTGGAACGCTGTTTCAGTCGCCACAGAGGAAGGGAACTGCAACCGACTCCGTCAACCGAATCCCTCCCTGACCGGTGACCTGTTTGCACCGCAGACCGCATCGCCCCGCTTCGCATCGCAACCCTGGTCTCACCGTGGGCGACGTCCGACGCCGCCAGCACCGAGCCGCTGCTTACACCGTGACCTGTGGGCACCGCAGTTCGCATCGCATCGCTTCACTGTGCCAGCCGGACCAGACCGACGCTGTCGCTGCAACTGGCTCAAGAGTCGTGACCGCACCGCATTTGGGGCACCGCTCGCACGTCTGCGACGCACCGCTCCGACTCGCACCGCTGTCCGATGCCAGCTCCCGCACTCCGGCTTGTTCGCCTGCATCGCAACCTGTCAGCACCGCATCGAGCATCGTCTCACCCTGCATCGCACGCCTTGGACTCACCGACTCCGTCTGCACGACGCTCATCGAGCCGCTGCCTGCACCGCATCGAGGGACACCGCACCTTGCATCGCTCCGTCTTGCACCGCAACCGCGACGAACGCCGACCGGCTCGTACACTCCGTACCAGCCACAACGAGAAAGGTACTGTAACCGAGTCTGTTCATGACTCTGCTGGCCCGTATCGACGCGGTCGGCTGGAACTGTTAGACTCTGTGGTTTTCAGCATCACGGTAGGCTCGGACGGAGCTACCGACTCGTACGAACTTTGCTTTTGTGCTATTCCTGCAAAGAAGAAGTTACCGTATCAAGCATTCATTTTTAAAGTATAGTATTGTGGATTTTTGTCGTAATTGGTCTTGTCTTGAGTATATAAAATATTGGTTATTTTTCTAAACTGGTGTGGTGTCCGTTTGTAGTGCTTACACTGTATTACTGTTGGTTATGTGCAAATGCTTTACACACTGCCTCTGAATTAAGCCTGACTGCTCGTGCCAAGCTACCACGAGGGTGAGCAGGGGTTACTTCACGAGTGTAACACCCTTACCCTGACTAGGAAGAAGGGTCCCTACTTGGACAAAGGTGCAAGCCCTTGCCAACTAGAGATCCCACTTCTAACATTGGTTGTCAGCGGTGGGGATAGGACTTGTGTTTGCACTTGACTTACAGTGATTGGTGTGCACTACTACCATATCGCAGACCATTACGTACCACATACTGGTTCTTTTTCTTTTGGCCTATTTTTGATCTTGCCAGTTTTCAACTCACTACATTTGTCATGCCTGAATCAATTGCATCATCCGTTGCATCTCTGGAAGTTATCTTTGAGGAGGATAGGTTGGAATCCTAAGCCGTAAAGGAGCTACGAGCGATTTGTAAAAACCTGAAAGTCCAAATTAAAGGCCTCACAAGGAAGGAGGAGCTACAGAAGGCGCTGAGGGCCTGGGTAGCAGCCAGACATGCCAATGGGCAGCCTGGTAATCTCAGTGAGGAGGCGGAGGAGCCTATTTCCAGGGTGGATGTGCTTTTGGGTAGGGGGAACCCGCCAGGTCAGGCAGCAGCAGTCTGTCCCCAGAGGAGCTGGAGGACAGGCGGGAGGCAAGGCAGTTTGAGCTGCAGAAGCTCAGGCTGGAGAGTGAGCGGGAGGAGAAGAGATTGGCCATAGAGGAGAGGAAGATGCTCTTAGAGCATGAGAGAGAACTGAAGGAGCTAGAACTTAGGAGTAAGTCAGGCTCAGATGGTGGCAGCAATTCGTCCAGAAAGGCAGACAGGATTGTGCACATTCCCAAGAACGTAGGCAAGGAGTTCAAGAAGGGGATGACATACAAAGGTGATTTCAGGGTTATGAGGCAGCCATACACATGAATGGGGTCCCTGAGGAGAATTGGGGAGCAGGATTGTGGCCACTTTTCCCTGAAGAAGCAAGGGATGCTCTGATAGCTTTGGGTAAGGGGTATCACCTCACCTATGCTGACATGAAGGATGCCCTTCTCACGAAGTATGGTCTTACTCCTGAAAAGTACAGGGATCAGTTCAGGTCCAGTAAGAAGTCTGATGCCAACACTTGGTTGGAATGTGTGGATGTGTTCTGCAGGTCTCTGGATGGTTGGGTGAAGGGCAGTAGTGTAACAGATTTTCAGGGGCTCTACAACTTGATTGCATGGGAGCACTTGTCTAGTCTATGTTCTGCAGATCTGCGCCAGCACCTAGTTGATAGTAAGCTAACTGATCCCAGGAAGCTTGCTATGGAAGCGGACCGCTGGGTGAGTACCAAGGTCCACAAGAAAGCGTTTGGGGGAGACTCAGCCAAAGGTGGGCAGGGTCCCCAGCAGAAAGGTGGGGGGACAAGGGTAAAGCACAGGAGTTCTCTAAAGGGCCCCAAACTAGTACCCAGGGTAAAGGTTCCCAGCCCCCGGCGATAAGAAGAAAGGGGTCTCTACAGGGAAGCCTGTCGAGACCGGCCCCGCAAGTGTTATGCATGTGACCAGGTAGGTCACTTTAAGGGGACCCCAAGTGCCCGAAGGGAACACAGCCACCCACAGGTGGACAGTCCAAAGTGTTGGCTAGTGTAGCGCTTGGGGAGGAGGGGTGCCCACAGGAGGGTGGGGATCCCGCAGAAATGACCCTTGTCTCACTCGGGGACAGTGAGATGGTCCCAGGAAACCAGGTGCCCCCTAACACAAAGAAATATAGCACCTGGGTGACCATCAATGGGAACAGGGTAGAGGCTCTCAGAGACACTGGAGCCAGTGTGACCTCAGTCCGGTGTCACCTGGTGTCTGAGAAGCAAGTAGTCCCAGGAGCATTCCACCAAGTAGTTGCTGTAGACAACTCAGAGCGCCAATGTATGGTGGCGCAGGTTCCCTTTGAATGGGGGGGGTCTCAGGTCCCTTGAGGGTGGTTGTGAGCCCTACCATGCCTTTAGATTGTCTGCTAGGAAACGACCTGGAGCAGTCCTCATGGAAGGAGGTTGAGCTCAGGTCCCACTTGGAGATGCTGGGGTTGCCAGAGTGGGCATGCGTGTCTACTCGGTCAATGGCAGCCAGGAAGGGTGATCAAGAGGACTTGGAGCCTGAAACATTGGCCCAAGTCCCTGCCAAGAGAAAGGGCAGGGGGCGCGGGAAACCGGCCCCCGAAGTTCCCACGGACCGGGAGGAGGCGGACCTCGAGGGGACGCCCCGGTGCCTACAGGGGAGCAGGTAGCCGAACTGGGAGACATCTCTGAGCTGACCCATTGGCAGCAAGAAGGGGGTCCCACCAGGGAGGAGTTCTGCAGGGAGCAGGACGAGTGCCCTACTCTGGAGGGTCTGCGGCGGCAGGCTGCAGACCAGGCAGCTGGTAATCAGTCCGGGTCACATCTGATCTACTGGGAGAGTGGTCTCCTATACAGTGAGCCTAAGGTTGCTGAGCCTGGGTCAGCCCGTGTGCTGGTGGTACCCCAGCGCTTCAGGACCTTCCTACTGGGTCTGGCTCATGACGTGCCTTTGGCAGGACATTTGGGGCAGGACAAGACCTTTGACAGGCTTGTCACCCACTTCTTTGGCCCCAAATGCGAAGGCAGTCAGATGCACACTGTAGGTCTTGCCAAACTTGCCAGGCAAGTGGTAAGAGTGGGAGGAAGGTCAAAGCTCCTCTCCAACCTTTTCCTGTTGTTGGAACACCCTTTGAAAGGGTAGGGATGGATATTGTGGGGCCACTGGATCCCAAGACAGCCATGGGCAACAGGTACATCCTGGTCTTGGTGGACCATGCCACCCGGTACCCGGAGGCAATCCCTCTCAGGACAACGACGGCGCCAGTGGTGGGCCGGGCGTTAATGGGGATCTTTTCCCGTGTGGGATTCCCCAGAGAGGTGGTTTCTGATAGGGGGACCAATTTCATATCGAAGTATATGACATCCCTGTGGAAGGAGTGTGGTGTAACCTACAAGTTCACCACTCCTTACCACCCACAAGGAAACGGTCTGGTGGAAAGATTCAACCAGACCTTGAAAGGCATGATCAAGGGTCTAACCGAACCCATGAGGCGTAAGTGGGACGTCCTCTTGCCATGCCTACTCTTTGCATACAGGGAGGTGCCTCAGAAGTCTCTTGGGTACAGCCCCTTTGAGCTCCTGTATGGCCACCCTGTCAGAGGACCTCTGAGTTTGGTAAAGGAAGGCTAGGAGGCAGCTCCCAGGAAAACTCCCCAGGATGTATTTAGCTACATGCTGGCCTTTAGAAACCAAACTGCCCGCTTCAGGAAACTCGCTCAGGCGAACCTAGAAGCAAGCCAGGAAGAAATGAAGAGATGGTATGACCAGAATGCCACTCTGGTCGAATTTCAACCTGGGCAAAAAGTGTGGGTCATGGCCCCAGTGGCACCTTGTGCCTTGCAGGACAAGTGGACTGGGCCATATGAGGTAAAGGAGCGCAAAAGTGACGTCACCTACCTGGTGGATTTGCAGGCTCCAAGGAACCCTTTGAGGGTCCTTCACGTGAACCGCCTCAAGCCCCACTTCGAGAGGTCCGAAGTGAGTATGCTCTTGGCGACAGATGATGGGGTGGAAGAGGAGAGTGAGCCTCTCCCTGACCTCCTGTCTACCAAGGAGCATGATGGGTCAGTAGAGGGTGTGATCCTCTCCCCTACTCTGACTCAGGAGCAGCAGGGGGACTGTCGCCAGTTGTTGGGACAGTTCGCCCCACTGTTCTCTCTGACCCCCGGTGTTACTCACTGGTGTACCCATGACGTGGACACCGGTGACAGCCCTCCTGTGAAGCACAAGATTTACAGGTTGACTGACCGGGTCAGAGCCAGCATCAAGGAGGAGGTCTCTAAGATGTTGGCGTTAGGGGTGATTGAGCCCTCCCACAGTCCTTGGGCCAGCCCAGTGGTCTTGGTCCCAAAGGCTGCGGCGCCCGGTGCCACTCCAGAACTCCGGTTTTGTGTGGACTACCGTGGGCTCAATGCCGTCACCAGGACTGACGCGCACCCCATCCCCAGAGCTGATGAGCTCATTGATCGGTTGGGAGCTGCCCGGTTCCTCAGCACGTTTGATTTGACGTCTGGGTACTGGCAGATTGCCTTAACCGATGGGGCCAAGGAGAGATCAGCATTCTCAACCCCAGGAGGTCATTACCAATTCCGGGTGATGCCCTTTGGGTTGAAGAATGCCCCTGCCACCTGTCAATCAGGTGTTGGCCGGGCTGGAGGATTTCAGTGCCGCCTACCTGGATGACATTGCTGTGTTCAGTTCCAGCTGGGAAGAACATTTACAGCACCTTGAGAAAGTGTTGAGGGCTCTGCAAGGTGCAGGCCTCACGATCAAGGCCAGTAAGTGCCAGATCGGGCAGGGTTCTGTGGTGTACTTGGGACACCAGGTAGGAAGCGGCCAGGTGGCGCCCTACAACCCAAGATTGACACCATTCTGGCTTGGGAACCCCCAAGACCCAGACAGAGGTGAGAGCCTTCTTAGGTCTCACCGGTTACTATAGGAGATTTGTTAAGGGCTATGGCACCATCGTTGCCCCCTTAACAGAGCTGACCTCTAAGAGGCAGCCCAGGAAAGTGATCTGGACTGAGTCCTGCCAGAAAGCTTTGATGCCCTGAAGGCAGCCATGTGCACGGCGCCCGTGCTCAAGGCACCTGACTTCTCCAAAGAATTTGTCGTGCAGACTGACGCTTCAGAGCATGGTGTGGGAGCGGTGCTCTCACAACTGAACGAAGAGGGCCTGGATCAGCCTGTAGTCTTCCTTAGCAGGAGACTACTTCCCAGGGAACAGAGGTGGAGTGCCATAGAAAGGGAAGCTTTGCTGTGGTCTGGGCACTGAAGAAGTTGAGACCATACCTGTTTGGGACTCACTTCCGGGTTCAGACAGACCACAGGCCCCTCAGATGATTGATGCAAATGAGGGGTGAGAATCCAAAACTGCTGAGGTGGTCCATCTCCCTACAGGGAATGGACTTTACGGTGGAACACCGTCCTGGTACAGAACACGCCAACGCAGATGGTCTGTCCAGGTTCTTCCGCCTTAGTGAAGAGAACTCCAATGGGGTTGGGTAGTTCTCCCTACTTTCAGCTGGAGGGGACATGTGTTAGACTTGGCATCTTTTGGCGTGTTTCCCCTGACTTTTTGCTTTCTGACCTCCCGGTTTTGACTCTGTTTTTGCTGGTGTAATGATTCTGCGCACTTTCCTCACTGCTGTCCAGTGGGAAAGTGCAAGTGCTCCTGTATAAAATACGTTATGGATTGGTGTTTCCATGATTGGCCTATTTGGTTTATGTGTCAGTCCCTTGTAAAGTGCACTGCGAGTGCCAGGGCCTATAGACCAAATGCTGTTGGTGGGCTGCAGCACTGGATTGTGCCACCCACGCAAACAGCCCGTAAAGTGTAACTCGGGCCTGCCAACGCAGAGCCTGTGCGCAGCCTGGGGCTGCCATGTCGACTTGGCAAGTGCACACACTTGCAAGTCCCTAAACCTTCCCTTTGCTACATGTTAGTCACCCCCTAAGGTAGGCCCAAGGTACCCCTGTGGGCAGGGTGCGGTGTATGCGAAAGGTAGGACATGCCCGGGTGTGCGGCATGTCCTGATAGTGAATTACAGCCTAGTTCGTTTTTCACTATTGCAAGGCTACCTGTTCCCCCTAGGCCAGAACGGGCAGTTTTGATTATTACAGCTTATAATCATAACTGACCCCGGGAACATGGTAGAAATTCGAGTTTAATATGCCTGGACTCAGAATGATAAAATGCATCTTTTAGTGAAGTTGGTTTTAACATTCTGTGTTTGAAAATACCACTTTTAGAAAGTGGGTATTTTCTTGTCTAACCATCCAAGCCTGCCTCTGCGAGGTTGTGTATTCCTTGTCTGGAATGTGAGTGACAGGGGCTGGGGGGATGCCAGGAGACAGGGTGAGTCAGCACAGGGCTGGATAGCAAGATCTACATGTAGATGGGTGGGAGGGGTCGCACCCGGGCCCTGAATAGGACAGTGCCTTCCCTCCACAATGCTGGCTCCACCTCCTGTGGTGCGTCTGATGTCCCTGGCCTGCTCACTGAAAGAAGGGACGGAGACTTGTCAACGAAGTGCTCCAGAACTGGTTTGGACTAGGCAAAGGCCTCTCTGCCTTCAGAGAACAAAGGAATTTGGGATATAAATATTGGGGCCCTGACCCCATGAATTTAGATCTCGCTGGAATCAAGGAACCTGCCAAGACGAAGAGCTGGAAGAGCTGCTAGGAGGAGTACTGCCCCTTTGCTGTGTTGTTGCTTTGTTGGGTTGGCCTGCAGCTGCTGCTTCTGCCTTGGGCAGTGAAAGGAAGGAACTTTCTACAAACTTGTGCTGAGTATCTCCAAGGGCCTGGAACCGAGCGGGCCTCCTGTTAAGAAGTCTCAGGGACTACAAAGACTTCACAAGCCTCTGGGTACCGCTTCTGGAACGCTGTTTCAGTCGCCACAGAGGAAGGGAACTGCAACCGACTCCGTCAACCGAATCCCTCCCTGACCGGTGACCTGTTTGCACCGCAGACCGCATCGCCCCGCTGCGCATCGCAACCCTGGTCTCACCGTGGGCGACGTCCGACGCCGCCAGCACCGAGCCGCTGCTTGCTGACCTGTGACCTGTGGGCACCGCATTTCGCATCGCATCGCTTCACTGTGCCAGCCGGACCAGACCGACGCTGTCGCTGCAACTGGCTCAAGAGTTGTGACCGCACCGCATTTGGGGCACCGCTCGCACGTCTGCGACGCACCGCTCCGACTCGCACCGCTGTCCGACGCCAGCTCCCGCACTCCGGCTTGGTCGCCTGCATCGCAACCTGTCAGCACCGCATCGAGCATCGTCTCACCCTGCATCGCACGCCTTGGACTCACCGACTCCGTCTGCACGACGCTCATCGAGCCGCTGCCTGCACCGCATCGAGGGACACCGCACCTTGCATCGCTCCGTCTTGCACCGCAACCGCGACGAACGCCGACCGGCTCGTACACTCCGTACCAGCCACAACGAGAAAGGTACTTTAACCGAGTCTGTTCATGACTCTGCTGGCCCGTATCGACGCGGTCGGCTGGAACTGTTAGACTCTGTGGTTTTCAGCATCACGGTAGGCTCGGACGGAGCTACCGACTCGTACGAACTTTGCTTTTGTGCTATTCCTGCAAAGAAGAAGTTACCGTATCAAGCATTCATTTTTAAAGTATAGTATTGTGGATTTTTGTCGTAATTGGTCTTGTCTTGAGTATATAAAATATTGGTTATTTTTCTAAACTGGTGTGGTGTCCGTTTGTAGTGCTTACACTGTATTACTGTTGGTTATGTGCAAATGCTTTACACACTGCCTCTGAATTAAGCCTGACTGCTCGTGCCAAGCTACCACGAGGGTGAGCAGGGGTTACTTCACGAGTGTAACACCCTTACCCTGACTAGGAAGAAGGGTCCCTACTTGGACAAAGGTGCAAGCCCTTGCCAACTAGAGATCCCACTTCTAACACTTGCCCTTTGAGGATTGCTGGCCAGTCTTTTTGCTTAACTTGCTCGCTGTCAAAATGCTGCCCCTTTTACCCTCTTCTGGTTCGCTATCATTCTCACTGAAGCTGGAAGAGGTATCAGATCCATCCATTGACCACTCAGCTGCATCAGACAGCGAGAAAAAACAATTGCTAGGTTCCTTTTCTGGTTCGGGTTTACCAGCCTCTGCCCCCCCTGCTGCAGTCCGAGCATTGTTGAGCTCGAGGCTAGATCTTTAGCCTGACCATTTGGTGCAGAGATTGTGGGATCAAGGGGATTATAATTGCGCATATCAAGTAGGAATGAGTTCTGAGGTACAAAACTTGGATTGCCCCTTGTAAGCGTCGCGGCACCAGCTTTGGCCCCCCCCCCCCGGATAATCAGAGTCCTCCATGATTGCAGAGAGCCCTCCACCTGAATGTAGAGTACTGCCATCAAAGTTAGTGTTAGTAATCTCCTTTACCAATAAACTGCCTGACTTTCCCTTAGCTAGGACCGGGGGCTGGGTGAGGGGATGTGCCGGCATACCTTCATCATGCTGTATAGCGGAGGACTCTGCCACCACGGTTCTGCTATCCTGAGCCCGAAGGCTGGATTCTTCCTGCGGCTCATGCTGTGGCGTTGGTAGGTCTGTATCTGCAGGCACCGGCTGCTCTGCTTCACCTCCTCCAGTCATTTGGTGACTCTGCTGGTCCTGTTTCAGGCGTGACCCCTTCAGGAGGTCAACCACTGTTTGGCCGGCCGTGAGCTGCCGGCAGTCCCGCCTCTCCCCCTCCTCTCCAACTCTGCTTCCTGGACAGAAGGAGCGCGTCGCCCCGGCCGCGGGATCGGTACAATGCCTTCGTCCCCCTGCGGACTTGGGCCCGCCTGTGATGAGGGGCGGGTCGCCTTCGCCTTCTGAGAACCACCGATAGTCTTGTGCCCCACTCCTGGCGCCGACGTCGATACCGCCGCTCGGCAAAGGGAACAGTCCGAGTGGCTAAGAACAGCCGCCACCAAACACTTGAAGACAGAGAGGCCTCTCAGAATCAATACCACCCGCGAGCAGGTCCCAGAAACATCAGAGCAGCCATGGCAAGCGACAAGACCGATCGACATCCTCCAAGGTAGTACATTTGTAAAGTACGGGTCAGCATGCTGCTGCTGTCGGCCACCTACGCGACCGCCATCTTGCTTCCACTATTCCACAAGATCTGAGGAAGACACAGACATGGGTCCACCACTATCAAGTCGCATACAAGTATTGTAACATCACTTTGTGTACATGGGTGTTTCCAAAGTCACTGCCATGTAGTCAACATTCACATGTATCCAGGTGAATTGATGAGACAGGTGCCTTTCTGCACATCCCAAACATATGCATAATGCTACACCTAAACTGTTGCACTTTAAGACACTTGCAGTATGTTGACAAATGAAAGCATGATGTATGTGTACGTGTGTATAGAGAATTAAAAACTTTGTGACTTCATGTCACACTCTTACCCAAAACTGATGTTGACAATGCTACCCAGTATATGTAGACACAACATTCTTGTATACATACTCTCAAAGTGCTTTGACTCCATGGAACATATGCAATACATGACATAACATCATTGGATATATAAACTACAGATTGTACATGTCATACAGTTAACCATAAACAAGTTTGTGTACACATAAAATTGAAATGCTTTATTCAGCCTCAACATAAAAATCCAAGGATTTGCAAAAGGCCATTGGCTAGTCCATCATTGTCCAGTCTCATGATGAGCAAGAAATACATGTTGCCCATATATTCTTGCCTGCACTAGTTATGCTAGGGGACACCTCCCCTGGGAGGGGCATCTTGGGGCATGCCAGGCACCAAAGGGGACAAACTAATGGGGACTGGGTTGTGTTTTGGGAGGGATGGGATCAGGAGGGGTGTCAGGGTCCACTGCAGTGGTCGGGTCTGATGGTGGGGGTGGGACTCCACTGCAGTGGTTGGCTCTAATTGTGAGGGGGGGGGGAGCTGTAGTGGGATGGGCAGTTGGAGCTGGGGATGGGGTGACCAGAACTAAGTTTGGTATTTTAAATCTTTTGAGGGGTGTGTCGGAAATGGGGATGGATTTTCTGGATTTAGAGGTACTGGGCATGTCTGGGGAGCTATGGGTTGTAGGAGTGGATGTTTTAGCTTTGGACCGGGTGGATTTTCTGTGGGGAGTTGTTGTCTTCTGGTCCTTCTCAGGGGGGGTGGGGTTGCAGATGCTAATGTGGGGTCAGCTTGGTGGTACTTCCTCTTCTTAGGAGGGGGGTGTATGTTTGGGGAGGGAAGAATTCAATGGAAACAAGGTGGGGGGCCTGGGCTGAGGGGAGAACAGGAGAGGAAAGGGTGGGGGTTGTGGAGGCAGAGGGTTGTGAGGTATGCGAAGTGTCACTGTAAGCATGTGTGTCGTGTGCTGACACGTCCCAGGGGGAGAGTGTGCTGTCTGTAGCACGAGTGTGCGTGTGTGTAGTTTGCAACTTCTATATGTGTGTTTGTGTGCTGCGTCTGGATGTTGCTGTGTGTGAATGTGTGTGATTGCATGTGCTTGGGTCAGGGAGGGTAGTTGGGACAGTGGATGAGGAAGAGGTAGGAGTGGGGAGTACTGCTGGAGGAGAGACAGGGCTGCCGTCAGTGTAGAGGCTTTGCCTGATTTGATCTCTGTAGGGCAGACGTGTTTGAGTGAATGCCCTCCATGTACGATGACATATTTGTCAAAAGAGTTGTGTGTGTATGGAGGACACTCAGCATGGATGTCTGCCCCACAGAGATCTGCCTCAGGAGGTCGTTGGTTTCCACACTGAGGGCATCAGGGGATGAGGTGCCTTGCCCAAAGGAGAGTTTGCCCTTTCCACGGGAGCGGCCACTGACACTGGTACTGGGAGCAGCTGGGAGGGTGGAGATGGTACTGGTGGTGATGGTGGACTCTGAGGTTGTTGATGCAGTCACTGTGTCCCCCACCACCACATGGGAGTCGTCACCCGGAGCTGTAATCAGATTCAGACCCTGCAGATGGCGTTGTAGATCTACTCCCAATGAGACTCCCCTCACCCTCTCCGTCACTGGGTCCCCCCTCCGACTACTCTTCACGGGACCCAGTATGACGTTCTGCTCCCACCACATCCATGGCACTGTCTCCTCCTGTGGCCGCTGATGATGCTGTGACCAAGAAAGACAAAGATTTTCATGAGTCTTCCATATCTACTTGACACATAGTTAACATCACAGATGTTCACAGATATCAGACATCACATTGAGTTGTGCTATTAGCGCATGCTACATTAACATAAATGGCACTTGTTAGTCTGCCAGTTTACCATTGCTCAATCACACATGATGTGATCAGCAACATTGTGTGTATCAACATCAAAGTACATAATCACAAGGTTGACTATTGAAGTTTGTGGCAGGGGATATTTTGTCTTTTGCTCATGACGGTCTTGTGTCCTGACATTTCTGTCTCCTCTCCTGCAAGTGAGTATAGCCATCAAAATGGGAATAGGAATCTCAGATTTCATTGAGACATGGTACACATTATGCAATCCTTAGTCATCAAATGTGGAACCATTGACTCATATGTCACAGCTCAAATGTCTACATTGTCAAACATGCACAATGCATAATCATTGCATGAGTCATGTTACACAGTTCACAGTGATTGATAACATGTGTTCAGTAGCTTTGCTTCTCTACTGTCAGTTCACACATGAGTGTCATCCTGGAGACACCAAGGCAGTACGCATAGTTTGGCTGACAGGCATGTGGCACACTGTCCTGTGTCGTCTATGCACGGTGTCATGTAGCAGAATCCTAAAGATTTGAATATAAAAAACAAATCAAGTTTCATAGATGTAATAAATGGTCTACAAACTTCCAAGTCTGATAACTGCAGCTTCACAATGCCTCAGGCAGAACACCATTCTACTGGCACATCTGGGTGCAATGACTGTAGGGACTCTAGTAACTGAACCCATTTCCATCATGAGTACAGTCAACACTGTGGAACAATCTTGGCTAGACTGAACAAGTCCACATTTGCATGGACAAAGTCTGAATGTCCCTCACTTTGATTACACGGTATGCTAATGTATTACTGCTGATATTGCTCATGTCTAACATCTCATGTGGGTAACAAACTTAAATTTGATGCACACATCTCAGAATCAGACAGTGATGCAACAAAAACATTGTTTATCAAGCCATCAAGTTGGAGTATTCCAGACCATTAACACACATGTCAACAGTTGTGACTGCATACTTCACATCATACCTCACAAATGCTGCCATGTTGCGATCAGTGACAACCTGTGTTTGACATTGAAAGGCTTGTGTTTTCACCCTCACAAAGTCCTACACATGGATTCACTCTTCAGAATGGTGTTTATGGAATTTTCTACAATATCATGGGTTCGGTCATTGTGACATGTGACCAGAGTTATCCTAGCTGTGACTGTCCCATGGGATACATGTGATCACACTTAGCAGCACGTCTGGGGAAAAACATGTGCACACGGACCAAGCCAAACCAATCTAGGCCTGAACATAGACAAATCATTCTGCAAAAATGTTTAGCATGGGATTTCCATAATTGAGTGCACCAATCACAACATACTTCAATGATTTGTTCAAACCACTCTGAGAACAGGCTCACACATCAGTGAATGTGCAGACATATGTCAAGCAATGGGATTCATGCTGAAGCTCGTACACACGTCTTTTGAAATTTTGGATGCACACATGTGCATGTCACTACTGTTCCTACCCTGAACATGACTCACTCACATCTTCCTTATGAATGGGGCATTACATGTCATCTATTGATCCGTCTGCAATTTCATCGTGTGCAAATAACTGCACGTTTGGCAGACTTACGACCTGTAAAAGTGCCATCAGGCTCAGATCTTAAAACATGCATGAATAAAGATAGAAGTGTAACAAGTAACTGACTCACCCCCTCCTTGCTGCTGTTTGGCCTTCAACTGCCCATCCAGGTCAGGGAAGACCACTGCTAGGATGCAGAGCATGTGGGGGGTCAAGGTTCGCCAGCCGCCTCGCTTGCCCGGTTGTGACAGGCCCAGCTGGACCTCAGCAATCCTCTTGGCCCAGCCACGAAGGTCCTGCCACCTCTTGCGGCAATGACGGACGCGACGATATGCGACCCCCACGTCACGCACCTTTTTGGCGATGGTCAGCCACATCCTTGACTGCTCATGGGAGTTGACCTGTAAGGATGACATGGTAATAGTTCCTTAGTTTACATGCGTCATGTTTCTGAGTCATACACTACTATACATAGGTCATGGTCAGTTTTGCAAACAAACTAAGGGGAATGCATGTGGCATCATGTGCATCAGTCCTGTGTTCAATGAGAACTCTGTTCCATGAGAACAGTGATGACATGTTTGCCACAATGCACACACTTCTGCAGCAGTGTGCCTGCCCAAATCAGTTCCTTACACCTAGTGAAACTTGCAGAAAGCCTAAAGGAATATCTATGATTGAGATTCCTTCTGCCAGTGATGCGCGGTTATTGCACATGTCCAACGGCAATGCACTGTTATCCTCACTCACCTGCTCCTCTGGTTTGCCATACATCTGGCTGTGTAGTGGAAGGAGTGTGTCCAGCATGGTCTGGTTCTCCTCCTCAGTGAAAACTGGGGCCCTGGGCTGTGTCCTTGCCATTGTGGCTACCAGAGGAAGTTGTCACAGCAGCAGAGAGATGGGGAGGTGCAGGAATGAAGCAGGTAGTGCAGGCAAGTGCAGTCTCTAGGGATCAGACAGACTTGTATCTCTGCAGCAGAGGCGGTATCAAATCCCATGCATCAAAAGTGATAGGTTCGCCTCAGTTGCATTGTACGAATTGGTCCAATGCATAACATTGTTTGCAAACGACACGCCTACCGCGACGTTCAAACACTCTTCATCTGACCGCGATTGACTTTGATACATTGGTGATGGGAGGTAACCGAGTCGGTTTCCACGCACTGAAGACATGAGCCCAAACGCGCGTCGCTCACCATAACAACCAACAGCCAATGGCTGTGACCGAATCATTTCGGATGCGGCTACCGCGTCCTTTGAATACTCACCCACGTCTTTCACCATGACAGCCAATGGCTGTGACCGAATCATTTCGGATGCGGCTACCGCGTCCTTTAAATACTCACCCTCGTCTTTCACCATGACAACCAATGGCTGTGACTGAATCGTTTTGGATGCGGCTACAGCGTCCTTTGAATACTCACCCGCGTCTTTCACCATGACAACCAATGACTGTGACCGAATCGTTTCGGATGCGGCTACCGCGTCCTTTGAATAATCAGTCGTCATAGCACACACTGCTGTGATTGATGTATTTTTGTACATTACATGTGTGGATGCACTTTTTAAATGATAAAAGTGACCTTTAAGTGGATAAGACGCACTCCCCTGAGGAGCTAACCTTGAGGGGCACATGACACACTGTTTTATTAGCATATACAAGCATGTCAGGAGAGAACTCCAGTTATCCGCATAGCATTGGTCAAAGTGCCCATTATTTTTGTGTGGATGTACATGTGCATTCTTGCATTGTCACTGCAATTGTGTACTGAATGACCCATTGTACAATTGTTGTCATTTCAGACTGTAGATGTCTGTTGTGTAAATAATGGCTAAAGCTTTTACCATTGAGTTTTACAGTAGACAGTGAAATCATTCTGCATCTTCAGCTTGTTTGTGAAATGTGAATTACTAGTCTATCTGTGTGCCCAAAACTGCAGTGTATGGTGTTATTACATATTTTAGCATCCTCAACATTGAAAATAGTCTATGTATGTGATTGTATGTGTAATGAAGACATAACAACATGACAGTGTCCAACCTGTGACAGTGGTGGGCATGACTGAGTATGTGATATGATGTGTATATCAGGTGTAACACATCTCTTGCATTACATATTCCTATTCTGTCTACCTATTGCACATGTAATTGTTCACAGAAACATTAAAGTACCATATTTTGTCTGTGGAACCTTTGAGTATGTGATGCTTGCTCACAATTATGATGTCCTACACTAGTGATTTGTACACTACACCACTATAATTGCTGTGTCACCATACCTTGGTAACATGTCTGGGTAGGGTACTGATGCTGTGAGATGTATCTAAGGTCATACTTTTAAATTGAAATCTGTATTTGAAATGATCTGTAGATTCCGTTGTGTTTACATTTCATGGTCTGTTTATCTCTAAGCATGTTGCTTTGTACATTGTGACCTGACACCAACTGTGTTTACACTCTACACATAGGTATCGCAGACGACCTGCAGTCCACAGGCCCTTTCCAGACCTGGCAACCATGTAAGAACGTGACACCATCAGGAAGTACCGATTCACAAGGCTAATCATTGAACAGTTGACTGCGCAGTTGTCACCTCATCTGCAGCCTGGTCGGTCATATCCAACTGCACTGACGCCCAAAGTGAAGGTTATAGCAGCTTTACATTTCTTTGCCACCGGTACATTTCAATAGAGAGTGGCAACATCTGGTGGAATGTCGCAAACCATGTTCAGCCGTGTTCTGCGTGATGTTTTGGAGGCATTGCTGTGTTACCTGTGCCAATACATTAAGTTCCCAACACCTTCTTTGCCACCGGTACATTTCAATACACAGTGGCAACATCTGGTGGAATGTCGCAAACCATGTTCACCCGTGTTCTGCGTGATGTTTTGGAGGCATTGCTGTGTTACCTGTGCCAATACATTAAGTTCCCAATACCTGGAGAAGTGGCAGACATCAAAGGGGAATTCTATGCATTGGGACAGATACCCCATATTATTGGCTCTATTGATGGCACCCACGTTGAATTGGTGCCACCACAGGCTAATGAGGTTGTGTATCGCAACCGCAAACATTACCACTCGATTAATGTCCAGGTGGTATGTTTGGCTGACATGTCCATCTCCCACGTCTGTGCACATTTCCCTGGATCTGCACATGACGCGTACATCGGGAACAGTGCCATCCCCCGTTTGATATCCCAGCTAAAACCTGATCATGCCTGGCTTGTTGATAGGTGATGTGGCATGTGTGTGCTGTGTTGTGTGTAGATTGTAATAATAATAATAATACACTTGTAAAGCGCGACAGCTACCTCAAACAGAGGTGTCCCGGCGCTAAAGAGGCCAGTAGTGCAGCAGAAGATGGCCTTAGTCCGCCACAAAGAGCCAGGTTTTAACCATTTTCCTGAAAAGGGTCTCAGTTTCTATGGTGCGGACGTTACTGGGCAGAGAATTCCACAGTTTTGCTGCTCCAAGCGTAAAAGATCTGCCCCCCATGCGCGACTTCTTGAAACGGGGAATACACAGTAAAAATTGTGAATTGGACCTCAAAGATCTGGACTGCTTATATCCACGTAATCTTTGTTTTAGATAGTTAGGGCCTTTTCCATGCATGGCTCTGAAAGCCAATGTCAGGACCTTAAATTCAATTCTCTTGGCTACTGGGAGCCAGTGAAGTGCTTTTAGATGCGGAGAGACATGTTCACGAAAAGGTACTCGCCTAATCAGCCTCGCAGCCGCATTCTGCACCATTTGTAGGCGATTGATCAAATACTTTGGTTGGTCCAGATAGAGGCCATTTGCATAGTCCAGCCTGGATGTCACTAAGGCATGAACTATGCTTTTCCGGCACTCCTCTGGCAGCAAGTGCAGGAATTTCTTCAGATTCCTCAGTTTGCAAAAGCAGGTAGCTGTTACCTGACGTATCTGTGCCGAGAGTGAAAGGTCAGCCTCCCACTTCACTCCTAGATTTTTTATACAATCTGCAGAGGAGGGGGGAGGGCCCATTTCTGTAGGCCACCAGAGGACCGGAGCAGGGGGTGGCTCTTTCCCGGAGAACAGCACCTCTGTCTTTCCCGCATTAAGCTTGAGTTTGTTGCTGTTCATCCACAGCGCAATATCTCTTAAGCATCCCCTAAAACTCTCGAAAGCGGCCTCGGTCTGCTCTTTAAATGTGAAGACCAACTGGGTGTCATCAGCGTAGGAGATTGCTTTGATCCCCCAGTTGGCTATCAGGGAGAACAGCGGGGCCAAGTACAGATTGAAGAGAAGGGGGCTCAAAGCTGACCCCTGGGGGACTACGCACCCAAGTTGTTTTGGTTTGGACAGAAATGGTTGGAGAGCAACCTTCTGTGTGCGATTACCCAAATGGGATTTCAACCAGGCCATAACCGTGCCACCAATGCCCAGTTCCTGCAATCTCCCGGCCAGCAGAGTATGGTCGACAGTGTCAAATGCCGCCGACAGATCCAGGAGCACCAACATCGTGGATGGCCCTGAATCAGCCGCCTGTCTAACCAGCTCAGCCACCTCCAAGAGAGCTGTCTCCGTACTAAAACCTGCCCTAAAACCAGATTGAGTGTCATGTAGGAGGCCCTCCCTTTCAATAAAACTGGTCAGCTGCCGCTGCACCAGTTTTTCCAGCATCTTAGCCGGAGCTGGTAGCAAAGAGATGGGCCTATAATTGGTCAGATCCCCACTAGGTTTTTCCTCAGCGGGAGGAGAGTGGCGTGTTTCCAGATGTCCGGAAAGATGCCAGATGTCAGGGAGGCATTCCAGATGCACATCAAAGTGTGCGACAGGGAATGAGCCATCACCTTCCATAGTTTAGGGGGGCAAGGATCATCAGGTGCCCCTGATTTACATTTCAAAATTTCAGCCAGGGCATCCTGTTGCAAAATAGTAGTAAACTCTGTAAGAGACGGTTCAGTATCTTGTACTTCCCTCTTGTCACATTTCTCTGTCTCCACCGAGACAGAGAATGATTTATATACTTCCCGAATTTTAGTGTCAAAGAAGGCGGAGATATTTTCACACAGAGCAAGAGAAGGCTCCACCGTAGTCTCTATGACTCTGGGTTTCAGGAAGGAGTGGACCACTTTAAACACCTCCTTAGTAGCATTATCTGCCTTATAGATGCAGTCGGTCAGGTACTCCCTCCTAGCTACCCTTATCAGACTGTGAAATTCTTTCAGAGCCGTTCTATAGGTGACCTTGGCCGTCTCGCCATAACCTGCTCTCCACTGTCGTTCCAGTCTTTTGCAATTGCTCTTAGCAGACCTAAGTGCCTCCGTAAACCACGGTGCAGAGGGGGAAGGCCTTGCTGATCTGGCAGACCTGGCTGGGGCCGCAGAATTAACAGCTGTCGAGATCCAGTGATTAAAAGCCAGGGCATCTTTATTAGGGTCAGCTGAAAGTAGGGGTTGGGTGGTCTGTAAGATGGGGTCCAACACCTCCATTGTCAGGTTTTTCCAGCTACGTTTAATATAGGTTTGGTTACCACTTCTCTGACCGAGTCTATCCACCTTAAAACAGAATGGAATCAGCCAGTGGTCTGACCAAATCAGTTTGATCGGGGTTGCTGTACTCAGAGAAGCTATGTTGGAGAATATGAGATCCAGAGTATGGCCAGCTTTATGTGTAGGGGAGTTAACATGTTGTGTGAGGTTAGCCCCCCTAAGGACAGCACAAGCTGAGCTGCTTGGGTGCAGGTAGCATCGTCAATGTGTAGATTAAAATCCCCTAGAGCGGTAAAATTTGCATACATTATTGATTTCTGAGTAATGTAATTGCATAGCTCATGGGTGCTGTTGGGGGCGCAGTCCGGCAGCCTATATATAAGGATGCCAGAGAAGGAGGTGGATGGATCAATTTGCAAGCAGAAGTTCAGACCCTGTCAGGTGATGCTTTCCGCAAAATGCACAGGAGCAGAATGTCGCTAGTTCCCAATGCCTCACCGCGATCTCTCAGCACACACAAAACCATTAGCATGTATGCCGAAGAAACCCCAGGGGGGAAAGGGGATGGGACAGAGAAGAGACAGTCACAATATGTCTGTATTCTTCCTCCTGCTTCAGACGCCTTCTTGCTAGTCTTTTTCTCGCAATTTATTAACTGGATATGTATTTTACTGTAAGGAAAGAACAAGCATTAAGACATTTACAGTAATTCCATTTCCTGTTACTCAATACCTTATATGTACCTACCCAGTCTTGTGTGACCTATGCTTCTCTTCTTTTTGGTGATTAACTTGGGTTCTGCATACTGTAAAACTAATGTTCAAAAGATTATTAGTATCTTTTTATTCTAGTGTTTTATCTCTACTCCTCTTAACTCTTTCACTTTCTTTTTGCAGACTTCTCACCTCAAGTTAATGCTGCTGTTGTGTTATCTGGATTCTTCTTTTGGTAAGTATGAAAATCTTTTTCCTACTCCTCTCTTTTTCGCGCTAATTCTGTACAAGAATGTCAACCTAGGGTACACTTAATCTGAACTCAAAAACTGTGTGGAGTTTTATTCACTCGCCACTAAAAACGAACCAAGGAAATGAGTATTCAACTTGAAATTATCTACAAACTCTCTCCTCAGAATTTCTCTGACTGAGTCGCAGCGGACTAGTGCTGACTCTAAAAGAAACCTCAAGAAATGCTGTCTGACTGTGGGTTTGTGCGCACGCTCCAATTACAAACACTCCCTCTGAAGATACTGCGCATGCCTCACATAACAAAATCTGACAGCCTTACTGTACTCCTTCTCACTCCGACTTCGGAACTCTAAAACCGCCGAAAACACGAAGGTAGGTGCGCGACGAAAGTTTCCCACTCTCTAAACTTTCGCGTCGCGAACCCCAAGGACGACCTGTTTTCCTCCGTCGTCAGGTGAAGTGCGCATTAGAGCGGGCACCGCACCTGGACATTCGAGATTGCTGCCATTTGTTAGAGCGCAAACGTGCTGCTCAGAGTGTCGACAACTGGCGGCCATTTTAGGGGTAGTTCCTGCTCGGGATTTAAACAGAGGTTTGTTTTCTCTTCTGATAACTCTGGCCTTAAGGGAAATTACGCTCACTGAAAGTCTCTTTCTGTTGGGGGGCCTTACGATCCTGACAGTACCCTCCCTCAAAGTAGACCCTCCCGGCTGGGGCTTGTCTGGAAATATTCTGTGAAAATCCCTAATTAATCGAGGAGCATGAACATCAGAGGACAACTCCCATGATCTTTCTTCAGGCCCATAACCCTTCCAATCTAACAAGTAGTAAATTTGCCCCTTCCGAAACTTTGCATCCAAAACTTGTTTCACCTCAAATTCCTCTCCTTTCTCTGTTTGGATTGGTCTTGGAGGTTTGCTTATTCGTACGTCATTTGACACCCTCTTTAATAAGGAGACATGAAATACCGGGTGAACTCGTAACCCCTTGGGTAATTTCAGCTGATAAGTTAAGGTACTTAATTTTTTCTCAATCAAATAGGGGCCTACATATCTTGGTTGTAACTTTCTGTTTCCTTTGAGTTTAAGATTTTTTGTGTTTAACCAAACTTTATCTCCTACTTGTAAATCTGGTTCCTTTCTTCTTTTCTTGTCTGCATAGTGCTTATAATTTTCCTTAGCTTTGGTTAGATTCTCAGTTGCTAAACTATGTACTCTGGTCATGTGTTCAACTAGATCTGTTACAGCTGGAACATCTACCTCTTGAAAGCTTGACACTTGATTGGGATGTCTTCCCGTGTTCAAATAAAAGGGGGAGTATCCAGTGGACACATTTTTTGCATTATTATGCGCAAACTCAGCTGTCCACAGGTAATCTGGCCAATCACCCTCTTGATCTAGTAAACACAATCTAAGGTACTGCTCCAGCTCCTGATTCGTTCGCTCTGTTTGGCCATCTGTCTCTGGGTGATAACTCGTTGTGTACCTAGTTTCAATATTCAACCTCTCAGTGAAAGCCTTCCAAAAATGGGATAAAAATTGGGAGCCCCTGTCAGATACTAGAACCTTAGGTATTCCATGAGCTCGAACTATGGTTTGACTAAAAATGTGTGCTAATGTTCTGGCTGTGGGCACCCCCTTTAAAGGTACAAAATGGGCCATCTTCGTAAAAGCATCAACACAAACGAGTATTGTATCAAACCCTTGGCTAGATGGGAATTCTACTATTAGATCTAAAGTTACGGTATGCCATGGGTAAGGTGGGGTGGGCAAAGGCTGTAATAAACCCTTAGGAGCTTGTCTCTCCGGTTTTCCCCTTGCGCAGACCTCACAAGTGGCCACATATTGACGTATATCCTTGACCATGTTGGGCCACCAAAAACGTCGCTTCACCAAGTCTTCAGTCTTTAAGATACCTTTATGGCCTGCTAATATGTTATCATGACATTCCTTTAAGGCCTTTTGTTGCATTTCTGGTGTGGGTAAATAGAGAGCTCCATCATGATACAGTAAACCTCCTCGGATCTCTCGTCTAGTATCTTCTTCTGCCCAGTCTCTCATTTCTTCCAGTGTCATTGATTTCTGAGCTTCTTCTTCTACTGATTCTTTTAAAACTGCTCCGATTACCTTTCCTTCTGGAATGATCTTCTGATCCTTGACCTCTTCCGACACTCCTTCGGTACCCAATCTGGATAAGGCATCAGCCTTACCATTTTGCGAGCCTGGACGATAAGTAATGATGAAATCATAATCAGCGAAATATAGGGACCAACGTAGTTGTCTTGGTGTTAATGTTCTGGCTGACTTTAAAAATTTCAGATTTCGATGGTCGGTATAGACTGTGACCACATGCCTTGCACCCATCAAGTAGTGTCTCCATTCTTTAAACGCATCCTTGATGGCCAATAACTCCTTCTCAGTTATCGTATAATTGACTTCTGCTGAGGTCAATTTCCTTGAACGGAAGGCCACTGGATGCAATTGCCCTGTAGTTTTATGTCTTTGAGACAATACTCCTCCCAACGCCAGATTGGACGCATCTGTTTCCACAAAGAAGGGCTCAGATGGATCTGGGTGAAGCAAAATTGGTGCCGTGGTGAAATCTTTTTTTAACTGGGTGAAAGCTTCCTCAGCTTCCTTCGACCAATCGAAACTGGCTCCTTTCTTCAGTAATCTGGTCAAAGGAATCAACTTTTTTGAAAAGTCTTGGATAAATCTCCTATAGAAATTTGCAAAACCTATGAAACTTTGAATTTCTTTCACTGACTTAGGAGATTCCCACTCAATCACTGCTTTGATCTTATCTTCATCCATGGTGATACCTCTTGGCGAGAGCACAAACCCTAGGAATTCTACAGTAGAGACATTAAAGGCACATTTCTCTAACTTGACAAACAAACAGTTTTCTCGCAATTTCTGTAGCACCTTTTTAACATGTTCTTCGTGCTCTTCCACAGAATCAGAATAAATTAGAATATCGTCAATATATACAATTGCATTCCGATCAATGAACTCTTTCAATACATCGTTAATGAAATGCTGAAATGCCGCTGGAGCGTTGCATAGGCCATAGGGCATTACTTGGTATTCAAAAAGCCCATGCTTGGTTCTGAAGGCCGTTTTCCATTCATCTCCTTCTCGAATTCTAACAAGATGATATGCCCCTCTCAGATCCAATTTGGTGTAGACTTGTGCTCCTTTTACTTGATCTAATAGGACAGAAATTAAGGGCAAGGGGTATCGATTCTTGACAGTGATTCGATTGATTGCCCTATAATCTATGCAAGTCCTTAATTCTCCATTTTTCTTCGGAATGAAAAAGAGTGGCGACGAGACTGGGGATTGTGATGGTCTAACGAATCCATTTTCAAGGTATTTTTGCAGATAATCTTTTAGATGCTCATCTTCCTTTTCCGTTAAAGCGTAAATCCTACTGCAAGGGAGATTGGAACCTGGTTCCAAATCTATCTTACAATCAAATTCCCTATGCGGTGGAAGTTTTTCAGCTTCTGTCTCGTTAAAAACATCCTGGTATTCTGCGTACTCTGCGGGTAACTCTGTAGTTGTTATTACGCAAATCGTCGCCTCTCTTACACTTAGGTGAAACGCAGGTGTCTTCACATGGTCTCTCTTACATTCCTTATAGCAATTCTCCTTACAGTACTCCGAATCCAATGCTATTGATCGAGCACCCCAATCAATAGTAGGATTATGTTCTGTGAGCCATGGCAGACCTAGGATTAATTGGAACTGTGGAGCATCAATTAAATTGAATTGCAAAGTTTCAAAGTGTCCTTCTTCGGACTCCAATTCTACAGACTCTGTATGGCTCACGATGGGTCCAGATGAAAGATTTGTTCCATCGACAGCACGGACAGCTTCCCTTCTTCTCTTCATTATTGCCCTCAAACCAATCTTGTCTGCGAATTTCAAGTCGCAAAAATTGCCCGTGGCTCCCGAATCCACCATAACCGTCACCTGCTTCAATGTTTGCTCTCTGAATCTTAAGGTCATCATCATTACCAAATGCGGGGATGCAGACTGCAAGGATTTTCGCCAAAGTGTGCGCTTCTGGAGCTGTTTCTGATTTTGCAACCACCAGTCCAACTCCATTTACTGGTGGTGCGAAGCGTTTTCCGACGGTGTTTGCTTGGGCTTCTTTGGGCAATTGCGAACGAAATGTCCACTGCCACCACAATAGAGACATTGCTTATTTACTCTTCGTCTTTCCTTTTCCTCCTTGGACAGGGGACCTCGAATTGTTCCAATTTGCATGGGTTCTCCCCCACGTGCAGTATCATTTTCCTTAATACTTTCGATCCTTGCTCGATCAAACCTTGGAACACTGGAGCGAAAATCTCTCTTTTTCTCACCTCTTCTTTCGCTTTGTCGGAAATCAATTTCAAGAACCAAATCGATTAAAGCTGAAATCTCCGTGGGTCTATTAGGCACTTGTGCCAAAGCGTCCTTTAATTCATCCTTTAGACCTCGATAGAACACCGCTGCTCGTTTATTCTCAGGCCACTCCGTTTCCACCACCAACTTGTTATACTGAGCTAAATAGGAAATCAGATCACGGTTACCCTGTCTGATTTCCAGTAACTCATTATCCGTTGCTTGAGAAGCCTTTCGCCTGTCAAAAATTCTGAGGAATTCTCTTTTGAATTCATCGAGGTCATATAAAATGGGATCATTCCTGGTCACCAAAGGCATAGACCAAGACGCAGCGTCCCCACTCAAATATGATAGGATAAAGGCCACTCGAGACTGCGCATCGGGGAAAACCGCTGGACGACACATAAAATGTAAAGTGCACTGCGTCAGAAACACTTGAGCCTTCTGTGGGTCTCCATTAAAACGCTCAGGTGGGGCTAATGGTATCACAGGGGACAATGAGTGAATAACTTGTGTAGTATTCTTAGTTTGGGGAGCTGATGCATCACTAGAACTTTCATCTTGAGAGGCCGAATATCTCATTGGCCCTGACACTAAGCTACTCATTTTTATGGTTAGATCTGCAGTCTCTTTCCTAAGCTCCCTATTTTCTTCCCTGACTGAGATTAATTCTCTTTGAATTCCTTCCAGGACTTCACCTAGCTTCTTAAAATCTAGACCTTCCGCCATTCTGCTCAGGTGCAAAAAATGTTACGTGGGCACTTCACTCTGTCAGGTGATGCTTTCCGCAAAATGCACAGGAGCAGAATGTCGCTAGTTCCCAATGCCTCACCGCGATCTCTCAGCACACACAAAACCATTAGCATGTATGCCGAAGAAACCCCAGGGGGGAAAGGGGATGGGACAGAGAAGAGACAGTCACAATATGTCTGTATTCTTCCTCCTGCTTCAGACGCCTTCTTGCTAGTCTTTTTCTCGCAATTTATTAACTGGATATGTATTTTACTGTAAGGAAAGAACAAGCATTAAGACATTTACAGTAATTCCATTTCCTGTTACTCAATACCTTATATGTACCTACCCAGTCTTGTGTGACCTATGCTTCTCTTCTTTTTGGTGATTAACTTGGGTTCTGCATACTGTAAAACTAATGTTCAAAAGATTATTAGTATCTTTTTATTCTAGTGTTTTATCTCTACTCCTCTTAACTCTTTCACTTTCTTTTTTGCAGACTTCTCACCTCAAGTTAATGCTGCTGTTGTGTTATCTGGATTCTTCTTTTGGTAAGTATGAAAATCTTTTTCCTACTCCTCTCTTTTTTCGCGCTAATTCTGTACAAGAATGTCAACCTAGGGTACGCTTAATCTGAACTCAAAAACTGTGTGGAGTTTTATTCACTCGCCACTAAAAACGAACCAAGGAAATGAGTATTCAACTTGAAATTATCTACAAACTCTCTCCTCAGAATTTCTCTGACTGAGTCGCAGCGGACTAGTGCTGACTCTAAAAGAAACCTCAAGAAATGCTGTCTGACTGTGGGTTTGTGCGCACGCTCCAATTACAAACACTCCCTCTGAAGATACTGCGCATGCCTCACATAACAAAATCTGACAGCCTTACTGTACTCCTTCTCACTCCGACTTCGGAACTCTAAAACCGCCGAAAACACGAAGGTAGGTGCGCGACGAAGGTTTCCCACTCTCTAAACTTTCGCGTCGCGAACCCCAAGGACGACCTGTTTTCCTCCGTCGTCAGGTGAAGTGCGCATTAGAGCGGGCACCGCACCTGGACATTCGAGATTGCTGCCATTTGTTAGAGCGCAAACGTGCTGCTCAGAGTGTCGACAACTGGCGGCCATTTTAGGGGTAGTTCCTGCTCGGGATTTAAACAGAGGTTTGTTTTCTCTTCTGATAACTCTGGCCTTAAGGGAAATTACGCTCACTGAAAGTCTCTTTCTGTTGGGGGGCCTTACGATCCTGACAGACCCTCTATCCCCTCCAGGTTCAGAGGACCTGAGGCTGCTAAAACCCAGGAGTCTTTGAAAATAATGGCTACTCCCCCCCCTCTTTTTCCACTCTCCCTATTAGCATGGCACAACTTAAAGCCACTGGGGACGGCTAGAGCTATTGTTGCCACTGAATCTGAGTTCAGCCATGTTTCAGTTAGGAAAACAGCGTCCCACTCCTTATTTGCTAGCAGGAGATATATGTCCTCTGCATGCTTCGGCAGAGATCTACAATTTATCAAGCAAGCCTTAATCCTGGCCAATTTATCGCCTTGATCTCGAATATCACCCGCCACTGCATTTGTCCCCACTGACCCCGAGGGAGTCCCAACCACCCATGCACAGGCAGAGCAGGACCCTGGCCTCCTATCGTTGGCTACATTAATGCTGTGCGCCTTTGAGCAAGGACTGCCTCTGAGTGCGAGCAAGGCATCTCTTGACCAGCAGAATCCCTCACCACCTGACACTCGAGCATAGTGGCTTGCGCTGGCAGCGGTCTGGTCGCAGACGAGCTTGCCTTTGGCGCGCCTGTTGGCGCGCCCGCTGCGCGCGTCCGGGTCCCCATACGGTTTAAATAATGTTGCCGGGCACGGAAGTGACGAGGTTCTAGGGGCGGAGTCACGACCCTCCGTACAATTGTATGTCAGATAATGCTCTGTCAGCCAACAACTGAATCTATTTTCTGTTTTCAATGTAGGAGACTCTGAGTACCTCAACCAACCTTGGTTACTGACCACTCTGTAGCCTAGTCACCCCTGCCGAAATGCGGTATAATGAGGCACATGGTAGGAGCCGGCGAGTCATTGAGCGGACTTTTGACCTCCTGAGGAACAAGATTCCACTTTCTTGATCGGACGGGAGGAGCCCTACAATATGCACCATTGAAGGTGTGCAACATTATCACCGCTTGCTGCATGCACCACAACCTGGCTATACGGAGAAAAATACCACTTATACAGGATGATGGAGACCAGCAGCCGCCAGCGAGGGAGGATCCTGGGCTGGGACATGACGACAGTGGGGATGATGATGATGATGGCTTGGATTTGAGACAACAGCTCATTCTGAACTTTTTCACGAGTGCAGGTATGCAATGAAAGTAGGGGACAATCCCCAAGTGTTTGTTGTTGTGTTGCTGGTGCACAATGTGATGTATGCTTGTGAGTGTATGAAAATTGCCATGATGTTAGTTGTATGATAACTTTTTGTGAGATGGAAAAGTGGAGATGTACAATTTTACCGTGAATCATAGGTAGTGTCCACACTGAAAATCTTGTGCTTCAGATGACATTGTTTGCTAAATTGAAGAGGCTTAGTCCTGTGTGCCTAACTAAGTTCTATGGTACAAAAGAGTAATGTCACAGTGGACTACAATTACATGTTATGCCAAACAAAGGAAAACATTATTACTTTAAATTAAATAAACGCCACCATTTGAATCATTCACCAAAAATGGTTATGATTTAATTTCATCACAGAGTTGCATAATAGCCCGATTGTAAATGACATGTATCAATGTGAAACATTTTATTCAAGTCTGGTGACAAGAGGGAAAGTGCAAGGAAAAAGGGGTGTTTGTGAAAGTGAAGTGCAAAGGGAAGGTAGTGTGCATATGTGACATCAATAATCAATATATACAACCTAACCAACCAGATGTCTGGCAATTATAAATTTGAAAAACATAACACAAGGTATCCGATGCAGATAATGAATCTCTGTCATCAGTGTCTGAACACAAGAAAGAAACAACGTCAACGTTTCGACCCCTAAAATAAACAGCTGGTTTGATGCCTTGTGAGTGGGGTCTTCCTCAGTACGGGGTGAGAGTTAAAAATGAGCACCTAAAGGAAAGGGATAATATTATAGCGGTGGCATTCAACAATGAAGACAATAAAGTCTGACATTAAATTTATGTGGATTAATTTATCAGAAAAAATCAGCCAAAGTGTTTCAGGCTGAGAGTACAAACAGCTGGGCCTTGTGAGCTCCTGAGGAGAAGGACATCAGATTCAAAAGAGGAGGGGAGTAAAATAAATTACAAAACAGAGCACAAAAGCTCTGAAAACTTACTCAGATTGGTCCACAATTCTTCAACAATTCAAGTGAAACGTCGAGGTTGTTCAGTAACCTCTGACTGAAAAGAAGGAAAAAACCATCTGAATGATGGACTAAAGTATGAACCGGCTAGTATCATATGTTGCATCTCACAAAAATGCAATTGCTCTAAGAGAGCGTGCCTCGGCGGTGTAGTAATGATAAACCACTGGAATTTTATTTAAATAATCCTGGTGAAAATCATGGCAAAAGCACGAAAGGTATTGTAACATAAGCACAAGTCAAAAGTGAGAACCTGGCACAATGACGTTCGAGTTCACTGCCCGGAAAGAACAAGAAAGAGAGGCCACTGTTGTCGGCTGGAATCATATGTTAAATCTCACAACAATACACTTTGCTCTGAAAGAGCGTGCCTCAGTGGTGTGATCATGCAAAACCCCTCAAGACTTTAAAAATTACGTGGCAAAGGCGCGAATGGTATTGCTAAATTACAACATGAGCACGAAGCAAAAGGAGTCTAGTAAATTGTGGCTCAAATTTATGGAAAACCACAATGAAAAAACCACAATGAAAAAAGCCACTGTGAATAATCTTCCCTGTCCTGCTGCCCGAATTACCAGACTTACAGACAGCATGTGTCAGTTTAAAATGTCAGAAATCAACATTTGCTAACTCTAACAAAGCCTGCATGGGGGGCAAGGGTAATTTTACATCTTCTGCCACCAGATGCCAATGTTTATTGACAATTTGTTTAATACTGTTAGCTGTTTTTCAGTCGATGATGCAGCAGCCTACAGGTATGTCGACACACGCCAGTGCTCCGATTTTCTCCCTATAATAGGATCCGGGCTTTGTTAGAGTTAGCAAATGTTGATTTCTGACATTTTAAACTGACACATGCTGTCTGTAAGTCTGGTAATTCGGGCAGCAGGACAGGGAAGATTATTCACAGTGGCTTTTTTCATTGTGGTTTTTTCATTGTGGTTTTCCATAAATTTGAGCCACAATTTACTAGACTCCCTTTTGCTTCGTGCTCATGTTGTAATTTAGCAATACCATTCGCGCCTTTGCCACGTAATTTTTAAAGTCTTGAGGGTTTTGCATGATCACACCACTGAGGCACGCTCTTTCAGAGCAAAGTGTATTGTTGTGAGATTTAACATATGATTCCAGCCGACAACAGTGGCCTCTCTTTCTTGTTCTTTCCGGGCAGTGAACTCGAACGTCATTGTGCCAGGTTCTCACTTTTGACTTGTGCTTATGTTACAATACCTTTCGTGCTTTTGCCATGATTTTCACCAGGATTATTTAAATAAAATTCCAGTGGTTTATCATTACTACACCGCCGAGGCACGCTCTCTTAGAGCAATTGCATTTTTGTGAGATGCAACATATGATACTAGCCGGTTCATTCTTTAGTCCATCATTCAGATGGTTTTTCCTTCTTTTCAGTCAGAGGTTACTGAACAACCTCGACGTTTCACTTGAATTGTTGAAGAATTGTGGACCAATCTGAGTAAGTTTTCAGAGCTTTTGTGCTCTGTTTTGTAATTTATTTTACTCCCCCTCCTCTTTGAATCTGATGTCTCTGTCCATACCCTTTCTCCTCAGGAGCTCACAAGGCCCAGCTGTTTGTACTCTCAGCCTGAAACACTTTGGCTGATTTTTTCTGATAAATTAATCCACATAAATTTAATGTCAGACTTTATTGTCTTCATTGTTGAATGCCACCGCTATAATATTATCCCTTTCCTTTAGGTGCTCATTTTTAACTCTCACCCCCGTACTGAGGAAGACCCCACTCACAAGGCATCAAACCAGCTGTTTATTTTAGGGGTCGAAACGTTGACGTTGTTTCTTTCTTGTGTTCAGACACTGATGACAGAGATTCATTATCTGCATCGGATACCTTGTGTTATGTTTTTCAAATTTATAATTGCCAGACATCTGGTTGGTTAGGTTGTATATATTGATTATTGATGTCACATATGCACACTACCTTCCCTTTGCACTTCACTTTCACAAACACCCCTTTTTCCTTGCACTTTTCCCTCTTGTCACCAGACTTGAATAAAATGTTTCACATTGATACATGTCATTTACAATCGGGCTATTATGCAACTCTGTGATGAAATTAAATCATAACCATTTTTGGTGAATGATTCAAATGGTGGCGTTTATTTAATTTAAAGTAATAATGTTTTCCTTTGTTTGGCATAACATGTAATTGTAGTCCACTGTGACATTACTCTTTTGTACCATAAGCTACCCGGGTCCAGTGGCCTTTCGGGTCTACCCCATTATTGTATTACTCTAACTAAGTTCTATGTTTCTCCTTACCAGGGTACTTTGCCGTGTCAACCATGCAAGTTGTGACCTCACCAGGACCTGATTCTGTGGACTTGTTTGTAAATCCATGGTACACACTTCCTTTTGGACTGATGAAAATTTGTCTTCACTTTTGAGCATTTTCTTACTGTGTGATGTCCTTTGAAATTGGGTTAAGGTGGCAGGTTGTATCAGGAAAATAAACATAGGCTACACAATAACTTGTGCCTTGTCTGTTTTCACGCATCCAAAGGTTATTTTAAAACTAAACATGATCCATGATGCACTGGTTTGCTAAAAATGTTTTTTTATTGTGCTTGAAAATGGTGCTAGTATTTTAAGCAATAGACTTGCATTGCATCTGTAACATGTCCTATGGGTTTTGCCATGACGTGGTGGTGTCGATCTATCATGCTGTGACAATGTTCATATACTCACAAGTCAGTAATGTACTTTTTCAAAGTGATGTGTTACCAATGTTGTTGACACTTTCTTCTTTGACTTTTTCAACATCATTACAGTTATTACATTTGTTATTCAAAGTAACGGCATGACCACATTTTTGGTTCAGAGTGTTTTATTTTGGTGCATAATGTGATGATATCAGTCCACGTCATGGTGGTGTACTTACAAAAACATTTAGGTAAGTGCAGATAGGAGTTGGTAGTGTTTGTGGATGAGGTATTACAAAGTAGATCCACAGTTATTTGACTCCATAGTCCAACTTACACCCTCCAGCCAATGTGGCAGAGTTCAGTGACAGTCAACAAAGTGAATGCTTGGCACACAATGGAGGATATCAGGAGCAGGTAGTCACTTCCTGGGGATGATGCGTAGCCATCTTTCTCTCACCGTTTCTTCTTTGGACGACCGACTCCACGTTTTTCCAGGGGACCCTCGGGTGCAGGAAGCGACGGTGCAGGGTGCTCTCCACCAGAGTCCACATCCCTCCCTGTGGCTGGTGCAGATGTTGTTGCACTGGATGTGGTAAGCACACAGGGAGGTGTGAAGATGTTGGTGGCAATCTGGCGGAGGCGGGTGACAGTGTCCCTGTACACCACAGTCTGTTCATCCATTTTGTCCATAAACCTGTTCATTTTTACGTTTTGCTCTGCCTGCTGCTGTTGCATGGTCCTGAAGATCCCTATGACTTGGCCCATCTCTCCTTGTGAATCCTCATATGCATGGAGGATTCTGGAGAGGTGTTGGGTCTCCACATCAGCAGCACCAGCTGCATGATGGTGCCGGTCCCCACGACCCCTCCCATCACCCTTACCCACCGAGCAGTTGGTGCTGCCACAGTCGACACTGAGCCTCCTTCATTGTTGGAATTGGTGGTGTTGTTGGGCAACTCAAGAGTGCCCCATGTTGCTGTGCTGTTGATGTTGTCCTGGGTTGCTGTGTCCGTGCGGGTAGGGGTCAGCTGGGTGGGTGTTAGCAGCTGAGGCGGGAGTGATCACAGAGGATCCGGATGTTGCCGCCACTGGTGCTGTGGGGTGACCCATACCTGAAGGGCCAGGTCTGTTGTCGTCATCCGAAGAATGATGAGAGTCATCAACGCCGGAGGGCTCCTGTCCGGAGTCTGGGCCTGGCTGTCCTGGATGGTTCCAGTGGTGTCCTCAGCTGGCCCTGTAGGTACAAACATAACACAATGACTGCTATGAATGTCCACTACCCCTCAAATCATATACATTACATAGGCTACAGAAGTTCATGATGAGTTACTGTAGATAGATTGGACTCATTCATCCATGATGCAGGCCTATTTTTTGGAATGACTATGTTTTTGGGACAAGAGGGGGATTGATGGATATGTGCAGGTATGTGCATTAATGGGCCTGTTGTGTTTAGTTCACATTACATGTCAGAAGACATTGACTGGTTCCTGACACCCTGTGAATGACACAGGTGTGTTTAGGTTGTCCACATCTTTACTTTCACAGTGAGATACATATATTTTCTCTCCCTATCTGGGTACTTTTTTGTGCCTGTCTACTGGTCTCAGTGCATGTCTTTACCAGTCATATTGGTGTGGCTGCCTACACACTCACATTCTGTTAACTTAGCCAGGAAGTTGTGGGAATTGAGTGAGGGAGGTGCTTCTTGTTATCATCTCATTCTACACATGGGAATGGCTGTGAGTAGCAAAATTGTGTGACTGTTTAACTTTGTGGCTACACAGATCCATGTACTTTGTACATTGACTCCATGGTCAAATGATTTCACAAACTCCGCTTTGTGCCATTTTGTGGCAAAGAACTATGATAAACTGTTGTTTGAGTGCTTGTTCTCTATTTGTGAAACACCCCTCTTCCCACCCAGCCCCACCAGGCCACCAGGAAGAGTGTTGTCCAGACAATGTTTGTAAGTGTATTTGAAAGATATTTGTCTATGTTGGCTGGTCTTTGTAGCACATAGGCAAATGTGGCAGTTGTGATAGGTTCGGACAGCGTTCCCCAGTGTCTGCCATCTTGCTAGTACACATAAACTCACTGTGAGATAGACATAGCCCACGATGAAGTGGTTGTGCTGTGTGTGTAGGAGTGTTTGCTGTTCTTCCAACTCCCATCAGGGCCAGTCCTACATACACCTTCCTGCTCAGCACAAACAGGCCAACAGGGCATAAGCTTACCTCACAGTGTGTCAGAATGTCCCTGACGGCTGACTGGCACTGGGAACTGGTGTCTGACTTGAAACAACTCCCCTCATGGCCTTCTGCTCCATACACCAGGCCCCAGTCTCTGCCATTTTATAGTTGGATGTCCACTCACTGTCAGGTAATCATGGTTCTTAGTGGTCTTGTATGGCTGTGTGTGAGAAGGAGTGTTTGCAATGGCCAGACATCCCATCAGGCCCTGTACTACCCACACTCTTTGTTTCGTGCAAAAACAGCATCCCTGGAACTATGCTTTCCTGCGAGTGAGTGGATATGTACTGACAAAGATGGCTGACACTGGTGCCTGGTGTTAAACTTGAATCCAAATCACAGCAAGGCCTTGTGGCCAAAACACCATGCACCAGTGTCAGGCTTCTTGCTGTTGCACGTCTATTCACTATCAGGTAGGCATAGGCCCAGATGAAGTGATTGTTCATGGTGGGTGTAGTAGTGTTTACCACTACTCCAGCTCACACCAGGCTCTGTCCTTCACACATTCTTCCCACCCAGAGACAAATCACAACATGTCAGAATGGTTTTGTGAGAGTGATTGGTAATGCATTATCAAGATGTGTGACACTTGTGCCTGTTGTCTGATTTGGCCAAACATCACACCAGTGGCTTGTGGTCCACACAGCAGTCCCCAGTGTCATCTGTCTTACCAGTACATATCCACTCACTGTCAGGTAAGCTTAGTTACAGGGGGGCTGTTTGTGCTGGGTGGGTAGAGTGTGTGTAGAACAGGGCCTGCTGGGAGATGTAGTCAGTGCTCACACTCCGCCTCCCACCCATTCTAAACAGCCCACAAGGAACCATGATTACCTGACAGTGAGTGTAAATGTACTTCCAGACTGACTGACACTGGTGCCTGTTTGACTTTGGCTGTAACACTCAACAAGGCCTTGTGCTCCAGACACCACACAGCAGTGTCAGCCACCTTGCTAGTCCACTTCCTCTCACTGTGAAGTAATCATGGGCCCAGAGTAGTTAGCATGGCTGGGTGTGAGGATGAGGATTATGCAATGTCTACAAGTCACATCAGGCCTTGTCCCACACACACCTTCCCTCCCAGCAGCAAAAGCCTACCTGTAACTCAGCTTCCCTGAGAGTGAGTGTGAATGTACTTGCAAGTTGTCTGACACTGATGACTGGTGCCTATTTGTCCACGACTCCTAGCAGGGCATAGTTGTCCAGACAGAAGTCCCCAGTGTCAGCCATTTCTTCGGTAGATTTCCACTCAGTATCAGGTAAGCATGGTTCTTGATGGCCTGTTTGTGCTGGTTGGGAGGAGGAGTGTTTGCCCTGACTCCATTTCCCATCAGGCTCTGTCCTCCACACACCTTCCTAACCATCCTAAATATCTTACCTGTGAGTCTACTTTCCTGACAGTGAGTGGCAATGTGCTTCAGAGATGTCTGGCACTGGTGACTGGTGTCTGCTTTGTCCACAACTCACCAACAGTGTCATCTTGCCAGTACATTCTCATTGACTGTCATGGAAGCTCAATTGTATGTGGTCTTGTTGGGCTGTGTGTGAGGATGAGTGTTTGCACTGACTTCAACTCCCATCATGCCCTGTCCTACAGACACATTCCCAGCCAGCAGACCTGTGACTATGCTATCCCTGATGGTGAATGGAAATGTACTATCAAGATGGCTGAAACTGGGGACTGGTGTGAGGAGCACAATGCCATGATGGGAGTTGTGGTCAACTCTGACACCATGCACAAGTGTCAGACATCTTGCAAGTACACTTCCTATCATTGTCAGGACACCACTCTTCCTGGCGCCCTCGTTGGGCTATGTGGGAAGTGTGTGTAGGATAGAGCCTGATAGGAGATGTTGTCAGTGCAAACAATCCTCCTCCCACAGTACCCAACCAGGGCATCTGGGACTATGGCTACCTGACAGTGAATGGAAGTCTACTATCAAGATGCCTGCCACTGGTGCATGCTGTTTGACTTGACAATAACTCCCCTCAGGCCTTGTGCTCCTGACACCATGCAGCAGTGTCAGCCATCTTGCTAGTACATTTCCACTGACTTGTGAGGCTTGCATAGTCCCAGTGTGTCTGTGTGGGCTGTGTGTGAGGAAGAGTGTTTGCAGTGATTACAAGTCCCATGGGGCCTGTGCCCACACCCACCATCCCAGCCATCCCAAACAGCCTACCTGTGTCTGAGCTTTCCTGTGAGTGAGTGGACAAGTACAGGGCCAAGATGTCTGCCACTGGTGCATGTTGTTTGACTTGACTACAACTCCCCTCAGGTCTTGTACTCCTGACACCATGCAGCAGTGTCAGCCATCTTGCTAGTACATTTCCACTGACTGTGAGGCTTGCATAGTCCCAGTGTATGTGTGTGGGCTGTGTGGCCTGTGCGTGAGGAGGAGTATTTGCAGTGACTACAAGTCCCATGGGGCCTGTGCCCACACCCACCTTCCCAGCCATCCCAAACAGCCTACCTGTGACTGAGCTTTCCTGTGAGTGAGTGGAAAAGTACGGGCCAAGATGATTGACACTAGTGCATGTTGTTTGGAGCACAAGGCCTTGGTGTGAGTTTGTGAGAAGTATGTACATGGTTATATTTTAGTGCATTTTCAATTTAATTTGAGGTATTTTTGTTAACAATCTGGCATACACATCACATGCTCTTAGAATCTAGTTAATTTTATAGATTTGTACTGTCCTTTGTTTAACTGTATTTTTTTCAGTGATGTCTCTAGGGGTGTAATTTATAACTTTATTTGAATGTGTATTGTGTACTCACCAGACTCTGTTGCTCCTGGTATTCCATAGACGCCCTCTGGCAGAAAGATGTCACGCACCTTCTCCTCCCAGGAGGTAAAGTGGACAGGTTGTGCAGGAGGGCCACCGCCAGTCTGCTGGCTTTGGAAGTTGCACATTATAGTACCTGGTCCTGATATCATCCATTGTGCGCAGGCAAGGTGCTTGAGCATTCACCTTGTTAACTATCCTCTCCCACATCTTATTTGTCTGGGACAGGGGGGTCTGTTGGACTAGGTTCCCAAATAACTGTGGCTCTACTCTAACAATCTCCTCTATGAGCACTTCCAACTCCTTATCTGTAAAACGTGGCTGTTTCCTTTTGGCCATGGTGAGAGTGAATGTGAAGGTGAGTGTGAGTGTGGATGTGAGTGTGAATATGAAAAAAGGTGTGTGTTTGTGTGGTTTTGTATGAAATTAAATCTGTGCAAGGTGTGTGGTGTGTGAATGGGTGAGGCAGAGAGCAGGGAATGTGTGGTGGTAGCTCATTGGACCTATTAGCAGTTGTGGCAAAGGATCATGGTCATGGTGTTGGCCCTTTATATAGGTGGATTTCCGGGCGTGGTTTAATGTTTCTTTTTTTTTTTTTGCAGTTGCCAATGTTTTTTTTGACTGTTTTTGACTCTGCCACCCTTGACATTTAATACACAGACCAACACGGTTCCGTAACCGAGTCTCATGCAACATCATCTGCTCGCGTGTTGATACGAGTTGGATTCGTGACCGGCATGCTATTCTTGAGCGTTTACAAACGAGTCGGTCGCATCGGTGCGGTTTACGGAGGCTTCGTTCGGAATTATAGCGTTCCATAAGACTTGGTTGTGTTTAACATGGGATGCATCGTACTCCGTCGCTCGGAGGGCTCGCTGTCGAGTCGTACGGAAAGCATTCCCAATCCGATTCGGTCGGGATACTTTCCAGCCGAGATCGGAATCGGGCCCATAGTCAACAGCTATCAGCCACTCTTTTACTGACGAAGGCTCCGCTTGTATCCATCTTTTGCAGATTTCCTTTCTGGCCAAGAGGACCAAGTAGAATAATAGCGCTCTTCGCTGCTTGCTGAGACCCTCCCCCCCAAACCACCTTCTATCTATTCTGACTAATATCAAAATGGAGCTTACCTGCAGGCCACTATTAATTATGGAATTTAACACCTTGCACTCCTCTTGCTAAAAAGTGACAAAATCTGGACATTCCACGAACATGTGCACATCGTTGGCCCCTTTCAGCCCACATCTTGCACGTCAAGTTTTTCCAGCTTTGCGGGAGACCAGTAACACCTATAAAGAGTGAATAGATGTTTTTTTCTTAATGGAGCAGATTTCACCATAGCATACAACAATCTCAAAGATACTTGCCATATCTCCTACATCTCCACGATAGGCAAGTTGTGTTCACATATTCCATATAGCGGTTTCATCCTTCTTCCTGCTGCCTTCACCATATTCCAATACCACAAGGATATTTCCTTCTTTTTGGGTCGGGTGTCCTGCAGACCCTCTTCCGTCTGAGAAATCTCAGCACGAACCTCCACGTTTTGCTTAACCCACTGAGTTATCTGAATGTACTTGAACCTTGAGAAATGGGCAGATGTTCTTTGCCCCATTGTTCCCCCAACAGCTGTTTCCCTTCTCATAGCAAGTCTCCCAGGTTTTGATCACCCCTCTTGTGATAGGGCTGCACAGCTTATCAATAAAACACTCCGGACTCCCTGGTGAGTACCTTATTAACACTGACAGGCTACAATATGAAATACCCAAGAATGCTCTTATGTCATACCACAACATGGCAGCTGCTTGGGGGAGCTTAAAGAATTTTGATGTACCGCACTTATACATGAACCCTGTTTCTGTTACGCCTGCCAAAAGGTTCTTTCACATTCTCACTATCGGACTTAAATCTGGTGTACTGATCAGTCCTCTACAGTTCCTTAATTGAAAAGCCCAGCAGTATAACTGTAAGAAAGGTGCAGCCAATCCCACTTTAAGCCATTTTCTTCTGAGTTTTTTTCCAGGCATTCCTGACCCCTCTGGAACTCCAAATGAAGATACTAATCACCCCCTGAATCTTCTGCAACATCTTCTTGTCAAAGGCTAGGGGAGTAGTGTCGAACAGGAAGGTGAATTTAGGTAGGACTATCATCTTATCCATGTTAACGAAGCCATAAATTGTCTGGGGTCAGTTTTTCCATCTGAAGAGCAAGCTTCTACACTCTTTAATAGCCCTGTTTAGGTTGATCTCTGGTAAGGCCTCTAGCTCTTTCACCAATTTAATAATCAAGTATCTAATAGCTCCATCCTCTTACATCCTTCCCAGTTAAGACTCCATGCCATTACCTCCATTTTACCTTTGTTCACTTGATACCCTGAAAATCGACCAAAACCTGCAACCTCCTTTTGCATTTCAGGGTATGATTTGTTGAGTCTTACATAAATAAGATCAGGTCATCTGCGTATAGGGCTATCTTTTTGTGAGCCCCCCCAGAGCTACTAAAGGAGACAGTGCTACTATTTAACCTGAGTTAGAAAGGTAAAGATGGCTACGAACGACATATATATATATATATATATATGTCGTTATATATATATATATATATATATATATCCAAGAAAGAAGTGACTCAAACAGATAGATTCACCAAAGAACAAAAATATATTTCCACTACAACGTTTCAGCTTCCGCCTTCCTCAGGTAGTACAAGATGGTTTGCTCAGTGGCTGCACAGATGACACAGCTGAATTTTCAAAAAGCATCATGAGTGAAGATTCCATTTGGAATGTAGAATCAATGCAGTCCTGAGAGCTCTTGAGATATGCAGTAATCAGGTTGTATTATCAGTAATGTTCAGTCCATCTGGATGCAGTGATTTTAAACAGTACATCCAGAAGTTTTCTCTGGAGTCCAGTAGTTCTTCCTTTGAGACATGTTCCACGGGGAAAATCTTCAAATCTGATAGTAAATGATCCACATGGTTAAAATGATTGGCTACAGGCTGGTCAATTTTCTTATTAATTATTGCTGATTTGTGGTTCCTGAATCGTGTACGGAGGTCATTCACTGTTTGGCCTACATATTGTTTTTACAGCTTTGCCGTTGGCACTGAATCACATAAATAATGCATGTTGAGCGACATGTAAGATGCTGTCTTATTCCATGGGTCCTTCTTGTAACAGAACTAGTTACTGATGATGTTTGTAAAAGGTATTCACACGTGATGCACCTTTTAGAGTCACAGCAATGAACCCCTGCATTTGTTGCAACTTGCTTGAGTTCAGCTCTCACAATAAGAGATCGTAAATTTGGAGCTCTGCGGTAAGCAATGGCTGGCGGTTTTGGAAAAACCTTTTGCAATTTTTCACAAGTAGGCAGTAAGGGAAATGTTTTTTGCATTATATTTCTGTAGTTGGGAGCTGATGGATGATAGTCAACCACAAATGGAGTTCTGTCACTTTTGTTTCTGCCGTTGGTATTCCAAATAAGTGCTTCTGTGGGTAACTGCAAAGACTTGTCAATTTGTTGCTGTATGATATGCAGAGGATAGCCTCGTCTTTTAAATAATGTAGCAAGCTCCTGTAGATGGTCTTTACAGGTTTCCTCATTGCTGCAGATGCGTCTTATTCTGAGTGCTTGGCTGTAGATGATGCTCAGTTTAGTGTGGTGTGGGTGACATGAAGTCCAGTTTAGATACAAATGAGCATCTGTAGGCTTGTGGTACAGATCAGTTGACTTAACATCTATCCTATGGGGTTGGAGGTTAAGTCTAAGCCACCTTTTAAACTAACTAGTTGTGAATGGTCCGCTACATGGAATATTTTACTGCATAACTCATCAATGGCCCTACTATTGGCATCTATTAAAGTAACCATTCAAAAAATGCAAATGCTTAAAGCCAAGCTACAAAAAGAACTGGAACTTTTAAAGAACACAAAAGTGACTCTGAAGTGGCACACATACTACAGAGGGTTGCAGTAGTAAAAAGATGACTGCCAGGAATGCTATTGAAATTAAATCTGCAAAACTAAAAAGAGATATGTTAAGATTTCATATACCTCCTCTTCCAACTCACCACTTTCTAAATCATTCTGTTTTGGAGATTTTCTTGTCAGTGTAAGCCCTGTGAGTAAACAGCATTAAAAAAACAGAAGATTTATAAGACAAAAAAGCTGCATAGCATCAGCCAGCTACAACCCTTCCAGACATCCGACCCAGTTATTGACTTGACTGGAGGGCTCCTATCACCAGGTGAATTGAACCTCTTGAGCAAAGGCCTCTATTTCTGTCCTGTACCGAAGGACCATAATATGGCCAACATGATGAGAGACCTAAAAACCTTCGAGAGAAGATGCAGACTTGCAGAATACTTTTACAATAATTCTAATGTTGGTCTGCCAAGCTACCTTCCAGATCCATTTAAGAAGTTCCGCCATCCCAAATCATGAACTCCTCAATGTGGTAGAAATCCTGTTCTTGATACATACATTTTATCCATCAACAAACTCATCAAGGAATCAACACCTAAGAGGATTTTTGATAACATTACCCGAGAAGAGAGAAAAGCTCTCCACCTCCTTCAACAGAGAATGGATGTCATTATAAAACCGGCAGACAAAGGTGGTGCAGTGGTTGCCTTGAAAGTAAGTGATTATATTGAGGAAGGAATGAGACAACTAATGGATACCAACACTTACAAACCTTTAGAAACTGATCCCACAGAAGACTTAAACAAAGAAATTAAGAACATGGTTGTAAGGTACAGGAGCTTAAACCTCATTGATGAAACAACAGCAGATATACTTGTTCATCCCAAACCAAGACCTGGGAGATATTATATGCTTCCCAAAATTCACAAAATGAACAATCCTGGCTGTCCCATCATCTCTGGCAATGACACAGCCACTGAGAGACTATCTTTATTTGTCGACCTGCACCTCCAGCCCATTGTACAGGAACTTCCATCATTTGTTAAAGATACCAGTCACTTCCTTCAGATTATTGAAAAATTAAACCAAACCTACACATTTGATGATGATACTCTTCTGGCTACATTTGATGTTACATCATTATACACCAATATACCACATGAGGATGGGCTTATGGCATTATCTGAAGCTCTTAATAAAAGAACTGTGAAAAAGCCATCAACAAATGTGCTTACCAACTTTGCAAGAGTTATCCTTAAATCCAACAATTTTACATTCAATGGTAAACACTATCTGCAGATACAAGGGACTTCCATGGGCACTCGGATGGCTCCATCCTATGCAAATATCTTCATGGGCAAACTAGAGAACTGTATACTTGCTACTTATAGCATCAAACCACTGGTATGGCTAAGATACATTGATGACATATTTATAATATGGAATGCAGGAAGTAGAGCATTGGAACAATTTACAGCTTATATCAACAATATCCATCCTACCATCAAATTTACCAGCAGCAATACTAAACAGAAGCATCATCTCCCTTTTCTGGATGTGCTACTCACCATTCATGAACAAGAAAAATTACAACTGATCTGTACCACAAGCCTACAGATGCTCATTTGTATCTAAACTGGACTTCATGTCACCCACACCACACTAAACTGAGCATCATCTACAGCCAAGCACTCAGAATAAGACGCATCTGCAGCAATGAGGAAACCTGTAAAGACCATCTACAGGAGCTTGCTACATTATTTAAAAGACGAGGCTATCCTCTGCATATCATACAGCAACAAATTGACAAGTCTTTGCAGTTACCCAGAGAAGCACTTATTTGGAATACCAACGGCAGAAACAAAAGTGACAGAACTCCATTTGTGGTTGACTATCATCCATCAGCTCCCAACTACAGAAATATAATGCAAAAAACATTTCCCTTACTGTCTACTTGTGAAAAATTGCAAAAGGTTTTTCCAAAACCTCCAGTCATTGCTTACCGCAGAGCTCCAAATTTACGATCTCTTATTGTGAGAGCTGAACTCAAGCAAGTTGTAACAAATGCAGGGGTTCATTGCTGTGACTCTAAAAGGTGCATCACGTGTGAATACCTTTTACAAACATCATCAGTAACTAGTTCTGTTACAAGAAGGACCTATGGAATAAGACAGCATCTTACATGTTGCTCAACATGCATTATTTATGTGATTCAGTGCCAACGGCAAAGCTGTAAAAAACAATATGTAGGCTAAACAGTGAATGACCTCCGTACACGATTCAGGAACCACAAATCGGCAATAATTAATAAGAAAATTGACCAGCCTGTAGCCAATCATTTTAACCATGTGGATCATTTACTATCAGATTTGAAGATTTTCCCCGTGGAACATGTCTCAAAGGAAGAACTACTGGACTCCAGAGAAAACTTCTGGATGTACCGTTTAAAATCACTGCATCCAGATGGACTGAACATTACTGATAATACAACCTGATTACTGCATATCTCAAGAGCTCTCAGGACTGCATTGATTCCACATTCCAAATGGAATCTTCACTCATGATGCTTTTTGAAAATTCAGCTGTGTCATCTGTGCAGCCACTGAGCAAACCATCTTGTACTACCTGAGGAAGGCGGAAGCTGAAACGTTGTAGTGGAAATATATTTTTGTTCTTTGGTGAATCTATCTGTTTGAGTCACTTCTTTCTTGGATATTTTATTTCTTTGTGACTCATTGTATCCTTTGGGATCCAGATTTTTGCCCTGGCTGGCTGTTGTTTTCTTGTGATCCTCCATCTTCAAATATATATATATATATATATATATATAATACAAAAAGAGTTGCCACTAGGTGGGATGCACTCCCAGGTGGAAATTACGCCAAAGCAAGGGCACACGCCATGAACAAAGTCCTTCTCTGGTTTACCTGCCAGACGCGTTTCGGGCCAATGTCCTCTTCAGTGGCAGACCATGTGATGTGCCGGCATGCGACAACCACCAGTAATCCCCATAATAATAACGCTCAGGTGAATCACCTGAAGCAATGCTTCCTGGGACTGGTGGTTCAGTAAAACCCAAGTGGGTCACCGCCGGCACTCACAAAAAATGTCTTAAAAAGGATTGCCGATGTTCGCGCCGGCACCCCCGCATATAACAGGCACCTCCTGTTCCACATTCAGCTGCCCCAATAAAGCAGCCGCGGACCCGCAAGTGTTTCGCGGTGGTGCAATCCCGCGACCAGGCAGGCCGCTGTACAAAATACAAAAAGAGTTGCCACTAGGTGGGATGCACTCCCAGGTGGAAATTACGCCAAAGCAAGGGCACACACCATGAACAAAGTCCTTCTCTGGTTTACCTGCCAGACGCGTTTCGGGCCAATGCCCTCTTCAGTGGCAGACCATGTGACGTGCCGGCATGCGAAAATTCAGCTGTGTCATCTGTGCAGTCACTGAGCAAACCATCTTGTACTACCTGAGGAAGGCGGAAGCTGAAACGTTGTAGTGGAAATATATTTTTGTTCTTTGGTGAATCTATCTGTTTGAGTCACTTCTTTCTTGGATATTTTATTTCTTTGTGACTCCTTGTATCCTTTGGGATCCAGATTGTTTAATTCAGTTTGAGCTATTCCACTGAGTGTTATTAGATGCCACTCCATATATATGGAGTGGCATATATATATAACTACTCAAAATTATTTTGTATTGGAATAAATCCCTTGTAGGCATCTTTACCTTACTAACTTTAATACCCAAACCCACAAGGGTAGATTGGGGTACCCAATTACCTGCACTATTTAACCTGAGACATTGTGCAAAGGGCTCCATATATAATAGGGGAGACAGCAGACACCCTTGTCTTGCCCGTCTCTTAATCTTCACATAGAGAGAGATAAACTCTCATTAACTAATATCCTTGCTCTCAAAGAACTATATAACACCTTTATCACCCAACAAAAGGTATCTCCCAACCCTAGATGTTCTAGTACCTCTGCTAAATATTTCCAATTAACGTGGTCAAACGCTTTTACAGCATGGTTAGAGGTGCATGGTTAAAGGTGGCCAGATCTATCGTTCCTAAAAAGGAGTGCATATGTTCATCCAGGTACCTTCCGGGCATAAAACCTCTCTGGTCCTCCTGGACCAACTTCTCAACTGCCATAACCAATCTCTTCCCCATAATCGCTACAAAATTCTTGTAATCACAGTTGAACTGTGATATTGGCCTGTATGGCTCTAATATATTGAGCAGCTTGTTGGTTTTCAAAATCAGATTAATAGTAGCATCCTGCCATGATGTGGGTAGCATAACGTCTCTCAATAAAATGCTATTAAATAGGTACTTCTGTTATACGGTCCCTAAAAATATAGCAGGAGTGTGTATTAGACCAACACGAACTTTATAGAGACTCAGTCCACATATACCATCAGTAAGTGTTGGTCCGTTTCTGCTAGCTCACAATACCATATCTAACCCCTAAATCAACCAGGGTAAAAGATGTTATTGACAACCTAGAACATAACACTCTGATTCCCAAGGAATTCATGGAAACAGATCTAACCTCTGCACTCTTGCATGCTCAAGGTAAACACAAGAAAGATACGACAATGCATTTTCAAACATTTATTGAAATGATCACATTCTTGCATAAACAGCATGAGCTGCGATTATTAGAAAGATGAGACGTGTTACTGTAATCAGCATTATTAGAGTGGTAAAGAATATGAACAATTCAACCATGTTAATTTTTGCTAATGTTTGCTTACTCCTATCTGTATCTAATACTATGCTAAAGAGAGCATATCTGGAGTACCAATCTGCCACATCAACTGGGATATCCTAACCGCCCATACATTGGTCTTCGGTGTCAGGAAGCCCGTTGCAGTGAACAGGTTATCTTCCTTAGCAGGATGGAAGTCGGAGTCAGCAGAGCTGCATCTCAGTCACAGTTTGCAGCAATTCTGGGATAATCCCAGCATGGAAATGCTCCTCTCACTGAGCTTTAGCATGGAAGCCGTTTATATAATAAAGTACTGTTCTTATCAACTGTGAAAGAGGCAGAGAGCAGCTCATTTGGTTTCATCTAGCTAAAATGAAGTGTCTCCTAACGAACACAGACAGAAAGGAAAACAATAGCATTGTGTTCTGCATGTAGGACCCTAGAACTACAGGGCGTTGGTGTCTATCAGAGATACACATACAGCACATTCACACATTAGCAGAAAGTGTGGCAAAGGTCACCACGACAAAGAGATATCAACCTAAGGAGTTGACTCTAGAATAGAGAATACACGTGATGTATGCTACACTGCCACACTGGGGCTATTACTTCCTTTAATGTCACATAAACCTCATCAGGAAAAGCTGTACAGCCCTGGGGCTTTCGCTTTCTTACATTTAATCAATATCCTCTCTATTTCTTCCACTTATATGCTTCTACTTAACACTGCCCGGTCCTCATTATTCACTGTGCTCAGTCCTTTACTTCCTAACCAGTGTTTCAGTTCACCAATGTCAGGACCATTATCCTCCCGATACAAATAATTAAAGAAGCTGTGGAATACTCTCTCAATGTCCTGAGACAACTTCAGGACCTTATTCGTAGGATTCTCTAAAAGTTCTATATAAAATTCCTGCTACGTTCTGCCCTGCATTTCCGCACCAGCATCTTAGCGCAGTTCTCACCGGATTTGAAGGGGCAAACTTTACTAACTTCCCATCTCCTCCTCATCTGAGTCTGAAAAAGGCAACAAGGTAGGCTCACATCTAGCAAGGCAGTTAAGGGCAAAACAGATGAGGGAATATATAGGTTTGATGCAGGACTCCGAGGGGACTCTGATTCACACGGAGGGAGGCACGGCTGAGATATTTAAGAGATTTTATGAATCCCTATACTCTAAAGGCACATTCCCCGCCTTTCTATCACTAAACTACCTGAAAGAGGTCACACTCCCCCGGGTTTAAGAGGCTCAACAGGCAGAGCTAGAAGAGCCTATACGAATGGAGGAAGTCCAAATGGCAATTGCCTCACTAAAACAGCACAAGTACCCAGGCCCAGACGGGCTCACGGCCGAATTCTACAAAACCTTTAGCGCGGATCTGACCCCCTCCATCTAACTTCGCGCTTTAACTCTTTTAGGGAAACACACGCAGTCACGCCCTCTATGGCAGAAGCACTTATTACTGTTCTCCCTAAATCCGGGAAGGACACTAGCTTATGTGCCTCATACCGGCCGATTGCTCTGTTGAACTTAAATGCAAAGCTTTATACTAAAATTCTGGCTACCAGACTGAAAGATGTTCTGCTAGATTTGATACATGCTGACCAATCAGGATTCATAAAGGGGAGAAAAACTCACGATAATCTAAGACGAGTGGTCTACTTAATTGAGAAAGTAGAGAAGAAGAAAATACCTGCGGTGCTACTGGCACTAGATGCCGAAAAGGCGTTTGACAGGGTCGATTGGGCATTTCTCTTCTCTACGCTCCGCCTTTTCGGACTGGGAGATAACTATGTCTCGATGATTCAGGCTAACTATGCTAACCCCCGCTCGAGGGTTATGGTCAATGGGACTGTCTCTGAATCGTTCTCCCTTGCTTTTTACCTTAAGAATTGAGCCTTTAGCAGCAAAAATAAGGGCCTCCCCCACATACAGGGTGTTTCTTAGGATCGATGGCACACAAAATTTCTTTGTTTGTGGACAACATACTTTGACACTTACTTCTCCACAGAACACGCTTGTAGCTTTAGAAACAGTACTCCAGGAGTATGAACCAGTGGCTGGCTTTAAGGTGAACCTCATCAAGTCCTTTTACTTAATCTGATGGTCCCGGAGGGCGACATGAGAACTCTAGCTTCCTGTACGCCCTTTCAAGTAGCACACAAAGAAATCACATACCTAGGCATAAAGATTACACCCCGGGTTGAGGATCTCTACAAAGCCAATTTCCCACCCCTCCTTTCCCAAGTGCAACAAGACTTGAAGAGATGGACCCCAATGTATTTAACATGGATGGGGAGGATTAATGCGGTTAAGATGATGATCCTACCACAGGTATTATATCTCTTTCAGGGCCTCCCAGTGGAAGTGTGTAGCAGAAACAATGGTTCCAGCGGAAAGTTAAGCTAATCTACAATCGCAATCAAAAATGGGTTATGGTGATGTCAGAAAGAAAGAAGACCTCGTAGACTTTTGCTTGTATTAACATTATTTCTTTTATAAAAATTAAGAGATTCAGACTGATATGTACACAAAAAGAAAACAATAGTGCTTTTGTGTCCCCAGGTGAAATGGAACCATAAAACAGAAAGTGAAAATAATGTGACGTGTACAGCTTGGTTTCCACAATTTTTTAAAGCGACCATAAGTAACTTTGTAATAATCCCAGCTACTGTATACAATAATCAGAGCTGTTGAAGTGGTTCGCTTTAAGTTACAGTCGACGACGTTTCGACCCTGTGTGCGTTATAGGGTCTCCTCAGGACCAAGGGATATGGGGACATCTATTGATCAGAAAAAAGAAAAAGAAAAGAGAGCAATCGCTTAGAATGTTGTATGACAGCTATAGTCCTTTAAAGGAATATAGTGGAATTGAGAGTACCTGATGGGGGTTGCGCAACCACGTGAAACAGTGAGATGTGTGAGACACCGGTAAAGTGAGAAAAAGGAAAAAAGAAGAATACTCACACGGGGACCCAGTCGGGTGCTACACGAGTGAGAAGGAAAAAGGATATAGGTTATAAAGGTAAGTGTTATTCTTGGAGCAGTAATAAAACAGTGACTATCGCGTAAGTAGTTGTCTTACCCCCGTATGAGAGACGGAATGATAGGCTGACAACCTGTATGTTCGTATGTTGCTCAATCGCGGTGTTGTGGATCATCGGTAAATGGCAGATACGGAGGACAACCTGAAATAGCGAGCGCAGCCTTTGTGAGTACTCATTAGAGCATCTATGGATGTTTAACTATAGTGAAGTAATACACGTAATTGCAGGCTTACCACGGTGTGTTATGTTGGTGGAGCAAATGCTTCAATTAGTTCGGGTAGAAACCAAGCTGTACACGTCACATTATTTTCACTTTCTGTTTTATGGTTCCATTTCACCTGGGGACACAAAAGCACTATTGTTTTCTTTTTTGTGTATATATCATTCTGAATCTCTTAATTTTTATAAAAGAAATAATGTTAATACAAGCAAAAGTCTACAAGGTCTTCCTTCTTTCTGACATCACCATAACCCATTTTTGATGGCGATTGTGCATATCATTATCATTATAGATTAGCTTAACTTTCCGCTGGAACCATTGTTTCTGCTACATATGACTTACCCTGGTTCCTATTGAGTAGGGTGCCCTTTGTCCTTGTCCTCGACTTTTGGAGCGGTGGCTGCACCGCAAGGGAGATATCTTTCAAAAAGGATTTCCCACATACCCTATGAGCTCTTAGGGTTTATTGTGTCCTGGGGTTAAGATGTCAGAGAGAGAGACTCCCTTGTATACAGACGAGTATATTGCCAAGATTATTAGTGGACCGTCACTTTTTTCAAACCAACCAATCACAAATACAAGCCCTAGGCAACAGTTACTTGAGAAGTTAGAAAAAGCTAAAAAGAAGCACGTGAGGACTGAGCTACATGCACGTATGCTCACAGAGTACTTGAAGGCAGGTATAATTCCCCAAGGACTCCAGGTCAGGAACGTCCCCGGGATTTTCCGTGAAGACCCTAAATTACAGTCATTAAAAAATGACAATTCGATAATTCTAAAGCCTGCCGACAAAGGGGGTGGAATAGTGGTTCAAGACAGGAAGGACTACGATAAGGAGATCAACAAACAAATCAGTGAAGAAAAACATTACAAGAAAATGAGTACAAATCCATTACCTGATATCAAAACACAAATCTTGAAAATTACCACCGAAGGCAAAGATGAGGGTTATATCAGCCAAAAATGTTGAATTTTTTTTTAATGCAGAGAATCCTAGAACTCCAGTACTATACACGCTACCCAAAATTCATAAGAGTACTACTAATCCTCCAGGGCGACCTATACTGTCAGGATGTGGGTCCATTTTGGAACCCATCGGCAAGTACATAGACTTTTTTATAAAAGAGTTTGTGCCCTTACAAGAAACATATGTTAGAGATACTATGTTTATGATTAACCTAGTCGATGGCTTGCCCTACAACACAGATACAGACTGGTTGGCTACATTAGATATTTCCTCACTTTATACTAATATCCCTCAAAATGAAAGCATCAAGGTGATAGAGGATCTATTAGAAACAAGACCCAGGCCACTACAAGTACCCACTTCCTTCATCATTTCACTACTACGCATTGCCTTGCAATCTATTTTGTATCTAACGGTGTCTATTATCAGCAATGTTCTGGGACCAGCATGGGGGCCGTGTTTGCGCCAAATTTGGCGAATATCTACATGGACGATGTTGAACACAAATTTGTCTTGACTGCGAACAATATTTATCATTCCAACATTAAATGTTGGAAAAGATAGATTGACGATATTTTTTTTATCTGGTCAGGGACCCCCACAGACTTTAATGAATTTGTGAGATATTTGAACACCATTCAGACACATTTGACTTTCACTTCTACTATTCACAAATCATGTATTGGTTTCCTAGACCTCAAGATACAACATGAGAATGGGTCCCTTTTCACATCCCTGTACAGGAAACCCACTGAAAGGAATACCCTCCTATCTTACAAGAGCCAACATCCGAGGGCACTGCGAGATGGCCTACCTTTCGGCCAATTTTTGCGCTTACGCAGAAACTGTACACACAAAGAAAATTATATGGCAGAGGCAGAAATACTTAAATCCAAATTGGTGGCAAGAGGATACCCCAATAGGATAGTCAGACGATCATTAAAACGGGCTTGGTTCTGTCCCAGAGAAGAATTGCTTAAAACCGAAGAGAAAGGGTCCATGGACAAACTCATATGTGTGACAACCTTTGGAGTACATTCCAATAAGGTCCGAAGTCTGATCATGGAAAACTGGCACATAATAAGAAGTATCGACCCTTCTATTGAAACACCTTTGTTTGCTTTCAAAAGAGGCAAAAATGTAAAAGACCATTTAATTCACTCCTCCACAGAAAAGATGACACAAAAAACTAATACGTTGCAATCCACCTGGAACTTACCTGAGATAAAGGGCCATTTTCGATGTGGCAATTGTGTTGCGTGCCCTTTTACATCAAACACCAACACTTTTGAGTATAATAATGTCAAACATACCCTCCAATCGTTTTCCAATTGTAACACACGAAATGTGGTCTACTGTATATGGTGCCGATGCGGCCTGCCGTATATAGGACAGACACAACAACCCATCAAGGCACGCATTGGACAACACAGAAGCCGCATACGGTGTTCTGTTTTGAATGCGCCATTGGTATCGCACTTCTCTGAAGCCAACCACACACCTGATGACATAAAATGGCAAGTCATTGAGAAAGCCAGCATCCCTACAAGAGGTGGGGATATGACACAAATCCTTCAACGTTTGGAATGCCGCTGGATAGAAAGAACTAATTCCATAACTCATGGATTGAATTCCGCTGAGGAATGGCGGAGTTTTGTTACTACATTGGGATGATGATAAGTATAACTGATCAGCGATACAGTTCACACTTAGCACTGTATTACCAACGATGCACAGTGATCCCAGCACACACACTCAGACATGCCCAGGGTGTACGGTATGGCCGATAATGTCCTGCTTAGATTCCCCCAAAAATTCTTTTGTAGCTCACATATACAATGCACTTCTCTAATTTGTTTCTTTAAAATGTGTTCTTCTGAAAATACATATAGTAATTGTAGCACAATTATCTTTATGTTGATTCCCTATATTCATGCTTTGTTTTTAAATTGAAATTGTATCCAAATGTAACTAGATGTTTATCCTCTTTATCAGCTCAGGAATACCTCAAAGCACGCTTCAGATGTAAATAATGTATGCCCATTGTTTTCATTGCAGGTTCCAAATATATGATATAATAATATATAAACCTGTCTTTCACTTTAAAAATCTTAAACATTTCCTGACATTGCATCCCTGAGCTGTTTTCATCTTTTGCGCTATTATTATATATCATATGGACTCTGTTTTCCTTCTACATTCTTTCTCCACTCTTTTGTGACACCGGTCTTTCTTCACTCTAACCGGGATAGCAGATAACTGGATTCCATCGGCAGGCGGCGATCCTATGTGATGCCTGCCGTACGAACCGGTCTAAGGGGGCCTGCCATGTATTTAAGCACGTCCGCACTGCCGGCCGGTTGTCATTGTTACCAGGCAGACGACCGGAGCGGTTCTATTCTCGGCACACTGCTGATTCATCCCAAAGGTGAGCGCAACCTCCGTGTGGCGGCCTCTATCTCCAGCACGCTATGCGCGCGTCACATTTTCATTACTAGTTAATTTTAACGCAAGTCGAGTGGCGGCCCTTATCTCCAGCGCGCTATGCGCGCGTACTATGGCCCGCATATTTGCCTCTTTTTATAATTGGTTAATTTCCACGCAAGAGTTGTTATTGCAGTAACTATCCTACGGCGTACCTTCATGGTGTGCTCTCTAATCTTTTTATATAAATTAATACGCCGTTAGTTTACATTTCCTGATTGTTGGAACGACTAAGAACATCATTAATCTCTGGCATCTTTTCACAGAGTAATACATATACCGTGGCACGATTGGTCCCTCGGTCTACCCGAACTAATTGAAGCATTTGCTCCACCAACACAACACACCGTGGTAAGCCTGCAATTACGTGTATTACTTCACTATAGTTAAACATCCATAGATGCTCTAATGAGTACTCACAAAGGCCGCGCTCGCTATTTCAGGTTGTCCTCCGTATCTGCCATTTACCGATGATCCACAACACCGCGATTGAGCAACATACGAATTATACAGGTTGTCAGCCTATCATTCCGTCTCTCATACGGGGGTAAGACAACTACTTACTCGATAGTCACTGTTTTATTACTGCTCCAAGAATAACACTTACCTTTATAACCTATATCCTTTTTCCTTCTCACTCGTGTAGCACCCGACTGGGTCCCCGTGTGAGTATTCTTCTTTTTTCCTTTTTCTCACTTTACCGGTGTCTCACACATCTCACTGTTTCACGTGGCTGCGCAACCCCCATCAGGTACTCTCAATTCCACTATATTCCTTTAAAGGACTATAGCTGTCATACAACATTCTAAGCGATTGCTCTCTTTTCTTTTTTCTGATCAATAGATGTCCCCATATCCCTTGGTCCTGAGGAGACCCTATAACGCACACAGGGTCGAAACGTCGTCGACTGTAACTTAAAGCGAACCACTTCAACAGCTCTGATTATTGTATACAGTAGCTGGGATTATTACAAAGTTACTTATGGTCGCTTTTTAAAGAATTGTGGAAACCACGCTGTACACGTCACATTATTTTCACTTTCTGTTTTATGGTTCCATTTCACCTGGGGACACAAAAGCACTATTGTTTTCTTTTTTGTGTACATATCAGTCTGAATCTCTTAATTTTTATAAAAGAAATAATGTTAATACAAGCAAAAGTCTACGAGGTCTTCTTTCTTTCTGACATCACCATAACCCATTTTTGATTGCGATTGTGCAGATCATTATCATTATAGATTATCTTAACTTTCCGCTGGAACCATTGTTTCTGCTATATATGACTTACCCTGGTTCCTAGTGAGTAGGGTGCCCCTAGTCCTTGTCCTCGTCCCAGTGGATGTAGACAATCAATTTTTTTATCTCCTTGCGATGCCAAATAACCAAATTTATCTGGCAGAATCGAAGGGCCCTTTTAGCCAATAGACTATTAAGGATTCCTAAACAGGAAGGAGGGCTCGCACTCCTGAACTTCGTAGCGTACTATAAAGCGGCACAAATCCGGGTAATTTCAGAATGGTCCTTGAGTGAGTCGGATAAGCATTGGCTCCACATGGACAGGGCGGTTACAGGTAGAACAAAATGGGATCTTATTTGGAAAGCTAGAGACTCTAGACCCCCAAATGTATATTTAAGCACTCCTACTAGAACCACTTTAAAAGTATGGGATGTGTTTACCAGTGAGAATGGTCTTACAACCTTCCCCTCCCTGTATACTCCCATCCACTTCAATAAGGCATTCCCACCAGCTCTTACACAGGGACCCTTTGATCTATGGAGGGAGGGAGGGAGGATGTCTCACTATTTCTGACTTGTTCCATGGGTGGAATATACTTTCATTCGCCAACTGCTGCAGGGACTTTAATCTCCCTAACACGGAGAGATTTCACTACAATCAACTGGTTCATTGGGTAACGCATGCGGAGTATAGACAAGCAGCCACTAGGGATCTACTCCCGATTGAGCAATTTGTGTGCAAGGGTGGGGGATCTAAAAGGACCATTTCATTTCTCTGCTCTCTTCCCAATGCATCGAACACCACTCATAGCCCAATATATAACACTTTCTGGGAAAAGGTTTTGGGCGACTCAATCTCTACAAAACAATGGACCATATTATTTAATCCATACCTAAGCACAACAGGTCATTAGGTCTACGAGAGGCCCACTATAAACCGGTCTATGACTGGTACCTCCATCCAGCAAAACTTCACATATTCTACTCAGCTCCCTCAGACCGCTGTTGGAGGGGATGTGGTCTCATGGGGAATTTCAAACATATTTGGTGGGACGTCCCTTCAATCAGACCATATTGGAATGACTTCCTGGCCCAGATGAAGGAGATCCTGGGCTACTCCTTGCCCCAGACGCCTGAGTTTGTCCTGCTAGCACTACGGGACCCCTCACTAAAACATCAAACGATGGGGGACAGATCCATAATACGGTTGTGTTTGGGGGCAGCCAAGATGGCATTAGCAGCGGTATGGAAAAAAATTGGCCCCCTCTTTGTCACAATGGCATGTACGTTTGTTGCAAGGCCTAACCATGGAGTGATTGACAGATAAGCTTATGGATGAGCGGAAGGGATTTGATTATATATGGGCCCCTTTGGTGGGATATCTTTCAAGGGGTCTGCCACAACTTTCCTACCACCCTCGCACTCTTCACTTATTTCAGATCTAAGCCGTTAAAGCGATTCGTCCCCAATCCTCCTCCAATCGGAGTCAACCCTGGCGGACGTAACATGAACCCCAACCCATAACTTATAGCTACGTACTCTCCCTTGATGTGTTGATGCTCTGTGTATGCATATTCTATATTTTTTACATTACTTTACTTAATTGTTAGCTGTTTCTGTATTACGGCTCAGCTCCAGTGGAACAGCTGGACGCAGCTCGAGGGACAATCACTATGGAATTATATGAGAACCATTTGGTGGGATGCTATTCAAGACAGTGGCATGCTTTTGTTAATTGGTTCACCCACTGCAACGTTTCTTTGCTGTATATGTGCCGATAAAATCAAATAAATACAATTTGAGAAGAAAAAAAAGTTTTTTAAAACACTTACCTGCTGCATCACTGCATCGTGCCCCTCTCTTCGGCAGGCACAGTCTCCCAGAGTACACTGTAGCCAATCCTGATGCTACTTTCATGCTGCTGAAAGCAGCATGAGGATTGGTCTGAGCGCTGGTGATTTGCACTCCCACTTAGACTGGGAGCCTGTGCCTGCCCTCTCAACCCGGCAACACAGCTCGGGTTGGAGAGAGCTTCAGTGCTTATGACAGTTAAGCCAGCAGACCGTCATGCGCATTAAATAGCAGTGTAGAAAACTCCTCCACCAACCTGTCATGCCCTGGCCCCACCCCCAAGCCTCGTCTCCAGAGTAAAAATTAAACGATAATGAACAAGGATTTATTATTGCTTTATTTTTATTTATTTTTTGGCTGCTGGCAGGTGGGGCGACACTCGTCTGCCAGAGCAGAGGAGCTGCCGCTGTAGTTATGTGGACGTGCACATTTGTTTTGTTTTACCTGCCTCGCTCTGGTTTTCCTCCTCTCATCATTGTTTACCTTGATGATAGCTCCTGTGTCTGCATTGGACCACCTGCAGTACACTTCCTCCCGAATCCCCTCTCCTGATTACAGTGGCTTGTGGTGCTGTAGAGCTCGGGAAGGTCTTGCGATACTTCCTGTGTTCATTACCAGCGTTTTTATTTGAGGAATAAGACATATCTGCCTTACTTGAGCATTACCACAGCTGCTGCTCCTTTCTAATTGAATGACGAGTGTGAAGCCACAACATCCCTGAGACAAAACCAAAATCTAGTCTGCTTTCTCTTTCCCATCTTCCCCTTCCCAAGCCCTATGTCCCCTTACAAGATCCAGTTAGCTTGAGTTAATTCATTTCTCAGCCTGCAGATCTCTTGTAGTGGATTTGCACAAGCCAATACAGAAGACCTTCCAACAGTGCTTGCGGGTCATGACCATTTGCAAGGCCACTAAAAATGTACTCTAATGCTTATCCTCTTTGTACAATGAATTAGGATCCCAGTTAGATCCAGAAAGATCTAGAGGTCACTCAACAACAGAGAACCTTTTTGTTTTCTAAAAAAAAAAAAATGAGCTGAGCAAGAAGCAAGAAATTACGGCATGGAATTCCAGGTACTTTGCCAGGGTTGCTGATACTCTGTGATAATCAGAGAGATAATGGCTGCTGGTAACACTAGGGCTGAAGTATACAATCCAGCCACTGAAATGACTCCTCCTGAATTATGAAGACAAGCAAGACAAATATGAATTAACAAATTAGATTAACTCTCTGGGAAATGTTTCCGACTTTGCCCAAGATCTGTCAATGTTGAATTTTCTTTCTCTAATGCAAGTAACTTTCCAGGGAATGTTAAAAGCTCTGGTCTTGAATAACACTCAAAATGTTAAGCTTATCCAACTGCTTGAAACCGTTAGTAAATCATTAAAGGATACAGCTAAAGATGTTTCCATGGGGGAAGGGCCAAAGGGTGTTATTCCCAAATCGGACCCGTTGTAAATTCCCCAAGATGAGGTCCACCATCCCATTGACATCGTAAATGATAGGACCTTTGTGTCAAGATGCCCCTATCTAGTTTTGAGAAGAGGAAGTGTATTTTGGAAAAAGGGTTTTATCTAGGTGTAGTGTCGCTTCACCATGGTCAGGGGGAGAAAGAAAAATCAAGAAAGGAGGGGTGGTAGAAGTTGTAAGGAACGCTCGAAATTATGTGATAAACCCCCTTTCCCCCCCAGTCAACTCCCCCAGTCAACCCCCCTTAAGGGCTCCACCAAATAGGGGGAAAAAGTCAAAATAAAAATTGGAAAAAAAACGGCTACTGATGAGCAATCTGGCAAGAAAAGCCGGGAGACCTAAGTAAAGTGTTTGGAGAATGGGAGAAGGAAAAGTAAGGAATATACCACAGTATTACATTAGGTTATTGAGGGTGAAAACAGCAAAATATTAGGAATGCCCAAAGCACCAAAGGTTCTAGGGGGAGAGCCACACCTAACTGGGCAGGTCGGTGTACTGAGTCTGCTAAAAAAAAATCTTTAGCAGCTGCTAAAAGAAAATATTTAGCAGGTCCTAATAATGTTGGGTTAGTTCAGGATGGAGACGATTGTAAGCAGATGAGACCTCAGATGTTACTTCCAAAGGTACAATCTAGAATGAACAGGAGGCGATCAGTTAGCCAACCCCTCAACAGGTCTAAACTGCTAAAGGTATTTGCCAACATTAAAAGATTAAGGAATATCTCTACAAAGGACTTGGCATTGGTTGGCTTTAGGGAGGTCCATGGAGAGGAGGTAACCAGAGATTTGTTTACCTCGAAGGAGATGAAGAACTTAGTGGAAGATGCTGGTTCAGCCCTGGCCACCAATGGCATAAGTCTCTGTGAAGAAAAGGAGGAAACACAGTTAGCCCCGTTTTTATGTGAACACGGTGGGTTAAAACAGAACCAGGTTTATTTTGCCATGACTCTAGGACTAAAACAGAGATGAGGTGTTTGGAGGAATTGGTGGGAACATGATGGTTTGCATGAAAGAATAGTTATTATAACTTTCTCTAATGATAGAGCCCTAGGATTAATGAATCAAAATATGTCCCATTGTTGGCAGTTAAACAAGTTAAAGAGGGAATGTGACCACAGTACTAGGTGGCATGTCCCCCAGAGAACAGAGAGTTACGCCTTTAAAAACACTCAGGATCGTTACCTTCCGCAGTGGAGTGATGGAGGGGCAGATGAGATTTATTGGTAGGAGATAAGGGATCATTAGTCGGTTCATGTCCTGGTATGGAACATTCATAGATTAAAAAATGTATAGAAATGGAAAAATCAAAGGGAGAGCTTGACAAATTATTCCATTTTGTCCCTCCAGGAAACCTGGCTGTTGGAGTGCACTGTAGTGGAGGGGTTTGTTGCCATAGTTCAAAATGCCAAGGCCTCGTTAAGAGGAAGATCAGTGGGTGGAATACTCATACTAGTCTCAGTCCACTGTGGAAGGAAGGTAACAAAGCTCCAAACCACTTGCATATGGGTCCTTGCTTGCCTAATCAACATTCACATCAATGCGGAGGGATTTAAGCAAATGATGGTTTGTTGGTGGTAGCGGGGGGATTTTAACGAATAATCAGTTTCCAAAGAGTTTGATGGCGTAATGTAAGAATTGCATTTAGAACTAAATATCCCGGAATGCATTTTCTCTGAAAGCACTAGGGAAGTAGAGGCGAAAGTTCTGCATTGTTTAGCTGAATTGAATTTGATGAATGTAAACGGTAGGTGCCATGATGATATTCCAGCAGGGAAAACATTTGAATATGATAGTAGTAAATTGACTATTATGTGATGGTTTCAGTTTCATTGGGTGGAAAATCTTAGAGTCCTATATAGGGGGCCCAGTAATCATTTTTCCCGTAGCTTGGAGTTTAAAAATACTTTTTCACCACGTCCAAATGCCACCACTCACTTGGAGGTTGTTTATCACAAGAGAATTAGAGTTCAGATTATGGAGGATGTATTGCAAGCTCTTTCTTTAGTCAAATTTGAACCTTTTTATTTAGAAGCGGGCCAAGATGCACTGGATTGGTATCATAGACTAACAAAGCAATTACTAGCCCAGTTTCATCTATCAAAAGTGGGTCCACATATAACTAATAGTTTAAGAGGCAAGGGAATTCCTGGTTCGACGATGAATGTCGGAAGGGTAGAAGGGTAGCAAACAGGAGTCGCCGCTACTCGAAGTTAAATTCAAGTGGTACCAGTCTAAGAGCAGTAATGATGGCCTCGAAAACTGCTTATCGGAATTTATGTATTCATAAAAAGAGAGTTCTGTCGGTTAAACTGGGAGGCAATGTTAGCTACCATGGTTGAAAGGGATAGTAAACGGTTTTGGCGACTAGTTAAGTCTGTAACCCTCTCGTCGCCGTCTTCTCTAGAGGCCCAAATAAGTGAGGAAGATTGGTTTGTTTTTTTCTCCACTTTACATAGGGGTGGAAGCCCTAAGAATATGTTAGTGGTGCAGGCCAGCTCTGAAAGGGATACTAAAGTGATTGCCAATACGTAGACGGCAGTAATCCTGTCAGAAATAATTGGCAATATGAAAGCCTCTAGGGCAGGTGGTCCAGATGGCCTTCCATCTGTGATTTTTTTTAAAAGATCCAAGGAAATGAGGATTCATATTGAGCAGCTTCTTTCAATGGGTAACATTGACCAGTTCCTTTCCAGAGTCTTGCAAAGGAGCTATAGTGAAGCTCATTCATAGAAAGGGCAAAATGTATCAGCCTACTAATTATCGCCTGATTTCTCTTTTAGATATGCCGTCCAAACTCTATGCCCAAACATTGTTAAAACATCAAACCGCCTGGGCTTTTGATACCGGATTGATCCCAGTGGAGCAAGGAGATTTTACGCTGAAGCATTCTACGATGGACCACTGTTTCACGCTATGGGGAGTCGCAAGGAAGTCAATAGAGTCGGTAGGTGGCCTTTACTGCTGCTTCTTTGACTTCTGAGCGGCTTTCAGCAGGGTGGACAGAGACACACTTCATCGTAAACTTCAGCAGTGGATGATATCGGGAGCCCTTTTGGGCCTGGAGATGCTGCATAGTGGTAACTGGGTCCAGATTGATCTTGATGGGCTAGGAAGCGTGACTAGGAAAATTCCAGTTGAGAAGAGTTTGCGGCAAGGGTGTGTTTTGGCACCCCTGCTGTTTATCCACATTAAGGAGCACAAGAGGGTAATTACCAGTCACCCTCCACTCATAAGCTCAATCAACAAAATAGACCTGACTGTTTAGGACATAAAAAGTTCTTCAGCACCGGGGGTAGGATACTACTCTCTCCACCCAACCCCTGGCTTTTATCAATTGCCAGTCGTAACCAGTCCTAAGTGTCCCACAAGAAAATCTTTGAAACACACGTTTACCAGTCCACCCCGTGTATATGTACCCCTTTTTTTGAAAGGTGTGTACAAAAAAATAAATGTGAAGGAGAGAAAGTACCTCACGTAAGCATCACCAGGGGAGCTGCTGGTAGGTACTCACCAGTTTGGCCACGTTTCTCATCATCGGTAACTTTCTTATCCGTGAAGAGAAAAGTAAAAGTGTCCAGTATAAAGCATAAGAGGTGAAAAGACAAAAGAAGTGGAGTGCGCCTTGATCTCCCTAAAAACGCTATGATTCAAGCTGTAAGGAGGGAGCTAAGAACTGTAGCCTGGAGTTCCCTGGCGGATGTCAGAGCCCTGCTGTTCTATTTTTGTCTTGAAGCTGGGGTCTCTGGCGACAAATTGTCAGTGCACATCTCACCAGATATAATGCCAATTTACTCTGGTCAAAAGAACCCTGTGGCAATGATGGTAAAACGATTGGAGGTCCCAGAGATGTGCAACAAAGAATGGGAAGTAGTTTGAATCAGCCAGATAAAGAGTACTCTTAGGCAAAGTGCCCTAGAAACTAGTTGGATAGAGAATTTGCACTATCTTATAATTAAGAGTTCAGCTCTTCCTTTCTTTTTTTTTAAAACTCTTTTTATTGGTGAATAGCAGTCACATGTCAGCGAAAAAGACACTATGGGAAGCCACCCCCCCCCCCATCGAACATCCCACACTTGGGCACTACCGGGGTACAGATCTGGCCCCTGTGCGAATATATGACGTTGCAACGCATTAGTTTACAATGCATGCCTTTACAACGCGGTCAGTACAACGACTGCGTTGTTACCATGCATACCATTACAATGCAAGTCATTACAATGACTTGCTGTAGGGGGCGCTGGAGTTTGGAATAGTATAATTTACTCTTCCAACTCCAGTCTGTGCAACAGTAGGGAAGGTGTTGGATTGCAAATCCAACACCTAAAGCCCCCTACAGCAAGTCGTTGTAATGACTTGCGTTGTAATGGTATGAGTGGTAACAACGCGGTCGTTGTACTGACCGCATTGTAATGGTACTGCGTTGTACCGACAGTGTTGTAAACGCTGTTTCCCCCCTGTGCATGTTCCAACCACCCCAGATCTGCGTCCATTTTTTAGGGCAACCTCTGTGTGCATAAATGTGTTTTTCCGCTATAATAGACCAATCCATGTCCCTCTCCCATTCAGCCAGGGTGGGTGGGTCCCTTATTCCCCATTTCCGTGCTATATTTAGTTTTGCGATAGCAAACCCCAATGTTACCCAAATTTGTTGTTTCCTACTAAGGTCTGTTTGTCTCCATATATTCAAAAGACATAGTTGTGGTGTGTGTAAAGTTCTTTCCCACAGACCGTCTGTAGCAGGCTCGCCACAGCTCGCCAATAATCCTGAATAACGGGGCAGTCCCATATTATGTGATAGAAAGTTCCTTCCTGTCTACATTGTCTATTACAACTAGGGTCTGGGTGTCTTTTAATTTTCGCCAGTGTAACGCATGAAAAGTATGTTCTGTGGAGAATCTTCAGTTGGATTAGTCTTAGTTTTGCGGCTATGGCCACTTCCTTTGGAGATGCCAGCGCTTCCTGCCAGTCCTCATCTTACAATGTTCCCATGTTATTTTGCCATTTCTCACGCAGGGTCTGAGGGGGGACTGGCATATTGTTGAGTAGTTTCTTATACGTCAGGGAGATCGGCTTGGAATCTATGCGGTTGTTTAGGAGTCTATCCTCCAATGGTGTTGCATCTAGAAGGACCGTACCCTGCGGGATGGCTGATTTTAGGGCATGACTGATCTGGAGGTATCTGAATGTCTCGGAGTCAGCCATCTCGAAGTCCTCTTGTAATTTGGCAAAAGGTTTCACGTTGCCTTTTAACCACAGGTCCCCAACCCTGGAAAAGCTGATTATGTCCCATTTGTCAAACCTGGGACATCGGCTCAAATCCCAGAGACACTCCTCATCCCATAGTGGTATAGACTGAGTTATCTTGTGTTGCCACCCCAATTTCCTAGTGACTTTGTGCCATAGTGCCACCGTTTGGTGTGTAGGGCTGGTGAGTATTTGTTTCAGTGGTTTTGTATACAGTGCCTTATTATGGCCTCTAGTGGCCATGAGCATTCTATCCATGTGATAGGCGGGGTCATTTTGAGAGCCATAGATCCATTGATTAATTACAGCAAGCTGACTGGCCCAGTAGTACATGCGGATATCCGGAAGAGCTATTCCGCCATCATACCACCCCCTGACCAGTTTGTGAGTGGCTATTCGTGGGGGCTTCCCGTCCCACAGCAACGTACGGATTTCCGCTTCTATCTTGACAAAGTAGGTGTCTGGGACCAGATAGGGAGCATTTTGCAGGACATATAGGAATCTTGGTAATGCCATCATCTTAAAGAGAGCGGCTAGTCCCAGTAGGGACAGAGGCAGTGTCCTCCAATGTTGGACATCTTTGTGTAACCTACTCAAGGGGCCTAGCAGGTTTAGGGTATGGAACTGAGCGGGGTCACAGGAAACGTTGATTCCCAAATATCAGAAGGTGTCTTCTGCTATTGTTACAGTACATCCAGGGGGAAGTTTGGGTTGAGGGCCACGCAGGATGTATAGCACAGATTTGGACCAGTTTATAGTATATCCTGAGTACTTACGGAAATTGGTAAATATTTGGAGGACCCTATTAATGGAAGCGCTAGGTGATGCCATATAGAGTAATATATCGTCCGCGTATAGCGAGATTCTTTCCACCCATTCCATTGTCCATTTGAGACCACGGATCAGGGGATCTTTCCTTATCCAGGCAGCCAGTGGCTCAAGCATTAATGCGAAGATCAGGGGTGACAAGCGGCATCCTTGCCAGGTTCCTCTGTTGAGGGAAAAGGTGAGTGAGGTGTGTCCGTTTACCACTACTTGTGCTAAGGGGTTAGCATAGAGCAGTTTAACCCATGCGATATATTGCGGACCAAAGCCGATCCATTCCAGTACTGCGTAGAGGTAGGGCCATTCGATGGTGTCGAACGCCATCTTTGCATCTAGTGATAGTATCGCCACCTCTTCTCTTATGAACTCACTTCTGCCGAAGATGCCATGCAAGCGTCGGAGGTTTAAAGCTGAGTTTCACCCCGGCATGAAGCCAGACTTGTCTGGGTGTACTAATTTTGTGATGAGTGGTAGTAGTATGTTAGCTAATACGTTGGCTAGTATCTTTACCTCAGCATTGAGTAGCGATATGGGGCCTTGCGGCGCGAGATTTACTTATCATATACCAAGGCCGTAGCCCCAGCCCTTAAACTTTATAGTTCAAAGGTTGTGAGCAGTGTGCTCTATGGGGCAGAATTGTGGGGTTTAGTGGATGCAAGAAAATTAACATTAGTGGAAAATAAGTTTCTTAGGAGTCTTCTATCCCTACCTCAAAGTACCCCCCTCCTCCCGTTGAAACTGGACCTGGGAGTTAGGTCAATACACGAGCAAGAGAGGTTGCGCCCCTTGCTTTTCTGGTATAGGCTGGTTACTACTCCCGACCTGGCCCTTTATGCTGCTGCTTTTAATGAAGTTTCTGCCTTAGACAGAAACAAAAAAATTGGGTGGATAAAACATGTTAATACCATCCGGGCAGCAATTGGTCTCCCAAATGAGACTGCTAGTTCCCCACCATTACTCAAAGTATCTAATAAAACATCAATATTGTTTATGGGTAGAGCAGATCACCTACTCGAAGATTCGCCATGGTAGCCTTACCGATGTTTTTTTAGACATAAAATTCTCTAAACATCTTGAAAAATATTTTGATATCATTAAGGAGCCTGGGGACAGGAAACTGTATACGCAGTTCAGGTATGGCTGTTTACCTATTAATGCTTTTACCAATTCTTGGCTGAACAATAACAGCCAGCCTAAGGGCTGCCCGTCCTGCTCAAACCCAAATGAAACTGTAGGCCACGTTTTCTTTGTATGTCCCGCATATGCTAGATTAAGAAGGAATTGGCTGGTTCCCTTATGTAGACAGATGGGGACCCCTAGCCACCTCGAAGCCCTACGTATCCTAAGAACAGATACAAGACCATTTTTTGTATGCGCAGTCGCAACATTTCTTGGCCAGTTTTGGGCTTCTAGGCGAAGGCTACTGTCTACTCTTCCTAGAGTTATGGCCTAATTGCAGTAAAAATCCTATGACCTGAGGGCGATCTAATTTTCAGGATTCTGTTCTTAACTTTCTTTTTAAAAGTCTTTTTAACACATTCTATCATTTTCATTTTAATGTATAAGGGCAAAAGGGCCCCTAATGAATGTTTTAGAGTGATAATTGTGAAGATTGTTAGCTGCTAATGTACTTGCACTTTACTCTCATTTTATCTACTTTTAATAGAGATAACACATAGTAAATGTTTTTTTTTGTGATTCTTCTTGTGCCTACAATCTATAACATGAGATACTTGACCTCTAGAACTTGGTGTATCGAATACTTTTTCTTTTGTTAACTGTATCTTGAGTTCTACTGTCAAGCAAGCATATGTGTGTATCTTTTATGGTTTTACAACCGAAATAAAGATTTAAACTGTGAGTAGCGATATGGGGCGATATGAACTACACAGTTCGGCCTCCTTACCCTGTTTGTGGATGACTACTATAGTGGCAAGTCTCTGATCCTTCGGGAGGCTTCCCTGTCATTTACTATCTTGGTACATCTGACATAAGTAGGGAGCAATCGTTGATGCTGTCTGTTTGAATAGTTCTATTGGAAGGCCACTGGGCCCAATTGCTTTACCCGATTGAATTGTGTTAATTGTGGCTATAATTTCCTCATCAGTGACTTCACTAGCGAGTGTATCAGCCTCTTCTGGTGACAGCAACAGTAGACACATGTCCAAGAGCAACTCTGTTGAGTCCTGATGGGTTGTGGTGGGCGAGGGGGTATATAGTCTAGAGTAGTATTGAGCGAATAGCTCAGCTATTTTTTGCGAGTCTTTAGTAGTCTCATCCTGTCACCCATTTGTCTGCTTTTTCCCTCCTGTCCAACCATGTCAGCAGTTTCCCTGCTTTGTCTCCTGTCTCGTATAGTCTGTGATATACTGCCAGACGACTACTTTTTGCCTCCTCTGTCACCAAGTTTTTGTACTCTTGTCATTTGAGGTCTAATGTGTGTGAGATCTCTTTTGAATCGATATTTGTTTGCTGTATTTCTAAGTCACGGATCTGTTTCTCTAGTAGTGTGGTTGCTTCCTGTTTATCCTTTTTATACCCGGCTGTCAGAGATAATGCTTGTCCCTTAATGACTGTTTTGTAGGCTTCCCATAGTGTATGCGGAAAGCGTACGGAGCCTTCATTTTCATTAAAATAGAATTTTGTTGTGCGGATTAAATCTTTGCGTATGTGTGGGATTTTGAGATATTGGGGGTGCAGGGTGATCCCAGTGTGCCGGACCGGTTTATCCCACGTGAAGCGGGCCACAAGGGGAGAGTGGTCTGATATTCCCCGCGCTAATTGTCCAACATCATCAAAAGAGGGCAATTGGTCTGGCCAAGCCAGTATGTAGTCGATCTGCGACTGGCTATTATGAGCACCGGAATGAAATGTAAAGTGTGTGTTATCTGTATTGTGAGTTCTCCAGACATCTGCTAGGCCCATAGCCACCAGGTATTCCGCGAGGGTGGAACCCCCGCTGGGCCTACATCTCGGGGGGTTGTGATCGCGTGTACTACATAGCACCATGTTAAGATCCCCCCATAATATCAAGCCTCCCTTGGGCAGGTCTAGTATTACTGTGCTTAACTCCAGGATGGTGGATTTTTGCAATGTTGGTGGAATATAAACCGACAAGAGGCTAAGTGGACTACCCTCCCACTTGCCTGAGATGGCCGCGATTCTGCCTAACGAATCAAGATAGGATCTTACCAGAATGAAGGAGCAGTTCTTACGTACGAGGATCCCTGTCCCTCAGGAGCCCGCGGTGAAGCCCGCGTAGGCCACTAGCGTGTAACCCCATCTATTTAACGCTTTGCATTTATTACCCATGAGATGGGTCTCCAGCAGGAGTACTACATCAGGGGTGTGTTGTTTTATAAATTGGAAGACTATTCCTCTCTGCAGCTTATCTCCCAAACCATTTACATTCCAGGACAACAACCTGAGGGAGGGGGGACAGGCATCAGAGTCGCTAGGTTTTGGTGTGTAGGCATAATTTTTACTTAGAAAGAGGGGCCCACTGGGCAGGCCACCAAAGTCAGCGGAGGAAAGCGTAATTGCTGCCGTGGCCATGTGTGATTCATCATGTAGGCTGACTGAATGTGACTGTGTAAAGCATTTTTGCACTAAGAAACTAACTCTAACAGGAAACCACCCCAAAATATGACAATTATATTATAGTATTTTTCTCTGGTACGTAGAATGAAATCCCCCCCCCCCTCCCTGGTACCCTGCCCGGCGGTTTAGGAACTACTACCACCCCAACATGCAGAACGCCTGTCGAAACCCAATAAACAATTAACCTGGGGGAACCAGGACTTCAGAGTCCGCAAACCCATCCCCAACCCCTTCCCCTCTTTACCCTTCTGAAGTGCTTGGATATATATACACTCTAGCATTACGTCCGGTAGTGATCGGTAGTCCTCAGAGAACGTACTTGCCCAAGTTCAGTAATCAATCACATTGTTTTGTTGGAGAGACAAATAGAAGTGGAGACACATTAGTCACTCTTGCCTGCATTCTTGGTTATGCGTGGAGTCCCGCCTGAATTCGAGTCGGAGCCTGATTGCGTTTTCATTTGACCGTTGGTTCGGTTGCCTGTCGACTAGAGTGTCCCACCGTACGCCATCCCTCCAGCCACTCCCAGGTTTCCTCAGGGCTGGAGAAAAACCAGGATTTACCTTCAGCTTCCACCCTCAATTTTGCAGGAAACAGCACTGAGTATTTAATGTCCTTATCTCTAAGTGCTTTTTTGACTTCATTAAAGTTGCGCCTTTTATTTTGCACATTTAGGGTGAAATCAGGAAAAAATGAGATGGCGCAGTTATCGATTTGGATCGGAGGGGGTCAAGCGTGCTCTTTGTAGTATTACGTCCCGATCTTGAAAGTTGAAGATGTGCCAGAATAGGTCTTGGAGGGGCCCCGGCTTTGGCCTTCCGCCTAGAACTCGGTGCGCCCTTTCAACTGAAAAGAAGTTGGACAAGCCTCTGGGCTGCAGACATTTTAATATGAGGTCTTCCACGGAAAGATCAGCGGCCAGGCCTTCGGTGCGCTCGGGAACGCCAATTATGCGCACATTATTGCGCCTAGATCGCCCTTCATACTCATCCAATTTAGCTTCCAGTAGTTTAGTCGTGCTGCTCAGGACTTTCACTTGCTGTTGGAGGGTCGAGGAGTCTGTTTTCAGTGTTTGAGTTATTTCTTCCACCTCTACGACTCGGTTGCTCAGCTTGCGTAGATCCGCCCTCACCAGTGAGACTTCGGATGCTATTGAGTCTATGCGGGTTTCAAGTGATTGGTGACCTTTGGTGATGGCGGCCATGATATCTCTCAAGGTTGGTATGTCTTTCACCGCTTCTGGCTCTTGCGAGTTGGCACTCTCTTCTTGCCCTTTTGGTAGTGTGAATTTGTCTAACTTGGTTTGGTGTGTTCCCTACCCTCCTCTATCGGTCGACATGGCGCGACTTCCAGACAGGCAATCCGCAGAATAGCAGGTTTGAGGGTCGATCCACTGGGTACTCACCGCCTCCTGACCAGGGGGTTACTGTGTGGCCTGTCGGTTTTCCCCCAGCTGGATCGCTCCCCCACTTCAGGTTCTTGCTGGAGTCTGAGGTATTGCCCAGATACATGGGTGTTCTTGAGTAATCGGAGGTGTGGCTGGAACAGGTTTTTGTCTATGGCCTCCTCAAGCAGAGTGCTATTGACTTTTTCCCCCTTACACGCGAGGAGGCTCTGGGAAGGTGTTTAGGTGATGGCACAGTATCTCCCTGTGCGAGGAGCTCCCTTCGGCCTTACTGCTGAGTGATGGACCGGGGACATCGCCCTCTCCACGACTCCCCCACTCGTTGTTTGTCTCCCCCCGCTGGCGCAGAGCAGTTCAGTTGCCTGCCTGTCTTCAGCGCTTCCTTTTACTGCCACTTGCCGCACAGGGGTCCCGACTGCTTCTCAGCCGTGCGTTGCCGCAGCTTCACCACCAACTCGCAGCACATATATCAGTCCTCGCATCAGGCCAGGTCGCACCTCCCTCACCTCCGAGCGTCGGCGGAAAGCCTGGACCACGCCACCGTCGGGGGAGCACATCCGGAGGGGGCACTGGTTCCCAAGTCATGGGCTCCGCCCCCAGCATCCTCTCGCCGGCAGATCCGTCACTGTGAGTCCCATTCTGCACTGGAGGGAAGGCCATGAGATGTTGCGACCTCCCGCTGCCACCGAGACGATTGAAATTTCACTACGGGGAGGGACGCTGCCACCGGGCATCAGCAGCTACGGATTCGTGCCAGTTTCTACAGATTATTGTGTCGGATGAAGGAAGTAGGGGGATCGGGCTCACGGAGCCCTCCTAGTATGCAGCCATTTTCTTCCGATACAGGCCACGCCCCCCAGCTCTTCCTTTCTTAAACTCACAGGAGAGCACGGGTCTGTTCCCTTACCTATATAATATTCCGGACAAGTGCCTAAGTAGTTGCGTTTGAGGTTGGGAACTGACCCTGGGTGGAGTGTCAAGGGATTAAAAATTGAAGTTGCTAAGACTAATGGTCAGTGTCCCTCCAAGCGTGGTAGGAAATATTCAGTGAGCCACATATTGATGGATTGTGGACTCTTCATTGAGGAAAGGAAAAAGGTTCTCCGGCCTGTATTTATAAAATACGAGATTCAAAAGAGGGAAATGGGTCTAGATCTGATATATGGACTCAGATTCCGAGATGTAGCTATTGCCATTGACCAATATTTGTGTAAAATCATAAAAGACTCAGGTGATATTACCCCTTTCTTAGAGCTTAAGATCTAGGCTGGCATGGGTGTGATTCTACTTTGTGAGGAGATGTTAAGGGTAATGAAAGGATCTCCTAATAGGAATATGTTTAGAAGATGAGAAATATGTCCCTAATAGAAGCATGATTAAAAGAGATCCCTGAGCTTGTGATAAGCTGCTATGCACATTGCACTTTATAAAGGCCTATTGGGGTAAAATGAATTATTTAAATTCTTATTAATCTTTCTTAGATGTTTTAAAATGTATGTGAGACCTTGGGCTGTGGACTGTATTGAGCCTTGGTATGGAGATATTTTAATGTTCTTATGCTTGTATAAATTGCACAATTTGTAAGTATGTGTGGTTGAATGATACAACCATGTATTGTTTTTAAGTTATTTAAATTTGTCTACTTTTATGAATTGGGAAATGTGTTTAAAATTTCAACGAGAGTTTATTTCTTGGAAATAAAGTATTTTGACCTTGACTTGACTACTCCAAAAATATAAGTGGGAGATCCATAACATTTCTAAGCGTTCATGGCTGTGTCGTATCCATTTTTTTAATAGACTGCATGCCTTTCTTAATAACACAAGGGTCAGATTTCACAGACCTTTTGTTTGGTGTTATTGACCTTGTGGCAAGAAAAAAAGAGATATAGTTCCCTTCATCAGCCATTTACAGCAGCTGCGAGCAGAAGCCTGTTTGACTAATAAGGTGGCAATGGCTGCATTTTACAATGGTTTATGAGAGAAATTTAAAGATGCCTTGACCCTCATCATAAATTGTCCTGCGACTGTGATTCATTAGTTGATTTGCTACAGGTTTAGGCTCAGCGGCGTTCCGAAGAACTGAGAGAAAGGTGGTTACCCAAAAATGGTATGCTCAATCATAAGGCAACACTGAAGGTGGCAAGAGTAGGTGAAAAACTCATGCAGATTGGGCCAGGCAATGAACTTTATTAGCTGAGGAGAGGGAATGAAGCACAAAAGAAAAACTGCATTTATGGTATGTTATATACATTTAATATATCGCAACGAATCCCCACCGAAGGGGTATCTCAGCGCAGTCGATATAAAAGAAAAGGGGGGAAGATGGGAGAAGATTAGTAGAGCCAGGTTTTTAGAAGCTTTTTGAAACTGGCGAAGTCGGGCAGGCATGGATATTAAGAGGTAGTCTGTTCCAATGATGAGGGCCAAGAGAAGAAAAAGATCGACCGCCATATTTAGCAGTGCGAACACAGCGGGAAAGGAGTAAAAGCTGGTCTTTTGTTCTCAGATTTCTCTTTGGGAAATAAAGATGTAGTTTGTTTTGAAGATATACAGGGCCCTTGCCAGATAGGGATTTGTGTACCAGGCACAGGAGCTTCAAGATGGCACGTTATCCGATTGGAAGACAATGCAGTGATCTGAGAGCGGGTCTGAGGGAGATCAGGGGAAGTTTGCAGACTAGGCGAGCAGCAGTGTTTTGAAGGACCTGGAGCTTTGGTAGCAGCGATTCATTTTCTGTTAGCAGAAGGGCTTTTCCATAGTCCAGGCAGCTGACCATAAGTGCCTGGGTAAGAGTTCTTCTTGTGTGGAGAGGTAACCACTGAAACGCTTTCCTGAGCATGTGCATTAATCCGAAACAGGCCCCACAAGTGGAGCCTCCGTGTTCTCTCATTGTGAGGTCTTTACTGCCTTTTTGGGTTGTGGGGTGCTGCCGAGTTTGGGCGGTACTGACCAGTGTGCATAGGCCTTGCTGAACAGCAGGATCTCAGTCTTGTTGCTGTTAAGTTGTAGGCAATTTTGGGACATCCAGGCTGCAACTTTCCTCATGCATTCCCTGAATTTGTGTTTTGTGAATTCGTGATTTGGCCCCATGGAAATGATCAATTGCATGTCATCTGCATATGAGATGACATCCAGACCGCATGATCTTACCACCTGAGCTAACGGGGCAATATATATGTTATAGAGCTTAGAGCTCAACGAAGAGCCCTGCAGTACCCCTTTGTCTATTGACATGAAGCAAGATTTAAATAGTCGTAAATTAATAGACTGGGTACGATTGCTGAGGAAGTTCTGAAACCAGCCTAGAGCCTTTCCCCTGACACTGATCTCAGAGAGTCTTTGGACCATGATGGAGTGTGAGATGGTGTTGAAAGCTGCAGATAGGTTGAGTTACACCAGCATGACTGCAAAGCCATCATCAATGGAGAGTCTGATGGTGTCCAGCACCGTCATCAGTGCAGTTTCTGTACTGTGAGAGGCTTTGAAGCCTGATTGGGGGGGGGGGAGGGGGAGTCTAAAATGGCATTTGCTTCCAAGTAGTGGGAGAGTTGTTGGTTTATTAGGCTCTCCAGATTTTTGCTGAGGAAGGGTACAAATGACAAGGGTCTATGGTTTGCGGGTTTAAGATGGTCTGCGTTAATTTTTTCAAAATGGCCATAATTTGTGTCGTTTTCTAAGATAGAGGAACGGTCCCTGTGCATAGGGAAAGATTAAGCTGCGCTGTGATAGCAGGGACCAACGTGGTGGCCAGTGTCACCATAATGTGGGGAGGGGTAAGGTGAGAGGGGGAGCCTGATTTTATTTTATTAATTGATTCCAGAACTTGTTTGGGAGTTATAGGTTCGAATGGCTCCAAAGCGGCAGACATATGGATGAGTGGGGGGGTGGTGGAAAAGATATTGGTATGGAAGAGGCAGTGAGAGAAGTTCTTATAGATGGTAGCGATATTTTCTTGAAATGATCTGCCAGGATGTTGCACAGTTCCTGGGAGGTAGGGATGGGGGATGTGCAGGCAGTGGTGGCCACTTCATACAAAAGTGCCCTTTGCTGGTTTGCCTGTGTAAAGCATACTAGAGGCAAGCCCCTCTTCTAACTGTTTGTTATGAAAAAAACTAATTTCCCTCTTTGTTTCCTGATCCTTACTTCTCAGGTCCCGTTGAAGACCATGGCTTTGATAGACTGTAAAGCATCCAAATGTTTTTTTGAAAAAGAGTTTTGTGAAAGACATGAAGTTCCACTGGTCCCCTTATTGCATAGACCACTGTATTATTGACCTTCATGTAGGACCTCAAATTCCACATGGCAAATTTATCCTTTAACTCCCAAGGAGGATTTGGTATTAAAAGAATAATGAAGAAAATGTAGCCAAATAATTTATTAGTTATTCTGTTTCTCTTCTAGGAACCTAAACCGAAGGGTGAATATAGGATTTGGATTTGCTAGAGAGAATTCATTGTGATTTGCATCTGGAATAGACATAATCTCCCGCTCATTTCAGTGCTATTAGATCAGGTAAAAGTATCCAACGTCATCTGTAACTATAAATCAGTCAAGAGTATATTTTGGTCTGTATCACAGATGGGGATGAGTGGAATACAGTATTAAATACCAAATACAGGCATTACGAATATCTAGTAATCCTACTGAGCCTCTGTAGCACCTCCGCTGCCTTACAACATTTTGTGAATTATGTCTTTGGAGACACACTGGACACTTTTGTAGTGCTTTATATTGATGCTTTTCTTGTATTTTGCAGAACTTAAATGATCACCAATGAATTCTGTAAGAAGTACCTTAGAGACAGAATTGTTTATATGCAAAAGTAAATAAATGCGCATTTGAAACTAGCACTCTTCTGACTTCATAAACTCGGATCAGGAAATTCAGATAGATCCAAAAAAGGTAAAAGCAGTTATGGATTAGCCTGCTCCAAAGCACAAATACTGAAATTCTATGTTTTGCTAATTGTTACAGAAACTTTATTTCAAGTTTCTTTTCCGAGAGCTTTCACAACTGCACATATTCTGAGGCATCCAGACCATACACAGGCTTTTTTGTTGAGACTGATGCCTTCTCGTTTGCGGTTGGTGTAATTCTGTCAAGGAAACATTTAAGACCCAAGATACAAATCCTGTAGTGTAGTTTTCTGGCACACTGTCTGCTCCTGAAAAAAATTACACTACCTATGACTAAGAACTCTTAAAGTACCCTTTGCACAGTGTAGGCTATATTTAGAAAGCTCCTTATATAATCACAGTGTCAAGTGATCATAAGAATTTGAAATTTGTGAAAAGCAAGAACATGCCGAAGCCAGACATGCCCAGTGATCTCTCTTCTTTTCAAGATTTTCATATGAAACACTTAAAAACAGAAGCTCTTGTTTCATGAAGAAAATCATTTTATTCCTGGAGAAGTATTACAAACAATGATTATCAGTTTGTGTCATGACAACCCTTGGACCTTGCTTATGCCTCCCAAGAAATGGTCTCATGGACATTTTGGTGGCCTAATTCATAGATGATGGTGGGGAACTATATAAAACATTGTGCAACTTGTGCACAAAATATGGTAGACCCCTGACAAACAATGGGTTTGTTACAACCTCTTCCGACACATAGACAACCCTAGTATGGGACTTCCATGGACTTTGTGGTAGAGGTTCCTAGTTCACGGGTGCATGTTTCTTTGTTTCGTTGGCCAAACTAGCACGTTTGATTTCCTTAAAGAAGTTACCTACAACAGTATAATTAGCTAAAGCCTTCCTAAAAGAAATTAGTAAGATTATATTGTCTACCTAAGATTATTGTAACAGAGAAACTACTCCTATGTCTATTTTTTTGGAACACACTGTTGAAACAGTTGGAAAACAATTACTTTCAAATCCGCTAGCTGTTGTCCCCAGAAGGATAAGTAGATGAGAAGCTCAATCAAACTATAGAACAACGATGGAACATCAGGAAATTGGGTCTTTTGGATTTACTTAGCAGAGTTTGCTTACAACAACTCTCTGTATCCCTGAAGTTTCTTTTCCTTATAGGATTCCCATTCTAGAATTTAGCCATGCTTTCATCAGCTAATCTCCCATCACTTCAGTCTCGGTTACAATCCCTATCAAATCTACTAAAGGCCAAAGGTTCATACAAGAATTTTGCAGATCGAAAAAAACATTCCAGCACCAAATTATTCCAAAGGGCAACATGTTTGGTTAGCAGCAGATCATGTAGCCATTCCTGAGTCTCATCTAAAATTGGTTCCTACCTTTGTAGGTAAATTTCCACTACAAGAACTAGGATATCCTCCAGCAGTCAGACTTTAACTCCCAGCGAGTTGATAGATTCATCCTGTATTTTGTGTCTCTGTGACAAACCAGAATAGGACAATCAGCAGGTCAGACCTCTTCCAGTGATAACAGCCCCTGGATCAACAAGAGACTGAAGTGTTGGTGATTCAAGAATTAGTAAAGGACTTTTCCAGTACCTTATATCATGGAAAGATTACAATGCCTCATATAGTTAATTTTAGCCAACGTCCTCAGTACCTTCCCTCAGATTGATAAGAGAATTTCACAATTGATTTCCAATAAATCATCTGCAAACACTGGGTGGTGGGGTAATCTGGCAGGGGGTTCTGTCATAACCCAACAAAGACCAGATTCAGGAAGGAAGTGTAGGATTGGGAAGGTTACAAAGACAGGAAAGGTGTGAGCGAAAAGGCTTAGATCCGATACTAGGAGGCTAGAACACGGCAGTGGCAGCTGGGTCTGAGATACAGTGGGGGTAGGGGGGTGTCTTCCAGGTCAGGCATGCATGAAGCACCAGTCACAGTAATGGAAAGAGTGCATCCAGGACAGTTTAAACAGCAGTAAATCGTCAACTGCTTAGTTGCATGGTACCTGTTCGTTCAGTGTATTTACCATTTTCCCATTCCTTCCTCGCTGCTCATGTTTTCCTCCTCTCGTCAGTGCTTACATTGATGACAGCCCTTGTGATAACGTCAGACTATCTGCATTAAAATTCCACTTGAAGCCACTCACCCAACTAAAGCAGTACCTAGTGCTCAAGAGTTTGGGGAATGTCTTGGGTGTACTTCCTGTGTTTTGTGCAAGAATTTCGGTTTGAAGCATTAGCCGTGGCCACTGCACAGCCTGCCTGAGCATTACCACAGCTGCTACTCCTTCCTATTCAAGTGGTGAGCATGAGGCAGCGTCATCCCATAGACGTAACCAAGATTCACAGTCTTTCTCTTGTCAAACTTTAATTCCACGAATCAGATCCCATTGGGTTATTCATCTCTCCCACTTACCAAATCTCTTCTAGTGGAGATTGGTGAATTTGCATTGGGGCCCATACTCGAGACCTCCTAACCACCCTTACTGGTTATGACACCATGCCTTTTTTTCCCTGCACAGGAGAACTGCCCAAACACCAGGCCCTGCACGCAACCCTTTACAGGCAGCCAACCCCGTGGACTTTGGCACCAGGAGATGGCTGCCAGGCCCGGCCCCACACCCATTCCTTTGCAGAAAGTCAAGCCCTGCTGCTACATCTGTAGACCCTTTCTTCCTATTTTATTTTTTATTTTCATAGTCAAAAGCACTATCATAGATGATGTCACCAATGATGTAACTTGAGATATAATCAATAATATTATTTATCATTTCATGAGTGATGTCATATATGATGTCACATAAGCAGTGTACGGATGCAAGTTATGGTTATTTTACCCAAACAACTGGAAAATTCCAGTGGCTTTTAGATTTTCTTTTTCCAATCATAACTGTGTTTTTTTTACCAATGAATTGCAGAGGTTTTTTTAAAACATACATTAGGATCTTATAAGCAAAGCTAACCATACTTTTACCCGTTGGAGTTTTCAGTGAATTTCTGGGGCTTTTTGATCATATACCACACCAAATGGCTCCTTACACCCGTTCTGCTGATGACTAAACCTCGCAGTGGGGTTTGGCTAGACCCTGTGCCAAACCCTCCAAGTGCAGCCAACTCCCGTTGCACACAACTATCAACTGTGCGCAGTGCAGATTTGTCACAAACCTGGCCTCTTGCAAGACTCTACAGCTAACCTGATGCAGGCAGTCAACTCTCTCATCGCACTGCTTTTCTTTTAAGTAAACTTTTTTTTTAAATTCTTTATTCATACATCAAACCTTTTTTTTCCCCTGTAATTTTGTCTTAAAACAAATGCTTCATTTTTTTCAAACTTTTTTTACGGAAACAAAAGTCTGTTATTAGTTTAGGTGCCTATTTATAGCCCTTGACCATTTTTCGATATTGTTCCCCTGAACGGATGATTGTTTTGTATGATGTACAGTATGCTGTAAACATTTTCAGACGTGGGGCTAACTCTTCCTCATTCTATCCATCTCTGCGGCCTAAGGTTCTTTTTCTTGCTCCTCTTGATCCCTTCTCTAAACTTCAGCTCGGGAACATTCATTTGGATGCAGCGCTTGAATATGTGTGATCATCCCGGTAGTCCCAATGAATACATGCCAGGCTGACCGCCTTTACAGTACTTGGGTAACAAGTGTGAGATTACCTTGTGGGTATTCACTTTTTTCCCTCCTCTAGGTTGTGTAAAAAAAAATGCTATTCCAGTGACTCCTTCAGCTGACCTAGTAGTTGTAGACACTCTATAACCTCTTCTTTGTGGCTTGAAGACATTTGTAGATGTCTGGAGCTTTCTGTTTTCTAAGTCTGCCTGAGTTGGTCCTATGAAATTCTGTTAGGGTTTTGTGAAAAGTTGCCTTCTCTTTTATGTCTACTGCCTTGAGAGTTCGAATCAAAATGGGGTCTGCACAAGGGCAGGCTTCTCATTTCTAAAGGTTTAGCCCCTGTTTATTAAAGTCAGTTCAGTGTGCAACAAATAGAGGTCTCTTTTCATTGTCTTGTTAGGATCCGCAGTTCCCAGTGATAACAGGAGGAGAGACTTGCATTCCATTTAACGTGGTACCAGGAACAAATACTACAAACCTTGTACTTTTTCGGGAACTTCGAGTCTGATAAAAAATAAACTCTATGGTATTGTTCAAAAGTAGCCTTAATATAAGAACAACAAAAGAGACGTGAAGTTTGTTTTTGATTCTAACACATTTTTCAGCATTAAAAGGTTGCAGTATTGGTTTTGGATTTGTGGATTACGCCTGATTGCAAAGGTGGGATTCCTTTCCAAGTCTAAAAATGGGTTTTGTGAACTCTGTAACTTTTTGAAAAGTTGAGTCTGATAAGAAAACCTGTTGTTCTAATTTGTTTGACAATAGGCACAATAAAAGGACATAAACAATTCACAACTGAGTAGTTACATTTTAATGTTTGTACTTTTTAGTTAAGGTTTGTACTTCCTGGTATCAGTATCGCGAAACCAGGTCATGTCAGTGCACCAATGCCTTGTTTTTCCAGGGTCGTGGAGAGTTTACAAAACGTTGTAGACCATAGCAGACTTTTCACTAGTTCTTGAGGAGATATTGATCCACATTAATATCGTTTTTGGGAATCTGACACGGTTCACTGGGCTCTTTGCTATTGCACAGTCCTGCCTCAAAGACGACTTTATTATTATTTTGTTTTTGCTGTGCTTTATTTTTAAGGAAACATTACATTTTGTTCTTCCAAACTGCCTTCTAGACAAGATGATCAGGACAGAAAAGATTGAGAACAAGGGAGGGGAAAGTAACAAGAACTAGAAGTTGATGAGACTGAGGGTTCCAGAATGCTGCCAGAATCCAAAATATGGACCTTTTTCACCAAGCCACTAGGTAAAAAACAAACTGAGATCCAATTATGTTCCTTGCACTTTGTGCAAGAATGAACTCAACAAGGGCATCCAAATAATGCATAAACACCTTAAAGCACTGCAGTTCCTTGCAGAAGAAATAATGAGGAAGAGGGACAATGAATAGATGAGTACATCTTCTGTAACTATGCTGTATGCCATCCTTGCTGGAGATCAGTTGCCAGAAGGAATTCTACAGGTACAGCAGGAAGCCATTGATTCTCGTTATTAAACTGTGGGGATGTATTGTTTAGTGTGTGGCATGGTCATTTCCGACCGTGGGCAAAAAAGGCATGATCGATTGAAGCGAATTAAAAAACATAAGATTTGCAAAAATGTATTATTTCATCATAATCCTTAATTCGATTTTGAATAAATATCATAAAAGAGCAAGCACAGTACATAAATACAATAAAAACAGCATAAGACATTAAATCTCTAAGGTGCATATACAAATTGCCAGAGATAAAGTGCATGTGATTAGAGCAAATACTGCAAATAGTCCATCTGAAAAGAAAGCATAGTCATGCCAAGCACTGTGGGCCTGATTCACAGAACTAACTTACGTCAAAAACGTAAAGTTAGTACTTTTAGTATTCACAGAATACACTTACTCATTTTGGTATTCACAGAATGCACTTACTCATTTGGTATTCACAGAATGCACTTACTCATACTAACTTTATGTCCGCACTCGGGCCGGAGATTCCGGCCCAGTGGTGGAGATTCCGGCCCGGATGTGGAGATTCCGGCCCGGAGGTGGAGATTCCGGCCGGTGGTGGAGATTCCGCCACCGTGGCGGACATCTCCGCAACCGGCTGGAATCTCCACCATCGGGCCGGAATCTCCACCTCCGGGCCGGAATCTCCACCACAGGGCCGGAATCTCCGGCCCGAGTGCGGACATAAAGTTAGTATGAAGTGCATTCTGTGAATACCAAAATGAGTAAGTGCATTCTGTGAATACCAAAATGAGTAAGTGTATTCTGTGAATACCAAAAAGTACTAACTTTACGTTTTTGACGTAAGTTAGTTCTGTGAATCGGGCCCAATATACATTGTTGAGGCGATTTCAATGCGGACAGTAAGATATCATCAGCAAAACAACCTATCTGTAAACAAAAACCTCACTAGGTCCACTATGTTCTTAGAGATAATGAGAGCGAGGTATCCTTAAAATTCCAAAAGTACCATTCGCCTCCAAGGCCTAGCAATTAAAATGCCTAAAAGTTCAACCCTCCATAGACTTGCGATCCCTCACTGCTGTAAGAACTCACCCCATAACAGATGTCAGCACTGCCTAAAAGCTGCAAATAATACAGAGCGACTCTGCGCTTTTTGAACGCTAAACTCTTTAAAATTGGTAATAAAAAGTTAATAAAAAGCAATTTAAAATAACTACAAAAAAACATATACTGCATTAATGGTTGTGCCAAGGTCACATCACCTGGGCAAATCCTTGTGGGACGGCAGAAAGCTCTCTGGCACTCTGATAAACAGAGGAGACGCCACACCGTACCTTCTCTAAAGCCATGCAAACGTGACCTTTCCCACCGACTCAGAGCTAAATTTAAATAAAGTGTAGATTCGCCTAGTCCTGACTAAATTCACAAAAGCGGAGCTAAACAATCTGCCAATCTGCCTTAGATAAAGATGACGGGTGATGAAACATATTGGCCAGTCCCATCTCTTTAAACGTGCGTTGTGTGTAGCCTATCCAAAGAATCTTCCAACCCTTCTCAAGTGTGTAAGACAATCTTTTATAATGTTCCTGTTCAGGCTTGCCTCCTCATTAGTCCAAATCATTACCCATAAAATCAAAGAAGCAAGCTGCACTTGTACTTAATTCTGAATAGATAACATAATGCGAGCTGGTGGGGGCAGGGGGGGGACAAAGAAACCACCTGCATTCGCGGTATTCGTCCTTCCGCCTGAAGTGGAAGAGCATTGGAATACCCCCAGAACCCGGCTCCATACCCTGCTGCAATGACACATTGTGACTTAAAAATAGTGAGCAGGGGGGAAAGTGTGGTCCTGCCCACCGACTGTGGAAGGTTTGAAATTGCTCCTGCAGACTTAAGAAACTCCAGCCTTAAGCTAATTATCTGTGAATGCCAGACACCAGAAGAGTCAAAGGTTACACCTAGGTAGGGGAAACTATTAACACTATTCAACGAATGGGTACCTTGAGATTTTACTTTTTCCTGGGCCACATGCCATAATATGGAACTTCACAAAATTCATAGTTGGTTGTGTGATGGAACAACGCATGCCTGAACCACTAAAAGTCGGCCCTCCTGCAGTGTATTCTACCTGCCCAAGCCCTATAACCTACCCTGTCCCCCTATCTTGAGCCTTAAAACCAGACCCCTAGTCCCAAAAAACTACTCTATCCCCAGCCCCCTCCGTGAACCCTAAAACTAGCCCCCACCCCCTAAACCTACCCACACCCACCCCCGGCCCAACTGCCCCCTGGGCCTGAAAACTGCCCCTTTTCTGCCCTCCTCCCTGAGCCCTAAAACTCAGCCCCCTAAAAACTACTCCGACCCCCAGCCCCACTCCCTGAGCCCTAAAACTAGCCCCCACCCCCTAAAACCTCCCCCTGCCCCAGTCCAACTGCCCCCAGGCCTGAAAACTGCCCCTTTCCCACCCCCTGCCCTGCACCCTAAAACTCAGCCCCCTATAAACGACTCTGACTCCATCCCCTCTCCCTGAGCCCTAAAACCAGCCCTCACCCCATAAAACCTACCCCCACCTCCCCAAACCAACTTACCCAGCCACGTCCCGGTCCGTCCTTCCTGGTGCATGCCTTCCGGCTCCTCTCCCATCCGCTCGCACAGCTAGAATGCCGACTGCCTTAACCACGCATATGCGTGGTTGAGGCAAGAATTGTTCAGCTTGCGGGGAAATGGCACGTGTACTTAAAGCTGCATTGTAAAGGCTGTATCCCTTCAGAGTTAAATCCAATTTACTCATAAAGCTCCACCAGGGTATGAAGTGCTCTTGGTGTGCGAGCCAAAAGCACTGCATCATCCGTGTAGAGTAACGCAGAGTTAGACACAATACCAATCTTCAGTACTTCTCTTGTAGCACTAACTAAAAAATAATTCAGATCATTGATATAAATTATAAAGAGTAGCGGGGCAAGGATGCAGCCTTGTCGCACACCCCTGGAAAGGGAGAAAGGGTCTGACAGTTCTCCATATGGACCAAAGCAAAACTGGCAGCTACATTTTCGTGCAGATTGTAAAGGCAATTCAGCAGAGCCACATCAATGCCCAATTCTTATAACAGCATCCATAACTTTGTGCAATTAACACAATTGAAAGCTGTTGAGAGACCCATAAAGGCCAGGTACAGTGGACAGTGCTATGCAATGGTGTACCTGCCAATAATCAGTTCAAGCACTGCTCGACTGTCAACAGCCCTGGGTGAAAACCATATTGGCAGGGGCTCAAAATCTTATGTTGAATCTCCCATTGTTTAAGATAGGAAAAATCACTCTGTCCAAGATCTTAACTGAGCTGTCAATTAAAGAAATTGGCTGATAACATTTGTGAGCATTGAGGCCCTCTTTTCTAAAAATAGGAATGATGATTGAGAGTGCCCAAGAACTGGAGATGTTAATACACAGAGAATTATTACAAAGGCCCCGACAGGTTAATATTGCATTTGATAAGATCCATGGGGATACCATCTGGCCCTGGGGTTTTCCCACTTGGGCTTTCCCTAATAGCCTTTTCCACTTCTATTAAGGTAACCGACATTCTTGGTGATCCTTCTAATTTATTCATTAAAATCTTTAATAGGTTCCCCTGATCAGTGGGCCGATAAACAGATTTGAAGTGGGTGACCTAATCAGCACCAGATATAGTACTACACAGGGTATTATTTGAAACAGCCCTTTGCCTAAACCTTTTCACCGTGCCCCAAAACATTTTGCTATTCTTTTCGGATGCAATGTCCTCCAACATTATCCAGTCTTTCTGTGACAGCTCTTCCCTCCTCGTTTAAGAGTACGTTTTTAGTTTTTACGCTCTTACCTAACCATCAATGGATCACTGGGTTTGGTGATCAGAGTCTCCTTTAATCCGTGATTTGCTAGGAACCAATGCCAGACAAACCATCTTGATCGCTCTTGGGCATTCTTACTGGCTTCATCAAGCTTTCCTTGATATCTGCACATAGATCTCCAAAACTGGATAGCAAAACTCCACGACTCCACGACTCCCTTCAATCAAACAATTTAAAAAGTTCTCTTGATGCTTTGCCAAAAGGGAACCAAGGAACGCCCCTTGGTCCCTCAAATGCCAGCAAAGCCTGAGGCCATAATTAGAGGGATGCATAGTCGGTAACAAAGCAACTGGCTTCTAAACCCAATTAAGTGGTAGGTGCCCTGCAACTATTAAAGCATTGTTGTCTCCCCAATGAGTTTCTAAGATGCCCCATGAGTAAAAAAGAGAGAAAGATTTCTCATAGAGAATATATAATCTTTGGTTGAGGCGCAGCAATTTCCTCTAAAGGGAGGCACGACTGGTCCATCCCTGTCAAACAGCTGTATAATGCTAATACGGTCAGCTGCGGCTACGTGAGATCCCAATTCCTTCCGTCTGTGATCAGATTCTCCTTCATAACCGTCTGATTACCCTAATTCCCAGACCCTCGGTATTAAGCTTGAGTTTGGCATTAAAATCCTCGCAAACAATATGGTCTGGTTGGGTTAAAAGCCTACATTAACAGATTTAAGTTGAGATAAAAAACTAAACAGCTTTGTAAAATTTGAACAAAGTGTTGACAAAATCATTATTATAAAAATTAACCACATAAAAATAAGGAAAAGGAACGATGAAACATAGATTCCCTTCTAATTGCATGATGCCTTGAGATAGCAGAAGTGTTACTATCTGTAGATAGAAACTCCTTGTCCATATAAGGTAGCTGCAAAAACTATTTTTTCTTCTTCGGTTATTAGTGTGAAAGTAGGCGACAGTGAGGCAGAGTAAGTGAAAGCATATAGGGGAGAGTAAGTGCATGAGAGAGGCCAACTGCAAACGTGATAGAGACTGAATGAGATGTGATTAAAGAGTGAGTGAGAGAGATTTAGCAAAAGTAAGGGGGTCTGTGAGTGAAAGGTTGAGTGATTAAAAATGGGGGCGTGAGTGAGACAGTAAGTGGATGGGAGTGAAAGTTAAAGCGAGAGTGATAGAGAGTGACCGAACGCAATGAGCGTGTGATGGAGAGTGAGAGAAACAGTGCACAAGAGAGTGGACAAGAAAGAAGTGAGTGAAAGCCTGCTTGAGCAGGAATGAGTAAAGAGTGAGAGATCAAAACAGGTAAAGAAATTAGGGAGTATAAATGAAAGACTGAGACGGTAAGTGGGCATGTGCGAAGGTGAGAATGATTGAGTGACAGACTAAACAGCAGCAGTTTCTACATAAGGGTGCAGGGGTGTTGACCCCCTGACTGCAGCCATAGCCATTACATTACTAGCATGAACATACAAACTGTATATGTGCCAGCCTCTCGCAGAGAGTAGTAGGTGTGGCTTTATTGCCGACTGGCAGCTTGGGCTGTTTGCACGTCAGGTTGGCCGGTATTTTGCTTACGGCCAACCTGACTTGTGCAGTTTATGGTTTTCCCCAGACATAGCTGTCAGAAAGATGGACAAGCAACACAGCCCTATGGGTCTCAGAGAGAGCGCTGTGGTAACCTGTCCTAGCCAATCCTTGCACTGCTCTTATGCTGTTTACTATTATAAACAGTATGAGAGCAGTGCTTTTATTGGCGAGATGTATGGTGTTTTCGTTTCACTTTGCCTGCTCAGCATGCACTGCTCAGCTCTTCACGAGATGTGGATAGAGTCAGGCCACGGGTGCAGAAGGTTTTGCCCTCTCGCCCGTGTCGTATCGTGTCCTTCTACCTACGTCCCTCTATGCCCCCACCACCAAAAAATACACCTGCTTTTGAAAAAGAAAAAAAAAGCTTTCGTGCTACTTTAAAAACATTATTATAAATCACTAGCGGATACTGCATGCAGTAGTTCGTCCGTGCTGCCGCGAAGTATCCCATGGAGAAGTAGAGGCCAGTTTGATGTAGCCTTTCATTCTGGAGACACGTCCGTTTCATGGTGGTCATTGACTGTCACTGTGCAGTAACTCCAGTCGTAGCCTGCTGTGGCCAAACTAAACCTGCCCCACAAGACATAAGTACAGTGTTGTTTGAATTCTACATAGTGTTAATGGCCGGTGTGCAATGATGAGCAAGGTCGCTTTGCAAAGTTAAACTACCAATACCACAATGCAAAGTGAACTGACTTGAAAGAGGACTGGCTAAACTTCTCATGGTGTGTCATGCACGCTCGGGTAGCCACTTTTCCCAGAGAAAAATACAGGCTATTTGCTCACGTTTTAAGATTCTGCAAAAGCCTGGGCATGATTCTTACGTAGAACTTAATAAGAAATTGTCTGTATTCATTTTTAACATGGCCTTTCTGTCTGTTTCCTTTGGTTATCAGCAAGGGGTCAATAAGGAAGCTGTAGATCAGAGTTTAAAGTATTTTCTTCTTAACTTTACTATTTAAAGTATGCATTGATAAGTGACAAAATACTTGATTTAGGCTATTTTTCAAATTTTTGTACTGCCGGGACATTAAAATATGTACCGGCCATGCCGGTATTAAACCAGCAAGGTGGCACCCATATAAGTTGCACGCTGATATACAAAAACAGTAAAATTACACTGTTGCATGATGACGTGAACCAACTAGTTTTCTACTTAAAGACATGTTGCATGCTTGTTTTTTTAGGTCTCACCTAGGCAGTGCTTGTGCTGTCTCTTTGAGACATGTTGTATTCAGAGTATGGGCTTTAATCTCCGCCCATTTTCTCGGCCAATGTATTTTATTGGCTCCTTTGACGGTCTTTTCTAAATGTTTTTTTTTTTTTTCATTGGTTGATTTGTTTAATAGTCCCTCCTTACTACCTCCTTTTCTCCTGTTATAACCTCCCATAAGGACTGCCCCTGTTACATGTGTTGTTACTTAGTATGTGTTATTAGCAGTTTGTGAGCGCTATTTTGTTGACGACTTTCTCCTAGCTGCTGTTGAAAGACGCTCCCTACCCTCCCCGCTCCACGGCCGGCGTCTACTGGTATCTTTGTATTTTTTTTAAGCAGTGTGGCAATTCGTGCTTTAGCTTCAACAATGGTGGTCGTGCGCCTTTCTTTTGTTATGCGTGGCTTAGCAAACTCTTTTTTTTATATTATGTTTTTTAAAACACGGCACTCCGCATTTGATCTTCAACAATGTTTGCTGCGCGCGTTCCTTTCCCTATACGTGGCTCGCCCAACTCTTTTATTTTGTATTTTTTTTTAAGCAGCCTGGGCCGCCGCGCTTGATCTTCAATAACGACGTCAGAGCACCTTTCTTTTTTCTTTTAGTTTGCACGGCTGGCCCAACTGTATTTTTTTATATTATATATTTTTTTCAAACAAGCGCAGCACACCACTCTTGATTTTGAACAATGGCGGTCACGTGCCTTTCTTTTCTTCGGCGCCGTGGCTCACCAAACTCTTTACATATATTTGACAGAGACACCGATCCCGAGAACAGCCAGCTCAGTGCACAGGATTACACTGTGTGTGATGGGCATGCTAGAAAGCAAGCAGTGACAATGCCGGCCGTGTGTTTTTCTTTCAGTTCACAGCTGTATTTTTTAATATATGTTTTTGAAACAAGAGTGGGACGTCATGCTTGATCTTAAACAATGGCAGCTGCACGCCTTTCTTTTCTTCGGTGCAGCGGCTCGCATTAATACTCCTCACCCCTATACTGGATGAAGCATTCCAAGCCTTCTTACATGGACATGGTGCTCTATCAAAAGCTGGCAAAAAGGAGGCTTTGGCGAGATGTGTACTGCCATAATATGGTATAGCGTGCACTTTTTTCCTTTATAAGCACTTCACTGCAAATTTTTTTTTTAAACCAAATAAAAACAGTTGTAATTTATAAAGCCAATAGCTCCAACTTTTACAAATGCAAGACCAATTGCATTGCAAATGCTTGTTTTAATTTGCAGTTAACTCAAAACTTAGTTTGATGGTATCTAAAAGGTGTTATTTGGTGCCGGCGGCCCAATTGGCTGTCATTGTATACTGTTGACATGTATGTCTGTGTGGTATTTAGGTCGTAGGTGCAGGCTGGGGCCATAGTAGTTGCAGAGTTAGGAGGCTAGTCATAGCTTAAATTGCTGGAGACCTGAAGAGAGCACGTGTTTAGTCTTTATTTTCCTGTTGGGGCGTACGATGCAGCCGTCGCCCTAAAATGTGCTGACCGTCGTTCTACAATTGTACAGTGTCTTTCTGGGCGACAAGTAAACGATGGTAGAAGCATGAACTTAATGTATTTTTGCCCTTTAGTAGTGTATTTGTTTCGAGTTCTAAACAAGAGAAGCAATACCTACACATGATTATTTTGTTTGCAGAAGTGCGGGCCACGTATTCCAGATTACTATCACATACTGTTATATAAAGTAAAGTATTCTTTAACTTGGTTCACAAACTGTCTAAAGACAGTTTAATAATTGTATTGAGCTTGATATTTTGAAGATGTGTACCCTGGAGCAAAAGAAAATGGTGCATCAAATCAAATGGTCACCAGCAACCCTACATCATGTCTCGTTTGACCTGCCAATCCATCAGGCAGTGTGGTTGCCCCTTTGCCTCTTTCGACCATTCCTTTAACCCTCATGCAGCGTCTATGGATATTGAGATCAGTGTCATAGCAAGAGAGCTATTGACCCAAATACAAGCAAGAAAATTGTACATTGTTTGTCAGCAGCAAGAGGACTACATAACACTACCCCTCTCTACGTGTATTTTCAGCATCCACAAATGTTTAAAACAGTGGTGGCTGGTGACATTTGAAAGTGGTAGCCTTAAACGAACATGTTCTACAAAATTTGCTTTGGTTAACTGAATTCATGATATGGTGTTATATAGCTTGCGAGAAAGAAAAAAGTGTAGATTGTGCACACCGATTACATTAACTACTGCGGTTCAGAATTGTGTAAACCGATCAGCGTGCTATGCTTTCTAAATGCTTGCCTAGCGTGAGCTATATGTGTGTAGGGGCCAAGTTCCAACAGGCAACTTGGACAAAAGCGTGCACAGCTATTAAGACATAGCGTCTGCAATTAATCCATATAATGCAATATTATTCACAATACATCACATTTATTTTTTTCTGTGATTAAATATCCTTACATCCTTATATCCGAACCTACACGGCGCCGGGAGGGACGAGTGGTCCGAGACGAGCTCACCTTGACATAAGTGTGACTACAGGGAGCCGTCCTCGCTCCCCCGCCAGTTCGAGCATTATTATCAATGAAACTCGGAATTTCTCTGGGAGTAAGTTACGCAACCTATTTGACCTGAGCATTCACTCAGACTGTGACTTCGCTCTACTCCACAAGGTAGGAGGTAGGGAGAGTGTTCTAGGGATCTATTCTCATAGTCCTGATAAAAGCCGGGGACAACGCATAAGCCGGCTGAAACATGTCGACAGTTTGCAGATTGGAGGGGTAGTGGGTTCATTATAGCCCAGCATACCACCATCCACTGGTTGTTCAAAACCTTTTTAATCTGACCCGGGAGTCCACCAATAAAGAGCAGTTTGGAGATCCCTGTGTTAGTTTTAACACTATCTTCTCTGCACTTTTCTCTTCTTGATCCCGCATAGTTTTTCTTTATGTTTGTTGTGTCTCCCCCTCCCTATTGCTCTACCTCTGTCCTTGGCTTGCGCGGAAGTGTGTTAGCAGCCCTATGATGAAGCATGCCACAGATTTCTGTGGGTGAGGGCAGTTTTAGCAACATGTGTGTCTTGCCGACTTACCTCCGTATAACAGCGACATACTTTACATAGCCCCATTTCTATATGTGTGTAGAATGAAATATCCTTAGTCTTTTTTCGTGATTGACAATTTCCAATAAGCAACAGTTCTTGTCAAAATCAAATTTACATAATCAGCCATACCAAAAAATACAGAAATGTCATGAATTCATTACAAACATTAAGTCTCAACATCCAGTGCATTTCGGGACTGATGTCCCTTCGTCAGGGGCAAATCTGCAATGAAAACAAACAAAAACAAAGAAACTCATATGTACATTTGTGATTCATTAACACAACTTCTCATAACTGCAATATTTTATTGATAATTATATGCATATAGTTCCACAGTGTGTGCACCATACCCCATAAGGGATGTGTACCCCTGTGTACTCTCTTTTATGTGAATGGCTATGCATCCTTAAAAACGACTATCTTTCCCATAGTGTAGACAGGAATCCACCAGGTGATAAAAAACGCACATGCCAAGTGTGCAACCTGTTTCAAAAAAGCCGACTACACCGGTGTCACGTACTTACTACTATAACTTACTGCTTGACAGACGCCGCAACAGATGTATCTATGAATTACCAGAAATAGGGAATTATTCACAGACGGGTTGACAGAGTTGCTTGCTGAACTTTTACTTACTCAACCCTTCCTGGACTGTGTCTGACCCCAAGAGGACTTCTTGAATTCTTTCGGTCTATGGCTCTCCCTCCCCCCCCACACTACTCTGACAATTCTTGAGCACTCATGACCTCTGTCCTGACAGCGGAGCCTGAGCATTAATTCCGACGCCCGGTGGAGCTGCTCTGTTCAGCTAATAAGGAGATCGGACTTGGTTCACCCCCTGACCGTCACCTGCCCAGCCGGACCTTGGGCACAGTTTCTCCCCTTCTCCCTGTCTCACCCACCCTCCCCCTCATCGTATATCTGCCGTTCTGTTTTTGCCTTGTCTCCTTTCTATCCACCTTTCTGACTGACACCCGTTGGAGCTTCCTTGAGAGCTATAGGGGAGACTGGCCTTGGACTACCTCCCTGGCCGTCACCTACCCATTCGGTCTTTGGGCAGACTTTACCTCTGTCTCTTATTCCGGCTTCCCCCTCGTCCTCTCCCTTCTCACTCCCCCTTCCTCTCTACTGGTCTCTCATTCTCTCCCGTCAATGTATCTCATATATTGGATGTAATATGTAATTGTTATTATTGTTGTAACTTTGCTGACCTTATGTAAAGCGCTCTGATACCCACGGGTCTAGCCAGCGCTATATAAAACTGTTTAAATAAATAAATAACCAGAGGTAACAGCCGGAATAGAGTTTCTCGTACCTGTCAATCTCTAACGGATGTCACGGGCTGAACAATTTTGACCGCTCGCTGCGTACACTACAAATAAATAGCGTACAATGAATCAAATGGCCAAATATACCGTAAAAAAAGGTAACAATCCTAAGCCTGTTGCAGTCTTACCTGTTCTAAAAGTCTGTGTCTCACTGCTAACCTTTGCGTCCTGGTGTGCGAAATCAAAAAGTACCGGTAGTCCGACAAAGTAAATATGCTAACGCCTCTTGCGATAACAATCAGCCATCCACTCTATGAGCGCCATGTTGGAGTGTTGCAATCTAAAAATATTCATGTGAGGGGACTATACCGTAAAATTAAGCACCGAGGTCATAAATGTCAAGTGCCACGAGGTGCGATCCACCGAATCTAAATCATGCCGTTGCGTCGCGCAATATTAACCTGACCGGTCCTCCATTGCTAGACATTACAGTACCAGCAATCACCCAATTGGTTTGAAAGAAATGAGTCCAAAGTCATAAATAATGGAATGTTCATTCTGACATTTGAAATGGTGAACTACAAACAATTCAATATAACGACGAGACTAAAAATAACCAATTAGCACAGTATAAATTCAGTTAACCGTAAAAATTCCGTGATTTGTAGGACGGAATTTTTACGGCGTCTGTCAAGCAGAAAGTTGTAGTAGTAAGTACGTGACACCGGTGTAGTCGGCTTTTTTTAAACAGGTTGCACACGTGGCATGTGCATTTTTTATCACCTAGTGGATTCCGGTCTACACTATGGGAAGGATAGTCATTTTTAAGGATGCATAGCCATTCACATAAAAGAGAGTACACAGGGGTACACATCCCTTATGGGGTATGGTGCACACACTATGGAACTATATGCATATAATTAACAATAAAATATTGCAGTTATGAGAAGTTGTGTTAATGAACCACGAATGTACATATGAGTTTCTTTGTTTTTGTTAGTTTTCATTGCAGATTTGCCCCTGACGAAGGGACATCAGTCCCGAAATGCATTGGGTGTTGAGACTTAATGTTTGTAATGAATTCATGACATTTCTGTATTTTTTGGTATGACTGATTATGTAAATTTGATTTTGACAAAAACTGTTGCTTATTGGAAATTGTCAATCACGAAAAAAGACAGGATATTTTATCACAGAAAAAAATAAATGTGATGTATTGTGAATAATATTGCATTATATGGATTCATTGCAGATGCTATGTCTTAATATCTGTGCACGCTTTTGTCCAAGTTGCCTGTTGGAACTTGGCCCCTACACAGAGTTATATAGCTTGCACCACATACGGAATTGTATCATGCGCTTTGTGTAACATAGCTTATATTACCCCACTGATCATTTTATGATCCACGTAAGGGTGAAACACTGACAGGTGCCAGCAAAGTGTCTGAACTATTACTTGCAGGTTATGATGTAACCACTGCAGCATGTGCTCAGCTTTCTTACTGAATGGAAGTAACACCGCAGAATGTTTATGTTGAGATGCGTAATGGGAAGCTAGAGTACTCACTTCCTTGTTTTCTCAATTATCTTGCCTTTACTTATTTTACTCTTATTTATCTTTTGATGTTGTTGCTGCCTACCATTCTGTTGCCTTCCTTTGTGTGGATACAGAAAGAAGACAGACTAACATAAGAAATGATGTTATGTAGTCTGTCCCACAGTGCATCTAGCGTGTCCCACTAGAAAAAGGTGTATAAAGGCCTCACGTACAAGGCATTTTTGCGATCGCAAGCCATGCGGTTTACAAAATTGAATGCCTGTGTGGAGTAAGGGCGTTGTAAACAGGGAATTTTATGGATAATACGGATCAATTACATCACTGTAGGAATAGTTCTGCAGGTTTGTCGGATTGAAAGTTCTCTGGATAGTTCTTTGCATGATCATCAAATCACAATGAGGGCCAGAGGAATTTTATAGACCTGCAGGGGTTGACTCCCCAACTCAGAAACCAAAAACACAAAAGAAACCCCATGGTCTACAAAGTGCGGTTGAGTGCTACGGAGTGTCCCTTTTAAAGTTCTGGTATCGAGATTGCACAGGAGGGGGGAGTGAAAGAGAGCACAGGGAGGAGGGATTCCAGGACTAAAGCACTGGTTTCAAAAGATACCACAGGAGGCTGATGGTCGAGAGAGAGAGAGAGCGCATCGGGAGGAGCTGGAGCACGCAAGCAATGTAAACGTTTCAAAAGACAGCACAGGAGACTTCTGGTACAGTCCAGAGTAGGGGAGAGAGCACATAAGCAATGTGCTGGAACCGGGGAACACAGGCAGCACAAGGGGTTGACTGGCTTGAACTAGGTGGAAATAAGAGAGAGCACAAAACAGTAGGAACTGGCAGGAGGGAGGTATAGCAGCTGGGGCTCGAGATGAGAGAGATGGGGAGCCATGTCATACAAACTAACAGCTATGTGGTTATACTGAATAAGCAGCTACCTATGTCATTATCATATGAAATCTCTTTATTGATGTAATAACTACACTTTCACAATTGCTTTATTAGCCTTCTTGCTCTCTCACATATGCTTGAAAAGGCACCAGTTGCCCACTCTTTTTTCAAACAAATCCCTCTTATGGCAGTCAGGCTTGCTCGCTATGCTCGCTCGTCACCAGGCACTCATCACGAACTTTTGCGCTTCACCACTTTCAAATGTCACCAGCCGCCACTGAGACTGAGTTAAAGTGAAGGAGGGCTTGAGTGAGTAGCACATGATAAGAGAGAGTGAATGTAAACATACTTGAGAGACTGAGTAAGAGGTAGTGAGCAAATAATGATTGAGAGTGAGTTAGAGTAAATCTAAAGGAATCATGTGCTGAAAACATGGGTGAGTCAAAATGAGACAGTGGATGAGAGGAAGTCAATGCGTGAACTTGAGTGAGAAACACTGAGTAAAAGTGAGGGAGGATGTGAGATTGTGCACAAGATACTGAGTGAGACACTGAGAGCTCCTCACACTCTTCCATGCACTACAGTGAATCATTCTTTCTAGGATAATCAACTCAAATGAGTGGCTGTTATCTAACTGTTATCTGCTATTCTGTGTGGACGTTATAGTACCATTGCTAATGCGCCTGCAAAAGAGCTGTGCTCTGTTCGAGAGATTTGTGAGCCACCTGACCATATCAGCAGGACTCAGAACAACATCACTATATTCCCTTTAACTGTGGAATAGGAATGTAATCACCGTCCTTCATTAAAAGTTCTGCATCTGGGATGTCCCAAATCTCTCGATGAGTTGTATTGTTCCTCTTCCATGCACGACTTCTTGCTGTCCGTGAGCTAAACACCTACCTGATTGTGGAATGCTGCTCTCATATGAATCTTCTCAGATGGGGTCTAATATCTAATTACAGTTTTTTAATTACTATATCCTTTTGAAATCGCTTTCCTAACTACAAAAATTGCCCGCCATAGAGCCAGGCCCAAGCAAATGCTGTGGCCTGGTTATCGGGTTCCTTGCTGTATACACACCCGTTTAAAAGATATTATGCATCTTTCTAACAACGTCATGCCTTGTGATGTGAATTGAACGGAGAGGCACTGAAACAGGTACTGAAGCCGTTGGCATAGCTTAATTTAATGACATCTGTCCTGCCCTAAAATTATGGAGATGGATTGCCTATAATTTTGAGTCTTCTTCAAAAGACCTTAAAAGATATTTGAAATTAGCTGCATAAAGGGCTTTGGAGTCCTCCATAACTATTATATTCAGGTACCATGTGTTTAAACTTCAGCTTTACGTCTATGTGTGTGGCAGTTTAATGAATGTTTGATGGGTTTCCCTCCTGAGGGATGCTCGCCATTGACTCTTATTAACATTCAGTTTGTACTAGAGATAGAACCAAAAGCTTAAAGGGAACCAAATATTGTGGGTGTAACTACTGTGGGATCAGTCACAGAGTAAAACATATTTCGCAAAGAGTGAAATTCATGGACCCACTTCGTGACCAGTGGTGGCCGGTGAGTGGGTCAGTGAGAATTGGCAAGAAGGGTCGGGTCTGTGGCAGCCCTTCCTCACCCCTCTCTCGAGCTTCACCTAACCAGAGAAGACACAATACAACGTAATCCTAGAGGTGGGGTCAGAATAAAGTTTTTTTGCAAGTTTCCTAAATTTCGGTCCATATTTAATTGAAGGGCCACATAACATGGTCCGATGCCTTCTCCATGTCAAGCACAATCACACAATGCCTAATTCGAGCCGGTGATGGCCACCGTCACTTATTTTTGGGGACTGGCACTTATTTTTCCGCTTTAGGCATTGACTGCAAGCAAGAGGAATAAACACACAAACAGGAAAGAAGAAGGAAGAGAAAGACGGAAAACTGTCACAAAAGGAGAAAGCAGGGACTGGCAGTGGATTAAAGGGGCATGAGATGGATTCAAGTATGTAACTCACACAATGTACGTAGATGGTCAAAAGAAGAAGGGCAAAAGAGAGGGCCTGGGGAAGCACTATTGTGTTAAGACGAGAACCCTGACTCACCCTAAGGTGACATGCTTCCTCATAGGGTCCCCTCTGCATACTGGGACCGCAAGGTACCCAGTGTGGGCTACTACTCTCCCATAGGAGAGGAGAAGGAGGTTGTCACACGCACTGCAAGTGCTATTTTTTGTATGGGGAGGGAAGGGCAGAGTGCAAAGAAAAAGTGTATATGTGGGTTAAAACTATCTCTTGGTAGGTAAAACTAATTATATTTTGGTAGCCCCATAGGATAGGATTAAAAGCAAGCTTGGTGAAATAGGGATATGGATGTTCCCCTATTTTATAATCTGGTCAACATGTTTCTGCCTTAATAGACCAAAAGGTTCATGGCATTCCTTAGGACCAAAAATGCATGTCACTCTGCTAATAAAGAAATTTAAAAAGTGAAAAGACAAAAGACCATACTTTCACAGTATTGGTCAACCTCATGGCACCATCATCTGGTGGGGTCCACAAGATTCTGCAAAATAAAGACACAAATCAAACACAACAATGATTAACAGTCCTGTCTCTATAAAACACCTGTGTCCATCACCAACACTGCAAACCATTTGTGATGTAATTACGTGCCCATGAAAATACTACATTGGTCCTTACCATTTGTAGTATATCAGTCCCTTCGGGGCGGGTCAGAGCTACGCAAGCATACAAAAGTAATATAAGGTCAACTTCAAAAATAATCCTTTCACGCAAAAACCCTTCTTTTGACCCTGGGGTAATGAAGCTGACATAATCTTACGTAAGTCTGCTGTGAGCCGTATAGCAACATGGTAAATTCCTGGATGTGCCGTGTTTAAAAATCAACGTATGTGGCCCAGTTTCAAAGTGTAATGAACTCTTAGTAAAGCGTACTTGTAAAGGACCTCTAATTAGTGGGGTATATATTTAAAAGTCATAACCACTGTAAACTAACTGGAGCCGGAATCCCGTTCCAGTAGTTGTGTTACAGTGTCTATCTCACTACAACTCAACTCATAGCCCACCACCACAACAAAACTAATAACCCGTTTTGCGCTTTTAACAGGACACAATGGCTCTGACTTCAAATGTATATGTCAGTAGCCATGGTTCAATAGGAACCAGGAGTCCCGTTTAAGAGGATCCGTGACAATCCCGTAGTCACAATCGCTACGCGGGGTGAAAAGTAGAGTCATTTTCATGCACCATGACTGAGACTGTAAAAGTAATATGAGGCCGCTGTAGTGTAACAAAATAAAGCTACCTCCCCCGACATGAGGTATTTGTGCATCGCGCCACAGAGGGTGCGTCTTACCTTCGGAGTCTCGCACGCCGCGTCTTACGAAGGGCCGGCAGCGAAGAGACTCCTTGAAGACGGCCCCATTAATACACGGCATATCGGAAATGAAAACCACATCACGTGGCAAGACCCGGAAGTATGACCCCGAGATGTCTGGGTGTTGTAGTTTGTGTCACAAAACAGGGCTACGCGTCCAAAATAAGGTGCCACGAGGTTGACCAATACTGTGAAAGTATGGTCTTTTGGCTTTTCACTTTTTAAATTTCTTTATTAGCAGAGTGACATACATCTTTGGTGCTGAGGAATGCCATGAACCTTTTGGTCTATTAAGGTTGAAACATGTTGAACAGATTATAAAATAGGGGAACATCCATATCCCTATTTCACCGAGCTTGCTTTAAATCCTATCCATTGGAGGTATCAGAATAAAATTAGTTTTACCCACCAAGAGATAGTTTTAACCCACATATACACTTTTTCTTTGCACTCCGCCCCTCCCTCCCTATACAAAAAATAGCACTTGCAGTGCATGTGACAACCCCCTGCTCCTCTCCTACTGTAGAGTAGTAGCCCACACTGGGTACCTTGCAGTCCCAGTGTGAAGAGGGGACCCTACAATAAAGCATGTCACCTTAAGGTGAGTGAGGGTTCTCGTCTTAACACAATAGTGCTTCCCCAGTCTCTCTTTTGCCCTCCTTCTTCTTCTTTTGACCATCTATGTACAATGTGTGAGTTACATGTAGTGGAGCAGTACATTTGGATGGGGATAAATACTCCAATTAGGCCCTCCTTCGTGAGATACTATCATGGATTCAAGTATACCAGTCTTGGTATTCCGTGCGCTGGTGTGGAACTGCACCAGCCCCGGGCTTCAGAGCAGAGCTTCGGGCACCGGCACTCATTCATTTACAAATTAAGCAATGCCATCACTGCCAGTTCACCTTTAGTCTCATCTATAGGTGGGACTCATGTAAATGCAATAGGATCATAAGCAGTATTCTTACATTGTCACACTTGCCCAGGGACTACCCTATTTGGTCGTATGAATCAGGTGGGCCATAAATGCATAATTGTTCTGTCCTGTTGGATATAAGATTAGTTACTGTCTAGTAACTGATATTGAGTAGCGAGATTAGGAGCTAGGCTGATACTTCAAACGGATCTTGTCCTGGCTTTGAGACTATATTTACCGTGGCTTCTAACCATGCGTTTGAAAGTGGGGATCGAGGTTGCACTGGAATTAGCAAACATTGATATTTCTTATAAAACTCTAGTGTATAGAGATCTGTGCCTAGGGCTATGGAGAACTGAAGAGTCCTCATTGATGTCATTAACTTTTAGAGAGCAAATGCTGCATTTATTGTTTCTGCCTAATCGTTGGGTAGGTATCTTAGGGTGCTTTATTTTAGTTAGCTTTCCATTTGTTCTTTACGTTGCCCATCTACAGCTGATCGTTATAGATCTGTGTAATACTGTGAACAGATATTTGCTATTTAACTGGGGTCAGTGCTGTTACCCTCAATTGGTCAAATGTTAGCTTTGGATAGCATCGTCAGTGCTTGTTTTGAATAATCCGCATGACCAGGAGCCACCATATTTGCTTGTTCATATGAGCATTGATGTATGTACAATATACCATTATCAAATTCAAAGCTCTTTTTTTGGCCTGTGCCACGGCCCTTTCTATACTTCTCAAAGCACATTACGCCTCTTTTTGTAAACTTTTTTTCATGAATGAGGATTTTGATTTTAGAATACCTGAATAACCGTCTTCAGGGCGTCCTTCAGAACCGCCCCTTGACACCTCACCCGTGTTGTGCTCCAAGTAATCGGAGGGTGGTCACTTTAAAAAAAAAAAAAAAAAACATGTATTAGGAAGTCATTTGTTAGGCTAGTATTGAAATGCCACAAGCTGCTCGGACTAGTGGAGAATATTGTGATATAAACACTACAGAGGTGTGGTTGGTATAGTCAATTTTGTATTGAAGTTACTGTGCAAATATGTATAGTGGCTTTGAAGCAAATAGATCTATACAGTTGTAACTGTTGTGGGGGATTGAGCTGTGGATAACAATCACTGTCATCTAGATACTTAGATTGATATTGGCACGTCTTTTAGTGCCAGTTGGACAGTGGTCGTGTTAAGGACCCAGCATTAACAGTCAGCTCTGTAGAAAATAAAACTACACTCTTAGGTATTTGTCTTTGTGTAGTTTGAGGGTCCCATTAAAGTTACCCCCAAATGATTTCTGGCTCTAGAGCCAGTGTATGGAGATTTGCCACTGTTTTGAAGATGGTTCTCAATACTAATAGAGGTCTATTGTGTATACATATATTGAGTGCAATGTTTCTGCCAGTATTGTTTCCTTTCTTGATAATGCCCATAAAGGCTATGTGTTCATAGAGTAATATGGTTTACTATTCTGGTGTTAATTTCTCCACCTCTGCTGCATGCACCCTTCCCACCCAATTTCTTAACAGTTTAGAGTGTTTGACCTGGATAGGTGTTTTTTCTGAGGCAGAGTTATGTCATAACACAGTTCCTTCACCCTAGCCAATAGCCTGGTCCACTTCACAGCGCTGTTCATCCCATTTGCATTTAGGGAAACACTGTTCAAGTCACCCATGTGGCATTACGTGATTTTGTCACATAAGGTACGTCATCTCCGCAGTCTGTTTCTCCTGCTTAACGCTCTAGTTTTTAAGAGTGCAAGGAACACCTGTTGCAAGCAGACAGGAGTTGTTTGGGCAGGAATATGGTGAGGCCGCAGAAAGTAAATCCACAGAATGAGTGGGGTTGCAAGTGTTTAAGAGGCGCGTAGTCTCCGTTGTAGAATGGGCAGGTTGAAGGTCAGAAGGTGTGCTGCTGCTGTTAGATGCACAGGTGTCTGTGTTAGAATTGTAAGATTGTTCCGATTTGGTTAATGCACAAGGCATAAGAGTTCCGTTCGTTTACTTGGCGGTGGGGGCGTTTGAAGCTTTATAAGGAGCAAGAATAAGTGAAATACCCAACATTTCGCGTGCTTTTGTGCTGTTAAAAGTTATATGAATCCTGTGAAGAACCGTTGCAAAAAACTATAACGAAATACATGCTTCCAGAGCCAGTCCTGCCAAGTACCACACATCAGGCGTTAGACTAACGCATTTCAGTGTGGTGAGCCGCATCACCGCACTGAAATGCTAAGTCACGCATTCTGCATAGTGCCTCAGCTGACAGGACAAGCAGTTTAACACTGCCTAAATAAAATTGTGGAGTGGGAAATGGCAGCGCGCACCATAGTGTTCCCGCCTGCTCCGCAGGCTTGGGGCTCACTCTGCTGAGGGCTGCAGTGCTTAATGCTACAATGTAGCATGAGGTGCCGTGGAGACCGACCAGACGTCACGTCCTGCTGCTAGAATTAACTTGTGAGAGTCAGGCCTTGCAGCAAATCAGTCATGGCGGGCACCAGCAGCGCTGCCTGCTCGCACCTCTGGCCGCCGCCTCCACCGTCACCTTGTGGCTGAGCTGTCTCAGTAGCTGCAGTTAATTTGACCCCCGGCCGTGCCACAGCAGATTAAATTGCTGAGAGAGGGACTGGCTGAGAAACACTGGGCTCTGTTCTCCAGGAGCCGCAGCTTACTCTCTGCAATACTATGACCTGATCACGTGAAGAAGGCCCACAGGTAACACTTCATCTCCTGAGTCAACTGCCTGGCAAGTGGATTGAATGTGCCTGCCGAAAGTTTCTCTAAAATTAAAATAATCTTTAGATGCGCAGAGATTAATTGAGAAAACTCCATCCAGTAGCCGACCTGAAGAGTTTTGGTTACTCCGATCCCTGTGGCCTGTTGGGGGATGGCGGAGCTGGACATTGGGCATCACTGTGAAGCCTACCACTGCAGCCAGCTAAGTAAAACATACAATACCAAAAACGTGGGCAGTTAGTGCAGAGCCCGGGTAACCGAGAAGGGCTGCCTGGCTTGTGCTTCGAGAACTCACAACAATATTAATTACGGACATGTTAACCCGCTCTTTAATGCACACTCTTACAAAGAAGACCCAAATTTAACCATTTTTTAAAACTACTTGATAGTGAGAGAGAACCGACCTCCTGGCTACACGAGCTGCTGCCCATCCTCTGTAGTGGCCATCTCGAGGCTTGCGCCCGGTCACTGGCCGGCGTGAGTCTAAGGGCAGCTGCTCTGTGCTGAGTGTCTTTAAAAAGCACAGGCACGACTCTTAAGCTGAAGCGGTACCACACACTGCATAGGCTCCTTGCTCTCACTGTGCTATACGACTACTCCGACTGGTACAAACTTCCAGCACCTGTTTGCAGCCAGGGATTGTGACAGATCGGCAGCAGCTAGGGTTTATTTTACCACATGCATCCCCACTGACTCAGAGACCCACTTGGTAAGTGTAAAAAAATTAAACCCTGCTGCATTGATTATAAATGTTTACGTCAATGTCGGAGTTTTCGTGTACTGGCAGCTGACTTGGCACGATTTACTAGCGCAAAGGGTTAATCCTTTCTGGAAAGTCCATAGCTGCCAAGGTTTCAGATTGCTATGTGTGACATTTTCATAATTTCAGTGTAATTATGAGTGACATTTCAACAATTATGAGTGACACTTTCTAACGAGCAAAATCAAGCAATGAAGACAGGGGAAAAATAAATATGAGAAATTACACCCATTTGAGGAATGAGAAAATCTAAGAGGACCTTAAAACTGGTGCAAAGCACCAGAAATGGAAGGGCAACATTCATCTGACTCACGGACTCGACAGTCGGCTCGCCGCAGACAGCACAGCACTGGGCAAGCCTCAGAAGAGTGAAGCACAGCTGGCAAGTTTTCAGATTGCCTATGTGTGACATTTCCATGGTTTTAGTGCACTTGTGACATTCTACTACTAAACGTGTGACACTGAGTGACACTTTCTCACAAGTAAAACCAAGGAATTAAGTCCAAGTAAAGTGTGAACATTTGATTAATACCCTTCAGATGCATTTCTACCTTGGAAACACTCATATAAGACTGGGGACAATAAATGTGCAAGCACGCTGAATTTATGAAGTTGGAAGTGACGTCTACGGAATGTAAACATTCTCCTTTTCAATCAGGGTTGACAATTTGTGAGTTCAGTGTCCAGTTTCTGTGTACATAAACACACATGTGAAAAGGGTTTTTGAAACTTGTTGCAACCTGCCATCTTTTATTCTATTTAATATGGCCCATAAATGCGTGCTACAGAGATCAGTGTGAATCAGCATATTAATCCTCTGCGCTACTTTATACTGTGGACAATGATCCGTGCTGCATATTCGCAAACTGTTATGAGGTTGGATGATACTTGTGAGTTACTTTTTTCACAGAGATCCATTTTTGTTACTTGTACTTTGTATAAATAACATGGGTTTAACACCACCTGACAGTGGGGCTGAATTCCATGATGTCCAGGAGTTTTCAAGCAACAATAAAAATGTCAGAATCATTCTAGTGAATAATGTTTCATGTGGCCAAGATCAGCATTTAGTTTAGTGGCAGTTTTCACTCATTATAAAGTAGCGCGGAGGGTTAATATGCTGATCAAATGTTCACACTTTACAGGTCCGGCCCCCACTCCCAAACAGGTGGTGAAAAATCTTGGCGTCTGGGTGGACTCGGCGCTTAGTTTCCGAGATCAAACTAAGAGGGTAGCTGCGACCTGTTTTGGTATTCTGCGCAGCCTCAGGCCCATTTTGGGCTTTTTGACTCCTCTATCCGCCAGATGATAGTACATGCTTCTGTGCTGTCAAGATTGGACTATGCCAGTGTGCTCTATTTGGGCACCAATAAGGCCGAGATCGTTAGATTGCAGAGGGTTCAAAATGTCGCCGCTAGAACCCTTCTTGCCATGCCCAGATGCTGTTCCACCTCCAGCACTATCCGGCGGCTACACTGGCTGCCAGTAGAGAGGCGGGTGGAGTTCAAGTCTCTCTGCTTCGCGTTTAAGATTCTGAAATGCCCGACCCCTGGGGTACTATCTGATTTACTCTCTGCCTATATTCCCATGCGTCAGTTACGTTCTGCAGACCAACAGCTTGCCTGCATCCCACGTGTGAGGAGAGCCCGCGCAGGTGGGCGATCTTTCCGCGTGATGGTGGCCAAGCTGTGGAATGGCCTTCCATGCCAGTTACGGAGCATGGACAACTATTTTGCTTTTCGAAAGGCACTAAAAACCCACCTATTTCCTTACTAGGTTACCTGCTCCCCTGACTGTTATTTTCATGTTTTTTCTGGTTTCTTTTCTGCTCTGCTAGATGGGATTCTCGCAGTCAGTTGCTACTATTGCTCTTAGCGCCGGGACGCCCCTTTGCTGGGGCAGCTGAGCGCTTTACAAAACTGCTTAACATAACATAACATAACTTAATTCCTTGGTTTTACTTGTAAGAAAGTGTCACTCAGTGTCACACATTTAGTAGTAGACTGTCACAAGTGCACTGAAACCATGGCAATGTCACACATAGGCAATATGAAAACTTGGCAGCTATGCTTCACTCTTCTGAGGTTTGCCCAGTGCCGTGCTTTCTGCGGCGAGCCGACTGTTTAGTCTGTGAGTCAGATGACTGTTGCCCTTCCATTTTTGGTGCTTTGCACCAGTTTTAAGGTCCTCTTAGACTTTCTCATTGCTCAAATGGGTGCAATTTCTGATAGTTATGTTTCCCTCGTCTTCATTGCTTGATTTTGCTCACGAGAAAGTGTCACTCATAGTTGTTGAAATGTCACTCATAATTACACTGAAATTATGAAAATGCCACACTCAGCAATCTGAAACCTTGGCAGCTATGCAGAGCACGTGCAGGTATGGTGGCCTTAGTCCAAAATAATTGCTTGAAACATTCAACACACTGAATAAGCATGGTAGCGATTTGGGCCTAAAAAAGTGATGGTGAATACTCCTCCCCCCGCATAGACGGTGAAGCTCCAGATCAAAAGGGCTTCAGTTGGCAGCAATAAATGCCGGACTGATGCATGGCGAAGCAAGACTTACGATTTGCCATAAATGTGTCTGTACGCTTGATTTATGACTTGATATATGGTCCTTGATTGATTAACGACCTAATGTCGTTTTATGGTCTTTGATTGATTTGTGACTTGATTGATGACCTGGTTTGATTTATTGTCCTGATGATTGATTCACAACACAGTTGATTTATGATGTCAAATTATGTGACTGACTTATGACGATGCAGGTAGATTCATAAACCCAAATATGATATAGGCGTGAATAAAGATGCAGCAGGTAACTTCCAACAGATACAGTGTGTAGCGTTTCAATTACGTGTGGGAGTGGCCACGTGCAAAGTTTAAAGAGAGGTGTGCTTTCTTCTACCCCCAAGTTGTCTGCGTTGTCCCTTGAGCTTATGGAATGTTGGAAATGGGAAACTCAGATGGCTAACGTCTTTCATCCATGAGTGTTGAACTGTGGAAGACGGAGGAGGGTATGCACTGCAATGGAGCTGCACATGAGGTTGTACTAAGAAACAGGCTTCATTTAGTATGCAATGGTGTTGATAAGATTGAAATCTCATTGGTGTAGGAAATATGTCATGAATTGGTTCAAACAATCCTATGAAAGTAAGTTTAAGCAACCAGTATAGTGAAATGGGGTGAGAGGTAGGGAGATGATATCATCCAGCAGCCAAGTAAAGTGGTGATACTCGGCGCTAGATAGATTCTAGGCAACGACCGAGAAGAGTGTGTACACGGCACCCTTTCAAGCTGGAGCTGTTTTGGCATGCATAGAGTACAAAGACTGTCGTCAGTAAGGTTAGTCCATAGAACTCTGTGCTGTTTTAGGGATGCGAATCCTTCTGGAGTGGAGCCAGAGCTTTCATTTGGATTTGTGTCTGTTGAAGAGATGGATCATTGCTGCATACTTCAGATTTAAAAAGGAAATCTGTCACACGGGATACACTTTCTTGAACAATCCTATTGAGCTTCGTAATAGGTAATGCAGCTTTCTTCTGAGAATAACTATTTATAGCTGTAACAATGCACATATCAGTACACAAAAGGGGTTGAATCTGTTCCTTGCAGGGACAAGAAGATCAGTGAGATTCGTGTCATATGACATTGGCACGTGCAGCTTAACTGGGGCAACAGTGGATGACATTGACAGGGCCCCAATGATAACCCCTTGGTAGTCTATGTGGATGAGTAAAATGTGCCATTGGCAGCTTGGGTAGGAGTGAGAGTCTGCAAGACCTTAAGGGATGCAGACTATAGGTATGTGATGCGTTGTATTATATCAGTGACAAAAATGAAATCCATACAGTATTTGTAATTCATGGATTAAGTGCTGCAAACCATAGCTCAACATGTGCCCTTTCTCCATTTAATTTAAAAAGGAGTTGTTTTAGCCAAATAACCATACCAAATACAAAAAATGTTTTTAAAAAATTGCTTTATGCTGCATTACGAGCACAGTGAGCCCCTGCGCGCTGACATCAGTTCCTTTCTTTCCGCAGCTTCTAATGTGGATCTGGAGCTCTGCTTCCTTTCTGGGGGTTTCCTTCCAAAAATCTTTTCCTGAGTGCAAGGGAACGAGGTCCCTACCGAAGACTACAGGACTCCAACAGTACAATGGCAGGTGGAAACAGATGTCACTGACGGACATGCACGAGGTGTGCCTCTGGTGTTTGGGTTGGGGCGCAACTCCAAGGCGTGCAAAGAATGTGCCCTCATGCACCCGAAGGCGATCTGGGACCATGAAGTGAAGCTGTATGGTGTTGAACACCAAAAGAAATCGCGTAAGTCCTGCTCTGGCACTGAGTTGAGGGCACGGACTTATTCCCGCTCTCGAGGACTTTCCTCTTTGCAGTACATGTTGTCCAGTAAGTCTAAATAGAAATCTAAGAATCAGAAGTTGAAGGGGGACTTGACACTATGCGCCACTCTCTTTTTCAAAGAGAAGCTGCAAGGGTTTGAAGGTGCTAACTGATCTCGATCCCGAAGTCCAATTGCAGAGCTGAATCCGCAACTGGTCCCATAGTGCCATGAATTTACTGGGCCATCAGTGATGCTGCAGCATGTCAAGGCCTTTAAACAGGCCATGCTGCATATTTTGGCTTGCTTCCAGCTCCCTCTGGTTCGCCTTCTGGCAAAAAGGATCTACAGGGGCCTCCAATTGGGTTAATGCTGGCAGATACATCCATGGCACCATCTGTGCCCTTTGAATCCGCCTCAGGTTTTGCACTGACTCCAGTGCCGACTTTCATGCCAGCCCCAATTCTGAGCTGGTTCCTTCTCCCATCGACACCAGTCTTGACATTGCTGGAGTTCGAGCCTCTGCTGACTCCGGAGTCTGACCATGAACAGAACCCACTTAAACCTTGACCAAGGCTGTGCCTTGATTCCACTATGGTATACCTGGTTTCCATATGCTCTCATTCAGACAAAACACTTCTCCTACAAGGCCTTCCTCAGAGGCCTCATTGCTTTTTTGGCTCAGATTATGATCAACCGGATAATGCGTCCATTTCTACTGATAATGGCATTACTCCTAGTCCTACTCCCTTGCCTTCCTTCTTAACATGTGAGGCCCCTGCCTCCTTCCAGACTCACCCCCAGCCTATAAAAACTCTGCCCGCCGCCACCTCCTCCTGTATGTAAACAAGCCGAGCTAGCACTCAGTTGGATCGCACCGGGAGGGTGGGAGCGTTCTAGAAGGAAGGCGAGGGAGTAGGACTAGGAGTAATGCCATTATCAGTAGTAATGGACACATTACCTCCCGTCCCTCCCTCGCCTTCCTTCTTAACATGTGAGGACATAGCAAGGAAAAAAACAGGGACAGACAACTGAGTGATAAAGAACACCAATTTAATAATGTGCCCCAATCACAGTACATTAAACACCTCTATTCCCTCATAGAGGACAAGACCCTGTGGCCCAGAACATTATCCAAACGTTCAAGACCAGCAATCCGATAGTGTCGAACAAACGTGGAAGGGGAAGACCAGGTTGCAGCCCTACAGATCACCACCACCGAGGTACCCTGCAATTCAGCCACCGTAGCTGCCATACTGCGAGTAGAACGGCCCTGAAATCCCATAGGAGGATCCACCCCCTTAAGTTTGTAAGCCAACAAGACCGTAGACCGAATCCAACGACTCAATGTAGCCGTGGAAGACTTCACACCCTTTTCAGCAGGACCAAAATTCACAAATAAAGCGTCCCCCTTCCGGAAGGACTCCACCACCTGCAGATACCACTATGCAGACAGCAGTGCAAACGACAATCCTCAGCCAAGGAAGGAAACAGGACAAAATTCCGGCAAAATCACCTCCTGACTGAGATGAAAAGCCGAATTAACCTTGGGGACAAAGGACGGCATCGGCACCAGAACCACCCAGTCCGAAAAGATTTGCAGAAAGGATACCTACAGGACAAAGCCCCCAACTCACCCAAGCGCCTAGCAGAAGTGATGGCGACCAGAAAACAAGCCTTAAAAGTCAAGAGTTTCAACTCAAGAGCCTCAAGGGGCTCAAAAGGAGGGCCCGACAGGACATCCAAGACAAGCTGTAGATTCCAAGAAGGAAAAGAACGGACCGGCCGAGGAAACAGGTTCAACAGACCTTGAAAAACCGAGGCATCAGTCTCCCTTCGTCCCACAAATTACGCCAGGAGCCCCGAAAAGCCTGAATAGCCACCCAATGCACCCGCAGAAAAGCCACCGACAACCCCAAATGGGCCCCATCCTGCAGGAACTGCATCACCAAAAAGAGGTCAGCCACTGTGGGATCGACCTCCTTAGCAGCACACCAGGATGAAAAGGCCCTCCAATGTCTTACATAAGAGAGAAGCGTAGTAGACCTACGAGAAGCCTGCAAAGTAACAGCCAAATGGTCAGGCACCCCCAACCCAGCTAAGCCCCGCCGTTCAACCGCCAGGCCGTCAAGTGTAACTTCTTTATGGTGCCATGGGGAAGAGCTGGAAAACCCAATGGAGACGGAACCACAGGAAGGACCCACTCCCGGTCGCAACACAACCGAGCCAGGAGAAGAAACCAGTTCGCCCGAGGCCAACGGGGTGCAATCAACACCACCTGAGCTCGATCCCTCTGGACCCGAACCAGAAAGGCCCGGAGTAGAGGAAAAGGAGGGAAGGCATATAGAAGACCCCGATGCCAAGGAAAAGTCAAGCCGTCGACACCCAGAGCCCTGGGACACCGACCCAGAGAACAAAACAGGCCCACCTTGGCATTCCCCGGGTCCGCAAACATGCCCACCACCGGGAGGCCCCACCGACCCACCAACTGGTCGAACAAACTGGGAAGGAGGGAGAAATCTTTTGACGAGGGAATGTCCCTGCTTAAGCGATCAGCACGAGCATTCTCCACCCCCCGAATGTAGAGAGCAGACAGACCCAGACCTGAGCCCACAGGAAAATGTCACTGGCTACCAAGTTCAAGGACCCGGACCAGGTCCCCCCGTCTGTTGACATAGGACTTCGCCACCAGATTGTCTGTCTGAACCAACACCATCTGGCCCCGCAGAGAGTCTTGAAAGTGAATCAGGGCCAGCCAAACTGCCCGCAACTCCCTCCAGTTCAAAGACATCCGGGAGTCCCGCAGGGACCAGCACCCCTGAACCAGCTCTGACCCCAGCCAAGCCCCCCACCTGGACATCCGAAGTCACCACAAGTGGAGCCGGGGTAGACAAGGAGAACCCGGCCAGAAGATGACGCTGGCAAAGCCACCAGGAGAGATCCTCCCGGATCCGAACATTCATTGGCAGGGGAGACAATAGACTCTGAACCCCCGGAGACCAACCCAACAGGATCCAGTTGGCCAGGTGAAGAAGGTGAAAACGGGCCCAGGGCACCAGAAATACCACAGAAGCCAAATGCCCCTGCACCCTCAGCCACTCCACCGCCAGAGGAGCCTCCTGGGACATCAAGGCCAGAACCTGTGACTGAAGGGAGGCCAGGCGCCAGTCAGACAGAGTGACAAGGCCAACCCGAGTTTGAAAACGAGCCCCGATGAAAACCATGTCCTGAGAGGGGGATAAAGAAGACTTTTCCCAGTTCACCAAAAACCTGTGCCCTTGAAGAACCTCCAAGGCCCTCCCGACCTAACTGAGCAAAAGAGACTCTTCGGCTGCATGCAGTAACAGGTCATCCAAATAGGGATGAATGAACACCCCTTCTGCATGAAGGAGAGCCATGAGAGGCGCCAGGACCTTCGTGAAGACCCTGGGAGAGGACTTGAGGCCGAAGGGGAAAACACAAAACTGAAAATGGGCATCTCCTAACGTGAACCTCAGGAAACGCTGAGAAGAGGTGGCAACAGGGACGCGGAGATAGACGTCCTCGAGATCCAAGGAGGCCAAAAACTCACCCGGTTGAACCAGAGGAATAATCGCTTGAATTGTCAACATATGGAAGTGAACAGTCCGAACCCAGGAGTTGACCCATTTGAGATCCAGAATGGGACGAAAACCCCCCAGACAGTAATTGTCAGGGCCCCTTCTTAGCAGAACCCTTAGGCGTGGAGGCAGAGTGCTTGGGAGAAAAACGTGGCTGAAAACACCTCCTCTGGAAAGATTGAAGGGATTCACGCTTCGGAGATGACCGGGAGGACCTATTCCAAGCCTTACCAGAAGAAGTAGCACCCCCCTTAAAAGGCAAGGCATGTTTCCACTCCTTGAAAGCCTTAATAATCATGGCCGGCAACTGATCCCCAAAGAGAGCCTGTCCATCAAAGGGCAATTTTAATAAAGCCGCCTTTTCCCCTGGATCTGCCTTCCAGTGTCAGAGCCATAAGGAGCGTCTAGCCGCCACCAAGGCCACAGTGGACATAGCAGACGACTTAATAACGTCAGAGGAAATGTTGGCCAATAGCTTAGCCTGCTGTTCCATCACGGCCAGTAGCTCAGAGCATTCAGAGCCGTCCTGAACAGCCACAGCCAATTTCTCGAAATCCTGCACCAAGGACTGGGCAGAATAAGCAGAGAAAAGGCTAGCTCTCAGCGCTAAGTTCTCTGCTGCAAAGGCTTTCTCAAGGCCAGAGTCCACCTTCTTATCAGTAGCATCGGTCGGGGTACAATCCTCAGGTTGAATAGCCATTTTGCCATTCAGCATGGCCAGGATCGAGTCCAACTTCACATTGTGGGGCAAGGGGTCATCCCCCTCCAACATGTAGAGTTTCTGGAGGAAGCAAGGGACCTGCACTTTCTCCACCTCGCGCCATTTCCTCAGCACCAACTCCTTCACAGGGCCCTGAAAGGGCATGCCCAACCGGGAGGGCTTCGTGTACTGAGGAAAAATAGTCCCACTGTCCTCCCTGGAAAGGAGGAAATCCTAAATTGCCCCTCACATGAGCCAGAATGTCCCACATCTCCTCCCTGGAGACATACTTTCTGCCAGAGAAGGTAGAAGGATCCTCACCATCCGACGGGGATAAATCACCCACAGGATCCAATGCACGAGGACGGGACGGACCGGATGGCACAGGACGAGCCTGCAAAGCTCTAGTTACAGCTGCCTCAATCATGCCCTGCACCTCCTACTTAGACAGGGAGACCGGAGACCCATCTGGAGACGAAGAGGAGGAAGAGGACACCAAGTTGTTCTTTTTGAACAACCTCTTGCGACCCATGGCTGCCGTATACTGAAGCACACAAAACACAGTAAACGAATATATAGGGCAGAAACCAATCCTGCCTCCATCCAAGAACACAAAAATATACCCCCAATCAGGAAGAAACAGTCATAAGTGCAGACAAAAAAAAAAAAACAATTGGTCCAAACCCGTCCTACCAGGACTCTCCGACGAGTGTAGAATCGGGTGAAGCAGCTGCACCGTGACCCGGACCCGGAACCACAGCCCTAGCCGCAGGAGGACCGCTGGACTCCGTCACAGCGTCCTTAAGCAGTGCCCCACCCCTCGGCCACGGGGAGACTGCGGAGAACACCATGCAGCCAGGAGAACGCTGCCTAGAGCACTGCCGAGGCAGAGAACCAGAAACGAAGACTCCCCGGCACCGCCACAGAGAGGAAGACCAAAGGTAAATATCACCTAGGGAGACAAAAAAGAACAGGAGGACGTGGGGATAGGCAGAGTTTTTATAGGCTGGGGGTGGGTCTGGGGGGAGGCGGGGGCCTCACATGTTAAGAAGGAAGGCGAGGGAGGGACGGGAGGTAATGACTATGGTGATGATTGACCACCACACAATGATGATGATGATATTGGTATGGATTTGCAGGAAGCCAGTGGGCTGGATACCTCCACTGCCACAGGGTTGGTTTCGTCCCTGGGAACTCCAACGAAGGAGAGGGCATTATTTTCCATGGTGATTAGATGTGCATCTGAGGTCCTGGACCTACTGCTGGCTTCAGCTGAAGTCAAAACCAATATCCTCACTGAGGTTTTGTGCCCTGCGCCAGCCTAATTTGAGCACTTGCTTCCATTTAATGAAGCCCTGACTGACACCTTTATGGGTATTTGGGTAAAGCTTTGCTCTTGCCCACCAGTGAATAGGCATGAACCACTGACATGGCAATCCACAATTTCTTAGAGTTTGGGGGTCCAAGCTTCCATCAGAAAAGTCAACCCTGTGTTCCCCACTACTCCTCCAGACAGGAAGTCGAAAAGTATTGAGGCATTCGGGAAGCAGATGTTCTCGTCTGCCAGCTTGCCGTTAAGGTCAGTCAGTGTGGTCTGCCTCTTAGGCCTTTATACGTATGCTCTTTGGGACATGGCTAGGAAGATCGTGTCAGCGGTCTTGGAGGAGTTTTGGGCCTCTTTGGCCCAAACCATTTAAGACAACGAGGATGCAGCTAAATATGTAACTAGGGCTGGCCTGGATATTACTGACTGCTTGGGTCGGGTGGTGGACACTAGTGTTGTGCTTCAGCGCCATGCATGTATGTGATTTCTGGGGACGCGCAGGCATCTCTAATGGGTATGCCATTTGATGAATCTCACCTTGTGTCTTTCAGAGGAGCACCTATCCATCTTGCTGCAAGAGGTACAGGCTCTAATTACCAAAGGGGTCATTGAGTGGGTGCCAGCTTTGGAAGTTGGGATGATTTACAACTCCAACTATTTTCTTTTGCTGAAGAACAGAGGACTTATTCCAATTTTAGATCTTCGTCCTTTGAATGCCTTCCTGGGGAAGGACAAATTTCCTTGGACCTGCAGGAGACGTACTTTTATATGCCAGCCCTGCAGTCCCACAGATGTCATCTGCGGGTCAAGGCAGGCCAGGAGCTATTTTTGTTTACCGTGCTCCTCATTGGCCTTACCAGTGCCGAAAGCAATGGTGGTGGCCGCCGCCCATCTTTAGAGGCTGCGGAAACTAGTTTTTCCCACCTTGGTGACTAGGTATTGAAGGCAGGCTTGCTGCAGTCAGTAGTAGACCACCTTCAGATGACGGCAAACCTTTTGATATCTTTGGGGTTCTCAGTCAAAGAGTCGAAGTCGCACCCGACTCCTTTACAGAGGCTTCCTTTTATATCAGCTCTTTTGCACACGGTGCAGCTCCAGACTTTTCCTCCCTCACAACGAGTCCAGGATATTGAAGCAATGATCCTGAACCTGTCAGACATCATCCAGCTTTCAGAGGAGACTGTATACATTATTAATATAGTATTTCTGTAGCATGAATCTAGCTGAAAGGCAGCAAAGCGCTATAAATGATCAAAGACAAGCATAAACTCAACAAAAGAAGAGGTGGAAGCTGGGATGTGCATGGTGAATTGATTGTGATGTAGTGTTTTAAAGAGTGAGTCTTCAGCTCTTAACTAAATTGGAGCAGTGTTGGGGTGGTCCCAATGGATACGGGCTGGTCCCAATGGATACAGGTACCGGGCTGTTATTTCAGATCCTGGGCACACAGATGTAAAAGGCATGTTGCCTTGTTTTTTCATTCTCTCTCTCCCTTTTTTGTGTGTTTTTTTACACTAGCTGCGGGTATGGCAAGATCAATCACAGAGGTGAGCTTCTCTGCAAGGTAAGCAGGGGTGCTGGTCGTGATAGCTTTGTAAATGATGCAGCTGCTTTTGAAGATAGTGTGGGTCAGCAAGGGGAGCGAATGGAATTACATCAGAATGGGAGTGATGTGCTCATCTTCACCCGTACTGAGATCCAGGATAGAGGCTGAAACAATCATAGCCCAAATGTCTTGGACTTGCGGTTCCAGGGGAAAGGCACAAAACCACACTGTATCCAGGCTCAGTTGAAAAGGAGCATTTGTGAAGGAGTCAGGTGTGACTTTGGCTCATTTAGTGTGAAACCCTACAATGTTAGGAGGTTCGCTCTTGCTGGAAGTGGTTTACAACTACAGGGGCAAGTCCGTGTTTAACAGGCAGTTGTTGAGGTGGGGGGGAAGACTAGTACCTCCGAACTTCACAGATGTGCTGCAACTATCACCCTCACTTTTGTGAACATTACGGGGGCACTGGTAAGCCCAAAGGGGAGCACTGCAAACTGAAAGTTTTCCTGGACCACCGTGGACAGAAGGATAGAGATGTGAAAAAAAGGATCCCACAGGTCCACCACCACCATCCAGGCATCAGGGACTAGAGCAGACAGGATCTGGGCTGGAATGGGCATCTTGAATTGTCCTTGTGTTGAGAGAGCTAAGAGCTAAAATAGGGCGAAGGCCTCCAACCTTCTTCATGACAAGAAAGTAGTAGGAGTAACACCCAGTTCCTACTTCCGAAGCCTGAACACACTCTATGGCCCCTGTGGACAAAAGGGCCTGCACTTCCTGCCCTAAGACCGACCGATGGTCCTCTGTCGGCCACTGAAGGTGGCGGACGGTGCAGCGGGGTCTAAATAAATGGAAGGGCAGATCCCTGAAGGACAGTTTGGGGGACAGTTTGGGGGACCCACTTATCTGTCATGATGACTTGCCACTCTTGGAGGAAATATCAGATCCTGCCTCCGACAGAATGACTGTGTACCGACAAGTACACACTAACATGATGTTGTGATTGTGGCAGCTGATGGTACAGAAAACGGAGCTGCACGTTCTCCATGCTGCCCTTGTTTCCGGGATCCGTGGCCACAAAAGGGCTGAAAAGCACGTTGTGCTGGCGGAAGGGGTCCGGCGTTGACGTATTAAAAAATTTCTACCATAGCCACAGAGGTGGAACTTGCTAGTGAAATCCCTAGTGAGAGCAGACAGGAACAAGGGATGTACTGTGGTTCTGCTCTCTTGAAAATGCTCCAAGACAGAGTCTGCTTTATCCTCCAGAAACGAGGTCCGTCAAAAGGTATATCCATTAAAGATGCCTGAATGTCTCCAGAAAAACCTGTGGACCTCATCCAGGCGAGGCATCGGAGAGCCAAACTGGTATCCATGACACGTCCTATGCAATCAGTTGTGTCCAGTCCTAAGTACATCACAAATTTCACGACCATCTTGAATAGCCTGTGTAAGGGACACCCGTGGGTCACCCAGAACAGTCAGTAAAATTAGGGCCATCATATCCCAAAGAGCATGGGAGTAACAGCCAAGGAGACAGCTGGCATTGACCGACCTCGGCACAAGGCTGGTGGAGGAAAGAAATTCTCTTGCCAAAAGTCTCTATTCGTTGGGACTCACAGTTGGGAGGAGCAGTGGGGAAAGCATTTGGGTTGACCCTTCTGGTAGACACTTGTACCACCAGACTCTCCAGAGTGGGATGCTGTGTTTAGATGGCAGGGTTGCCAGGTGTGGTGCAATGTTGACGGGCAACCTGTCTACTGATGTGTGGCCCCGAAACAGGACAGCGCAGCTGCCCAGAAGGATGTCAGTAAGTTCCTTGTTGAATGGCCACGGAGGCTTAGTTGGAGCATGCCCAGGCTGCAGAACTTCCGGTAACAAATCTGGATTGACTTCTGTGGTCGGTAATTGCAAGTCAAGCACCTCAGTCATCCTTTGCATCACTACGGCAAAAGAGGCGTTTTCCTTTGTGGCAGGACGAGGGGGAAAACACTAGGTCAGTATCAAGAGAAGTGTCCAAACCACTGGCATCCTGAAGCACTTCATGCCGATTGTCTTTCATCAGAAACATATTTGCACCCCTAATGTTAGTTATTTCCAGAGTCTGTTCCAAAAAGTAGCCTGTGTCCTACCATGTGGTAAGGGCAAGGTATCAGAGTCAGAGGGGTTGCCAAGCAGTTGCGCACCAGTAGGCCCCCGTCGCGACTTTGGTCAAGGTTGTAGCAGATTCAGTTCGGAGTCGATTAGCACTATAGACTGTATATCCTCATCCGGCGTTGTTGGTGTCAACGTCGATGCGAGTTGGTCCAGAGCACGGGATGGGGCCAGTGCTGAAGCGGGCACCGTAGTCAGTGCCTAACCTGATGTGGGCCTATGGGTCACAGAAGGCGCAGGGAGCAGACCTGCTGACGGACGTCCGAGTGGAGGCCCCTCTGGTTCCTTGGGAACTGAAGGCGCTCAAGAGGGTCCCATTAAAATGTCAAAGATCCACAGTATAGCCTCCCAGAAGGCTTCTACTTGCTGCAACGTCACCAAAAGACCTGGAAACTCAGGGTGTGTCCGGACCAGACTCAGAATCGGTTGTGATGAGTTTGGGAGGCACACCTTTGCCCTCTCTGGTGTTTGACAGTTGCAGTAAGGGTATGTTTCCGCAAGGATTTCTCATGTTTCCTCTTCTACTTACCTGAATACTTTGACCACGACGATGGCCTGCCATAGGAATGACTTCGGGATCAGGAACAGCACCTTCTTTTTTACTTCAACCCTTCATGGCGCAGAGACTTCTTGTGGTTGGCGACAGAGTTTGGCTTTTTTTCGTATGGCTTTCTGGTTCATCTGGGTGCAGTAACCACAGGCCTTGGAGTGATGTCTGACCCCAGGCACCACAAACAGTCTTTATGAGGGTCCGTCACAGACATCTGTTTGCGACAGTCTTGAGGTTTTAGTTGCTTGACATTTCCCCTGCACACTGGTTAAAGTTTGACAAAAAAGTCTGGTCAAAGACCAGGGAGAAGCTCCGGTTCTGCGTCTGAAGCAGAAAGAAAGGAACTGATATCAGCACGCATGAGTGGCGCTTATATGCAGCTCTGCTCATCAATTCCGGAGTGGAAGGATGTCGGCGTGAGGCCGCACGATGCCACCTTGGTGGCACGCAGGAGAACTGCTATAAAAGGTTCCGAATCCAGTCTGACACCTAGGGATTATTCATATTGTGATTAATCTGTGGTTAGAAGTATCCTTCAGAAGTTGGTATATTGTTATTGTAGAGCACGTACTGCTACTCGTAAAGAGCATCCTGGTGCTAAGAAGGTCCCTGGCTAACAATAACTCATTGTTATGCAAAAGCAGAGTTTTAAGAGCCTTTCTGAAAGTAAGGTGTGAAGCAGGCTGCTCCAACTAGTAGCTTGTGAGCTACTGATGGCTCTCTAGCTACCTGTAAGTAGCTCACTTGTTTGCAGCCCGGCCTACTAAATTAGCTTTTGCTAGGTTGAATTTATAAATGTATACCAACATGGAAAAGTGTGTATTAAAGATAGAAATGTGTGCATTTTCAGAACTAACAAGCTCATGTTTGGAGAAAAATGCTTGAATTTGCAAAATATATTTAATGCTGATATTTGAGAAAGAAATCATGTAGCATTAGAGAGACTTGTTAATATTATTACCTTGGTGCCAGAGGCATTTCAGCTGTGGCTGTTATGTTTTTTACACGTAAAGGCATTCCACATTGTCAAAAGCCTTTTTCCCCCCCTTTTATAACATCTCTGTGGGCAATTGTACCTGATGAACTGAGGTGATTACTTTTGGTAATTTTGCCAATAACATTATCTTGTCTGATGTGTTTCTTTGAACATAAGTAGCTCCTATTACACAATTGGTTGGCGACCCCTGGTATGAAGAAATCTTTTAGGTTAAGTGGTAACCACTGTTCCTTCTAGAGCGCGCGCCTCGTTGGGCGCACATATTGTCATTTATCGCCGCACGATAGGGGCCCTCCTGAGCACGCATTACAAAGGGTCCTTTTGCTGATCAGCAGGAGAGCTCTTTACGGGCATCTGAAAATCAACGTGCATCTGAAAATCAACAAAGACACAGGTGCCAGCAGTAATAAGAACACAGGGCAGAGGTAACTGGCTCTCTTTAGTTAAAGCACAGCATAATGGACCATATTTGACCTTTGGAGGCAGTTTACTGTGGGCTGCTACTGTTGTGTCATTTGTCTGCTGTGCTGCAGTTAAGACTTGATTTACAGTGCACTGCTTATTCGATTCTAATGTATAAACATTACAAAGAGTGACATTTTTTCTTTTTATAGACTATATTCTGTTTTTACCTTTTTACATTTTATAGGCATTCCTTTCTTTTTTGCTCTAGACAAGTATTTCCCAAACCTTCGATTTATAGTGGTATGTCCAAGCTATAAGTAAATATGCCTTTAAATTCTATATTTATCTTGTCACATTTGCTGCACTCGAAAGACAGAGGTCAAAAGTCAGGCTATGTCTTCTGCTGCTTATTTTTGTCAACACAGGACTGGTGTTTGCAGTTGGAGTAAGAAAAGTTAATTGAATTATGTGCCAATATTGCTGGGCTACATGAAGTGTGAAAACAGGAAAGGCTGTAGGATGTAAATTTTTTTTTAACGTACAACAAAATGTAAATAAACTGTATAAATTCAGCAGTTAGGAAAGCAAAAATGAAGCACATTTTTGTATAATTCTGAAGTGTGATTGAAACAAAGATTTTAACAGGATCAGAACAAATCAAGACCCTTTACTCGGTGATGCACAAATAAATATTCACTGAAACCCGATTTTAAGTAAAACTAAGTCAAGACTAGGGATGGGACCACTGCATACTCTTTTTATCAGCCTTCACAAAGGGGAAGGAGTTACCACAACATTTGTGTAGACAGTAAAATATTAATAATTTGCAACCCGATTTCAACCACAAAAGATTATGCACCCCATTACAAATTGGTATTTGGAAGGGACACCCTGAAAACAGCACTTACAAATACCAGTTCTGTAACATGTTACTGTATTGCAATTTGGGTTTGTTACAAAAAGGCATTTTTTAAGGTAACAAACAGCTCATTATTGCGACTTGGACCTTTTGTGAAAACAAAATGCCTTTGTATCTGGCCTTAATTCTTGTTGGCCCTTCCTGCCTTCAATTACCACTGCTTACAATTCCTGTAAATTCCATTAATATGCTGAAAGGTGGATTTTTAAAATTTAACAACCATGTGCAGGCAATCTAGGAGTTGTTGTCTTGGTTTACATCGGTTGATTCATTTGAGCTAACACACCTAGAAACAATTTTCCGCAATTTTATAGAGCACAAACCTGGCCCAAGGGCATTGGACAGCTTTATATTGGCACCTCAAATGTTGATTTTTCTTAGGTCTTCTCTAAGACAGCTCATGCCAAATCTTTTGTTTTATATACAGTGGGCTTGGAGGCCACCTATTACTTACCATTGGTTGGCATCACCGTCACCCTCATTTGCTTGCATCTTATTAGTAAGCTGATATAGGTTTCCTTCCTCTTCATGTTTGCCCCTCCCTTGGAGTATTAATGCATTACGTGTGTCCTTCCACTGCTCATTTTATTAGGTGGTACTGTTTACTTTGGGTTTTGCACTCTACCACAGTGCGTCTTCTTTACAAAAAAAAAAAGCATCTGTTCGTCAAAGTAATGCTTTTTTGGGGTAAAAGCCCCTATTACGCGGTTTCACTTTAATAGCGACTGCGTACCTTTCCTTAAACACGGCTCTTCTAAAGAAAGGGGAGTGACCTTCATGCACGTGAAAGTGAGGCATGGGGGCTTTGACAATAAAAAAAATATTTGCAATGCCATAGGTCTCGCATTTGCCAGAGTTTTAAGCTATTGGCATTTACAATGCCAATAGCTCAAACTCTTGTAAATACAAGACCTATGGCATTGCAAACAAGCGCCCGCCATTGCCCTGGCTGCTTTGAAAGTGAAAGCGTGCATGGCGCGCTGAATGTAAGGAAAGCACATCGTGCCTGCAGTAGGACAAAACCCATTAATGCCCCTTGGTTCGGCCCCCCCTTCCCAAAGCTATGGGCATATGGCTGGACCATGGGCCTTAGTTGAGGCCACTCCCATGGAGCAGAAACTGGACTGGGCAGGGGTAATGAGAGGGAGAGGTGAGAATTAATAAATTTTATGGTCAGACAGATGGGGCATGGCCCAAAATGCAAACAAGTGGAGGCTGATTTACTACACATGCTATGGCGCTGCACCACCCTAAATGCATACTGGAAACGGGTCTGCGAAATACTGGGGGCGTCTATGGATCGCCAACTAGAATGCACCTGGGAGGAGTGCATACTGCACCTCTACCTTAGGGGTAAGAAACTGAGGGAAACTTCTCGTTTCCTGGACCTGGGTATGCTAACCGCAAAGCGCCTGCTAACTAGGAGGTGGAAAAGGCCAGACCCGCCGACAAGAGGGTAAGGCGCTCCGTGTAGAAGATACCCGGGGCCTCCGCAAAGTGCCTATTGCGATGCAATGGGAGGTCATGGTGGAGGAATTATATGGGTTGCTGGAGGACGGTGATGGGGATCCAATTACCGCTTCCCCCGGAACCGTCACATTAGATGTGAACGCACAACCAGTCACTCCCGCTAGAAGATGATAGATTGGAAGGGCCTCCTCTCCACTGTGTATCTGGTCCTCTGAGCTCTTGGACTCGTGGAATTGTTGGGCGGGAGTAACCATGGAGTCACCTGAGTCTCGACAATACGAACGCATCTATATGCAGCACTCCCTCACAGCTCCAAATAGCGTAGTAGCGATACGTGGGGCTTCTACTGTAAAAGAAGTGCTACCTACCCACTCCGTATTCTGTAACAGGGGAAGCAAAATCTATCAGAAATGTATTATATCGGAAATATCATAAGTCACTCCTGTAATGCCCTTACAGCACTGTGTACATGTAATGGGGCACAAGAAGTATAGTACGAACATAATAGAATGCTCAGTAGTTTTTGTTATATATGTTCGAATCTGTTGCACAATCTCTAACCATCAGTCCTAACAAACATAGGCAGATAGTGCCCAGTACTACTTACCGACAAGCTCATTGAAGTAATGCACAATGTGTACAGTGGGTAAACAAGAACTGAAACAAATGGCTGTAACTAATGTTTGTATAACAAAGATGTTAAAACCTTGTATAAGTATGAAAATGTCATTTATATAACATGTAAGCAGATGATTATTAACAAACTTCAATAAACAGATGTTTTAAAAAAATGAGGAGAGGTAAGGCCAAGAAGTTACTGGGCAGTAGACGGGAAACTGGGCTGCTTCAGCCCAGTCGTAAATTTATGGATAGGAATTTGGCCTTGGGGTAGAAGGTAATAAGCGGGCGCCTGGTAAGGGGCCCTCTTTCTCCTGGGAATTCTGCGAGGAGAGGTGCTGCTGCAGCATTGTGTGAGGTGAGGAGGCGGGGGAGGGAGGTCTAAGGGAGCGGCAGTGCTTAATTTGAGCGGGGCTTTCTGGTGCTGAGCACCGGCACTTAATTGGTTTCCGTGCTCGGCACCAGCACTTAATTGTCAACACCACACTTAGAGCAGTCTGCCACAAGGTGGCGCTGCTCATGTAATTTAGAGATGAGCAGAACAACGGTTGTTTATGAATACAATATACATTAAAAAATTACTAATACCTGCCTCCCCAGCCATTCCTTTAGCTTTGGGGACCTGCAATAATCTGAACTGTCGCATTTACATGCGAGAGAGATGGTTAATAGTTGTTTTGGCAGCGATGACAAGGGCGATGGGTGGTGCAAGCTGCAGTAGCCTCCTGGTCAGAGCCCTGGCACTTAATATTTTACAAATTAAGCACTGGGGAGCGGTAAGGCCTCGGGATGGAGGGAACATGAGGCAGGAGTGGATTGGCACATTTGTTCTAATGTGGAACGTTGTGATGGGGTGGGTGTGGAGGGTGGTTGTATGCAGTGAGCTTAAGAAGACAGACTTTAAAAAGGGGGGTGGCTCCTCGTGTATTTTCACAACTGCCGAACAGTTGGGGTTAGAAAACAGGTTGCACCTCGGGCCTGCATAGAAACTTGGCCAGGCGACTGCAAATAAGGGAGGTCACTATTAGACAATGGGGTTACCCAGTAACATGCAGAACCTGGGGACTATATCATTAAACGAGCAGTGATTCTGCCACAACACACTTTATAGATTTATACTCTTAAATCCCCTAGACCATGGGATTACATTGAATGTTCACACCAAAAGAATCAACTGAACACATATTAATGAAAAAATTGCGAACTAATCGTGTTATTTGGGAATATACTTACGTTTTTTATGTTCATAGAATCATGTGCTTTTTCAAAAACATAACATTTCATGTGCGAATTCAGAAACACAGGACATATACACACATTGATTCGACCATAGACAAAGGAACATAAATACTACATCAATAATCAAATTACAATACATACATAAATTATTTACATCACAGACAGTAACATATAAACAGAGCGTGACACAGTTTTGTCTCAGGATGACCTAAAGAAATGTTTCTTATAACTTTGATGGTCAATGATGGACAAACGCTTCTTGGAAGAGCGTCGACGTTTTGACCCTTCTAAACTTGTGCAAGTTGGAAAACATCTATTAGGGTCTTCATCAGGAAACAACAAACGGCCCGTGTACAGCCTGCGTGAGGAGAAATAATATCCATTTAGTATCTATGTGTTCAGGTCATAGAATACATTTTGGGGCGTACAACCTACTCCACGCTCACCTTCAGTTTCCCGTACGGGATTCCACTGTAGAAAAAACTTCTTCCTGGGGCTCAGATTGGCTGCCAATGGAGTAGAGACGAATAAAAACAGTTGGATGGGCGGACACAGCGTGCTCAGGCACCACCTAAATAATCAATATAGGCCTAATGATTAGCATTAATTTCTATATTTTGTGAGCAAAAAATGCAGATTACACAAAGCCTTATAATATTCTACTAACCTCTGGCGTCATGCGCTCAGAGAGATCCAGTTATCCCAGCAAACTAAGGGGCAGCCTGCCTCCTTAATTGGGTTCAAACAAGTAACCACCAACACAAGACTGTAGGTTCTGGAAATGGGAGCGACAACGGTATTGCCACTAAGCATGAAAATGAAATACACAACCAATAAATTCCTTAGACTTGTGAAGAAAGGGGAAAAGAAAAAAAGGCACTGACCTCCGTCGATAACAGCGCAGAGGCACCTCTGCGCAGAGGCACCACTCGGATCTAAATTTTGATTTAATCAAAAGAATTAGAAAAAAAGAGCATATGAATTTCTTTGGAGACTAACTACTCACTGAACGGAGTGTGTCTAAAAATATACTGCATATTTAAAGAAACGACGCCCTTTATACAAGGATACTGCATAATTAAAGGCACATTTTCTGCGAGTGTCTTTAAGAGAGGCTCACACTTCACTGAAAATGTCTTTTTCGAGAGGCTCACTATTCACTGAAAGGAATGTATCTCGGAGCATACCTCAAGAAACGGCGCCATGTCTACGCATATCCAAACAAACGACATATCTGCAGCAAATATCTATAAAAAGATCACAGCTCACGGAACGGAGTGTGTCTCGAACCCTACTACATGATTGAAAGCAACGACACGTATCCTGCATGGATCTTACCTTTAAAGTGGCTCGCGAAAAGCATAGCCGCAGCACGTCTTCTCGAAGTGAGAGACCGCTTCCAACTGACATAAATAAGCTGAAAATAGCAGGCGGCGTGATGACAGGGGCAGCGTGATGTGAAGGAACGACGAGAATGTGGGTCAGGGAGTCTCTTATAAGTTCCTACCTATATTGAATAGGGGATATTCATGTAAACGCGCCACATCCGTGCGCGATTGAATTTTAAACAATAACTACAATTTAAGACTTTAGATCACGCCACCTCCATGTGCGGTAACAGTTGAAGAATAAAAGCAGTTATCATGCATGGGGGTTCCAAGGTTAGCACTTTGTTCCCCAAATAGCTAGCCCAGGCATTGATGTGAAAAAGTAGGTGAATTTTGCTCTACTTGCAATTTCATACCGTGTCAGTTAGAGAGTTGAGAAGCCTTTTAATTACACATATTATGCCGCGTTTCTCTCTAAGAAAATACCACGGGCAATGTAAAAATACCACGGCACTGTGGATATTTTGATATAACTGCGGAAAAGTGTTAAAAAATAGAAGGCCCTTATGCCACATATGCTCGACACTACACGATTTGAATACACTGCAACTTTGTCATGAGTATTTCAGTCAGCGTAGAAGATAGAAATAAAAATAAGAACAAAAGATCATTAGAGCTATGTAACTTTTCATCTAGAACCAGACCAATATATGTCACATACTTCCTACTATAAACTTGTCGTCTAAAAACAGAACATTATATGTCACATGTTTCCAATATCAATTTTCTCATTAGGCGCAAACACTGCCTAAAAGATTTCAGGCGCGTTACCAGCGTTACAATTGTTTCTCTATTCATTCGGAGAAAGGAAATGGCATTGAATTATTGAAGTGTGATACAGATGACACTCCTATGATTAGATAAGATTATGCATATGTTGAAAGTTCATTACAATACAATTGTATATATGTCCCATCAGGTGCAAGCATCATACAATGACAATATCTGTTACAAGGACATGGCGACTGTTGGTTAGAGTTACATTATCAGTTCAAATGAGCACATATACTAAACCGAATATTTGTTGAGTGTAAACTTGTAGACACTATTAGGTAACTGTGGCCTTAATGAACAGGAGGAGATTTCTAGACAAATCTCTCTGTTGAGTATGAATTGAATGTACAGATTAACCAGGTGGTATTCTAAGAGTCTGCTACAAACGATATAGGCAGTATAACATCTAATAGTCTATCTTGTGTTGGAATGGGTTGTAATTGCCTAGATGTGTCTGATTCAACATCTTCTTAGTTACATCTTCCTAATTCAAAGGTAAGATCCATGCAGGATATGTGTCGTTGCTTTCAATCATGTAGTAGGCTTCGAGACACACTCCGTTCCGTGAGCTGTGAGCTTTTTATAGATATTTGCTGCAGATATGTCGTTTGTTTGGATATGCGTAGACAAGGTGCCGTTTCTTGAGGTATGCTCCGAGATACATTCCTTTCAGTGAATAGTGAGCCTCTCGAAAAAGACATTTTCAGTGGAGTGTGAGCCTCTCTTAAAGACACTTGCAGAAAATGTGCCTTTCTTTAATTATGTAGTATCCTTGTATAAAGGGCGTCGTTTCTTTAAATATGCAGTATATTTTTAGACACACTCCGTTGAGTAGTTAGTCTCCAAAGGAATTCATATGCTCTATTTTTCTAATTCTTTTGTAGAGCGGTTTGATTAAATCAAAATTTAGATCGAAGTGGATATTCCCTTTGGACAAGACTAAACAAGGTGCCTCTGCGCTGTTGTCGACGGAGGTCAGTGCCTTTTTTTCGTTTCCCCTTTCTTCACAAGTCTAAGGAATTTATTGGTTGTGTATTTCATTTTCATGCTTAGTGGCAATACCGTTGTCGCTCCCATTTCCAGAACCTACAGTCTTGTGTTGGTGGTTACTTGTTTGAACCCAATTAAGGAGGCAGGCTGCCCCTTAGTTTGCTGGGATAACTGGATCTCTCTGAGCGCATGACGCCAGAGGTTAGTAGAATATTATAAGGCTTCGTGTAATCTGCATTTTTTGCTCACATAATATAAAAATTAATGCTAATCATTAGGCCTATATTGATTATTTAGGTGGTGCCTGAGCACGCTGTGTCCGCCCATCCAACTGTTTTTATTCGTCTCTACTCCATTGGCAGCCAATCTGAGCCCCAGGAAGAAGTTTTTTCTACAGTGGAATCCCGTACGGGACCCTGAAGGTGAGCGTGGAGTAGGTTGTACGCCCCAAAATGTATTCTATGACCTGAACACATAGATTCTAAATGGATATTATTTCTCCTCACGCAGGCTGTACACGGGCCGTTTGTTTTTTCCTGATGAAGACCCTAATAGATGTTTTCCAACTTGCACAAGTTTAGAAGGGTCGAAACGTCGACGCTCTTCCAAGAAGCGTTTGTCCATCATTGACCATCAAAGTTATAAGAAACATTTCTTTGGGTCATCCTGAGACAAAACTGTGTCACGCTCTGTTTATATGTTACTGTCTGTGATGTAAATAATTTATGTATGTATTGTAATTTGATTATTGATGTAGTATTTATGTTCCTTTGTCTATGGTCGAATCAATGTGTGTATATGTCCTGTGTTTCTGAATTTGCACATGAAATGTTATGTTTTTGAAAAAGCACATGATTCTATGAACATAAAAAACTTAAGTATATTCCCAAATAACACGATTAGTTCGTAATTTTTTCATTAATATGTGTTCAGTTGATTCTTTTGGTGTGAACATTCAATGTAATCCCACGGTCTAGGGGATTTAAGAGTATAAATCTATAAAGTGTGTTGTGGCAGAACCACTGCTCATTTAGCAATTAACGGAGGTGGCAGATGTCAAGGATGCTGCGTTCGAGTGGGGTGTGAGCAGTGTGGATAAGGTGTGCTGGGAGGGGCAGACAGGGAGGATAAAAAACGCAGCCCCCCTGTGTGAAGGTAATTAGGAATGGCTGGGGTACTGTATAAATATTCTGGCTAGAATGTGGGGACCTCATCATCCCATTGCGAAGCTCTTAGCCTGGTTTTTCTCTTCCACACTTTTCTCTTCCGCAACGGCATCAGCATCGGTGGGGAGGTTAGCGGTCAAAGTTGCCGGGCACTAGTGGGGAGGTATGCGTTCCGGGAAGGAGCTAGGTTCGTGAATTGCTGGCTATCTTAAATTTCCTGGGCCTCCAAAGCAGTTTACGTGGAAGTCCTTAAGACAGCAGCGGTAGCGTAGGGAGAAGTAAATGCGCGCCCGAATGAAGCAGCACTTGAAAAGGGGGTGTGGGGTGGGGGTAATAGATACAGAGTCGGCAGCCGTTTGCATTTGCAAAGGTGGGGGAGGAGGGGTTGTTCTCTTGGAGCTGTGGGATGGTGGAACAGGGTGGGGCCTACCAGGTGATGCATTGGCATACCATACATCTGGGGGAGGGGACGAGCGGCACCTGGCACGTCGGAGCAGCGTCAATGCCAGAGTTGGCCCATTCTTCCATACAGGCCGGTGTGTAGGGAGCCGGTGGAGGGTGCTAGGTTCTGGGCTGTAGGAGGACAGCTGTATTCCTGCGGTCCGTTATTCATATTCCTTTTTGGCAGGTGGGTGGAGAGTTGTCACCCAGTTTTGTCCTGCCAGCTCGGGTGAAAGGGGGCGGGGAGGTGAGGTGGTCCGTGGAGCCCCATGTCCTTCCTTGTTCAAGCTTGCTGAAGGAAAACCATGACTTCAGCAAGCGGTTCTTACCTTCTCTTTCCTCCCCCACTTGTTCCCCTGTGAAATGGATTAAAAAAAGAAAGAAACACTTTTGTTAAAATGTCGTCTTTCTCTGGCATTTTTTTTCCACACTGAAGCCTCTGGGCGGAAGGGGTAAATAAATGGAGGGAAAAAACGGTTCTAAATATGGGAAAATAACTAAATAAAGCAAAACATAGTAGCCGCAAATTGACCAGATTGGTTTCAGTCACACGCAAACACAATAGCGCCACTTTACAGAGTGGGCCAGTTAAAGCGCTACTTTCGCTTTCTTCTTTCCTGGAACAGCAGCTTTGAAAGTGAAAGCGCGCATGGCGCACTGAATGTGGAGAAAGCACGTCGTGCTTGTAGTCTGGCAAAACCCATTAAAGAAAATAGTGCTTACAGACGAATTCAAACATACCGTGTCGCAACAGAAGTAAAAGGGCCAGTCGCCATGGGAGGTTTCAAATGAACACAAGGCGGTACTAAGGAGGGACTAACAAGGCGATTAAGAAATCAGGAGCCAGCATTTACAAAGGACAACGACAGAAGCCAATGAAAAATATGGACGGGGCTTCACATACCTAACTCAATACAGCATGGCACGCATGTGCTTCCCAGGCTCGACCTAAAAAAGAGATATGATGTTGCCAATGCTGGCTGTGTCATAGCACTAAGCACTAAAAAAGCCATGCATCCCTCCTCCCATTTCGCCCAAAAATGAAAGAGGTATTTCCCTTCATCCTTTTTAGAGGTAGCATGCTCACTCACATAGTGACTCATGTTATGACTCAGTTACGCACACAGCTCAGAAAAGTGGGCACACAGACACTGCATTGCCCCACAGCAAAAAAAAATTCAAAAAATTCAGGGAACTTTGGTGGTAACACATTCCACTGATTTCCAGCTTTATAGCTAAGCTCTCTGCCTCTGGAAAGTAATTTCTTAAACCTGGGGGATCACCAGATTTTGATCCTTGGCTGACGAAAGGGGGCATTCAGGGGTATACCTCAGAAATATTTCCTGCAGGTACTGTGGTCCCGCATTGTAGCTTGCCTGATTAACCATACACAGGTACTTAAATAGGATCAGTTTCTCAACAGGCAACTAATGTAGTTTATGACTGAATGCAGTTACACGTGCCTTACCCCAAGTCCAAATATCAAACAAATCACTGTGCTTTGCAGCATCTGAGGTTTTGACAGTCCCGCTTTGCAAATGTAAAAGTAGTCTGTTACAATAAACATATATTCACAGGAATAATGCTTGTGTGGCAATTTTCTACCCTTCTAAAGTAAAAAATTGGAATTTCTTTCCCTGCCTATTAAGTTGGAACAATTTGGTAGACTCAGTTTTATTTACCTGGGCGTTGAGAGATAACATCATCGAGGTGTACCCGGAGGTTCTTCATTAGTGAGTAGGGTTACAGGGGGACACCTACTTTCATGGTCCACCAACCATCTGGCCAAATTGTCATGTTTAAAAAACAAAACTTCTGTCTTAATGGAGTTAAGTTTTAGAGCATAATTAAAGATCCCTTTTGCTGTGGTGGAAAGACATTCTTTAAACCATGTTTTGTTAAACACATTTTCTACATCTATCCTCATCATCAACTGGGTATCGTCAGCATGCAGTGCAAAATAGAACTCAAAAGAATGGAGCAGTTTGGCCAATGGGGTGATATAAATATTAAAAATAGTGGGATTTAGCAATGATCCCTTTGGAACTCTGTGTTTTATCCGAATTATGTCAGGCAGGGCTAAGTTAATCCTCATTCTTTGTATACACCCTTGGGGATAACCACTGAGCCAAAGTGCTGGCCTTTCCACTTGGTTAGACACCTTATATTCAGTAAGCACAAGGGCTATTAAACTACTTTAAGGTGAATGAAAGCATTATCCCTAGGAGGTCATGAGATATTAGCAACTCCAAAAGGTCATGTTTCAACTACAGTTTTCAGAGGCGTTTTTTTTCTACCAAATACCAACTCCTTGGGCTTCTGCTTATTATAATCAAAAATCTGTTGCTATGGAAGATCTCAAATAGAAGCTGTTTCAGTGCTCTCTTAAGCAAAACTTATTATTGGAGAACTTGGATAATAACAAAGTAGGGTCTTCCATCCCACATCTATCTTTCAGAGCATATATAGAAGTATCCTATGAGAGATGGTGTGGAAAGTTGCCAAGAGAGCTAACAGACATTTATCCTAAATCCATCATATTTAATCCGCCAGTGATATCAAAGCTAACTGAGTGCTATGCATAGCTCTGAAACCAACAGACCGGCATTAAAGAGGTTACTTGATTATAAGAATGTGGTGAGAATGCCATTCACATGCTTCTCCAACATCTTAATTGACTGCAGCAAGGATATAGGTTGAAAATATGCAAGAAAGGCTGGATCTGCTCTTGGTTTTTTAAAGATCGGAGGATGAGTATGAGCTTCCAACTCAATGGAACTGAATACGATCTTAGGGAGGTATTGCACAAGTCCATCACAATTGGTACCAATGAACTCACGCCCTATTACAACTTAACAGGACCGGGATCCTACGGGGATCCCGATTTCACTGAGTACAGTAAGTGGAGTGAGAGCCTCAAAAACAAAAATCTCACACTGAAGTCCAGCTGGCAGTAGTGGGTTCCCTCAGTCTCAGCAATACTCCCTCAGAGTTGCTGAATGTTTCACACATCTTAAGTATTTTTTATAACAGGATGCCGCCTAATTAACGCAAGCCTTTTGCACAATGAGTGCTTACATTTAGGCACTCCAGGTAAGTGAAAGAGTTCACGATTTTGAAGATGTCCTTGAATTGGTGGATTCTCAGATTCACCCAGCGAATCGCTCTCTGTTTTGTGGTGCGGATCTTCCTTCAGGTGTAACTCTTTCTCTTCAGAAGCATAATCTTTGCACCACATTCTTTCTAGTTGCTGAAAGGTGCAGAAGGTGTATTCAGCGCAAGTCTAACTTCCTTAATTTCACCACTGTATTTAATGCTGTTGTACTCCATTTACTAACTGATTTGTTCAGAACTTCGATATTGGTCTCCTTGAAGTAATACTGTCCAGATATATCCTGAAGGGCAGCTTACCACAAGTCAGAAGTAATTTTGTACCAGGCCCATCTTACTATCTATCGTTCTAACTGACCTGTAAGCTCTCTCTTTTACACTCACATTCCAAAGAAAGATAAGTAGTCTGTGATCAGTGTAGGAAACTGGGTTACAGTAGTCCCCCCACTTTTTGCCTGCCATTTGATGCAACTTTGACTGAAGTCCCCAGTGCCAGTGTTCTTTCCCAAAAACAAGACAACTGGTCATTTCATCCCCAAGTGACCAGGTCTTTAGCACCTCTCTAAGCCCCTAGTAAGTGGTACCTCTGGAACCTAGGGCATAGATACTAAAGAGGGTCCCTAAGAGCTGCAGCATATCTTGTGCCACTCTAAGGGGCCCAGCACCAAACTCCAGACTGTCACTGCAGGCTGCGTGAAAAGGTGCTCTAAAAAGTGAAAACGTGACAAGTCGCACACCTGTGTGACATTTCCCCTAACACTGCATGTATTATTTGTACGTCAACCCTACAGCAGACCTTCAGGGTGCATTATATTACATGTTTGGACATATCTGCATGGGCAGATATGCCCCTGTGCTTGCCAGTTCAATTACTGCCAGTACATGTGACCAGGGAAGCCATTTTAAGTACATGTGCTGGACAAAAACGAGTTCCCCAGCTACATGATGGCTTCACTGAAAATAGGGATGTTTGGTACCAAACATCTCATATTGGTAAACCCACACTGATGCCAGTGATGGATTTATTAACACATGCTCCCAGAGGGCACCTGAGAGGTACCCCCTGAAAAACTAACAACTACTAGTGTGGTGACTGACTGGTCCTTGCCAGCCTACCACCACAGACATGTTTTTGACCCCCAGGATGAGGGCCTTTGCTCTCAGGAGGTAAGGAACAAAGCCTGCTTGGGCAGAGGGTGTTTATACCCACTCCCACAAGAAGTCCTGCAAATTAGCATTCCAAGGCAGGGAGCTTCAAAGAGCCCACCGCCTTTGGTATGCAAATCTGGCTTCCCTCACAGGAGATGATGCTGAAAAGCAACAACTGTGGAAGGAGCAACGACTTGGCACCAACCTTGCGGGCCTGCTCGCTGTTTCGGACGATTGCACCAACGTCGACTCACCCTATAAGCTGCTGTGCATCCAAAAGCCTGGGAGGACCACCAGCACTTCTGCCAAGACTCAGAAACTCCTGTGGAGCAGCAAAGCTGCTTCCCTGCAGGTACCAAATAAAGAAATGTGAGGACTCCCGACCCGTAAAACCGACACTGGCCAGCACCACTGCACCCGACGCTTCAAACCTGAGTGGAAGTGGGTCAACGGTGTCAGCGTGGTCCCTCAGAGAAGAAGCCCACCTTGGGTTTGCCAAGAGAGGACTCCAACCCCACCTGCAGCCTCTGTGTGCAGCCCCCCCTGACGCGAGTGACTCAGCTGTGAAAAACCCGATGCCTCAAGACACCTCTGCACCCGTCCCCCCCCAGGCCTGAGTGGAAGTGGACTGAAGGTATCCCCACATCCCAGAGCATCAGGAGACCTGAGCCTCCTTGTTGGTTCAGCCTGACTGGTTTCCGAGACCAAGCCTGCAGCCTCTTTTCGACCGGCCGGATCCCCATAGGATAACATCGAGCACCTGACACTGAAAAGAACCTCTGCACCTGGCTGCCCTAGTACTGTCCGAGGTGACCTATTGGTGCTGCCTTGGACCTTGCCCCATACTTACCTTAAGTCCAGGAGATTGGCCTCGTAAGTCGCTGTGAAGTACCTGTATGCAGTCCATGTCTTTCCTCCATAGGATAACATTATCGCTTCAGAAATTGCACTGTTGATTTTTCAAACCAGTAAAAATTCATAACTCGAAAAGTACTTACCTGAGTTCGATGATCTTTGTGCCAAAAGTTAAATAAAGATAAGAGTTATTTTTTATAAATCGGTGTGGATCTCCGTATTGAGTCGTGTGCATCATTCATTGACTGTGTGTATTGCAGATGTCTAACACTCCTCTCTGATAAGCCTAAGGCTGCTCACTACCCTCTAGCAGAGCACCTTGGGATTGCTAGAGCAAGCCCCTGTCCACTTATAAGGGATACCTGGACTCTGCACAGTATACCTCTTTTTGGTATACTATATAAAAAGCCACCTTCCTACAATCAAGTCCATAGTAAAATGAGTTTAAGACAAACATATATTCTCTTTAGTCGAGAAAAAAAATCTAAATTATGACCCATTTCATGGGTGGGTTCCTGCACAAACTGATAAAGCCAGAGGAGACAACAGGCCTCCAAGAAGTTGCCCAGCCTTTCTTGGGAAGGGCAATATCCCCATAGATTAGAATCACCTTGCACATGCTGTATCTGCCCCCACGACTAGAGTGCTGCATTAACCAGCACCTGTTCTCAGAGCATGCAGTTGTAGGCAGTCATGTTAACAGCACCAACATAGCACATACACTTTAAAACAACCCCTCAGAACTTTCCATAGTTTAGAAATCACCCCAGTAACTTTGAAATACAAAGAAACAATAAAGACTTAATTTGTGCAAAAGGCGCAAAATACAAAGTTAGCTGCGCTGATGCTTGATTTTGGCCAAGCAAAATTCTGAATGGAGTGGCAGTGTCTGCAAAGTCACCGGAGTTCTGTCTTTGACAAGTAGCAGGACCCACATCCCCACCTTCCCACACTTAACTAAGGCATGGTTCAGGATTTATAGGGGCGAAGCTCAGTTTCACTGTGTTGCCCAGTTTTAATCTATACTTATATGTATGGGGATACATTTTTATCTTAGGGGACAGGTTTTTGCATGGTTACGGAGTCACTTTCCTTGTGGTACTAAACTGCAAGTGAATTGCAATGGTGAGCGGATCACCACTATATTAGGGGATATATAACAGCCAATTTACACTCTTCTAATTTTTTTAAATAAAGTTTATGCTGCACTGCCCAGGGTGGATTTTGCATGCAACTCCTGTTGCCCCACCTACCTGGTCGGCAGCTTATGCTTTGCTTCCATTCAGTAGCTGGCAGATATGGAAGGAGTGGGGTAGCTGAACTGTAGAACCACTCACCTAAGGCCATGGAAACTTTAAAATACACCTTAATTCAGAGTTCTTATTAAGTAATTTTGCTTATAGTGGCAGTGACTTTTATCCAGTGCTTTTTAAAGGAGTATTTCTAGTATCTCATTCATCGGCATTAAGGCCTAGCCCACTGTTAACAAATGAGTGTAGCATGCTCTATAAATCTCCCACTAGCTTTTTAAGGTATTTATTCCATGTAACCTCTAATGACCTGTGTCTAATTTGCAGGCCAGTATTTGATCCCCAATTTGTGTTTCCGTGAACGACTTGTTACATTACACTTTCATTGCTCCCAGTATAAAGCAGATTCTGCCATTAGATTGAGTGAGCACAAGGGTCGTTAAACCATTTTAGGGTTAATGCAAGTCTTATCCTTAGGATACAAATATAGTTTTCGGAGGCGTTTCTTTTTCTACCAAACACTGACTCCTTGGGCTTCTGTTTATTCATAATCAAAAATCTGTTGCTACAGAATCTCTTGAATAGAAGCTGTGTGGGTGCTCTGGTAAGCAACACCCCATCATCGGATAATAGCATCCTATTCCCTCCTACTTTTGATACATCCGCCTCTGGTTAAGTCTTTGGCCAGTTCACGTACACACAAGTTGGAGAGTAGTGGGGCAAGAATCCAGACTTTTTACCCCATTTTCAAATTGTTTATATTTCACTTTATTTTCAACTTTAAAGTTGTTTGTATTAGCACTGGCCAATAACTGACTTTAATTCCACTCCTTCTCTGAGACAATCATGAATTAGGTTTCCAAATAACTTAGCATGATTGTCAAGTAAAAATACTGGACTGCAAGAAAAAAGTCATAGTACTCAACCTTTTCAAATGGGGTACCATGTTTGCTTTCTTGAATGGAGGGTATTGACAATTAGGAAGTAATAGCATGAAAAGCTGATCCAGATAGGGCGCCAATCTTTGAGTTAATTTTATTCTTGTTTGGGACGTAATAATCCAGAACCTTTCCTTATTTATGTGTCTTTAAAGTCACAGGGGCCTCACTGAGTGCAATTGGTGCTGGCTCCTGACCATCTGGTAAAGCTAATTGGATACCGCTTGCTTACCCTTGTCACACATTGTGATGGTTTTAGACTAAGTCAAAGTGGGAAACTCATGTCTGTGCACGAGCTGCCTCACCTTCAACCTGACAATATCCAGGACCCGTATGTGCTACAATTCGCCAACATCTATTTTGCATCTTAGCTTGTACTGCTTCAGTCAGGGTTTCAAGAGTTTTTGTTTGTTTCTTCTTTTGTGCATTCAATTCATTGGTTTCTTTTTCTTGCGTTAATCATTACCTTATTATTTCTATATCTAGCTGCTTTTTAAAAAAAATATTTTATTTATTTTTATAAGAAACATACAACAGTGCAATGTAAGTGCCATCAATAACATCTCGTATTACATTCCTTGTGCAAGTCACAGCAGTATTTTGTTTTGGGGAGTTTTATATAGCGCAAACTCGACCCGAAGATATCAGGTATCAGAGCGCTTTACATGAGCACCAGTTTCATTACAGACGGACACATTAATTTTTTTTTGTTAGGCTCGGGGAGATTAAGTGATTTGCCCAGATGCAACTCGGAGGCTGGTGGATACAACATGGCGTAGGGAATATTTGCTGTTTGCAATTTCTTCTTTACAGGCAGAAACTCTCTGTGCGCCACCTGCACAGCTGCAGTAAAGTCTGGGAAAAATGCCACCTCGTAACCCTGGTAGTGGATCTTTTGCTTTTCCCTAGACATGCGCAGGACCATGGCGCAATCTCGATAATTCAATAGTTTAGCAAGTGATCGATGCACTCGTTCCACAATAAACACTGCTGATAGTTTCTCTGAACAGCAGATCTCCTGCAGCATCTTTTCTACGTAGTCCTCAAGGCAGCCAGTGTTCGTTGATTCAGGGACTCCAACAATGCAGAGATTATTCCGCCATGAGCGGGCCTCAAGGTCTTTATTTTTAACTTGATTGACCTCCAATATTTTCTGCGTGTTTGAACATTTGGTTGTGGTGGCCTGGGTGTCATCTTCTATCGCCGAGATACGCTGCTCTGCTGTTGTAATACTTGTAGCTTGCTTATCTAGTTTTGCAGTGATGTGGTCCATTCTCAGATTTAATGTGTCGATCTTCCCGTCAATGCATTGTAAACTGTGCTGCATGGCTAGAGGCGTATTTTCGAGTGCCATCGCGCCTTGCGTGGGTGGGCATCTTGCTCCGTGTCCGAAAGTGCATATTGTTGAGATCCTTGGGTGAGTCTTGTTACAAAGTAAGGCGGGACTGCTGTTTATCTGTCTTGCCCATCTCGCTATTTGCTATGCCCTTCCCAGGGGGGTCATTCCAGGGGGGGGGGGGAGGCACCCAGGTAAGCGCTGTCTACTGCATGTGCAGAACAGACACCGTGTTTATGGTTCTTGGGCGGCTGGAGGTTCTCGCCGCCAATTTGGAGATCTTCACACTCAGCAGCCAGTTAGATGCATGTGGCTTTAGTATAATGTCCGGAAGCTGGTCTTTTGAACGGATATTGCATGGATATTACTCCCCAGCCGGAAGAGCTACACTAATGGACGGCCATCTTGCCGAGGGCTCCCTAGTGCCCACCTCCAATATCTAGCTGCTTGTTAGACATTTTCCACAGTTGCTTCTTAGCCTCAATAAGTTATTTATTATTTTGCACTCTTCTTTTTGTTGTGTTTTTCTTTGGGTTATCTCGCCATTGATGAGACGAAATAATCCCTTGCATTTTCACAATTTTCGTGTTGACCTCTAGGGATGTTCTCATTCGCAGTTTCTTTTACTAATATATAGTAAATGTGGATTAAAATATTGAAAATAATTTCCTTAACTGTGTCTAATTTTGTGCAGACCACTGAAAATCCCTCTTATTAAGCCCAACGACTAGCTCTTCTTGTAGAGAGTCTTAGTCACTCTCCACTCGTTACCACCTCCAAATTGACCATTCTTTTTTCGGTTTTATGTAGCAAACTTGGCCCATGGGCATTAGAGTGCTTTACATGAGAATCAGATTACGTTACATATTTTTCAGGCACAGGTGATTTACCCAGAATAACAGGATGCACTCAATTCTGTTTCTCCAGTTTCCATGTCGGCAGTTCTTGCTTTTATGCTACATCTCCTCCCCTTACCAGACCTTCAAGATTTGTAAACATGCAATCAATAACACTATTCTTACCTGGAACCACAACAGTTTGTCTAGCTAGGCATTCAGAGTTTGCCCATCCATTTGTTTTGTTTAATCCAGGCTATAGGAATAGTTTGAGTGTACACTTTCCTACTTTGATTCAAATTTAAAAAAATTTACCTTGGTACTTACGGCCCGGGTCTCATCCTATGACAACCAATGCCCTGTCTATACCTTCCTGTTAGAGATTTACTTACTAAGCTTGGATGATTGGTACCATCTTTTCTGGAAAGCGCAGACATCGTGACCTACCTCATTCACTTTGGATCATATATTTTTACACATAATATCTACAGTGTTCCAAGATACAAATATAGAGAGAGACATCAGTTGAATAAAACTTCCATTTAGTGTATCAGGCCTCTCACTGCAAAGTACACGCTTGTTATGCCTTACTTCTGTGGCACCATGAGCACAGCATAAAACATTCTCAATTTTCTTTTTTGCTATGGGCATTTCTTTTGCATCACACGTAGATGATGATATTAAAAAGATATAGAACAACAAGAGAATTACCCAAAGTGCATATCAGGAGTTATAGAAAGGTCAATCCCAGCGGGATCAGACACCCTTCTGAATTTGACAATAATAACAGTAACATGTTCCCGAACAAGAGCAAACACCATTTTACCAACAACAACAAATCCACCAGAAGAATAGTGAACCATTGCTGCCTGGGAAAGGTTTCACCTCAAAACAAGCAATGGTGTTAGCACCTAGGCCTCTCCACCCAGTATGCCACTGAAACAGAGCAACACCGACCATCTCTCATTTTGGCACGGGATAACAAAAGACCACTAATAGTAATACTATTTTTGTCATATTAATAAAAATCCTTATATTGTACAAATCATTAAAAAGCAACAGTTTTTCAAAGACAAAAAAACACCAACTAAAATCTACATACATGTCCTAGATGAAATAAAAAGGTAACTTAGCAGCAGTCTAACTCAAAAGATCAGAAGTTAGTAGTTGCCAAATGTGGTCCCGCTGTGGCACACTTGGAAGGTAAACTACTTACCTTTCGGTTTCTGATTGCTGTATTGAAGTATCCTGCTGCAGCCAGTTGGAGCAGGAAGGTAGGTGTATTCAGGTCTTGATACTTCTTTATTTCCCCTCATTAGGTTGGTGTCACCCGAGGGAGAGGTTTACATCGAATCTCAACTCGTAGTATTTTTCCTGACTCAATGATAACAATTGGCATATCAACTTTAGTATGATTATTTTATAAATCGAGGAAAAGAAAGGAGCCCTACACCTGTCATTTGAGCTATTATCAACCCATGTGATGGCTGAACTGTGATGTTTTGCCTCTGACTGGATTAGTAAACAGCTGAGATGTGGACTGTACAATGATGTGAGCTTCAGTTAGCACTATAGAGGCTGGTGATCTTCATGCTCGAAGAGTCCTGGTGCAGTTAATCCAAAAGCAGTTTTGGTGGTGTTGCACTTAAGATAACTTAATCATTAGTGCATGCTTTTACTGATTATACTTTTTTTTTTTCCCAATCAAAAAGATTCAATAGTTCCTTTCTGGGATAAAGTAGCACCAACTACAGTATTTTTATCTACCTTATTGTGAGTAGAGTTTATTTTTATATCCTGTCCTCGTTAAACTTTGCTAGCTTTGGGTCTGTTTTACTAATCTATGGCTCATACCTTTACCTTTCTGCGCCTGTGCTGTTATGATTTTTTTATAATGTTACCAAATAGCTCTTTTGCTCTAATGTAGTGGTTATTCTTTTTTTTTGCCAAGGGCCAGAAACCTCTTCTAACTTACTTTTGTAGTGAAAAACCTATTTTCAAGTCAGTAAATATTGATTGTTTTCATGATCCTAAACCTACTGCTCAGAGTAGGCCATGTACAGTACAATCTCTACCTAGGAGGGAAACTCCATCCCACCCTAGACCCCCAAAAATTGAGCCTAGGACATACTGTGTCCCCACTTCTGTCACCTCCTGTGCGGCCTCTACACCTCTTTTCTAGATGTTTGTAGTGATTTCAACACCTTCCAGCACCCGGTAGAGAGTGTTGTTCAGTTTTGAGGTCTTCTATTGACACTCTTTGGCAAGGCTGCCCAGGTTAAATTAGATGGGCAACTTTGTGTGGCGAACATTCAATTCACACACACAACCTACTTCAGTCCTTACACACAAGAAAGACGTTTGAGCCAGGAGTCCCTTATCTTCAGTTTCAAACCGAGTCAACAATCTAACCCAGTTGTCCCAGGGGCCTATACAGAGCACCGTATCAACAGGGTAAAAAGAAGCACTCCAGCTCTAGCAGAATAAGGAAGCCTTTAATTATTCTCACAAAAAATTACTGAAAGCCGAAGTAGAAGATAGTCGTGTAAATGTACTGAGGAGCTCAAAGCACACAATTAAATGTGTAATGCAGTGAGCGTGTGATGTTCTGGAAGGACAGGGATTGGTCTCCTCTCACTGCATCACATCGTGATGCTCCATTCTTTTTTCCCAAGTGTGTTTAATTTAGGTAATGCAATTGATCGATTAGTTGACAAACATATTTGAAGCAGACAGCGGCCTTGTTTCCACCATAAAGTCATGTGCATAAAATTGTACTTTCTGATTTGCCAGGCTTCGGTTGAGCTTATTGACTACACTATCTGCAATTTCAAAGGTTAGTGTAGGCCACCTATGCATTTCTAGACTGGTATTGCTCTAAAATCTTTCTTTCTTTTCTGTGAAAATGTAATTCCTCCATGAGTTAATTAACACAACACAGACCTCTCTGTGTACTTTATGAAAAGAGCCTTGGGTATAGGCCAGGACACACTACACAGACTTGTATGCAGCATACAGGTTCAATTTCCTGATCCCAGTACAAATGGCTCAGGCATGCGGGGAAGGTCACAAGTTTCAATCCCTCTTAGCGTTTCCTAAGTAGGATAAATTTGTGACATTACCAATTGCAGGTCTGAAAATGTATACTACAGAGCTGGTATATATGTACAAATACATTAAATGCATTTAGAGGTTGTAGGATCTTTCCTTGCTTCCCCCTATAAAACCCTTCAATATAGGGAGGTTAGGGTGTGTATATTATATATATATATATTCTGCTCCAAAGGTTGTCCACCTGGTTAGTAGCACTCGATCAACAGCTTTGTTTATGATAGGCAGGGACGAGGATCCGCTTGTAGAAACTGCTCCGTAATGGAAATGCCTGACGCGTTTCGAAGCTCCATATGCTTCTCTTCAGAGGCTTGAACGGAGACAGTGTGTGCAAACGCTGAACCCACTTCGCCATTTTCATATTGCACACCCACCAATGGGAAGCTCGAATGAGACTGTGCATTGTGGGAAATGTGGTCCGGATAGCACACAAATCTTGTCCTGTATGGACCCTGCAAGTGGACTCGTCCTCAATCCTGTTTACGGCTGCTGGCCCACATAGCCGACATGATAGTCACCATGTCGGGTGGCCCCCATAACATTACGGGGTGGTGCACACTCCGCGGCAGGACGGCCGCGTATTACATTCTGCTCCAAAGGTTGTCCACCTGGTGAGTAGCACTCGATCAACAGCTTTGTTTATGACAGGCAGGGACGAGGATCCGCTTGTAGAAACTGCTCCGTAATGGAAATGCCTGACGCGTTTCGAAGCTCCATATGATTCTCTTCAGAGGCTTGAACGGAGACAGTGTGTGCAAACGCTGAACCCACTTCGCCATTTTCATATTGCACACCCACCAATGGGAAGCTCGAATGAGACTGTGCATTGTGGGAAATGTGGTCCGGATAGCACACAAATCTTGTCCTGTATGGACCCTGCAAGTGGACTCGTCCTCAATCCTGTTTACGGCTGCTGGCCCACATAGCCGACATGATTCTACAAGCGGCTCCTCGTCCCTGCCTATCATAAACAAAGCTGCTGATCGAGTGCTACTCACCAGGTGGACAACCTTTGGAGCAGAATATATATATATATATATATATATATATATCACTGAAAAAACCATAGGTTTTAGGGACAGTTATAGTTAGTTGGACATTTCACTCGTACAAAACCAAAGAAATTCCCCCGTTATAGTTAGTTCAGCTAACTATAACTCGCGCCCCCGCAATGCACTGCTGATGACGTCACATATTACATCACTCATGACATGGTCAGTGACATCACTGATGACATCATCCAGTGACTGTGTGTTTCTGTAAAGTTTAAATATGTTTAATATATATAGGGAAAGGCGTATTGAAGAATGAGTGGGTGTATAAGTGTCTGAATGGATGATTTAGTAGGTGCGTGACTGACTCTATAAGTGAGTGATTAAACGTATCTTACTGAATGCATGGGTTAGTGACTAAACTGTGTGAATGTCTGTATCCGTCTGTCTGTTGGTGTGTAAGCGGCTGCATGGGTTTGCGAATAGCTACATGAGTGTCTACATGGGCTATTGATTGGTTGTCTGAGTATCTGTATGGGTGCCTGAGTGTTTGTGTGGGTGGGGTGTGTGTGACTGTGCATAGATGTGTGAGTGGGTGATTCACTGGGTGCATGGTTTCAAGAGTGCATCTGTGATGGACTGTATGGGTGGGTGAGTGTGTGTATGGGTGTGTTAGTGAGTGAATGTATATCTCAGTGCTACATGTGTGAGTAACTACATATGTGAAAGGCAGTATATATGTGTGTTGGAGTATATAAATGGGTATAAGTGAGAGTGTGCGATTGTGAGAGTGGCTGTATGGATGAGTGTGTACTTGTATCAGTGATTGTATAAGAGCGTAAGAATGTGCTAGTATTTGTATGAGTAAGTGAGCTGGTGTGTGTATAACTGTATAGGTGAGTAAATGGCAGTGTGATTAATTATTTGCATGACTGACTAGGTGTGCGAGTACCTCTATGGATGAGTGACGGTGTGTGAGTGTCTATATAGGTGTATGAGTGCATATGATAGTCCTGTACTGAGTGACCGTAAGTATGAGTGACTGTACGGGTGAGTGAGTGGATGTGTGTGTAGACCTAAGAATCAGTGAGTGTGTATGTAGTTATTGGTGCTGGAGTGTCTATGGTTTTGACAATGGCAGTCTGTAATTTAGAGTGGGTGTATCAAGTTATATTAGGGTGTGAGAAGATGCATCAAATTATCACATGGATGATGTCATCAGTGATGTCATTTGAGATGTCATCAGTGATGTCACTGACCATGTCATGAGTGATGTAATATGTGACGTCATTAGCAGTGCATTGTGGGGCGCGAGTTATAGTTAGCTGAACTAACTATAACGGGGGAATTTCTATGGTTTTGTACGAGTGAAATGTCCAGCTAACTATAACTGTCCCTAAAACTTATGGTTTTTTCAGTGAATTTCTAAGGTTTTTTAAATGCTAATTTCTAACTATAACGTGCCTGAAACCTATGGTTCTTTCAGTGAATTTCAAAGGTTTTTAAATGCTAATTTCTAACTATAACGTGTCTAAAACCTATGTTTTTTTCTGTGAATTTCAAAGGTTTTTTAAATGCTAATTTCTAACTATAACGTGCCTGAAACCTATGGTTTTTTAAGTGAATTTCAAAGGTTTTTTAAATGCTAGTTTCTAACTATGCCTACAGAGGTAGGACATGTGAAGAAAGAAGAAAAAACGCACAGAAAGAAGCAAAAGAAATGCAGAAAGAAGCAACAGAAGTCCACAAAGACTAAGAAAAGAGCAGGAAGAAGCAAGACGTGCAGAAAGAACCAACAGAGGAGCAGAAAGAGGCCTTGTTGCAAAATCATCCTGTGCCCACAACTTTTTCAGACGGGTACTAGTGGTAACTGACTCGGACTAACCAGGCCTAGAGCCAGTGCTATGCTAAAAGACACTTAGAATACAGTGAAAACACCTACATACACTAGGGAACACTATGCGTTGGGGTACCCCTGTGATTAGCATGACCTCCTCTGTAAGGCCCTAGTACATAATAGGGCAGGGGGATTAAAACTTCCTCTTAAAACGCGCCCCGGGGCGCGTTTGCACAGTGGTGAAGGGAGGGGGGGGGCCTGAGGTGACATGTGTGCAAGCAAGCCCTGTGGCCGTTTTAAGTTGGGAGATTAAGTCCCCTTGAATCCTGAGGGTCCAACTAGCCCACTAGGTACCTCCAGTAAGCGCCACAGAGCTGCGTTGCACAGAGGTGTAAAAAGGGGCGTGGCCTGGACCACCTCTCTGCAACACAGCCCTGTGGCGCGCACTGGAGGTACCTGGTGGGCTAGTTGGCCCCAGGGTCCCTCAGGATTCAAGGGGAATTAATTCCCCAACTTAAAACGCGCCACAGGGCGTGTTTGCACACATGTCACCTGAGGCCCCGCCCCCTCCCTTCACCACTGTGCAAACGTGCCCTGTGGCGCGTTTTAAGTTGGGGTATTAGGTCACCTTGAATCCTGAGGGTCCCAACTAGCCCACCAGGAACTTCCAGTAAGCGCCGCGTTGCAGAGAGGTGGTCCGAGGCTATGCCCCTTTTTACACCTCTCTGCAACGCAGCTCTGTGGCGCTTACTGGAGGTACCTGGTGGGCTAGTTGGACCCCAGGGACCCTCAGGATTCAAGGGGACTTAATCCCCCAACTTAAAACACGCCACAAGGCGTGTTTGCACACATGTCACCTCAGGCCCCGCCCCTCCCTTCACCACTGTGCAAACGCGCCCCGTGGCGCGTTTTAGGTTGGGGGATAAAGTCCCCTTGAATCCTGAGGGTCCCTGGGGTCCAACTAGCCCACCAGGTACCTCCAGTAAGCGCCACAGAGCTGCGTTGCAGAGTGGTGTAAAAAGGGGCGTGGCCTGTACCACCTCTCTGCAACGCAGCCCTGTGGCGCGCACTGGAGGTACCTGGTGGGCTAGTTGACCCCCAGTATTCAAGGGGAATTAATGCCCCAATTTAAAACGCGCCACAGGGCGCGTTTGCAGAGTGGTGAAGGGAGGGGGCGGGGCCTGAGGCACGATCGCGTCTTTTTTTGTTGTTGATTTTTTAGAAGGGCCCCTTCTTTTTTCCTTTTTTGGGCCCTGGGGACCCAATCCCCAGGGCCTGACCCCTTTTTTTTATAAAAAAAAAAAAACCTGAACGGGAAGGGGGCCGCGTGGCCCCCCTCCCGTGGCCAATTCCGGCCCCGGCCTTTTTTGTTTTTTTTTATTTTGGGGAGGGGGGCCGCGTGGCCCCCCTCCAGGGCCACTACTAGCCCCGAGGACCCCATCCCTCGGGGCAGGCCCTATCCGTTGGGGACCGTGGGGGGAGTCCCAATGCCCCCACGGTCCCGCCCGGCTCCCCGCGTCCTGCAGGAGCCTGCATTGCTTTTCCACATGGGGAGCTGCTAACATGCAGCTCCCCTTGTGGAAAAGCAATCTGCTTTAGATTTTGGAAGAGAGAGCAGGTTTCCTGCTCTCTCTTCCAAAATCCATAGCAAACAGCAGTGTCCCGGGGGTGGGCACCCCGGGACACTGCAGGAGCCGGCCCTGGGGGGTGGCGGTCCCCAGGGCCATCACAGGCTCCAGGAGGGGGGCCGCGTGGCCCCCCTCCCAACATTTTCAAAGCCCCGGGGCGTGTGGGGGGGCTCGAGCCCCCCCCACACAGGTAAATTATTTTAAAAAAACAAGCCCCGGGGGGTGGCAGTCCCCGGGGCTGCGGGGGGGCTGTGTGCCCCCCGCAAATATTCCAGAAAAGCCCCGGGGGGTGGCGGTCCCCGGGGCTGCGGGGGCCCCCCTGTGCCCCCGCAATTATGTTGAACATGCCCCCGGGACCTGGCCCACCTGGGGGCGCTTCGTTTTTTTTTTCCACGGCGGGATTTGCGGATCCTACGCGAATTTCGCCGTTTAAAAAAATAATAATGCGTTTTTGGGCCCTGTGGGACCCTCTAAGCAGGCCTAGGGGGTCAGGGTGTTTCTACCCTGCCCCCTTTTTTTTTTTCTTCGCGTTTTTTATTCTGATTTCTTGTGACTTGGTTCTACCGAGTCACAAGATGGCTGCCAACACTTACTGGTTTGGAGTGTTGACAGCCAATTAGAATAAAGCTCGTGGTCAGGAGGGTCCGCGGATCCTCCGTGCCTCTAAATATCGAAACTTTTATTTTTGATTTTCTCAGCAACTACGGAACGGATTTACACCATTTTTAAAAAGGTCGCTTTCTGAGCCAAGCAGTACCTTTTTGCCAAATTTGGGGTAAATCCGTTTAGTAGTTTCGGCTGTAGTCTTGCATAAATTTTCCTATGGAAAATTGATTTTTGACTCTTATTTTTTGAATTTCTCTGGAATTACTGAACGGATTTACACCATTTAACAAAAGGTCTCTTTCTGAACCAAGGGCTACCTTTTTGCCAAGTTTGGTGTAATTCCGTTCAGCAGTTCGGGCTGTAGCTTTGTCTAAAGTTTCCTATGGGAATTAACATGGAGAAAACACGTTTTGGGACCCCCCTTTTTTCTCGGCCCCCGCTTGCCGAATCACCCCGAAACTTTCAAGACAGGAGCGGACCGGAGCGGGCTACGATTTTTGACAATTTCACGAAGATTCGTGAACCGGCGCCAAAGATATTGAGAAAACAAAAAACGAGTTTCCTATGGAAACTAGGTCCTAACTATAACTATCTACTGGCGACCGCCAGTAGATAATATATCAACAGCATTAGTTCGTCCTGAACACTCCCGGACAAACTCCGACACTCCACAGGGGTATGTAAATTTCATTTATTTCTGGCGTGGCTGAACACACATATATATATATATATATACATACATACATACATACACACACACACCTATATATATATATATATATATATATATATATATATATACATACATACACACACACATATATATACACACTCACCTACAAAAAAAAAGAAACATTCCAGGGAGGGTCATGTATTGTCCCTGCACACCTGCTTCTGCTCCACATCAATGAAATACAAAGCAGTCAGTTTTTAGGCCTGGTTATAGGTCATATTAGTTCTTTAAACAGCTACTGTTGTTATTCTTCTCTTCTAAAAGGAGTGTTCCAACAGTGGTGTAAAATTCTGGCTGAAGTGCTACCATTGCTTTGCATGAGGCACAGGCAGGAACTATTTTACATATCAATAGTACAACGAATTATTATGCCTTTTGTCACAATTGTAATTGCATTTATATAGCGCTTACTACCCCTGACGAGGCGTCGAATCGCTTTACGCCGGGCAGGACGCTGCTCCGGGACCCAAGGTTAATGGTTAGTTCAGAGTTATTGGTTACTGTTAATTAAAGGGATTAGTCTTGTGCGCTCAGAGCAAACCATTCCATGCAGTCACTTCAGTTTGTTATGGTGGACTAAAGTAATAGCGATTGGTTGCAATCATTAGTTGGGGTGAGTTCAAGTACATGGCTGTTGATATTAATACATGAGTTAGAGGAGATTAGGTATTGTTAAGTTGAATAGGTATAACATTCAGCAGAGGGAGGAGAGATTGTAATCTTGTAAATGAGCTGTGGGAAATTTGCTGAAACAGAGAATAGTCAAAAGTGCATGTGTCAGAGTAGGTTCTGCTCAGAGAAAGGAGGCATGCCGAGGATGGAAGGGAAGGAGAGGGACATTTGATAGAGAGAAGAAAAAAGGAGAGGTGACAAACAGAAGTTTTAATTAAAGCACAGTTTTTAAATGCCGGATTTAAGGAAAGTAGTGAATATTTTTGAGACAGCATGCAGTTTGAGGATGCAAGAATGTAGAAACATTATTTACTTGCGAAGATTGTGCTATATTGGAAATTTTAATAGGTACTAGAAACAGGTAAACCATCTCTCCGTTGCTAGACTACTGCTAGACCACTGATCCCGCTAGGTCAATTGATCAGCTCAAGGGTTGAAAGAGAAAAATAATGGCTGGAAGCATATGTCGAGAAAATACATGGAAAATAATGTACACATTGACAAAGAGATTCTGGAGTTCATCCTCCAGTTTGAATCAGAGTATTAATTATACAGAAGAGTGGGATACATTTACATGCCAGCTTCTCAGACAGTGGAAGTGTATTATCTGCATTCCAGTGGCTGGAGGACAAGTCAGGGCTCGAAAATCATAAAACTTTTACTAGACCTGCAGGTCTAGTAACTTTAATAATCTACTCGACCTAACTACAATGCACTTGACACGTGAACTGGTCTCAAATTGTGTGATCCTAGGCAAATATTTTGTCTTATAGAGCCGCCTTTTTCTTTATTATCACATAAGAGAGCACCTTCAAATATGTAAGTTCACTATTTCTGCTGTACAAAAATAACTTTTTATTTACTAGACTAAATGTTTGCTCCATGTATAACAAGAATCGAGCCCATATATAGGGTACACATGACTCCTGGCTTGCTTCTTAGTTCACTAATAGCATTGTCATCTGGGCAGGAGCAGTAATAATTCTCAGTTCATGTTTAAAAACTCACTTTTCATAAAAATATTACCAAAGCATGATGTGGTAGTGCATTATCATTTACAGGTAGCATATTTTCCATTAAAATGGCCACAAAACTTTCCCACTAACATGTAGCTTTACTGATAATAGCACATAAACAATTTTTGGAAATTGGGTTTCAGGAAAAATATTTAAAATTTGCACATCACCAAGTAAAGTGTTCTAATTTGTTTTGATCCTATAAAAATATATTTTTTTCAGCACAGAATTACAAAAATGGGTCTTTATAACTAGTGAAATATATTTGAAATGTTTAAATAGTTCACTTAGCTATTTCACTGTTGTGTTAGAAAAAAGCCTGACATCTTACAGCCTTTCATTTAACATGATTTGCACAGTTCAATTGTCACACAGTTCACTTTACAAAATCATATAACTTAAGTCACAAAAAGAAAAAGAAATGTAATAAGATAAGCTGACCTTTGACCTTTGTCTCTGAAAGCCAGCAAATGTGACAAGATAACAAGATTTAATGGAATTTTATTGCTCTTTCACTTTGTGAGCAATAAAGATACCTTTAAATCTTGCTATCTTGTCACATTTGCTCTGCTAACAAAGATAGAGGTCAAAAGTCAGTTTGTCTTCCCTGAAGTTAGAGGATTTTCAACTGGCCAGAAAAGGCTGTAGTCCCTAAAAATAGCTCATCATGCTCAACAATGAGAGTGCATTTTACGAGCCCTGCAAGGGATGCTAACACTGGTGTGAGTTGGTGAGGGGATGGTGAAAGGACTCCCTTTACAAATTAAATTAACACTGTTGTTAGCAAATGGCTGCTGATTAGACTTCCTGAAGCACTGCCCTTTTTAGGCTTCACCTGCACAGCACTTGCGTTCTGCTTGTGGAATCACTTGTATTTAATACATTTTAAAAGGGGGGCTCTTATCAATTCCCATTCCAAATTACTGTTCTCATTCACTTTTTTTCCTTTTGTAAACCTTCCCTTAGATCACGGGTACTCATAGTACGGCCCGCGGGCCGCCAGCGGCCCGGCAAGCCTTCCTTGGCGGCCCGCGGACCTTGCAGACATCGTACCTGTGTTTTTTTTATTTTTTTTATAGAGTGTCAGCAAACACAGACTCTGCTCTATGGGGGCCGGGCGATTCCAGCGATAGTCCGAGTGGAGCTGCAGGGGCGCTAAGAAGAGGTGAAATACAACAAAGCCTCGTTATCATGCAAATGGTCTTTTAAAGACCTGTGAAATCCTCGGGTGCGGCTGTGTGTGTGCCCAGGATGCTGTCTCAGCCCGGGCTGCCACACACGCAGGGTGAGGTGACAGAGAATGATAGAGGACAGCAGGGTGTGAGAGCCGGGTGAGGTGACGGAGGGCAGCAGGGAGTGAGAGCCGGGTGAGATGGCAGAGTGTTACAGAGGGCAGCAGGGAGTGAGAGCTGTGTGAGGTGACGGAGGGCAGCAGGGAGTGAGAGCCGGGTGAGGTGACAGAGGGCAGCAGGGAGTGAGAGCCGGGTGAGATGGCAGAGGGTTACAGAGGGCAGCAGGGAGTGAGAGCCGGGTGAGGTGATGGAGGGCAGCAGGGAGTGAGAGCCGGGTGAGGTGACGGAGGGCAGCAGGGAGTGAGAGCCTGGTGAGATGGCAGAGGGTTACAGAGGGCAGCAGGGAGTGAGAGCTGTGTGAGGTGACGGAGGGCAGCAGGGAGTGAGAGCCGGGTGAGGTGACGGAGGGCAGCAGGGAGTGAGAGCCGGGTGAGATGGCAGAGGGTTACAGAGGGCAGCAGGGAGTGAGAGCCGGGTGAGGTGATGGAGGGCAGCAGGGAGTGAGAGCCGGGTGAGGTGACGGAGGGCAGCAGGGAGTGAGAGCCTGGTGAGATGGCAGAGGGTTACAGAGGGCAGCAGGGAGTGAGAGCCGGGTGAGGTGACGGAGGGCAGCAGGGAGCGAGAGCCGGGTGAGGTGACGGAGGGCAGCAGGGAGTGAGAGCCGGGTGAGATGGCAGAGGGTGACAGAGGGCAGCAGGGAGTGAGAGCCGGGTGAGGTGACAGAGGGTGACAGAGGGCAGTAGGGAGTGAGAGCCGGATGAGGTGACAGAGGGTTGCAGGGAGTGAGAGCCGGGTAAGGTGACAGAGGGCAGCAGGGAGTGAGAGCCGGGTGAGGTGACGGAGGGCAGCAGGGAGTGAGAGCCGGGTGAGATGGCAGAGGGTGACAGAGGGCAGCAGGGAGTGAGAGCCGGGTGAGGTGTGCGTTAAGAGCCTGTGATGTGATGTTTCCCGCCAGCCTGTAGTCAGAGAGTTGAGCCAAGGCCAGGGAGCTCAGGCCTGGGAGGGAGACAGAGAGAGAGGGAGACAGAGAGAGAGGGAGACAGAGGGAGGGAGACAGAGAGAGGGAGACAGAGAGAGGGAGACAGACAGAGGGAGACAGAGGGAGAGACAGAGGGAGGGAGACAGAGAGAGAGAGGGAGACAGAGAGAGAGGGAGACAGAGAGAGAGGGAGACAGAGAGAGAGGGAGACAGAGAGGGAGGGAGACAGAGAGGGAGGGAGACAGAGAGAGGGAGACAGAGGGAGGGAGACAGAGGGAGGGAGACAGAGGGAGGGAGACAGAGGGAGGGACAGACAGAGACAGATAGTGGCAGAGACAGGAACAGGGACAGACAGATAGAGGCAGAGACACAGACAGAGAGACAGAGAGATGGAGAGGGAGAGGGAGAGAGAGGGAGGGAGAGGGAGGCAGAGAGAGGGAGGGAGGGAGAGGGAGGGAGAGGGAGGGAGGGAGAGGGAGGGAGACAGAGAGGGAGGGACACAGAGAGAGGGAGACAGAGGGAGAGAGGCAGAGGGAGACAGAGGGAGGGAGTCAGGGGAGACAGAGAGAGGGAGACAGACAGAGGGAGACGGAAGGAGGGAGACAGAGGGAGGGAGACAGAGGGAGGGAGACAGAGACAGAGGGAGATAGAGAGAGAGGGAGACAGAGAGAGAGGGAGACAGAGGGAGGGAGACAGAGGGAGGGAGACAGAGGGAGGGAGACAGAGGGAGGGAGACAGAGAGAGGGAGACAGAGAGAGAGAGAGAGACAGAGGGAGGGAGACAGAGAGAGACAGAGAGGGAGGGAGACAGAGGGAGATGGAGGGAGACAGACAGAGGGAGGGAGACAGAGGGACGGAGACAGAGGGAGGGAGACAGAGGGAGGGAGACAGAGGGAGGGAGACAGACAGAGAGAGGGAGGAGGGCGACAGATAGAGGGAGACAGATAGAGGGAGACAGATGGAGGGAGACAGAGGGAGGGAGACAGAGGGAGGGAGACAGAGAGAGACAGAGAGGGAGGGAGACAGAGGGAGACATACGGAGACAGACAGAGGGAGACAGACAGACGGAGACAGACAGAGGGAGACAGACAGAGGGAGACAGAGGGAGGGAGACAGAGGGAGGGAGACAGAGGGAGGGAGACAGAGAGAGACAGAGAGAGGGAGGGAGACAGAGAGAGAGAGAGAGAGAGAGGGAGGGAGAGAGAGAGAGAGAGAGAGAGAGAGAGAGGGAGGGAGGGAGACAGAGGGAGGGAGACAGACAGAGGGAGACAGACAGAGAGGGAGACAGACAGAGAGGGAGACAGACAGAGAGGGAGACAGACAGAGAGGGAGAGAGAGGGAGACATAGAGAGAGGGAGACAGAGAGAGAGGAAGACAGAGGGAGGGAGACAGAGGGAGGGAGACAGAGAGAGGGAGACAGAGAGAGGGAGACAGAGAGAGGGAGACAGAGGGAGACAGAGAGAGGGAGACAGAGGGAGAGACAGAGAGAGAGGGAGACAGAGAGAGACAGAGGGAGACAGAGGGAGGGAGACAGAGAGGGAGACAGAGGGAGACAGACAGACAGAGGGAGGAGGGCGACAGGCCGAGGGAGGAGGGCGACAGGCCGAGGGAGGAGGGCGACAGGCCGAGGGAGGAGGGCGACAGACAGAGGGAGACAGGGAGGGAGACAGAGGGAGGGAGACAGATAGAGGGAGACAGAGGGAGGGAGACAGAGGGAGGGAGACAGACAGAGGGAGACAGAGGGAGGGAGACAGAGGGAGAGAGAGGGAGGGAGACAGAGAGAGGGAGACAGAGAGAGAGAGAGAGGGAGACAGAGAGAGAAAGGGAGGGAGGGAGAGAGAGATTGAGAGAGGGAGGGAGGGAGACAGAGAGAGAGCGGGAGGGAGACAGAGAGAGGGAGAGAGACAGAGAGAGGGAGGGAGACAGAGAGAGAGAGATGTGTATGCCGGGTCCTGTGGCTCAGTGGACGAAGGCGTCTGCTGCAGGGGCCTGTGTTCCACCTCATGGTCACAGGTTTTTTTTGCTCTAGCTCTAGCCCCGCCCCTCCCCCAATGACCCTGCCCCCACCGGTGCGGCCCTCAGCCACAAACCACACTGTAAATTTGGCCCCTGAGAGAAAGTTTGTGAGTACCCATGCCTTAGATGAACGCATTTACAATACTTCTACAAAAGCTGTTCACACTGTTTAAGCCTCATTCACTGTCAAGATAAGATCTCTTCCCATGGAAAGGCAGACAGCTTCTAACAGTATGCCGGAATGCCTGCTTTTTAACACTTAGGGGCCGATTCCGATCTTGGCCGGTAGGGCTCCGAATCGGATTCGGCTTAACCGGATCCGATTCAGAGCCCTATTTCCCGACCGAATCGTACGCGCGTCCGGGCGAGCGAGTACGATGCGAAATCGCCGACCGACTCGTCCGGGCGTCCCGACCGCTCCGACCAACTCGTTCCCGGGTCTAACTGCACACCGACTCGCTCGGACTCGACTCGCACCGCGCAATGGAGACGTTCCCCGGCCGGGTAAGTACGATGCGCGCCGCGAGCAGTCCGACCGAGCCGCGCACTCCGGCTCCAAAGAGCAGTCGGAGCCGTACTTTGGGGGTCCGTGTCGGACCCCCTGTACGCGTAGCCGCGCGAGTCGCACACAGGGGGGACCCATGGGTCCCCCCTACCTGTGCGTGTACGGCGCGAGTCGCTTCGCCGCGTACGCGCTGTAGGGGGCGCCCTTGTCTGCCTCGCACCCATTGAGTCAATGGGAGCCCGCGTACGCGTTGTACGACAGGCTCCCATTGACTTCAATGGTAGTCCGACCGAATCGAGTCCGATGGCATACGTGCGCATCGTACTCGTTCGGTCGGACTGCACGGGTCCGATTCGGTCGGTAATCTCTCCGGGTCGGTCAGAGAGATTTCCGGCCCGAATCGGAATGGGCCTCTTAGTTGTGTAAAGCAGATGCTTTAGCCTTAGAACGTTTGTGGCATTTCACATTCATGCCTACGTACTTTTCTGTGCACTTTGAAGGCATTATCAGATTGATTTTTTCAACTTAATCTATTTGGTCATTATGATCAAATTCTAAATGTTGTAATAAACACTGCACGTTAAAAATAAAGTTAATAAACAAGAGCTATGCTATATTTTACTACTAAACAGGCAGTCACAAGTGCAGTTACCTTGCAGACAACAGGGTCATGATTTGAATGGTGCAGCAGGTGCAGTAGCACCGAGCCCAAACTTTGTCAGAGCTCCAGTTTCCTTCTCTTGCTCCTATGTTATCATGTGGCTCCCGCGCCGGGACACTCTTGAGTAGCCGTGCGCGTTATAAATGCTAATAACATACCATAACATAATATTGCTATATTTGACTACTAAACAGGCAGTCAGAATTGCAGTTACCTTGCAGTTAAAAGGGACTTGATTTGAAAGGTGCAGTGGCACCGGAGCCAAAAGCTCTAGGGACCCCACTAAACCCAGATTATTGCTAAGATTTAAAACTTGACAGGCTGTCACAAGTGCAGTTACTTTTCAGACAACAGGGTCATGATTTCAATGGTGCAGCAGGTGCAATGACATCAGGACCAAAAGCTCTAGGCACCCCACTAAACACCTAAAATTGCTATATTTTATACTACAATCAAAAAAGAGGGGGAGGAGTGGGGTAGAGGTTAAGGTTAGGTTCACCCTCCTTGCTGAATATAGTACCACAAAATCCGGAATACCGAAATAAGGACCCTAACCATCAAGGAAATAGGGATTCCACGGAAGATGTGTGAAAAAAACTCTCTTTCTAGAAAGAAAAATTATTTTCTAGAGGCCCCTCGACCACCAGGGTTACCCCTAGGTGGCATGCTTCATCATTGGGGTCATCTCAATCCGCTGCGGATTGAGGCGTGCTGCGACTTGGGAAACTACATAGGAGCACTTAGTTATGAATGTATGTGTTTGTGCAGTGATATGTGGAATGGAAAAAAAAATTGTTAAAAATACCTAGCTAGTGAGCTAATGTTTTATTCCTGCTCCTAGTTGGTATGTTTAAAAACAGGGGTTAATACCAGGGATATACCTAACTATGATGAGTATGGTTCCTCTAGTGTTTGGTCAACATGTTTCGAGCGTCCCCTACCAGCTCTTCTTCAGGACCACACGGGGACCCGCCCCGTGAGTACCACTGCTAATAACTCCTGTGAATAGGAAATAGTGAGATGCACACCTAATGTATGTACACACAATATACATATGGTTATTCACTGATACGCTGTATCTGTAGGAATAAAGCGAAAGAAAAATTTAATTTACCTGCCTACCAGCCAGGCCCTAAATACACATGGCGTCTTGCCTCGATCAATGTACTCCTCTATAGTGGGTGTACTTAACATCTACGTTGTGCAATCATCCGTTGTGGAAGGAATCTATCCCACACGATGTCTGTGATGAAAGTGAAACGTTAAAACATTAATGTAAAAAACACTTGTGAATGGAGACACCACGTGACAGACAACATATCACATGTAAATGCAATTCGTGTTAAATGACACGTACTTCTATTCAAGCAAAAATCTGCCTCATGGTCTGCAGGGGTAGAGGGGCTTGTAGTCACACCCTAAAGTAGTAAATGAGACACAGATTTGGTAGAGATCCTCAGAATAAAATGAAGAGACCGGGATTTCCTCCCAGTGTCAGGGCTTATCCTAGAAAAAGAATAAAGGAGAAATGACTCGTTTCTCAATGTCCTAGTAAAGGAGAGACCACCCGGGTCTAGTTTGACTTCCTTCATCAAAGCTCTCCTCTTGGTATCTCACCTAATGCCTTCCCTGGAGACCGCATATTACTGCGTGTGTCTCCCGGGACCTGTTAAGTAGTTGACAGACCCGGAAGTGCTTCGTCATCCTCTCGTGGAAAGCTAGACTGGCTACTTACACAAAATGGCCGCTGCCCATGGTATTATTGTGAGGCCATCTTGAGAGAATTTTCATACACACCTGTGTACTAGGAATCATGTGTCGGCCAAGGCTGTCTCTTGCACAGAATGGCCGCCGCTTATGGCGTAAACATGGTGCCAGCTTATGGTTAGTTGTGATGATAAACCAACGATTATCCAACAGTACCATACATGAAGTTGTACTAGGAGGGGATTGTAACAATACACAGACGGCCACCGCTTCTTGGGGCGTTCAAGGGGCCAAATGCGAAGTGTTGCTGGGTATATAAATAAATAACGGAATACCGTTGGTCACCAGTGTGTATATACACTGTACGTTGCACAAATTGGCCGTCACTCATGGTGTGAACGTAATGCCAAATAAGAGTGTATGCGTACTGCGAGCTATTTTTGACGATGACCAAATGCCTGACCAAACGCCTGTTTCACTCTGCTACACGTACCAATGTATTGAGAGCTTGTGGTAACGATAAATAGAATAAAATAAAACGAAAGACCACCACTTCAAGGGGCGTACATGGGGCCAAAGGAATGGAAGAAATAAATGTCATATACTCATAGTCACTACTGTGTATATAGGGTGCTCAGTCATGAGGTACTAGTAGGGGTGGAGATCTAACGTTGGTATGAATAAGGGTTATAGTTTTCCCCCCATAAATGACAGATTCATAGGGTTCCACGTGTGAATTTAGTTTAGTAAGTGATGGACACGGATATTGCTATATACTCATGGGGTCGTCGTGTCTTCACTTATAAGTTGCTGAAGAAGTGTGAGATGGTTTCTTCAACCATAATGTTAAGTGGTTGAAGTACACGGTCAATCGCCAAACTTCCCCCACGGGATATTGTCATTCAATCCTTCTGTGTCTGTGTGCAGTTTGTACACCCAACGCTGTTCTTTTTCTAACAATCTGTGTTCCAAATTGTCAATGTGTTTGAGATGTTCTAACACCACCCATTTGAGATCGTTAGGAGTGTGTTTCAGTTCAGTGAAATGTGATGTCATTTTAGTGGTGACCCGGTGGCACCTGATGTTGCTGCGATGTTCGCATATCCTGGCGCTAACTTTCCGAGTAGTCATACCTACGTAATGTAGGTTACATGGACATGTTATCATGTACACATCTCCTGTAGTGTTACAGTTCGTGAATTTCCGTAATTCCCAACTCATTGTATTGTTGAATGACACTTTTTTAATAGCGGAGGTCAGGTGGCACACGCTACAATTACCACAGGGATGATGGCCCATCGGTAGAGTGCTAAGCACTGGTTGATTACTTCCGTATCTCGTTAGAGGTTTAGGACGAGTATGTACCAAGATGTCTCTTAGGTTTTTACCCCTCTTGTGGGAGAACATAGGTGTAGGGATGTTGAGTTTCCCACTGTTAAGGATACGCTAGTGTTTCTTGACTATCTTGGTCTGAGGCAATGTTGAAGGTTGTGATTCAAAAAGGCCTTTTTTCTTTTTCAGAGTCTTGTCTTTGATAGGTCTCAAGGAGCGCTTCCCTATGATTGTTTTTGGCTCTTTTTTTTGCTTTAGATATCAGGTTTTTCGGGTATTTTCTTGTTAGGAGTTTTTTAGAGAGGCCTTCTGCTTGTGTTTTGAAATCTCTTGTCTCAGAGCAATTCCTCCTAAGCCGCAGAAACTGTCCGAACGGGAGGTTCTCCTTTAGATGTCTTGGATGGAAGCTGTCATACAGGAGTAAGCAGTTTTTTGCGGTGGGTTTCTCGTGTGTGGTTGTCTTTAGTAAGCCCTCTACTGCATAGATGTTAAGATCCAGAAATACTAGTTGTGATCTACTCATAGTGTGAGTGAATTTGAGGAAGTGGTCTTGGAGATTTAGCCAGTCGATGAACTCGTAGGCTTCGGACTCTTCCCCCTCCCAAACCAACAGAACATCATTGATGTATCTTTTCCAAAGTTGTATGTGATGGCGGCATGGGTTGGTCTCTGACAGGATTTTGTGCTTCTCAAGATGGTGCACCTATAATCCTGCCACACTTGGGGCAAAAGTACTGCCCATGCTGGTCCCGTGCTGTTGTCGGAACAGGATGTCTTCAAAACAGAAGACATTTTCAGTCAAGGCCCACTTGCAGCACTCTAACACCAGATGTCTGGGTGTGCGATAGGTCCATTCCTCTTCATAAAGGACCTCTTCAATGATGTCAAGGGTCTCTTTGTGGGTTAAGCTGGTATAAAGACTCTCCACATCCAACACAATGAGGATGCTCGTTGTCGGGTTAAATTCCAGGTCTTGAAGGACACAGAGCATCGCCTTCGTATCTTGTAGGTATGTGCTTGTTCCTTGTATCAAAGGACGTAGAAAGGCATCGGCGAACTTGGAGAGTGGTTCCAAAATGGCTCCTATGCCGGAAACAATGGGTCTCCCGGGCGGGTTTTCCAATGACTTGTGTATCTTGGGTATTGTGTAGAAATACGGGGTAGTCGGGTGGGTTTTTGTCAAGAAATCCCCTTCTTTTTTGGTGATCCAATCGTGCGCTGTGGCCTCTTCCACCATGCTGGCGATCCCTATCCGTAGGCGTTCTGTGGGGTCGTCTCTGATCCGGGGGTAGTTCCTCTCATCTGCCAGGAGTCTCATGCATTCTCTGCGGTAGGCCTCCGAGGTTTGGAGTACTATGGCACCCCCTTGGTCCGCTGGTTTCACTACTATGTTGGTGTCATTGCCCAATTGTTGAATGGCTTCTTGTTCGATTTTGCTGGTATTGTGGAAGATTCTTATAGTTCTGGGATCCATTTCTCCTACTTCCTTCAGAATAGCCTTCTCAAAGGCTAGGAGTTCCACCGGTAGATTGGCTGATGGGGGAGTGAAGTTAGAGTTCCGATGTAGACCTGTATCACCACTTCGGAAGTCCGTTATAGGTTTGTTCTCAAAGAACACTTGTAGTTTGATTTTACGAATGAATTCATTCAACTCGCAACTCAGTTTGAATTTGTCTAGACTCGGTGTAGGCACAAAGCCTAAACCTTTTTCCAGTACTCCAGCTGGGGCGATGATAATGTTTTGTCAGATAGATTGACCACTAGACTGGGTGGCTGCTGGTGGTGGGGTTGTTCGGAGGGCCCATGCTCCTCGTAGCTTCCAATGGGTGTGACCATTGTACTTGTTGTCCTCTCTTCGTTCTTCCTCTTTGTATTCCTTTGCCTCTCCCTAAACAAGCATTTGCAATGCAATAGGTCTCGCATTTGCAAGAGTTTAAAGCTATTGACATTGTAAATGACAATGCCTTTTATTTATCGGTTGTTTTTAAACCAGATAAATAAAAGGCATTGTCATTTACAATGCCAATAGCGCAAACTGTTGTAACTGCGAGACCTATTCAATTTCAAAGAAGCAGCAGCCACTGTTCCTGGCTGTTTGGGAAGTGAAAGCTGAATGTTGCAGGAAAGCATGTTGTGCCTTTAGTAGAAGAAACTTGTTAAAGAAAATAGTGCTACAGATTAAATAAGACATACCACGTAACAGAAGTAAAAGGGCCAATACATTGAAATGCCTACATAAGTAAAACCTTAATTGATGGAAGCTTTATCAGATGGACTTACAATATATGCGAGAGTTAAATGTAAAACAGCAGGAAGGCTCAGCGAGTTGAATGTTCACCACTGATAAATGCGGTTCTGGATTAGCAGGTCCCAAACAGTTGCCATTTTACACTGGGAAGGCTAAGTTAATTGCCCTTTGCATCCTTTTGTGAGGGCTAACAGATCCCAAACAGCCTTATGGCAGGCACCAGGCCATGCAACGCAAATAAAGGACGGGGCGCAGCCCCAAGAGGGTGGGAGAGCCGGGAGAAAACGCATAGAGATGTTATAGAGGCAAGCACGCAGAAAACAGACATTGGCAGTAGTCCAGACCGAAGAAACGCAGAGATCAAGTAAAGGTAGAGACATTCGAACAAGTAGAAATTTTACTGGAAGGAATTAATAAATTAAAATATTTGGAAAACGTTACAGTTGCCCGAAAGGGCACCCTGGCGCTACAGTAATATAGGAACGACAGCATGCTAGCTTAATTAATGCATATTAACCAGCCATGTTTTCAATTTTTACAAAAGTGAGGCAGTCACTGCATGATCACAAGACAAACAGACACATGGATGAAATCCACACACGTGACGAAGAATGAGACCAACATGGGTGGGCTGCAGGTCCTATCCTCTAGTACTCACTCGCTTACAACACCTGTGAGATCTCTTTTAATGGTATGCTGACTAGACAAAAAAATAACTTGATTGGCAGAAGATTCTCACAAGTGAACATGTTGAAGAGTGAGAGAATTCCGGACAGGCAGAAGAGACACATACAAATAAAGAAATTAAGTAATAAAGTTTAGATAGGCAGAAGAGAGGCAACTGAAAGATAAATGGGCATTGGGAAGGGCGGAAAAGAAACTCAGATACGTGGACAGGTGGTAGTCTGATAATACTGAATAGGCTAAGGAGAGACACATCTGCTGAAGATATAAAGCAGGGATTTGGATAGGAAGAAGAAAGAATCAGACACATGAAATACATGGGTATTTACATAGGCAGAAGACAGACATGGATCGATAACAGCAGAAGAGAGATATGGATATAAGAGAGACAGACGGAGAAATAAGGAATGCAGAAAGAGACTGAGACATTTGAAAATGGAGGTAAGATAAATGGACATGTAGAAAGGTAGAGATGGAGTGTTTTGACTGGAATGTGAATTGGGGGGCTTAGGGTGTCCCCTGTGTGGAACTCAGGGGTGGGTTCAGTTTGTAGTTGCTGCCAGACGTTGGGAGCCGACGGCTTAATAAACAAGAAGCTCCTTACCTCCGTTTGAGCATTTTAGTGGCGACGGGTGGTCTGTCTGCTCCAGTGTCCTCCACTGGATCAGTTGTGCCTCATCCATGCTGTCGAGGCTGCCCTAGGAGTGTCCGCTCTAAACCAACTGCTGCGCGCTATGTTGTAGTGGCGAACATTGCTGGTGCATTATTTCCGCTGCAGTTTGAGGTGGGTGAGCAGTGTCCTGGTCCTGCCTCCCCTTGGACTGCGAATTTGAGAAGTTACAGTGCATCTTTGCGGCGGCCGTGTGAAGTTCGGCATTGGGGCACTGCGCCCGATCTACTGTAGAAACACGTTATGTGTGCCACAGATCAACGATCTTGATTTGGGTTTGTGAAAGCGATTAACACCTAATTAACCTAGACCCGGAGACGCCGTGCATGTTTTTAATAAGGATAGCTGCCCGCTCACTTCCCATGCCTGCTATCTACGGCACAAGGCCGATTAAAATAAAACAAGAGGGGTGCGGCTGGCCGGTCTGTGGAAGTGCTCGCAGCTGCAGGGAGCAGACCTAGGCAGCATGAGGGGCAGAGAACAGCACGCCAGAGCCTGCTGGCAAAGCTGCCCGCTCCTCTCATGCCTCCAATGCCTGCTGTCTACAGCGTGGGGCCAATTCAAACCAAAAAACAAGCACAGAATCGAAACGGAGGAGCAGGGGCGAGAAAAAGCAGCATATTGACACAGACGCCGTGAGCGTGCACATCAGCTGTCCGGGCAAGTGCACATCAGAACGCGCCGTAAGCGTGCACATTTGCAGCAAAGACCAGCGTGACGGCGACCGCATTGGCTGCGAGGTACACCGATCACCCTGTGAGCTCTGGGGACACGCTGCAGGGCATCGCGTGAAGCATGGCGGAACGACGGTAAGGTGGGGGTGGGTGGGGGTGGCAGGCGCATGGCTGACTGACACTGGAGGGGGTGCAAGGACAGCTGGGGAGTGCGTGCAATGCGGCTGGAGAGGACGGAAGGGGGACAGGAGATGTGCACATCGCGTGCCTGGACGTGCGTGTTCACATTTCCAGTCCGGCCTGCGCGTGCACATCTCCTGTCTCCCTTCCGAAGCAAGTCGACGACAGTAAGTCTCGCTAGCGACAGCGCTTCGCGCTGCATCGCTAGGTCGAGACCTAAAAAGGAAACGATTGTCCTGGCTGTTCCGGTTGTTGAGCCGAGTCCCAGTAGGTGTAGGGTTGATGTTGGAAATGTGGAGGGCCAAAGTAAAATGGAAGGGCATGGGAAGGGTGGAGGTCTTTGGTAAGTAGGTCAGCCATATCCTTGCACTTGTCCGCCTCTGTTCCTCATCCTTCCACTGTGGTTGCGTCGAGTCCTGGGGTTACCCCTTCGGTTGTACCCGGTTTCAGAGCTGTCTGAGCCGGTATCTGATCCATCTGTCGGTGTTATACCCAGGGTTTCTCCCTTTTGGATTGTAGTCCTCTCTAGTATATGGATGTACTTTCTCATGTGAGAAGTTCTTAGAATCTCTTTTAAATTTCTGGTATTTTGTGTCCTTCAGTGTCACCTCGAATTCAGTCATGGTTTTATTTAATTCCTCTAGTCTTTTCTTCAGCTCAGAGACCGACTGAAAAGACTTCAGGCAGACCTCGAGGGTGTACAATAATGTGTAAACCTCGGCACTCTAAATCAATTCAAATGTCAATTCATAAAACTGTTCGGCAAAGACAAATTCTAAATATCGGAAAGAAGTCAATTCAATTTCTACTATGTCAATTTTAATGTCTAAAAGTCACCAAATCTTGAATCACAAATTTCAAATTTACAGCATAGTGACAATATAATTAGGAATAGACAGCTTGATGCAACAGTCCTTTTTGGGCGTTGAACCGGCAGCCGACACGTGTTTCGTTTCTTTGAAACTTTTTCAAGGCTTCAGTAATTGGATCTCATAGATGGCGCTCACAATGTACATGAGGGTGTCCAGATCTCTGATATAACAGTCATCTTTTCTTGTCAAATTCTAGATATGTAAAAGTTCTCTGTTAAAGGAAGAGCATGTCACGTAATGTATGGGTACAGTCCAAGGATCGCTATTTAATTGTATACCGTCGCAAGTTCATGGGCTATTTTTAAATTTCTGGCATTTTGTGTCCTTCAGTGTCACATCGAATTCAGTCATGGTTTTATTTAATTCCTCTAGTCTTTTCTTCAGCTCAGAGACCGACTGAAAAGACTTCAGGCAGACCTCAAGGGTGTGTATCTCTTCTTTCATTTCTTGTGACAGTCGTGCCGCTGTTTTTATGAGTACCAACCAATCCCTGGTGCAATGCCAAGAGATTAGGGACCAGTCCTTTTTAAATGCTTTGTCTTGTTGAAAGATGAAGGGTTCATTGCTTACGATCAACCCTTGTGGTGCCACCGGAACCCTCAGATATTCAGTCATCATGACCCCATGGTTCATGGTTTTGATTTGATTCCTCTTAAGTTCTGTTAGTTCATCCCAGCATTGACCAGCTTCATTAGTGTCCCTGTTGGGTGTCTCAGTGAATGGGATCATAAGAGGATAGAATTCTCTCCACTTCCTCTTCAGAGAAAGTTAGGCCCGTGACTTCGGCCATAGTATTAAGTCTTGTGTGGTGTCAGATAACAAAAGTGTGGGGGGCACGGGACCCCACAGCTCAGCGCCGTTAATAATGCAATCAAAAAAAGGGGGGGGGGGAGGTAGAGGTTAAGGTTAGGTTCACCCTCCTTGCTGAATATAGTACCACAAAATCCGGAATACCGAAATAAGGAACCTAACCATCAAGGGAATAGGGATTCCACGGAAGATGTATGAGCTGGTAGGGGACGCTCGAAACATGTTGACCAAATACTAGGGGAACCATGCTCATCATAGTTAGGTATATCCCTGGTATTAACCCCTGTTTTTAAACATACCAACTAGGAGCAGGAATAAAACATTAGCTCACTAGCTAGGTATTTTTAACTAATTTTTTCCCCACTCCACATATCACTGCACAAACAGATAAATTCATAACTAAGTGCTCCTACGTAGTTTCGCAAGTCGCAGCACGCCTCAATATGCAGCGGATTGAGATGACCCCAATGATAAAGCATGCCACCTAGGGGTAACCCTGGTGGGTGAGAGGCCTCTAGAAAAGAATTTTTCTTTCTAGAAAGAGGGTGGTTTTTCACACATCTTCTGTGGAATCCCTATTCCCTTGATGGTTAGGTTCCTTATTTCGGTATTCCGGATTTTGTGGTACTATATTTTATACTAAACAGACAGTCACAAGTGCAGTTATCTTGCAGACAACAGAATCTTGCAAACAGGGTCATTATTTGAATGGTGCAGCAGGTGCAGTGGCACCGGGCCCAAAAGTTGTCAGAACTCCTCTAAACACCTAATATTGCTATATTTTACTACTATACAGGCAGTCACAAATGCAGTTACCTTGCAGGCACTATGGTATGATTTCAATGGTGCAGCAGGTGCGGTGGCACTGGGGCCAAAAGCTCTGGGAACCCCACGAAACCCAGATTATTGCTAAATTTTACTACTAAACAAGACAGTCACAAGTGCATTTATCTAGCAGGCAATAGGGTCATGATTTGAATGGTGCAGTAACACTAGGACCAAAAGCTTTAGGCACCCCACTAAACACCTAATATTGCTATATTTTACTACTGAGCAGGAAGTCACAAGTGCAGTTACCATGCAGACATCAGGGTCATGATTTGAATGGTGCAGCAGGTGCAGTGGCATCGGGCCCAAACGTTGCCATCCACGCACTGCACTATCATCTTGTATCCCCACACTACTACCAAACTACCACATTACACCCTGACCAATACTGCACCACTATCCCTTGGTCTGCTGTCTCTCTAAAGCACCATAAAATCATCCCACCATCTTCCATCACCAAAAACTACCTCACGCAGCACAATAACACCCAGTGCTGCTGCACTACACTCTCAATGCTGACACTACCACCTAAAAGTACCTCATCACCATCTTTCATCACACTACACCACATGAAATACACTATCACCTCACCACCCATCTGCTCCAGCACCACTTGATACTCACAACACTAATCTACCACCTCATTCCACTGACCTGTCACTGCACACAACTAAACACATCAGTTAGCACACCACAACTAAACATCGCAACAAAACCTTGCACCACACAAAAAACCCATAGCAGCACACTACTAACCGCAGCACATCACGACCTCACAGCACCATGAGTTCACACATTATTACCATACTATCATTTCATCACTACACTGTGACACCACCACTGTATTACAATCTAACTAGAACTAAAGGAGAACTAACCAACACAAAACTGCCAAATCCACCAACTATCTTACCACTTTCCAGCATTGCATTACCACCCCACCACCTAATTGCACTACATTATCACCCCTCACAACTAAAATGCAACCACTACAGTCCCACCCTTTTCCGCTGCAGTAACCGGTCATAGCACTAAATTACCTCTGTTGTTGCTCCTCTAAAACGACTGAACTCCATACTGTACTAGAACCCCATACTGCAGATGGACTGTGGTTGAGGTACATAACACCACTATATTACATTAACATCACTTCACCAAACACCCACAAAAACAGCACATCCCTATACATAAAACAGACAACACAAATAATGTAACACAATAACAGAACATAACAGAAACCTAACACACCCCGGCAAAACAACAGATAACTGTAGGTCTTCTCTCAGAACAAAAACAAAGAGCACCATTTTAAAAATCAAGGCAACAGGTCTAGAAGGTATTATTAATGCATGTAATCACTACTGTTTGGTTTGCTTGCCCCCGGTGCGAGATGTTACAGCTTAGACCAGAGTAAAAAATAAACACGTTTTTAGAATGTGTTGGCACTGGGAGCTGGGTTCCATTCTAAGCAATGCTTTAAGGATAAAATTTGTACTACTGTTATGTTTCCAAAAGGTAGGACCAGGACCCTTGGCATTTCGTTGACTCGACTAAAAACAGCCAAGAGTGCACCGTATTAAGATCCTTCTTTACCGACTGCCTCTTTCATAGTCAGAAAGGGTGTTTTCTTTTCACACTTATGAGAAAAGTTTTGTCTTCCTGTGTTATACTTCAGCAAAGTTTTCAATAAAATGTAGTGAGAACGAACAATTTACATTTTTTTATGATCAATGATACATCATGTCAAGATCAAACGATATGGAGTTGGTGATGGAGCTCAAAAAAAGAAATTATTGTTGTAAAGATTGTGGAAATATGTTTAACCATCAGCCAATTTGTTTTGGAGATCAGCTATTTTTAGAATTCGCCTGCACAGTGCACGGTGGTCCTTTCCACTAAAACGTCTTGCACTTCGCCTTTTGACTCCGGTGACACCCCACTAAAGCTGGCACTGGTGCCAGATTCACTGGATGACACCACATGTTCAGCGCTTAGTGGCACTATGGCTAGAGCCCTCACTTGCTCCAAGCCTTTGGCAACTAGAACAGGAAAGCTGTTCCACCGCTTTAGACTTGTCCAGCAATGCCCCCACATTCTATTACAACCGTTTCGAGGATCGCCATTTATAACGGTCTGAACCGGCAGGAACAGGGACCACTTTTGTAGGTCTGGAAAAAAAATATATGGTGGTGGATCCCCATTATGTCAGTCATTTAAGGGGGCCACAAGGCAGGAGGCTGAGTATCCCCGTCCACCACTACAAGCAACTGATGACAGATAGTTTGGTTAGCCTTTCAGGTCACAGCAAGAATGCTGCCTTAGTTGGCAATTGGGAGCATCACTCAGCATAGGTGCCAGAATCACACCCCCATTGTGACCACTAACATGGATGCCCTCTTTTCTCTAGCCCTTCATAGCCGGAAATGAATGAGGCATCTGAGCTCCATTGCCTGGGTTTTGGCATACAAGTTGAGGTCTCTCTTCCTTAGAGTATAACTGAAACAACTTTTTTCTTTCTATGGCTATTGTATATCGGCTCTAGATAACATCCACAGATCGATGTAGCTAATCAGCAGCCAATAGTTTATTTTTGTACATAAGAAATCTGAAAAACAAAGATTTTATATTTTGCACTTACTAACTCCCGACTGTTCCTCTTCAGGCAAACCAAATGCAGCAAGTTAAGAGCTGCTCTGATGAATTCAGAGAGAATCTCACTATTTACTTGCTATGTATGGTCCCAACACAGAGTGCAGGGAACGGTCTCCTGAGTCAGGAGACTTTGCTCACCCTTTTTGTCTGTCTCCATGTAGGCCCCTTCCTTTGAAAACACATATTTAACTGCACAGATGAATGGCTTGCTGCTAATCCCTCTCTTTTGTGCAAGCCTTTAAAGTCCTACTTTACTGTTCATTTTGCAGCTGGTCTCCTCCCTGACAACTTCTTTCAGGGCGCTGAACTTTGGTTCCAACCTGCACTTAGGATCTCTGGATTTTTAAACCTTTTAGGAACAATCTCAGACCATTTAATCAGAACCAGTTTATCACAGCGGCCCCAAACATTTCTAATGAAACAAGAAGGGAACCTGTGCAGATTGTAACAAAGCATATTCAAGAGGAAAATGGTTTAGGGGAAATCTATTATATTACTTCTAGGTCCCTATACTTGTTTTTGCCTATTATCAAAATGTAGGTAAGGTGAGGAGATGTTTTATACTGCTTGTGTGATTAAGCAGTAGTTTTCTGTACTTGGATTTTTGTGAATTTGTTCATTTGTGAAATTCTATGAGCATGCAAACAACAGAGCCAAGTAGTATTTCACAGCAGTATATTTTATACAGCAGTTCCATTACAGAAAACACGTTGATGCACAAATACATATTTTTCTTTCACGTAGATTTACCTTGTACCTCAAGGATGAATGTGAATCCTATTCTGAGTTAGCAAGGGTTTCCTACTCTTTAAAGAGTCAGTCTCAAACAACGTTCACTTGGATAACGTATCAACATGCCTTTACATTGAGCTTGCCACCCCAATATTCTGGAACTGCTATGTCTAAAATGAAGTTAGTGGTGAGCAGTGACAACATAAAGTTGCGTTCCCTCCGAGTATAATGCTATAGATTTTAGGGTTCTAGTGCAGCCAGAAATTCTTAAGTGATGACAAGCAGGACAATCTCCACTAACCTAAATAGATTTTTAGGTCTGGCTGAACAGTGCAAATGTAACCTGACCTTTAAACCTACACCCAGGCTACTCAGCTGGTGTCGTTGCTCATACGCATAGGTAGTCTGAGGTGGGGAATTTAATGGCTCATTCAGCAAATCGCCCCCCACCCCCTCCCTTGCTGCTGCCTTCTGGTGCGCTGTGCACATTAGTGTGCCCCTGTGAAGTTACAGTCAGACATGTCGACCTCCATGCTGTCAGGAGTGTCCCGGTTCCTGGAGGAGTACCAGAGCAAACCCCGTAGCAACTAAAGCCGCTAGAAGCTTTCCTGCTGTACATCCTGCTGACAGGGGGCATACAATTTGTATACTGTCTCCGAGTGGGCACCTTCCTTACCACCTGTTACTGCACAATATATTGCCTTTCTCAATATAAAAAAGGCATAACACTTTTACGGGGTTCCTTTAAATTAGTTTGCACAACTGCTCATCAAGCTAAAACTGTTTTTTAAATTATTATTCATTACAAAGGCGAACCTAATGTATTTACCAATGCTTGTTAATTTTACTATGCGTATGTTTGAACGACAGTAACAGGAGAATCGTATATACACAAATCGATATTACCAGTGTTTTCATTCATTGCTTCTGTGTTACAAATCGAATAAGGAGCGATAACAAGTTTTGTACAAAGTAACAGTATTTACTCATTTAAAACGGTAGTTCATGCACCATTCTCTCTATTGTGCATACATTTTTCATAATCCACTGTCCTATTTATGAGCATGCGGGGGGAGGGGGTCGAGTCGTTTTACTTATGCAACAGTGGTTGAAATAGTGTTGTGTCCACAAAGTGGAAAACGAGTACTGCAATAATACTGTGTGTAACTGAATATGAAAATAAACTTGAATTTACACTGATAATCTACGAGGAAGAATGAGTTTAGATAGATTTATTATTTACTGTACATCGGTTTTTTTCAAAATCTAATAAACGTGTTTGTAAAGGCAGTGACGTGAACAAGTTCATGCCCATCAGTAGCCGTTTATTTTGTTACATAAGAACTCTGAAAAACAAAGAATTAATATTTTGCACTTAAGATGTGCGAGTATGCAAACAAAATAGTTTGCAAGTCATGTTCCAGGGTCTTGCGGTTTATTTTCATGCCAAAGGACTTCATTTATGTTTCTTGTGCAGCAATGATTTAAGTAGTGTAGCCTTCCAACTTGATTTGCATATGTCCACTCGTTTTTGATAATAAACTGCTGTCAGCACACTACCTAAGATCATGCCAGGGCGTAGTCCGTGAAGTTACACAAAAACTCTGCAGAGTTCCGCAAGTGGCGGAGTGCAGTGCAAACTGCAGTTCGCACTGGTATTCCTGCTGCTCGGGTAGAAATTCTACCCGAGCTGCGGCTCGCACGCTTACCGTTTGTGATCGCGAGCGGGGAAAAAACTCTGCTGCACTAAGCAAAGCAGTTTTCTGCACTCCGCGGAGCACAGAAAACTCCACGAACGGAGTTCACCACCCAGGCCTACCCAAGATCCACTTGCATTGTAGCTCCCCAAAAGTTTATTTCCCGGTTTCAAATCCAGTTTTGAGCACCACAAGAATATTCAGTACTATTAGCGTTTATTCTTCAACCCAATATAAGTGAGATAGCGATGTTAGGATAGGATGTTGTAAGACCTCTATTTACTAAAAAATCTATTTATTTAAAAAATTAGGTATGTCAGTGTTTTGCTCACTCCCCGCTAACGTTTGCAGGGGCATACCAAAAGCTCTTAAAATGTGTGGGTCTCCTCTGTTCCTCCATGCATATGAACTCCAACACACCGAAACCCCAGGGTATCCTGATGAATGTGAGATTACTGACGAGCCCAACAAGGCCAAGTTCTTCAAAGGCATTCTGGAGGACGTGCTAGCGTGTACGGAGCTGAAGGAAGGCACACCAACACTGATAAATACCAGGGTGTTGGGAGTCTTGGTGTGCCACTGCCTGCTCACAGAAAAGACTGGGAATGTGTGATGGTATTCCGCAAGCCAGAATCACGATGTGCCTTCAAAGCACCGTCATTAGAACGAATGCGTCTTTAGTATGCTCTCGTTCAGCAAGCAAGTCGTTATACCGACTTGCCTTAGGGGAGCGCTGGATTTTGGAACAGGCTAATTTATTATTCCAACTCCAGTATGCGCAACAGTAGGAAATGTGTTGGACTTTATATCAGACACCATTCCACCAATGCGCACCCCCATCCCCCCAAGGCAAGTTGTTATAACGACTTACGTGGTGACCGAATGTGTACTAAAGATGCGTTCGTACTTTTGCCGGCACTGTAAAGGCACAGTGGTATTCCGGCTTCGGTCTGAAGGACGTTTCCCCAAGACTGGAGGACCACTACAGGCCCAAGCTCTCGTGGTTGCAATACAGAAGACCATTCCTCTGTTACGGCAAGTAAAACAAGCATTGGCATAGCCAATAGGTCTCGCCTTTGGGACCTTATAATTGTTTAGCCAGAGATATTGACTTTGCCTATGTCTTAAAGCTGTGCTGTACAGAAGTCTGCAGCATGCTGAAAAGTTATAATAAAGAAGTGTCAGAAGCATTTTTGTTACCTTATATATGACCAAGAAAGCATTACGTACAACTGAACGACCATATTAAAAAAGTATTAACAATAAATGTCTTGAGTTTTATTTTGTCCTTTCAATGCTGGCAACTTCTATCTGCCTGTCCCAATGGTTGCTTGTTATGGTTTTTTTTGTTATGGGGGCATAAATAACAGGAGGGTGAAGGTTGGGAAATAGTACCTGTATAACAGTCAGTGAGAGAGTCAGTCAGTTAGTTAGTCAGTCAGTGAGAGAGTCAGTTAGTCAGTGAGAGAGAGAGTGAGAGAGTCAGTCAGTCAGATAGTCAGAGAGAGAGTCAGTTAGTCAGTGAGAGAGTGGGAGAGTCAGTCAGTGAGAGAGTGAGAGTCAGTCATTCAGTCAGTGAGAGAGTGAGAGTCATTCAGTGAGAGAGTCAGTCAGTGAGAGAGTGAGAGTCAGTCAGTGAGAGTCAGTCAGTGAGAGAGAGTGAGTGAGAGTCAGTCAGTGAGAGAGATTGAGAGTCAGTGAGAGAGTCAGTCATTCAGTGAGAGAGTCAGTCAGTGAGAGAGATTGAGTCAGTCAGTCAGTGAGAGAGGCAGTCAGTGAGACAGTGAGAGAGGCAGTCAGTGAGACAGAGTGAGAGTCAGTCAGTGAGAGAGCGAGTTAGTCAGTGAGAGTCAGTCAGTGAGAGAGTGAGAGACAGTCAGTGAGAGAGTCAGACAGTGAGAGTGAGAGTCAGTCAGAGAGTCAGTGAGAGAGAAAGTGAGTCAGTCAGTCAGTGAGAGAGAAAGTGAGAGAGTCAGTCAGTCAGTGAGAGAGTCAGTCAGGGAGTCAGTCGGGTACTGTGATTTCCCTAGCGTTCTCAGGATGTGTCTGTATGCCTCTAATGATTTTCAACACTGCTGGTACTGATACTGGTAGTAGGAGGGGTTGGTAAACCTTTGGCCTCTGTTGCCCACCCTCTAACCTCGATCAGAAACTACCCTCAATCCCTTCTCCACCACTACTGCAGGAGAGGAGGTGCTGCTCTATGGTAGTACCCTGTGTTCATTTTGCAGCTGTGCTGTTAGTGACAGGCCTCCAGAGTGCTGTGAAAGTTCTCAGTCAGTAATGTTATGCTTGTGATGTTTCTCTAAATACTTTCACAGATCTAAGCAGGGCCTTGATGGTCAGCCCATCTGAAATGTTGCAATAACTCATGAGGGAATGAAAAATGCAAAACGTCCACAGAGTGTGGGCTCTGTGTAAACATCTGCCAGCGGCTGAGCTCCGCACTTCACTTGTATCATCTGAAATCGGGGGCTCTCCCAGACCTTTCTGTTATTAATGTGCGTAATTGCCTTCACTGAAGGTGTACACGGGAGCCTCTCCTGAAATCTGAATTTGAGCTCTTTGTTAAGTCAGGGCAAGCAGGTGAGATCGGTTTTAAGATGGAGTAAACAGCATTGCATTAACTTTATATATATTTTTTTTACAATGTCTTCTTATTTCAACTTGATTTAACACTTAAAATGTGCATTTATGTAACAGAATGCGCTGGTGCACTCTTCAAGGAATTAAAGAAAAAACATTAATTAACCTTTGTTGTAGAACGGAAGACTGAGATGTGATCTGGCTTCTCCACTTGACCAAATTGTGTGATCCTAGGCCTCATTTTCCTTTGGCATTATTTGAAAGAGCACCTTAAAATACATCAGGTTAGAGTTTTTGATGTACAAAAACGTGTCTTTTAGAAGCTTTAATAGACTGTAACGTCGCTCCATCAATAACAATAATGAAAGCCGCATACAGGGTACACATGAAAACTATCTTGCCTCTGTTGGCTTCAAATTGCATGGACGCCAGGAAGGTGGGGGAGGGACATGAATGTTTCTAGGTTCATGTTTGAAACAATTACTTCAAACAATTGCCACTTAACACAGTTGTACAATCTGATGTACACAGAACAAGGAGGGTACCGGAGGCAAGAGGAGTTTTGAGCAGTGGGTCTGAAAGAGGACGAGCAAGGCCCCGCCCGCCTCACTGGTTTATCATGGCGCCCCTCCCCGTGTGGCACCGATACAGCTACACTGCGCTGTGACTGCGCTTGTGTATCCCCATTGAAAAGGCTCGGGGGGGGGGAGGGAGGAAGCAGACCCAGCTACACCAGGATTTTGGTTGCTACGGGCAAGTTAGATTTGAGGGGCCCCTATACAGAAAAAAACAAATTGTATTAACCATTTACGGTTAATTTAAGCCTGCGCGATACCAAGCAAAGCTAAATTAAATGTTAGTTAAACTTTAACAAGATCACACAATTTACTTAAAATATGGCTTGCTTGGGACCCTAAAAATCCCTAAAATTACAAGGTTAGAGAGACAGTCATTGGTAGGAAGAGCACGACAGCAAGGAATGTAGATAGAAAAATATGATAGAGATCAGACTGAGGAAAACTCCACTTTCCAGGGAGTGAGGGGGGGCTTAAAAGCTGGGGGCCCTGGGCAATCGCCTATTTTGCCCATGCTTTAAAACGCCTCTAGTGTCCCCTCCTGTACCAGATGGACACACTGCAACCGGGTCCTGAAGGGTTAAGGGAAACGCCTACTACCACCCACGGATCAGAGAAAAGAAAGGGATTGGCAGCAGGTATTGTTTTTTGTGCTATATAATAAAGTTGCTTCGACTCTTGCTGTGTCTTTCTCACCACTTACAGAACAGCTGCCATACCCCGTGGAGGCAGGAGGGATCCTGGAGTGAAGGTTTTCTATAAGAGAAAGGCAGAGGTGAGTGAGTGTCAAATATGCACATTAAACTACAGTAAAATTAGTAGAACGTGTTGATGTAGTTGAAAATATTTATCGCAAAAATACTTCATACCACGAACTCTTTGTAAAATAAGGGGAGTGGATTTTTAAATCTGCAGCTGCTGTTCTGATGGCCATACAATGACAAACATAATCTTACAGCACCAACACAGGTCATTTGACAGGATGCTGTACGGTTGGACTTGGCGCTACAGCCCGATCCTCTCCAGGGGAGTTTCGGAGGAAGTTTCATTCCCCGATTTTTTTTGTACATTTTACAACAGGTTTCTCTAGTATATAAGCGCAGAACCATTGGTTTTACAGCTCTTTCTGAAGATAGTACTTCAAGTTCTGGGCAATGGATATGCAGCACCCAGGAGCGTTATTTCTCTGCAGCACCGAATCATGTAACAAAATAAGCAAAATACAAGCGCGGCCACGAAAGGAATGTGAGGTATGCAGCTGGCACCCGGCCGTGCTGCTGCTCGCTCCCGAGCTCCCTAGGCCAGGGGAGAGAGAAGGCGGGACATGCACCCGCCTTTGGCCAATTGCGTGCTGTCTTTCTTAGAAAGACGCACGCAAAGGCCACTAGCGTGTGAGCAAAAAAAAAAAAAGCACAAGTACAAGCGTGTGGTCCGAGTTGAAAGTCCTTACTAGAAGCCTCGCAGAGCAGCGCATGCTCGCTGGCTCAGGCGAGACCCAAAAATTAATGCCAAACACATGCCTATCCAGGAGCAATCTGCTACTTGTTGTTGCCAATTGCTTTGGTCCAGTGCTTTAAATGGAAGTACAGAAGTGCAATTACTCACTATTCAGAGTACATACTTGCTCCTGAGAAGTGCCGGTAGTCTTCCATTAAATGTATTGCAACAGAGCTGAAAAGTGCAGGTACTTTCCCTTTCAAATTAAAGAAAGACAGTTAATCAGTACTGGACAGTACCTGCCGATTTAAAGCACTGCTTTGATCTTTATACTTCAAATGGAGCTCTAAACAGAGAACTACTGGGATTAGGCTTATTTATTTTCTCGAATTATATAGTGTTGACTTGTGGCAGAGAGCCACGTTGCAGCACTGAGATATAAAACATATTTCCATAGATATTACAAGGCCACCTGGCAAACCAGGTACAGGAGAACACATCACTCACTTACTCAACAGCCAACTCTACTGCCATAACACTAATAGCTCAGTGGGATAATAATGAGGTATGCTGAGTAGGGGCAGGGGGAATATTTCATTCCGCTTGCGGAATTTGGCGATTCTATGTTGCTCTTGTAAAGCGGAGTTCCAGCCAAATTTCATCAACCGTCGCATGGCAGAATTTTTTGCCCGCAAGGCTCCAGAAATGCCAGCTGGCAAGCAAGATTTGGCACCCCCTAGTACGATTTTCAAACGCAGGTGGTAGCGGTGAGAGGGCTGCTTCTCAAGTAGGTTTGCTGTCACTCTAGTAGTTTTCTACTCTAGCAATAGCAAAATCAACTTGAATAGCTGTGCGCTCTTGCTCACCGGATGATGCAGTTCGCGCTGATTTTCACCACTGCTCGCTCTAAATTGCAGCGTGACGCGCATATTTCCGCCCTTTGGCAGAACTTCGCTGAATTTTTATGCAACTCTGTTGGAGTGAAATTCTGCGAGTTCCGCCCACTCCTAATGTTGGCTTTGATCAACTGTGAACTAGGCATGGTTAGAGACTCACTGGAATTCATATAATGCCTATACCCAACTGCGGAGGGCTGTTTCTGTGCCCTGAGGTGGCAACTCCTTAGTAAGTTCAGGAACCTTGTTTTCTTCAATTTGCTCCTTTGACTGGTATTGTATAGCCTTCTTTCTGTACCTATCCCGATGCTTTTGAGTTTTGTGGATGGAGCTCTAAGGGGGTGCTTCATGAATGGAGTTCTCGTCTGTTCCCACCTGCTGGTGCTTTTTCACGACAGGACAGGTACAGTATGAGTGACAAGGTCATTGATGGCAGTGTTCATGGACTCCTGGCACCGCTAACTGCTGGTATTTTTTCCGTTGTAATCCTTTCTAATGAAGGGGGGGGTCATTCTTCTGCTGGTTGCGGACATGTGAAGGACCTGTGCTTGTGATGCACGCTTTGTTCTGCTGGATCCACTTAAAATGTTTCCTCCTACCACACAGTTTTTCTGTCCCTGGTTTCTCTGACAGTGGAAAGATAAGCTGGGTGTGTGTGTGGCTCCTGTCTTTCCATGTGTCTGTTTCTGCGGTTGGCCGGCAGTGGGCTTTTTCTACCATGTTCAACTGGATTTGTGTCCTTGGAAATTTGGATGGTGCACCATGCCTGGTAGAGGCTACTTCTGGTTTGCCACTCTGCTGCAGTTCCTTTTCCTGCTCTCCCCTGCTGCGCGGTTACTATAACTGTTGGTCTGTGGGTGACCTGGTTTTGGGGTCACACTAGTCTGGGGCAGAGATTTCTCTCTTGTTTTGCTGCATATTTTTTTATATTTTCTGGCCTGGGTTCTGACTGATGGTTCCTGGACGTAACTTGTGGTATATCTGTAAAGACGGGTTTCCCAGAACAGTGCTACTCTTATTTGTTCTTCCCCAGCGCCTGTCCCCTCTTTCTGTAATAGTGACCTGCACTTTGGACATATGCTGGGAGAATACTGGTCCTGTGTTTCTTGTGGGGTATTCAAACTTCTACTTTCTCCTGCAAATTGTAGCCTGCTCATGGTCTGCATTCGTAGGCTGCTTGCAAGGGTCTGCGCTCTGCCTCGTTTTGCAGGTTGCACCATGCCTTGGTGTCAGTTCCATGCGACCGTTTCTACAATAGGACTATCTTGGTCCAGTATTCCATTGTTCATGCTCTAGCCCACCACTGCAGCCTACCGGCATTGTACTTGCAGGTGCTTTCCTTACATTTAGTTGATAGCTGGGCTGGTCGTTCTGGTACGGCCTTTCTGTTCTCCTATGTGGTGATTTGATCCTGTTCCCCCAGACTAATGGTGAATGTTACAGGTGAACATCCAGATGTTTCCCTGGGGCACTGGACCCCAATTATTGGTCTCCCTTTCCTGCTATTCAAGGTTGCATCACAACTGGCTAGATCTTTGTTACAGGCAAGGCCAGTTGGTCCTGGTCCCCTTTCCGGATTAGCTGTCACCATAATATGGTGGGGTTTAGCCATTGCTCCCTGTGTCATTTTCAGTGTTGCACTTCTGGTTACTTAGCCCTGATAATCCCATAAGTCTGCGGTATGGGGTTCCCTCTTTGTTCCTGCAAACTATACTGCCAGGGGGTTATTTTTAGATTGGATACTTTGTTGGTTTCAGACTGGAGACTTTAGTTGGTGTAAGGTCATGCTAATCCTCGATAGAATGCATTTCCGCTTTCTCCCTCAAAATCAACACACAATGGCCTTGGCACTTGGTGCCTCTTAGTGAAACAGCCAACAAAATCTTCGATTAACCATATTTTACGTCTGCCGTACTTCTGACTCCTCAATGCTTCTAGTGGCCTGCTTGTTGCCAGTGTTGAAAAGATGAAGTGTTAATTGACATAAGTGCTTTAACAGTGTAAGTGAAACGAAAATATGAGCATAAAAAAAAGGCAATGACAGCGCAGAGGGCCAACTGCAATTATTGGTTCATTGGACAGTCCACTCCCCTCTCAGATAGACCCTACCTCTCCTCAGTCTCCCTGGAAATGTAAGGATTATTCCCATCACCTGGGAGTCTGCAAGTGGCCCAAGTACCTGTGAAGATGTCGGGTTAGGTGCAGGCTGATTATTCGATCTGCCCCATCCCCAACCCCCAGGATCGAGGAGTGGGACCCCCACGCAAGTTGGTTTCACCCACTGTGGTTGAGAGCCCTCACAGAATGATTCACTCTGCATTACCGACAGTCTTCCCTGCTGGGGTCAGTAGAGTGTGGACTCTCAGCAACCCCCACCACTATCTTGCAGAGACAGGAATGGACCAGAATAGCACTGGGGAATCTGCCCTCTGTTGACTTGATTCAGCGTACTTCTGTCCTGTCTAGTCCTTGGGCTCTAAGAATACAGTCCTTGTCTCCTGAGGGAACCCCCCCGCCTCTTCCATTCTGGGGCTTCCAGAATGCCTTGCACTCGCTCAAGGCCGGAACTCCACAGGATGGACCGCAACAGCTCGCTGATCCTCCAAACAACAGCCACTATATTAATCTTGAAGGATGCTCACTCAGCCCCTCCTATGCAGTTTCATTTTATGAGACAATGTAATTGAAGTGGTTGGGTGGGTGCAGTCAGTTAATTTACTGGGAGAAAAAGTAATTTTTAGAATGTATAGATTAAAGACTTTTCAGAAATTGCATTTTATTTGATTCATTAAAATGCTTGGCAGTTAAAGTGATCCCTTATAGATATGGAGCACGGAGTGAGTGGTTCGAGAACCCGCAAACTCCCGCCCACTTGATTTGCAGAAGCCTGCCAACACTTTGCAAATGATCGGCCAGAGAGCTTGTTGTGGCCGATGCCATGCACAGACTAGACAGTGGGGAGAGTCATTTAATAGCAGATCTCTTAGGTACGGGTGCTACCTGGACTTTTTATTTTACCAACATAAGCGATATTTTTTTTATCTAGGGCGGTATAAAGTGGGCATAATTAGTACAATTAGATATATACCCCATTTGTATTCTACGCTTAACAAATAAAATACGTAACAAGTAGTTCGAGAGTATTGTAACGCAATCTAAGCTCTTCATAAATGATTGAGCATAAGGGGCAAAAAAAATGAAATATGGAGGATATGACAAAATAATTTTCAAGAATTAGCATTCGGGCCTTTTAGAATCAGAAATAATGAGCAAGCAATGTCTGCGAAAGGTAGAATCTCTACGTCCCAGTCCCTAATCTTTATCAGCAAATTCCGAAGCGCTTAAAATAGAGCGCGGATTGTCTATAGGAAGCACGAAGGGATGAGGAACGGGCGTGGGGAAAGAAAATTGCTTGCCAACGCATATATCCCAACAGCAAATCAAGAATGTGTAACCTGGCTCCAGATTACTCTCCTGCCGAAGATATATGAAAGCAGATCCAGCATCACGTGGGAGGAGACTCAGATCCTGCAGGGGTGGTAACTCCCTGACAAGAGGATCCCTCATATTAAGGGGACTGGCAGATCACGGCCAGTGGATCCCGCAGATGGGTAGGTGTGTGTGTGGCGCCGCTTACCTAACACCAGCCTCCGGATCATTCAGAATACTCTAGCGGAACCGCTTTCTCGGCCCCGCCGCGTTATATGGAACGCTTACGCTGCACCCCCAATCAGCCATCCTCTGCGGCCCATCATTGGTCATTCCTAGACTTGGGGATCTAAACTCAAGCCGTGATTGGCGGACTAGGCCTTCAGTCCCAAGTAGGCTCCGCCCACTAGAGATCAGGTTAGTGTTGTGCAGGCGCGGGTGGATCCAGCTGATCCCAGAGAGTCGGCTTTCGTGATTATCGATTATCGGATCGGCTGGTGGAGGATGGACATGAAGAAGAGGATCCACCTGGAACTCAGGAACAGGACGCCACCCGAGGTAAGCGATCTTCACGGGGTAAGGTGTTTTGTAGAAGTGGGTATGGGTAGCCCGTGCTCTACGACCCTGCGTGATCCCGTGTGAACTGCTTCTGCCCCGCAATGGTGCAAGGGGGGCGTGAGGGAGAGAAGCGGGCATGTTCCCGTTACCCCGGGACGTCAGCTGCTGTCAGGGGTCTTTCTCCCAGAGAGTAAAACTACATTGGACTAGGAGCCATGTTTAAGTTTGTAGCGCGGAGTGAGATGCGAGCCATTTCTTTAAATGCGCGGATATTTGCGCGAGGAGGGGTTAAATGGGGAGCGTAGTAAACCAGTCACTTTTAAGGTACGGAAAGCAGCCAGCTTCAGTAGGCACTAAACGGAAAGGCGATGAAAACTTTTTGAGCAATGTTAGTGGGGTCAGGAGTACCGTTGCGCGCAGTGTCTGCGCACGAGCCTCGAAGATCTATTATGTCCTGTCAGGTTCTTCTGTCACTGTACCCATTTGCGCGGTATTCCGACCACTCAAAAAACCAACAGTTCTACACGGAACGCTTCAACGGACCGCCTCATGCTCCACCGGACTAATTTGGTTTTACGCAGAATTCGCGCAGCTGCAGCCTCTTCTGCGCAGGTGTGCCGGGCTCCCGTGCGCTCTGGGTAGAAGTAGGTTCGATTGCGAGGACTTAATCTGGTGGGGGGTGGTTGTTATATGGGCCCCATTGGCTGTAAATCTCGCTTCGTAAAACAGGTTAATACTGACTGGCCTGTGCGGACACCCCGTGAAAAAGGAGGGGAGGCTCCTGCCTGCGATCTGGTGGCAATAGTCCAGTTCTTAAAAACGATCCGAGGAGACAGTGTACAAGAAGCGGCGCTCCCTTCAGGTTTTGCCAGCTGTGGCCTTCCGCCTGGTGCACATGGTGATGGGCATCTACGAAAGTCTGGTGTGTTACGGCAACCGGCCTCACCCAAAAGGAGCCGCCATTTTCTACTCGGTGTTAGCTGGTAAACAGAGACGTCAGGGCGAGCGAGCCGAACCACAGGACCAGGGATCGGGTCTTCCTAGGCTCTTTACTTTACCAAAAGGCGCATTGTGTCCTTGGGGGACGCGCCTGGCTCCGGAACATGACTCCGTCCAGCTCCGGCTGCTGCCATTTTGTTGATCTAGCTGTTGTGCTCTGCCCCCGCCCCCCGAGTATGGGAGAGCCGAGCTCTGCAGGGGAACACGCAAGCGGCGCCTCTTTTAGAAGGTATAGAGCCCGTGGCAATTCATACCCATTTGAAGTGGTTAAGGACACTGGACACAGCTCCCTCGAACCTAGCTAGAGACCTCGTCGCGATCACATTGCGACTGGGCTTTCTGAGGGGGTCGGAACATGCTGTAAGAGTGGTCTGGAGATGTATTCGGAGCGTTTGGCTATATGATGGATCCGGTGTAAGCATGTTGATTAAACATTGGTCCTCGATAGCGTTCGTGGCGTTCAGAGACCATGCCGCCGCGAAGCGGTGAAGTTACGTGACTGGCCAGAACGTCGTAGCACAGTGCCTGTGACGAGTGGTCAGGACAATGCAACGCTCATGCAGAAATTGTTGGTCTTGTGATCGGAGCAGAAGAGCTAACTCGGTCCCCCGCCCAGTCCCCGGCAGAGGGCGAGTGATCCACGGGCAGACGAACGACAGCTTTAGTCCGTTCTCTGCCGCTGGATTCAACCTTTGTGCATTTCAATCATACGGACCTCTTTGCCCTTGGACTGGCGCTTTTTTTTTTTTTAGGTCGAAGCCTACCGTTTGCTAAAGACATCGTGGGGGACATTCAGAAAGATGACCTTATTGGATTTGTGGATTGTAACTCACATTTTCTGGCTTTCTATTTAGCAGCTTTATTTTTTTTGCTTCAGGCTGTGCAGCTTGAGCTCGCACCTTCAAATTTTGTTTACTGTAATCTTCCACAAACTTTCTGTAAACAGACTTTTTTTATCTTGTTCTTATTTTGTCACATTTGCTGTGCATTCAGAAACAGAGGCCACATTTCAAGCTCTCTCCCCCGAGGGAGCTTGGTGTTTACTTTTATTTCTCTGACTTCAAAGTGAGAGAATTTATGTGACAATCCTGTTGAGTATCCATGTAAGACGAGAGGGTAGGATGTCTTTTTTAGGTCGAAGCTCATCGGACAGTGTAGCTGTCTGGTTTGCTTAACGGCTTCTTTGGGCATTCTGAAAGCTTCCTGGGAATGTATTTCGCCCATTGCTTACTATTGGCTTTGTGGTTTGTAACTCACAGTTGCTTGCTTTCTATTTGCTGCCTCTGTTTTAGGCTGTCCAGTTTGGATTCGTCCCTCTAGAGAGCATTCCTTGTATACAGTATTCTTCTGAGTACTCGTTTTCTGTAAATTCGCCTTTAAATCTATTTCTAATCTTGTCATATTTGCCATGCTTTAAAAGATAAGAGGTCATATGTCACACATTTATTTTCCAAGGGATCTTGGTGTTTACTTTTCTTTCTCTGACTTCAAAGAGAGAGAATTTATGTGACAATCCTGCTGAGTAACCATGTAGGAGGAGAGGGTGAAGGATGTTTTTTCTAGCGCACAACAAAAATGAACTGTGCTGGTGATCCATTAGTTGATGCCATTTCCACACATCGTTTGCGCGCATTAAAACTAAACTGTATGTATGTGCAAATATAATGGTCCTTTCAATTGAAAATGTGTTGTCTGTAATGGCAGTGTGGTAACACACCATGCATACTCCACACCACTACACTCCACTCTACAACACTAGACTCCACTCTACGCTACACCACTTTACTACATGCCACTCTACGACAAGCCATTCGACTCCACGACACGCCACTCGCTCCACAACACTCTACACCCCTTCACACTACGCCCTTCCACTCTGTTCCCCTCCACACCACTTACTCCACTCAAGTATTCCCCAATCCACTCCAGTCTACCCCACTTCACTAAATCCAATCTACCCCACGCTAATTTACCCCACCCCAATCCAATCTACCACACTTCACCCCAATCTACCCCGCTCTAACCCCAATCTAGCATACTCCAATCTACCCAAACACGCTCCACTACGATCCAAAGATGGTATCAAGGAGCACACTAATATCCTAAAGCAATTCAAATGTCAAGTACAATATAATCTTTTAAATCATGTCATTAATGAAACATATGTAGACGGGAGTCTTGATAGTTCTTGAGTTCAGTTATGTTGCTTTTATTTTCACAATTAGAAGAATGAATACATGCATCAGCCCAGCCAACGCATGTCGTCCGTAAAAGGACTTCATCAGGGCTGTAAAAACAAATAAATATTTTTAGTATCAACTAAATAACTTCAAAATGAAAGCACAAAACTTAAATAAAGACACAAGATAGACAAGACAACTATCCGCAAGACTAGTGCGTTCTATCCCTAGTTCTTAGACCAAAAGAGCATCCCTTAATCATTACACAGTCAAAATTGCATTAGCGACCCCCTGCCTATATACACTCTAATTTACAGTAATGATAAGTTATTTTCACAATCATTTTATACTCATTTTATAATAGATCTATGTAGACCATGACATCAAGAAAAAACACAATGCACAAAGAATCTATACAATCATAAATTCTGGCTAAGTCAATTTGTTCTCAATGCACTAAGAGGGATGGTAACCAGTTTCCTATAAATGTCACCTTTGAAGCTAAAAAGAAGATAGGTCAATCATGTTTGTTATCATCTACATCTTAGTTCCACGTTTCTCCAATCCCCCATGAACAGATGTTATAGTCTTCTAAAAATCAGTTAGTAATCTCCACAGCATACGTTTTAAGGATAAACAATATTAATAAGCACTGAACCATCACTATAATAAGTTGTAAGGTCTTTATCTTCATTTTTCGCTGAATACTATTCATAGCTAAACGCAAATAACTCACTTAAAATATGACGTGGTATCAATACCAATGGAGCAGGCCTTCCGATGGAGAATAGTTATATTTCGTGTTGTGAATCTCCCGTAGCGTGCTATCAATCTCCCAAATTAAAGCCTCGGTTCTTCGGTCTATAAAAATTGAAAATGCAAAGTGAGCCCAGTCCGGAATCCCATTAAAAAACAAAAAAAACTAAAAAAGGGATAAACATCTAATCATACTCACTGAGATAAGAATTTCCAAGAATGGAGTGATTCTTTATTGATAAATAGATGCAGTTGAATCTTATCAGAAAAAATCCTTCTTGATTAATATATAATCGCTGGGATTCCTCGTAGCGTAAAGAAGGTAAGGTCTATGAACAAAGAGCAACAGTAAGATATCATCATAATACTCATTGCCCGAATATACACAATGATGTATCTAGTATCTACATTATGAGTCACCTGTGTCCCCCTGAGCTAATTTGCTTAAAGATAAAATTCACCGAAAGACAGTGTAAGTTCTTCCTAATCTACACTTGGAAGATCTAGGTCTGTCAGCCAGAAAAAGTTCACACCAGAAAAGTCTGGTCCAAATAGTAATACCAAAGTGTTTAAGGTTAGCTTAAACCACAAGTATTGACAAACTATCTATCTACCCATGAATAGCTGATTCATTATTAAATTAGCCAAGAAATAAAAATGTGCCCTTCACTAAAAAATTTTTACCCACAAAGTGCAAAGTTGCCAAAAGCGCGGTTATTAGCAAAAAGTATAGGCGCTCGCCTACAGTTAATCCTCTCACCTCCTGAGCAAATATCCTCAGTCTTCTTGCCAGTCGTCTATCTGTGAGTGAGGATTCCCCATCACCTACACTCCTTTTAAACTGTGACACAGCCAATCATCAAGCATTCATGTTGCCGCCAAAAATATCAGCCTATCAGAGGCGCACTTAACCAACCCAATACAAACGTCATGCCGAAAATCGGGTGCGGCCAATCAGAGAGCAAGTTTCACTCAACCATTCGTGGGTGGTTCAATGTGCTCTCCACTCTAGTATCTCCTCCTATCAGATGAAAGCTCGGTCAAGCCTAGATTTAGCATAATAGTCGTGCAGAAAACCAATAGAGTTTTTCACTCCGGTACGCCATATCATGCGGCCAATCAGAGAGCTAGTTCTACTCAACCATTCAAACCAATAGAGGTTTTCACTCTGGTCCGTCATATCACACAGCCAATCAGAGAGCGAGTTCCACTCAACCATTCAAGGGCGGTTCAGTGTGCTCTCTACTCTAATATCTCCTCCTATCAGGTAAAAGCTTGGTCAAGCCTAGACTTAGCATAATAGTCATGTAGAAAACCAATAGAGATTTTCACTCAGGTCCGCCCAATCACCCAGCCAATCGGAGGACGAGTTCCACGCCACCACTGTGAGGGCGGTTACGTGAGCTCTCCCACCTAAATATCTTATCCTATCAGGTACAAACTCAATCAGGCCCAGATTTAGTATAAATGCAGAAACCCCGGTAAGGGTTTCACTCAGAGTCTCCGCGTAATTCTTCCAATCACTTGAATGTTCAAAAACAATGCTCCCATTCGGAGGCGAGGTACAGTGTGTATAACAGCCGCATTACAGTTACAAGACGTCATTTCCGCCTGATATAAAAGCCAATCCTGAGAATTGTGATTCTGGTCTTTTTTTTGAAAAATGCTAACAAACCAACGTAAGTTTCCATATAAGTTATTTATACTTCATAGTGGCAGAGCGTTATTTCCAATGTAGAACAAAAGCTGATCTAAATTAAATAAATTCCAAAAACCCTAATTCCTTAATAGAACTAATTCATTCCAATTACCCGATGGGCAAATATTTAAAAAATGATAGACCGAAGCGGAGCCCTACAAAATCACATGTATAATAGCTGCACGGCCTGAAATACCCACGAATAAATGCAAAACACGGATCATATTTCAAAAGGACAGTCCAAGTGAAAGTAAAAGGCCCGGAAGAAGCTCGAAAACGAGCTGTCAATATCATACAAGGTCCCATACAGATAACCTAGGATCTTAAATAGTATATTTAAGTCAACCTAATAAAAAATTAACATATGTTCTAATAACAACAGAATCCAAGATACTTATCATCAACATCAAACAAAAAATATATATTTTTCACTCGTGGACGGCCAGTCACACACACAAGTGAACAGCCACAAATCTATTGAAGCATAGTACCCAATAAAATCCAAAATTAGGGGAGTACTGCCAAGCTATGTACTCTATATAAGAAGCACCATCGGCATGTGAAAAACTGTTAGCAGTATCATTTCAAGCTCGTCATTTGCACCAAAACAAGCAACCTATGTGTTCCAAATGTGAGACACCATAGGCATAATGGGATAATTATTAGCAGTAGCATTAAAGTTCATCTATCATGCCAAATGCCATATCATCATTGCTTCCCTAAAGGCTATAATCACCATTCAATCGATCATAAACTAATCACCAAGTGTATCTATACTACAAAGAGGCTTCGGCACACAGTCATAAGTCTGTATTAATTCTACATCAGAACAAATGACTGAACAGTGCCATAGTACACAATATCTTTTCTACAGAAATAGTAGGCAAAGAATCTCCTACAAGAAGAAATGTAACTCCTGTTTCAAATTAAGGCCCATGGACATAGTTCTTAGTCTTCTAATCCATTGGCTTCATTCTGTCTCAGCCTCAATTCTTTGACCCCCCTCTAGGATCAGTCTCTAACTTTTTAATTTCTATGGAACCCAAACTCCATTTCATCTGGGTGGTTAGCAATCATGTGTTGGACTAATGGAGACCTGTCATCTTTGTTTTTTACAGTTCTCCTATGTTCCTGAATTCTTAGTTTAAGTGCCCTAATAATACTACTGATGTAAACTTTGCCGCAGTTGCAAATTATAGCATATAATACAAATGTACTATTACAGTTAATGAATTGGTGAATGACATGTCTCTTAGGTGTATTGTATTGGAAATTCTTACATTTGACCCCAATATTGCAAACACTACACGTCCCACAAGTAAAGAAGCCAATCGGTTGGGTCAGCCATGTTCTCCCCATGCGTGGTCTACGATAATTCCTCATAATCTTATTTCTGATGGTATGACCTCTTTTGTATGTGATCAGCGGTTTATCAGTAATCACAGAGGTCAGCCCCTGGACACCTTTTAACAGGTCCCAATTTTTCTGTAAGATTTTATAGATCTGGTGATGATATCTGTTGAAGGTCGTAACCAATGGTATCCTTTCTACACACTACTTCTGTGATTTTTTTCTTTAGAGTATCAATTCGTTTTATGCTAGCTATTCTTTTTTCTGCCTTATCCAAGATAGATTCAGGGTAAGCCAGATCTCGTAACCTTTGTTTAAGATCCATAAGACTTAGCTTGAAATCCTCCTCCATACTACAATTTCTTTTTAACCTAATCATTTCCACATAAGGGATTCCTGAAATCACAGATGCCGGGTGAGCACTGTCAGCTCTCAATATGCTATTAGTTGCGGTTTCCTTCCTGAACAATTTGCTCTGAATCTTGTTATTAGCAATGTACAGCCGTACATCCAAAAAGTCTATTTGATCTTTGTTGAAACAATTAGTGAAGCTCACATTCATGTTATTGTTGTTCAAATATTCAACGTACTCTGGCAAACTCTCAACACCACCCCTCCAAATCATCAGAATGTCTATGAAACGACCCCAAAATATTATATTGTCAGTCCAGGTGGCCGCTTTTGGCGACCAGGCATGCTCCCTCTCAAACTATCCCATAAAGAGATTGGCGTAAAAAGGAGCAAACCTCGACCCCATAGCCGCCCCTCTCACTTGTCGGTACCATTCATCTTCAAATAAGAAAAAATTGTTTTGGAGTATGAAATCACACATCTCAATGATCATATTTGAGTGTTCCATTAGACTAGCTTTTCTCTTAGATAAATAATATCTTAGGGCAATGCGTCCTCACTTGTTTTCAATACATGTGTATAGTCCCACCACATCCAAAGTGGTAAAAAGTAGTGATGAGTCCCAATCCACATCCTCTAGTTTATTTAACACATCAGTGGTGTCCCTGATGAAGGAGGGTAAATTAACCACCAAAGGTTTGAGGAAAATATTGACCTATTCAGATAGGTGTTCAGTAAGGCCCCCGATACCTGAAATAATGGGCCTTCCGGGTGGCTTCTCCCTTGATTTGTGTACTTTGGGAAGGATGTAAATAAAAGAATATCTCGGATGCTGTACATTGAGATATTTGAACTCGTTTTCATCTAGGAGTCCCATTTCTTTCCATGAATATAATCTGGTAGCTAACAAACCAGTGGCTTCCGCCATTGGATTCCTATTTAGCTTTTTATAGTTTTCTGTATCACCTAGCTGTACGGCTGTACATTGCTAATAACAAGATTCAGAGCAAATTGTTCAGGAAGGAAACCGCAACTAATAGCATATTGGAGCTGACAGTGCTCACCCGGCATCTGTGATTTCAGGAATTCCTTATGGGAAAATGATTAGGTTAAAAAGAAATTGCAGTATGGAGGAGGATTTCAGGCTAAGTCTTATGGATCTTAAACAAAGGTTACGAGATTGGGCTTGCCCTGAATCTATCTTGGATAAGGCAGAAAAAAGAATAGCTAGCATAAAACGAATTGATAATCTAAAGAAAAAATCACAGAAGAAGCGTGTAGAAAGGATAGCATTGGTTACGACCTTCAACAGACATCATCACCAGATCTATAAAATCTTACAGAAAAATTGGGACCTGTTAAAAGGTGTCCAAGGGCTGACCTCTGTGATTACTGATAAACCGCTGATCACATACAAAAGAGGTCCTACCATCAGAAATAAGATTATGAGGAATTATCTTAGACCACACATGGGGAGAACAGGGCTGACCCAACCGATTGGCTTCTTTACTTGTGGGGCATGTAGTGTTTGCAATATTGGGGTCAAATGTAAGGATTTCCAATACAATACACCTAAGAGACATGTCATTCACCAATTCATTAACTGTAATAGTACATTTGTAATATATGCTATAATTTGTAACTGCGGCAAAGTTTACATCGGTAGTACTATTAGAGCACTTAAACTAAGAATTCAGGAACATAGGAGAGCTGTAAAAACAAAGATGACAGGTCTCCATTAGTCCAACACATGATTGCTAACCACCCAGATGAAATGGAGTTTGGGTTCCATGGAATCCAAAAGCTAGAGACTGATCCTAGAGGCGGGAACAAAGAATTGAGGCTGAGACAGAATGAAGCCAAATGGTTTAGTAGACTAAGAACTATGTCCATGGGCCTTAATTTGGAACATGAGTTACATTTCTTGTAGGAGATTCTTTGCCTACTATTTCTGTAGAAAATATATTGTGTACTATGGCACTGTTCAGTCATTTACTCTGATGTAGACTTATGACTTTGTGTGCCAGGCCTCTTTGTAGTATAGATACACTTGGTGATTAGTTTATGATCGATTGAATGGTGATTATAGCCTTTAGGGAAGCAATGATGATATGGCATTTGGCATGATCGATGAACTTTAATGCTACTGCTAATATTTATCCCATAATGCCTATGGTGTCTCACATTTGGAACACATAGGTTGCTTGTTTTGGTGCAAATGACGAGCTTGAAATGATACTGCTAACAGTTTTTCACACGCCTATAGTGCTTCTTATATAGAGCACATAGCTTGGCAGTACTCCCTAATTTTGGATTTTATTGGGTACTATGCTTCAATAGATTTGTGGCTGTTCACTTGTGCGTGACTGCCCGTCCACGAGTGAAAATATATATTTTTTTGTTTGATGTTGATGATAAGCATCTTTGATTCTGTTGTTATTAGAACATATGATAATTTTTGATTAGGTTGACTTAAATATACTATGTAAGATCCTAGGTTATCTGCATGGGACCTTGTATGATATTGACAGCTCGTTTTCGAGCTTCTTCCGGGCCTTTTACTTTCACTTGGACTGTCCTTTTGAAATATGATTCACGTTTTGCATTTATTCGTGGGTATATTTCAGGTCGTGGAGCTATCATACATGTGATTTTGTCGGGCTCCGTTTCGATCTATCATTTTTTTAATGTTTGCCCATCGGGTAATTGGAATGAATTAGTTCTATTAAGGAGTTAGGGTTTTTGGAATTTATTTAATTTAGATCAGCTTTGTTCTACATTGGAAATAACGCTTTGCCACTATGAAGTATAAATAACTTATATGGAAACTTACGTTTGTTTGTTAGCATTTTTCAAAAAAAGACCAGAATCACAATTCTCAGGATTAGCTTTTATATCGGGCGGAAATAACGTCTTGTAACTGTAATGCAAATGTTGTACACACAGTACCTCGCCTCCGAATGGGAGCATTGCTTTTGAACATTCAAGTGATTGGAAGAATTGCGCGGAGTTTCTGGATGAAACCCTTACCGGGTTTTCTGCATTTATGTTAAATCTGGGCCTGATTGAGTTTGTACCTGATAGGATAAGATATTTAGGTGGGAGAGCTCACGTAACCGCCCTCACGGTGGTGGCGTGGAACTCGTCCTCTGATTGGCAGGGTGATTGGGCGGACCTGAGTGAAAACCTCCATCGGTTTTCTACATGACTATTATGCTAAATCTAGGCTTGACCGAGCTTTCATCTGATAGGAGGAGATACTCGAGTGGAGAGCACATTGAACCACCCTCGAATGGTTGAGTGAAACTCGCTCTCTGATTGGCTGCGTGATATGGTGGACCAGAGTGAAAACCGCACCCGATTTTCGGCATGACGTTTGTATTGGGTTGGTTAAGTGCGCCTCTGATAGCCTGATATTTTTGGCGGCAACATGAATGCCTGATGATTGGTTGTGTCACGGTTTAAAAGGAGTGTAGGTGATGGGGAATCCTCACTCACAGATAGACGACTGGCAAGAAGACTGAGGATATTTGCTCATGCGGTGAGAGGATTAACTGTAGGCGAGCGCCTATACTTTTTGCTAATAACCGCGCTTTTGGCAACTTTGCACTTTCTTTGTGGGTACATTTTTTTAATGAAGGGCACATTTTTTTTTCTTGGCTAATTTAATAATGAATCAGCTATTCATGGGTAGATAGATAGTTTGTCAATACTTGTGGTTTAAGCTAACCCTAAATACTTTGGTATTACTATTTGGACCAGACTTTTCTGGTGTGAACTTTTTCTGGCTGACAGACCTCGATCTTCCAAGCGTAGAATAGGAAGAACTTACACTGTCTTTCTGTGAATTTTATCTTTAAGCAAATTAGATCAGGGGGACACAGGTGACTCATAATGTAGATACTAGATACATCATTGTGTATATTCGGGCAATGAGTATTATGATGATATCTTACTGTTGCTCTTTGTTCATTGACCTTACCTTCTTTACGCTACGGGGAATCCCAGCGATTATATATTAATCAAGAATGATTTTTTCTGATAAGATTCAACTGCATCTATTTATCAATAAAGAATCACTCCATTCTTGGAAATTCTTATCTCAGTGAGTATGATTAGATGTTTATCCCTTTTTTAGTTTTTTTTTGTTCTTTAATGGGATTCCGGACTGGGCTCACTTTGCATTTTCAATTTTTATAGACCGAAGAACCGAGGCTTTAATTTGGGAGATTGATCGCACGCTACAGGAGATTCACAACACGAAATATAACTATTCTCCATCGGAAGGCCTGCTACATTGGTATTGGTACCACGTCATATTTTAAGTGAGTTATTTGCGTTTAGCTATGAATAGTATTCAGCGAAAAATGAAGATATAAAGACCTTACAACTTATTATAGTGATGGTTCAGTGCTTATTAATTTTGTTTATCCTTAAAACGTATGCTGTGGAGATTACTAACTGATTTTTAGAAGACTATAACATCTGTTCATGGGGGATTGGAGAAACGTGGAAATAAGATGTAGATGATAACAAACATGATTGACCTATCTTCTTTTTAGCTTCAAAGGTGACATTTATAGGAAACTGGTTACCATCCCTCTTAGTGCATTGCGAACAAATCGACTTAGCCAGAATTTATGATTGTATAGATTCTTTGTGCATTGTGTTTTTTCTTGATGTCATGGTCTACATAGATCTATTATAAAATGAGTATAAAATAATTGTGAAAATAACTTATCATTACTGTAAATAGAGTGTATATAGGCAGAGGGTCGCTAATGCAATTTTGACTGTGTAATGATTAAGGGATGCTCTTTTGGTCTAAGAACTAGGGATAGAACGCACTAGTCTTGCGGATAGTTGTCTTGTCTATCTTGTGTCCTTATTTAAGTTTTGTGCTTTAATTTTGAAGTTATTTAGTTGATACTAAAAAATATTTAATTGTTTTTACAGCCCTGATGAAGTCCTTTTACGGACGAAACGCGTTGGCTGGGCTGATGCATGTATTCATTCTTCTAATTGTGAAAATAAAAGCAACATAACTGAATTCAAGAACTATCAAGACTCCCGTCTACATATGTTTAATTAATGCCATGATTTAAAAGATTATATTTTACTTGACATTTGAATTGCTTTAGATATTAGTGTGCTCCTTGATACTATCTTTGCTATTAGAAGAGAAATTTGACCGCTCAGTAGTGGGGTCAAGTCAAGTGTCAGCACCTTTGTGCTATTTCAGATTTTGAGGACTTATTTACTGGTGCAGCCCATATAGCCCACACTACTGTTCCGTTACCTTTTTGTTTTCCACTACGATCCAGTCTACCCCTCTTCACTCCAGTCTACCCCACTACAATCAACCTAGCTCCACCCTAATCTACCCCACTACAATTTACGCCAATCTTCTCTACTTCACACTAATCTACCCCACTTCTCTCCAATCTATCCCACTTCACTAAATCTAACTCAATCAACCCCACCCACTCCACTCTCCCGTTCCAATCCATTTAAATCTACCCCATTCCAATCTACTCCACTCATCTACCCCACCACATTTCAACCTACTCCACCTCACTCCAATCTACCCAACTCCACCCCAGTCCAATTTACCCCACTCCAATCGCTACTCCACTACAATCTATCTCACTCCACTAAATCTACTCCACTCTACCTCCGTCTGCCCCACTCCAGTCTACCTCACTGTACCCCACTCCAATGTACCCTACTCCACTCTGCCCCAATCTGCCCCTCCCCAGTCTCTCCACCCCACTCCATCTGTCTGCCCTTCCCCAATCTCCCCCACTCCAGTGTATTCCACTCCCATCTACCACGATCTACCCCACTCCACACTACCCAAATCTACCCAACTTCATTCCATTCTACCTTACTCTACCCCAATCCACTCCACTCTACTCCAATCTACCCCACTCCGTTCGAATCCAATCTACCCCACTCCGTTCCAATCTACCCCACTCCGTTCCAATCCAATCTACCCCACTCCGTTCCAATTCAATCTACCCTACCCTACTCCGCTCCAATCCAATCTACCCCACTCCGATCCTATCTACCCCACTCCGATCCTATCTACCCACTCCACTCTACCCCAGTCAATTCTACTACAATCTACTCCGCTCCACTCCAAACTACCCCACTCTGTCTCACTGCAGTCTACCTCACTCCATTCCAATCTACCCCACTCTACTCTACCCCAATGTACACCATCCAATCTACCCTATTCTAATCCACCCAATCTACCCCACTCCGCACTTCCCCAGTCATTCCAATTCCACTCCAATCTAGCCCACTCTAATCCACCACAATCTACCCACTCCCCCTGCCTCAATTTACCCCACTTCACTCCAGACTAACGACTCCACTTCTATCTACCAAATTCCACTCAAATCAAACCCACTCCACCCAATTTACCCCACCCTACCACAGTCTATCCCACTCCAATTTACTCCACTTACTGCAGTCTATCCTATCCCACTCTACCAGTCCAATCTACCCCACTCAAATCTACTCCACTATCCAAATCCAGCCCACTCCACCCCAATTTACCGCACCCCACTCCAATATACTCCACTTCAATCCACCCACCCCAATTTACTCCACTGCAATCTACTCCACTCCAATCTTCTCCACTCTACCCCACTCCAATCTGCCCCCACTTCAGTTTACCACAGTCTACCCCACATCAATCTACTCCACCCCAATCTAGCCCACTACACTCTAGTCCAACATACCCTACTCCAATCTATCCCACCCTACTCCAATCTACCCTCCCCAATCTACTTCACTCCAATCTACACCACTCTACCCCACTCCAACCATCTCATCCAAATCTACTTGACTCTAATCTACCACGATCTGCCCTACTCCAATCTACCTGAATCTGTCTCACTCCAATCTACTGTACTCTAATACACCCAATCTATCCCACTCTACTCTCCCCAAATCCCCTCTACTCCAATCCATTCTACTCCACCCCAGTCCACCTCACTCTTCTCCTATCTACTCTACTCCAATGTATCCAACTCTGCTCTGCTCCAATCTACCCCACTCCACCCCTCTCTACAACAGCCTACCCCACTCCATCCCACCGCTGTCTAACCCACTCCAGTCCACTCCACTGCAGTCTACCCACATGTACTCCACTCTACTTTAATCCACCCAATGTAGCCCACTCTACTCTTCCCCAATCTACCCACTCCAATCATCACTCCACTTCAATCTATCCTACCCCACTCCAGTCTACCCCACTCCAATCTTCCCCACTCTAATATCCCCCTTTAATCCATCACAACCTACCAACTCCACCCAAACACAATCTACCCCACCAGAACCTACCCCACTCCACCCTAATATACTCCACTTCAAGCTACCCCACTCCAAACTACCCTACTCTAAACCACCCACTCTACTCCACTCTACCCGAGTCTACCACGCTCCACTCTACCCCACACCAGTCTACTCCAATCTACCCCCAAGTCCATGTACTCCAATCTCCCTCTCCCTACCACAATTTACCACCCTCCACCCCAATCTACCCCATTACGCCACTATATTCTACCCCAGTTTACCATACCTCACTCTATCCAAATCTGCCCCACTCCGCTCTATCCCAGTCTACCCTAGTCCACTCTTCCGCAGTCTACCTCACTCAAGTCTACCTCCCCACTACATTCCACCAACCTTTAGCCATACTGAACAGCAGCCACACTGGTGTACAACATGGGTAAAACACATTGCCACTACCAATAGCTCTGTGTTTAACACACAAAAAAGAACTGTGCTTATGTTTCAGAATTAGTACAAATGAAGCACTTTTTTTTGTAATTCTGTAGTGTGGAGCAAACAAATATTTAAATATGATCAAAACACATCAATACATTAGATGTTGACATTTGCACATTTTGCGTTTGTATGCAGTAAACCGTTTTCCCATGCAAATGTCATTTCAATTGAAAATGTGTGTAATGGCAGTGCGCCACCACACCATGCATACTCCATTCTACAACACTCTCCTCTGACATGCCACTCCACTCCATGCCACACCATACCACTCCAGTCTCTCCCACTCCAATGTGCCCAAATCTACTCTACTCCACCCCGTCTACCCGACTCCAGTCTACCCCACCACAGTTTAGTTACTCCACCCCTATCTGCCCCACGCCACTCATTCTAACCGAGTCATCCCCACCCCATTCCAATCTACCCCACTCCAATCTACCACACTCCATTCAACTCTACCCCTTTCTGCTGCAGTCTACCCCACACCAATCCAACCTACTCCACTCTACCCCAGTCCAATTTACCTCACTCCACTGCAATTTATACAACTGCTCTCCTATCTACCCCAGTCCAGTCTAACACACTATACCCCAGTCCAGTCTACCACACTCCAGTCCATCCAAATATCACACTTCACTTCAGTCTACACCACTTCCCTTTCAGTCTAACCCACTCAACCTCAATCCACCCCACTACAATCTACCCCTTCCCAATGTACCCCACTCCAATCCAACCCACTCTCTTTCAGTCTACCACACTCCAGTCTACTCCACTCCAACCTATCCCTTTCCACCCCCACTGCAATCTACTCGCACTCTATCCCACCCCACTCTACCCCACTCCAAACTTATCAAGTTCACTCCAATCTACTTCACACCAATCATCCCTCTTCAATCTACCCCACTCCAATCTCCCTCACTCCAATCTACCCTACTGTAATCCACCCCATTCCACTCCAATATACCCCACCCCAATCTGTCTCACTCCACTCTTGACTGCAATCCAATTGATCTAACTCCAGTCTAATCTACCCCACTCAACTACACCCCAGTCTACCCCACTCCAATCTACTCACTCCAATCCACCCCACTTCACTCTACCCCAATCTACCACACCCCATTCCACTCTACCCCAATCTATCACACCCCATTCCACTCTACCCAATCGACCACACTCCACTTCACTTCAATTTACCCCATGCCACCCAATCTACCCCACTCCAGTCTACCCTACTCCACCCCAAACTACCCTACTCCAGTCTACCTTATCATATTCACCCCAATCCAATGTACCCCACTATAACCCAGTTTACCCCACTCGTCTACCCCAACCCAATTTACCCCACACCACTCTATCCAACTCCACTTTAATCTACCCTACCATAACCCATCCAATCTATCCCACTCCTATCTAACCCACCCCAGTCTACCCCGCTCCACCCCTATCTACCCCACTTCATCCCAATCTACTCCACTACCCCCGTGATCAACTCTACTCCAATATACCCCAATCTAATCCACCCCACTCCAATTTACACTATTGTACTCCAGTCTACCCCACTGCATTCCATTCTACCCTACTATAATCCACTCGGTCTACCTCACTCCAGTCTACTCTATTCCAGTCTACCTCATTCAACCCCAATCCACCCCACTCCACTCTTCTTCAATACACTCTTCCCCAATCTACCCCATTCCACCCCAATATATCCTACTCTACTCCTGTGCACCCAGCTCTAATCTACAATCCACCCCACTCCAATCTACCGGCTCCAATCTACCACGCTAATCTACCCAACTCCCCCACTCTAATCTAACCCAATCCACACCACTCCACTACGCCAATATACCCATCCCATTCCACTCTACCCCACTCCAATCTACCAGACCCCACTCTACGCCACTAACCTTTAGCTATGCTGAACAGCAGCCACACTGGTGTACATAATGGCTAAATCACATTGCCAAAGCCAATACTCTGGCATAGGCGAGACCTATTGGCTTTGCCAATGCTTGTTTCCTCTCGAGTAACTAGCAAGCTTAGCAGCGCAGGCAGCAATGAGGATGCTCACTGGTCGACTGGTGAATACCTTCAGAGTTATATTGCCACGGCAAGAACGCCTGCCTTTTTTTGTGGTATTGAAACCTATTCTAAGCAAGTTTCAGCCTTTGAGATGTGATCCCTTGGCTGTTTTCTCTTTAATGCCTACTATTTGTTAAAGGAAACTAGCATGTTTACCAAACTCTGTAGTACGTTCCTGAGCGGAACCATGCTGGGAAGGGGGTGACCTCTGTGTACAGTTTTTTTCACCATATGTGTTTTTATCCTGATGATCTGGTCATGTCCGCGTCGATGCGCATATTTCATCCAAATTATAGTGCATTTTACTGCTCCTTCATTGGGCCTATCGAAAGGAGAGATTTTGGCAATATTTTAATCTTGTTTTTCTTGTTGTGTTCCAAGTTTTGCTGGCCATATACAACATGCCAAAAAACAAAAAGAGCCAATCCGTTTTCTATGAACGAACCCTCCACAAGGTGAAGAAAACAAAATGTTTTCTTATATAACCCTCACCCATCGGGGTTGCGCCTTGGTGGCATGCTCCATCCTGTTCTGCGGAACAGGGCGTGCTGCGCCCTACGAATTGTGTGGAAGCACTTATAGATGTATATTATATAATGCAAAAATATGATGAAAAAATAGGAGTGGGGGGTATTTTTGTGTGAAAAGAAGACGTTAAAAATACCTGCCTAGTAGGTAAAAGCTTATTTATTCTGGCCTCTAGTGGTTAATACCACTCCTTTTACCCTATATAGCTGCATACACTCTGCATGCTTAGAATATACTCAAATATATATACAGCACCTACTTGGTGTTAATTGCTTGGAAATCTGTGGATATATAATGGGAGAGTCTGCCAGAAGATTTTGGCAGTATGCACACTAAAACATACAATTTTACTGGTAATATTGAGCATGTCATACATGTCTATCAATGAATCCACCTCATAGAGACAAGCTGGTGAAGTACAGTAGTAGCATACTTGAGGTGAAATAAATTTAGGTGAAACCAAAATGAGCCTTGTGACACAACATATAACACAAAAAATGTTTTAAAAAAACCCAAACACAACACATATATAAAAGATGCAGCACTCCTGCACCATGGGTCCTCCGGTGGAGAGGGAACCTTGTAGTCACACTCTATAATTAAATAGAACAGGAGAGAGAACGCCCCGGCTTGTCAGGATCGTAATATTCAGAGATTTGAAATGGTATTTCATGCGGATTGTGCCGTACTTACTATTCCAAAGCCTGTCCTGTGGGCGCTGTATCACCGCTGCTTTGAACACTGGACCGCACTCGCTGTCCAAAAATGGCGGCCAATGATGGCACCGCTTCTGGATTTCTTAATCCCCAGCCGCTCGCTATGGGAAATCAGGCAGAGCAGACCAATTATTTAACCAAAAGTAAGCAATATTATTGTAAAAACTTTTCCTTTCCCTTTGCTGAAAACACTGGCAGGGTTTAACCTGCTTTATTCAGAATACGTGTTGTCAATCAAACTACACTCAAGATGCATATGTGCGTCATTTCAGTGCTGTATGCCTGCATTCACTATGTCATTACTTAGGGGCAAAGTCAGATGCGCATTGTGAGTGTGCCAGCCTGTGTGTGCATACGGGGGACTTGAATCATGTAGCTGTCCGTCTTATGCCACCAGCCTTCTGGACTGTTCCCATTAGGAGCAGGGTCAAGACTGATTTGCATATGGCTGGGTCCAAACTAGGGTGGCGTCGTGAGCAAAAGAACAATGGATTTAACCCAGATCTCTTAAATGGGGGTGAATGTTTGATTCATTCAGCATTCCGTCCATCATTTGTTGCCACATCACTTTTCACCCTGAAAAGTAGAGCATTGTGGAGAAGTCTGTGTACCAAACGCTTCAAAGCTGTTCGTCTAAGGTAGTAAGCGCTTTGAATGCAATTGCAGTACCAGACCCCTCCTCTTTCTGTGATTATGCCAGCCAAAAAATAAACATCGGAGAGGCCATAGAGTGCTTGGCATCCCTAACACCCACATCAGCTGCTTTCACCTGCTTGTCGTGCAGGCAGAACTATGAGACGTGCAGTGATTTAAACAAGCATTTGCAATGCAATAGGTCTCGTATTTGCGAGACTTTGCGCTATTGGCATTGTTAAATGACAATACCTTTTATTTATGTTAGTTTTTAAAACAAAAGGCATTGTTATTTACAATGCAAATAGCTTAAACTCTCGCAAATGCGAGACCTATTGCATTGCAAATGCTTGTTATGAGCTTAGTGGGTGCTGGGTGAAGCCGTGCTTGTCCAGCCTGTCCAGGCAGAGACCAGGAAAGGGGGATTTGTGATGAGAGCGATTTAAGCGGTCTTCGGAGCCAGAGAAGAGCTGCAGCTGTTTTTTCCAGCTCCCTCTCTGTTTTGCAAGCGTGTGTGCCGGAGCATGGGGAGGGAAAGTGCCTGCTCTGCCTGGTCCAGTGCTGTAAGGCCAGAGGCAGGCATGGGAAGGGACCTCGGTCGGGCTTGCTCTCATGAGGCTGAGCTGGGAGGAGGGGACGGGTGACTGCTGCTGGCTGGGAGGCTCCTTCCTATGAACGCAGGGAAGGGAGAACAGGAACAGAAAGCTGCATTTCCAGGCTGAGGAGCAGAGCAGACTTTGTAAAGGAACAGCGTGCGGAGTCTGTGGACCAATAGTGGAAGCAGAGGCAAGAATAAATAAATAAGAGAGCAAGAATAAATAAACAACAAGCGCTGCGTAACGATGTACGTGAAGCGGGAGCCATAGTAATTAAATAAAAATAAATAAAAAAATCAGTGCGTGTCTGGGCTGCTTAGAAAGTGAAAGCGCGCATGGCGTGCTAAATGCTGCAGGAAAGTGTTGTCAGCAGTAGGAGAAACTTCTGAAATTAGTGCTTACAGACTAAATAAGACATACCGTGTAACAACCGAAGTAAAAGGGTCAGTCCTCATGGGAGGTTACAAATGAAGACAAGGCGGTCCTAAGGAGGGACTAACAAGCCTATAAACGAATCAGAATCCATCATTTACGAAGGACAATGACACAAGCCAATGACAAATATGGGCGGAAAGTAGGCGGGGCTTCAAATCCATACTCCAATACAGCATGCCTCGCAGAGCAGCACATGCGCTGCCCAGGCTCGACCTAAAAAACTAAAGGGAAACAGAAAAACAACTTTTGTTCAGTAGCAGGGACGCAACTTCTATTTGTTCAGTGGGTCAGGGGCCCAGAGGCCTCATGGGCCCACTGAACCCTACTTATTGCTATATTTCAAAGTTCAGACAGTGCCAAGGTGGCCCATTTTTTTCCTTGCACTAAAGCCCATGAAACAATGGCAACGCCTCTGTTCAGCAGGCAATGAAATGTGTTCATTGGAAAAAACAGAAGACTGCAGGATTTTACCCTCATCACCGCACAGGACCGTTGAAGCTGATGCCGGAATCATTCCCATCCCACTCATAGTTGCAGCCGTAATACAATGAGGGTAATAAACTAGCAGAAATCGATAATCAGTATAGAAAAGACACCGAAAAGTGAAGTCCGGAATCTTTAGTTTTTTATTTACTTTTTGATGCGCTTGCTTAGCTTTGTGAGACAGTTTTGTGCCAACTGAATACCTCTGCATATTATTATAAAATCCCATGCAAAATTCTCTCTGATTGTGTGAGCATGCTGCAGCAAAAGCTTTCCAAGTAGAGACCCTTGATGGCTACCCGTAAATAGTCTGCTGATAGTTGTTAATCACTTTGATAATCTGTCTTCAGAAAGAGTGGCTGCGTTTGACTAAGTTATAGGTTATCATTTAATTTCATCTTTGCACAACCCTGGTACTTGAACATGACAACACACTTTTCAAGCTTATGAGCTGGAAAGTAGGCCGCAACAGAGCTGAACACAAACAGCAAAGATGGAGTTCTTTTCTGAAACGAGTATAGGTTGGAGGAATGCATCTAGTAAGAATAAAGATACTCCTAAGTGCACCACAGCAAACTAGTGATGAAATTCCTCTCTCAACCTGTGAGACTCGAGGAGTATGGAGACACTGGGTCTGTGTTTGAGAACAACAAATATTTTGAATGAGAGATTTGCAGCTTGCATAATCCTGAAGTATAGGAAACCTTTTTACGAATGATGTTAGCAACACTCTCAATCAGGGACTGGGGATGTACTACATGAAGTCATGATTACCCCTTACAGGCACAGATGCCACTTCTATTGCAAATCCATAACAAAACAAGTATTTGCAATGCAATAGGACTCGCATTTACGCAAGTTTGAGTTATTTACATTGTAAATGACAGTCTTTTATTTATGTGTTGATTTTTAAAACGTAAATAAAAGGCATTGTCATTTACAATGCTAATACTTAAAGGCATGCGACCGCCATTTTTTAAAGATATAGTGCAGAAAAATTGCAGATCTCGCTAAGGTGACCCATGTAGGCATAAACAAATCATGTGTACTTAATAAAAGTGAAAGCACGCATGGCGCGCTGAATATTGCAGGAAAGCACGTCGTACCTGCAGTACAAGAAACTCATTAAAGAAAATAGTGCTTACAGACGAAATAAGACGTACTGTGTAACAACCAAAGTAAAAGGGCCAGTCCTCATGGTAGGTTACAAATGAAGACAAGGCGGTACTAACGAGGGACTAACAAGCCTATTAACGAATCAGAAGCCAGCATTTACGAAGGATAGTGACACAAGCCAATGAAAAATATGGGCGGAGAGTGGGTGGGGCTTCAAGTGCATGCTCTAATACAGCATGGCTCGCAGAGCAGCGCATGCTCTGCCCAGGCTCGACCTAAAAATACTAAGTATAGTTTTCCACACAGCTTAGGGAAAAATATACTTGGGGTAGCAAAGCTGCAATAATGTTTTAAACAACACGTCCTCTTCATAGAGGTCTAGTGAATTATCATTAACACAAGGAGCTAATTCAAACACTAGACTGCAGGTCTAGCAATGTTATTACGGTATCTGGAGCCTTGCCAGGGCCTCGGATGCCTTCTTTCTTCAACTAGACTGCAGCTGCTAAATGTGCTTGGCTGAAATGTGGGCCTGTTGTTGCTTTGCATCTGTGTCCGCCTATAACAGTCCCATATTGGATTTCATTTAAACATTAACATTCAACTGCCTCACCTAAATGGAGTGCTGTTCCCCCTGTGCCAACCTACCCTTGCCATACACCTAAGCTTACCCCTGCCAAACTGGTTTATAACTTCTTTAAACACAAAGAAGGTACACCATTGCATAAATTATCCACTGTCTGATATTTTGACCTCAGTCCAGCCAGATGCACTAGTCTCCTGCCTCAACCTTCGCAAACTCTAAAATCCCAGATCTCCAGCTGAAAATAAGACCCTTCTCATCACCCTCTTCACATTCCCATGCAATGACCTCAGGGAAGCAGTAGGAAACCCCTCGGCCAGGCAACCCAAAGTCATGAATAGATGTCTCCGAGCCATGTTACCATGACAACCAGTCAGCAAAAAGCTCTAATGGTTGAATCATTTAACCACAAAACCAGTGTTTTAGTTGAGAGTATTAGCAATAGAAATCCGGAAGGGCTCAACCTTCCTGTTACGCTTCATCCTAGGTCAGGAGCCAGCCCAAACCCAGGTGGTCAACATACTGTTCATATTGCTGAGTTTCGACTTTGGTAACGGATACATGGCATCTTGACAAACGTAAAGGCACCTGGAGAGTACAGAGGCGTAGAATTCCCATCACCCGACATGCAGGACATATTTTTTGCGGTCAGTGACAACACGTTTTTATGGTTATTTTTGGACCGGTATGCCCAGCCCCCTGCAGCACAGACCTTTTGGATGCCATTTTATAGTACCACATTATGGATGTTTAAAAGAGGATTGTCTGGCACTAAAGGCAACCTTTGACCCATTGTGTATGTTATTCAAACTTTTATATCTGAGTCATTAATATTAAAGCTATTACTATTAAGGTGCTCACTCAAAGGAAATGCAGTTAACTCTAAGCTCTGCTTGCAGTTCTGACAGTGGTTCCAGTATAGAACCATATAAATGTTTCAAAATGTAACAATTTGAGACTACTTGTAATGCTTCCAGAGGGCTCACCGATTACATTCAAATATGTATGAAAACAAGATTGATAGTTTGCTTTCAAAATAACCTATAGAATCAAGCATTTGCAATGCAATAGGTCTCGCATTTAGGAGAGTTTGAGCTATTGGCATTTTAAATGACAATGCCTTTTATTTATGTGTTGTTTTTAAAACAAATAAATAAAATGCATTGTCATTTCCAATGCCAATAGCTTAAACTCTCGCAAATGCGAGACCTATTGCATTGCAAATGCGTTGGTGCTATGCATTTCTTTTAAAAAGTGGTAGGAGAGAGCGTGTCCTGTCTGCCACAGCAGCCAGGACAAAGCTATTTGTGAAAATAGTGCTCTGAGGCTGTAATTCAAGCCTTCCGAGTAACAACATACGTAACGGGCTGTCGCCATGGGAGGTTACAAAATGAGACAAGGCTGTACTAAGGAGGGACTACTAAGTCTATTGACCAATGAACAGCCACAGTTCACAGTGGACAGTGACACAAGCCAATGGAAAGTATGGGCAGGGAGTGGGCGGAGCTGTAAGTCCCTACCTTAATACAGCATGCCTCGCAGAGCAGCGCATGCGCTGCCTAGGCTCGACCAAATAATTGCAACTTGGATAAAAAGTTCTCACTCTGGAAAACATTTTTTACTCCTGCTGTTGTCAGGGGTACATTTCCAGCCTTTTCCAATGTGGGAAGAGATTAGAGAGGAGTTGGTAAATATCCTTAAACAAGCAAGTGTAGGGTGTGCACAGACTCACAATGCCTTTCAACCTTGGAACTACCCCTTCCTGCCTACTGCCATGCTCTGTAAGCAGATTTGCAGAAAGACTGCAGAATCGCAGCTTGCTAGAATGCAAACCCTTATCTAACATAAGCCCTGGCACAATCTGATAGGTTTTATTCAGAGCTCAGAAACAACAAGAACACTGTCATAATTTGTCACCTTGCTGCCTGTCACCAATGGGGACAAATAGGTTTCAGAAGCATCTTGTCCTTTGGACAAGCAGATATTTTATATAATTCCAAACTCTTGCGGTACCTCCAGTTTTATCAGTCATTCACTCCATCAGTGATAATAGTAATGTCCAGAAGTTTGTGATGTTCTCCCTCCAGTACTCGAGTTGTGTTCAGTTTTATATTATCTTTATGTTCATGAGCAAACCTAATGCCCATGTATTTCAGTTTTGAGGCTGTGAATGCAGATCTGTGAGCTTGCTCACATTAAGGTGAGACATTTTTCCAGGAGGAAACAACAGTTTGTATGGAGGCCTGAAAGGACTCTGTGTTCATGTAATATCTTCAGCATTTGTGGGGCAGCCGTATCAGAGTCATAAGTATTTGGGTCAATTCATTTTTAATCCATTATGAATTTCTCCATATTATTTAAGGCCCTTCATTTTAGATATCCAACATGCCTCACAAATCTATTTAACTTTCTAGTCTACAACAGCCCAGTTTCTCTGGTATATTTCTCAAACGCCCTGGTCAGTGTCTTAAGTATAGTGACATTATGTGGATTATAATCAGGGCTCCCGGTTTTATGGTACTTATTTTTTAACATTTTAGTCTGTATTTATCCATATTTATTTTTTGTTCATCTTATTGGTATTGATCCATATTTATTTTGTGTTTTGATAATAAATGGAGCAGTAAAATGTGATATTTCCACGCTTATTTAACTCTTGGATGTGCTAAAACCCGGAAGCATTAATTATAATGCTTATCTAAGTGACCCGGTCAACTATCTCCCCTCACTATGTTTTCCATAGGCTTCATGGCCAATGTGAACTTTAACACCAGACACAGCTGCTTAATTTCCATTCCTCCAATATCTCCATTCTATTTCTTACCCTTGCTCTAGTCTGCAGATATAGTCTAATCAAGCTCCTGAAATATTGGCCAATATAATTTCTCCAAAAAGAACAGATGATGGATGGAATGCTGAATCAATCAACCAATCTTAAAGAGACTATTAGTTATGGATTCCTTACCTTAGAATTACCCACAGGTGTCAGACTGGATCCGGAGAATTTTTCTTCAGCAGTACCCCTGCGCGTCGGTAGGTGGCGTCGGTCGACTCCGCGTTCGCCGTTGGCGTCGTGATCGCCGGAAGGACGCCGCGGTATCTACTTAGACGCCACCCCTGCGCGCTGACGTCAGTTCTTTCTTTTTCCGCCCCAGCCAGCGCAGATCCGGAGAGAGCGGTACCCTTAGTCTTTTTTGACTAGAGTTCTTTCGACTTTTTGTCAACTTCTTTTTTCGAGTCGTTTGATTCCTGGTGCAATGGATGTCACATCGACGGACCGGCTTCAAACCTTGTGACTCCTGTCACAAGTTGATGTCGGTCACGGACCCACATCTCGGGTGCCTCTGGTGTTTGGAGCGCGACCACGACCCGAAGTCGTGCTCCGACTGCTGGGCCATGAACCCGAAGTCTTTGCGGGAGCGGTCCCGAAAGCTTCTCGAGGCCCGGCAGTCAGCGCCGCGTTGCTCGAGGTCCCGGTCGAGAGGGAGGTCGTGGGACCGGTCGCGGAGTTACCACCATCACCCCTCTTCGAAGTCTTCGTCTTCGGGTAAGTCGAAGCACAAGAAGAAAGCGAAGAAGCACCGTCGCTCTTGGCCTTCTCACCGTCCGTCTGCCGACGCGCCGCGGGATGTGGAAGGTAGTCGTTTGGCTCCGCCCGCGGAGCCTGTTGGGTCGGCTCCGAGCCTCCCTCCCTTCCCAGGAGCCGGGGCGACCCGTGCCCAACTTCGTAGCTTTTACGAAGCCCTCCACTCCATCTTTGGGCAGCCCGACTCCGCCGGCGGGCCAGCTGGGGGTTGTAGGCCTTCGATTTCAGCGGCTTTGGCGCCGCAGGGATCCAGGCCTGGATCCGGATTGGCACCGGTCGACCTTACGACACCTCCTCCGGCGCCGAATCCATTGGCGACACCTCCGCCCCTTCCGACGCCGGTTGTGTCCCCAGCCGACATCGACCCCGGACTCCCCCTCGACAGGGACACGGAGCCGGACTGACCCCGGTACCGGTGCCGACCGGTACTTTTGTACCTCTGTGCTATGCTGGCGTTCCTTATCGCCCTGAGTGGCAGCCAGAAGAGGGGAGGACTGGGAGGGGTCTATTGACCTTCTAGCAAACCAGCTGGAAGAGCCGTACTGGAGAGAGGAACTGGGTGAGGCCAGTGGTCTGGATACATCCCCAGACCTTGGTATGCTTTCACCTCTACCGTGGCTACGGAGGAGGGAGCCTCCTACACTGTGGTGGTGCGTAGGGCGGCTGAGGCCTTGGGCCTTGAGCTACCTACGGTGGCAGTCAGGACTAACCTCCTGACTGAGGTGGTTCAACCAGCAGCAGCCTCTTCGGAGCCCCTGCTGCCGTTCACTGAGGCCCTCAAAAACGTCCTTTGAGGCACCTGGCCAAAGCCCAGCACAGGGGCTCCTGTGGATAGGATGATTGCCCGACGCCACTGCCCGGCGCCGGGCGACCCCACTTTCCTCTCCCAACACCCTACCCCCTGGGAGCTTGGTGGTCCAAGCCTCAACGTCCAAAGGCGCGTTCCTTACTGCTCCCCCAGATAGGGAATCCAAGAAGCTGGATCATTTTGGGAAGAAGATGTTCTCTTCCTCCAGTTTAGGGCTGCGGCCGGTGAACACCGCATGTCTTTTGGGCCGTTACACCCACTCTGTGTGGGACACGGTTGCGGAGGTGCTGCCACAGTGCCCGGAGGAGGCCCGGGCCGTACTCTCCCGTGCGGTCGCTGAAGGGAGGGACGCAGCAAAGTTCGCCATTCGCTGTGGGCTGGACGTTGCTGACTTGCTAGGCAGGACGATTTCAACCCTTCAGCCCTGAGACGCTACGCCTGACTGAGGTCCACTGGCTTCTCGGGCGATGTCCAATCGACTCTTTTGGACATGCACTTTGATGGCCGTCACTTGTTTGGCGACAAGGCGGACAATGCGCTCGAGCGCTTCAAGGATTCTAGGGCTACGGCCAGATCCTTGAGCCTCGCTACCACCTCTCGCCCCGCGCAGTCTGCTTTTCGCCCCTTTCGTGGCTACGGAAGGGGTGCCCCACCATGTTCTGCCCAGAGCCACAGGCCTGCGCAACCTGTCCAGCCTCTGCGGGCCGGGGACGTGGGACCCACCACCGTGGGTTTGGGGGCCAGTGCACCAGTGCCCCCTCTGCAGCAGCCTCCAAACCTTCCTAGTCCGACCTTTCAGGGCCACCAGTTGCCAGTGGGCGGCAGGATTCGCCATCACCTCCCCCACTGGCACAACATCACGTTGGACAGGTGGGCTTTTCAGATAGTCCGAAGGGGCTACTCCCTCCCCTTCGAGACTACCCCTCCCTACATGCCACCTACACTCCATCGCATGTCGGAGGATCACTTGGCGCTTCTCCGCCAGGAAGTTGCGGCTCTCTTGGCCAAGGGAGCCATCAAGCGAGTCCCTGTGCCAGAAGTAGGTTGTGGCTGCTACTCCCACTACTTTCTGGTGCCCAAGAAGGACAAAGGCCTGCGTCCTATCTTAGACCTCAGGGACATCAACCGCTTCCCCCGGAAGGAGAAATTCAAAATGTTGACATTGGCTCAGGTCCTGTCTGCCCTCGACCCTGGAGACTGGATGGTAGCGTTGGACTTGCAGGACTCTTATTTTCACATCCCCGTCCTGCTGGCCCACTGGCGGTGCCTACGGTTCACGGTAGGCCACGAGCATTTTCAGTTTATCGTGCTCCCCTTTGGCCTTACCAGCGCCCCTCGGGTGTTCACGAAAGTGATGGTGGTGGTTGCAGCTCATCTGCGCAGCTCAGGGGTTCCAATCTTCCCCTTTTGGACGACTGGTTGTTTAAGGCAAGCTCGCCCCAGGCTGTCGTCTCCGACCTCCAGACTACGGCGGACCTGCTGCATTCGCTGGGGTTCACAGTCAACGTGCCGAAGTCGCACCTGAACCCTTCTCAGAAGCTCCTTTTCATTGGAGCGATTCTGGACATAGCGCAGTTTCGGGCCTATCCTCCCGAACAGCGAGTCTGGGATATTCGGGCTATGAATGACCCTAAGGCTGCTGGGCCTCATGGCCTCCTGCATCCTGCTGGTGGATCATGCCAGGTGGCATATGTGGGCTCTGCAGTAGGACCTGAAGTTCCAGTGGGCGCAGCTTCAGGGGAATCTGTCCGATGTCGTCCAGATCTCGGCGGGGACTGCACACCAGTTGCAGTAATGGCTCACGAACCAGGATTGGGTCAACAGCAGATCCCTCTCCCTTCCCCAACCAGATTTCACAGTGGTGACAGATGCGTCACTCATGGGATGGGGCGGCCACATGGGAGAGGCGGAGATCAGAGGCCTCTGGTCTCCGGCGGAGTCCGGGCGATTCGTCTAGCACTGAAGGCATTCCCTCCTTCTGTCAAAGGAAGAGTAGTGCAGGTGTTCACAGACAACACTTCCGCCATGTGGTATTGCAACAAACAAGGCAGAGTGGGGTTGTGGACCCTCTGTCCGGAGGCCCTTCGTCTCTGGGAGTGGCTGGAACATCAGGGCGTGTCCTTGGTGGTTCAACACCTGGCAGGTTCCCTGAACGCCAGGGCGGACGAACTCAGCCGCCGGTGCTTGATGGATCACGAATGGCGTCTTCACTCGGAGATGGTGCAAGGTCTCTTTTAGCAGTGGGGAGAGCCTTGGTTAGATCTATTCGCCACCGAAGAGAATGCGCAATGTAACAGTTCTGCCGGCTGCAATTTCCAAGGCGGCACTCACTAGGCGACGCATTTCGTCGCGAGTGGAGTTGCGGTCTTCTATATGCCTTTCCGCCTATACCACTTCTGCCCAGAGTGCTGAAGAAGATCAAGCGCGACCGGGCCCAAGTAATTCTTGTGGCTCCGGACTGGGCACGAAGAGTCTGGTATCCTGAGCTCTTGAGCATGGCCATCGATCCTCCGATCAGACTGCCCCTTTGGGAGGATCTTCTGTCGCAGCAGGGGACGGTCCTCCACCTGAACCTGTCCAGCCTCCTTGGGTGGAGATTGAGCGGCGACAGTTGACAGCTTTCGACCTTTCTCCCGAAGTCTCCAACGTTATCTTGGCAGCCGAGCGTCCCTTCACCAAAACGGTATATGCCTGTAGATGGAACAAATTTGTGGCATGGTGCACAGCAAAGGCTGTGGATCCCCTCTCTGCCCCTCTTTCAGAGGTTCTCCTCTTCATTCTTTCTTTGGCCCAGCAGGGCTCTGCTCTGGGCACTCTTAAAGGCTATCTTTCGGCCATTTCTGGCTTTCTTCGCCTTCCTGATCAGCCTTCTCTTTTCAAGTCCCCTATTGTAAATAGATTTCTTAAGGGCATTACTCACCTTTTTCCTCTTATTCCTTTCGTAATGCCCCAGTGGGACTTGAACCGTGTTCTGACTTACCTTATGTGCGCTCCTTTCGAGCCGCTACATAATTGTCCTCTTAGACTCTTGACCTTAAAAACGACATTTTGGTGGCCATCACCTCTGCTCGCAGGGTGAGTGAGCTTCAGGCTCTTTCTTCAAAACCTCCTTTCCTTGCTGTTCATCCGGACAAGGTTGTCCTTCGAACTCGACCTTCTTTCCTTCCCAAAGTGGTTACCTCTTTCCACATATGACAGACCATCACTTTGCCCACCTTCTTTCCGCCCTCGCATCCTTCTAAAGAAGAGGAGAGGCTCCACAGTCTGGATCCAAAACGTGCCCTCTCATTTTATCTGGACCGCACAAAACAATTCCAGGTGGATGATCAGCTCTTTGTTGGCTATGTGGGCGCCAAGAAAGGTCAGGCCGTGCAAAAACGAACCATCTCTCGATGGGTTGTTCTTTGCATTAAAACTTGTTATTCCTTGGCGAAAAAGGAACCTCCAGTAGGGTTCACGCCCATTCCACCAGGGCGACGGCAGCCACTACTGCTTTGGGACGTGGAGTCCCCCTTCATGACATCTGCCAGGCAGCTATGTGGGCTTCATTGCACACGTTCACTAAACATTACTGCCTGGGAGGGGGGCGTGGCTTGACGCACGGCAAGATGGCCGCTTAATGCCGCGGCTCTGCCGACCACCGACATAATCCTGCATTAATCCTGCGCTCCTGTAGCCATCGCTGACTCTACGTGGCAGCCTCTAACACCCTGAAACTGAGGAACTGCAAGGGGGTGAAATTGCGGCTGGTTCGTACAGCGTGACGGCGATAAGTGGCGGCCGCACCTGACGCTGCAATCGAGACAAGATGGCGGCCCCCATGTCCGGAGCTTGGTGAGTGCGTTGCTGGGGATCGCGCGGCGGCCGAGGCAGATGAGCAGCTGCCTAGCGCTGGCACAGAGACCGCTCCCCCGGTGAAGCGCCTGGACAGCAATAGCTGGAGAGACAACGGACTACCATCCTGCGCCGGGGGGACTCCGAGGCTGGCACTGAAGGTGGGTGACTTCCGACCTGAGTGCGTCAGAGCGCGCGGAACATTGAGGGGAAGCCGCGCTGGAAAAATCGGCGAACGGTGCAGGCGGCTGTGCACGGGAGGAGAGTGGGCCCCCAGTACAAAGACATTGCAATCCCCGCACGAGCGCATAGACTGTGGCAGCACAACAATCCAGCAGGGAGACACACGGTGGGCCACGGACGCCGCGCGGAGGCCGCGGCATGGTGACACCAGACGGAATATATTTGGACACTAACCCACATCTACATGACCCGCTAATGCTGAGAGCATCGCAGGGGCTGAACTAGGAAGCGGGTGGGAGCTACGGGCTTCGCTCGCAAGTGGTGACGATCTATAACCTAGCTAAATCGCTGACAATCCTGTGGCGTCGTACCTCACATAAGCGTCACGCCGCCCAGAGACCATTAACGTGGAAAGCACGGTGGTGCACATTGCAGCTCCTCAACGCCTGCTGGCATGCACTAGAGGGAATCCTCAACATCGGCTATAACTGGCACTCCTGAGAGCGGTATGTGGCGCATTGCTTATCTCCTGGATGTCCATGAGTGATTGCAAACACGCCAAAAAGCTGCGCCGAACAAACATAAAAAAGGTGGTGAAGACACGTGGGAACACACTGTCGGGCCTAAGCACTTACTAGTGAATGTCAGCCGGCGACAAGCAGTTAAGGCAGCGGGACTTTCAGAACCAGCATTTGCGGACGACGATTGGCACCTCATGTGATACGCTGATCACTCCATAGCACACTCTACACTGGAAGCGCAGGCTGCATCGAGAGTGGTAAGATCTGAGGTGCGACATAGACGCCACGAAATGGGGAAACCGGATAAACATCAACCGAGACTTACGTTTGAGCTGCGCAAATCTAGCAAGCCCCAGCATGCTTCGGATTCGGAGCTGGAGGGGGCCACATCAGCCCCGACCACATTAGAAAAATCCTTGGCAGCTATCCATATGAGCCTACAGTCCATCAACGACAATATGGAGGCGCTCAACGGTCGCATCGACAGCATTTCTGCTAAACTCGATAAACAGAACCTACGAATCGGAGAAGCAGAACAACGCATTTCAAATACAGAGGACAATCTCCAGAAAGTTGACAAGAGGACATCCGACATGGAGCAAATACTAGCGGTCATCCAAGCGAAAAAGAAGATCTTGAAGCGCGCTCAAGGCGGAATAACATACGCATTTTGGGCCTGCCGGAATCGACCAATGTTGGACGCCTGGAGACCTATGTTGAAACGCTGTTCCGTGAGCTCTGTGGCGAAGGTACGCTTTCCAATATGTTCACTGTAGAGAGAGCCCATCGCTCATTAGCGGCGCGGCCGCCACCGGGGGCACCACCGAGACCGGTTATCACCCGCCTGCTCAACTACAGGGATAGAGACACTATACTCCGCATGTCACGACAAAAAGGGAATGTAGTTTATCAAGGGAATGCCCTATCATTCTATCCGGACTTTACAGCCACAGTACAAGCTGCACGGAAAGAATTCCAGGCAACCAAGAAACTCCTATTCGCCGAAAAGATTCCCTATGCAATGCTATACCCGGCGCGATTACGAATTGGAACTGAGGACAAAGCCAAAATCTTCGTAAATTCCAAACGAGCCCTGGATTATGCAAAAACGCTACGCCGCCAGAAAACACCACCACCAGCTACATCGGATGTTGATGACTGAATGGAGGGATAGGTTGCTAAACTACCATGAGCCTATGGTATCCCTTGAGCTTCGTTATATATATAACTCTCAGATGGACACACCTTTTATACGCTCTGTCATATGACTCTAATACAGCAGAGCTTAAATATTGTGGTATCGTTTACAAATACTGAATGCTTCTATTGTGGGGGGTCACTATGGGCAAGAGGCTGTACGATTGTATACAGATATTGGTTGGCTGGCCAAGAAGGTGGCTCAGGTGCTCCACATAAACACCCGGTGGTCACCTCCCCGACATGGTGGGAGGCTAGCTGCGTCGCTACGACCCCACGAATGGGTATACCCCACTTTATTGCATCTATGTTAGTGGTTATGTTGAGGGAGGTTAGGGGCAAGGGCTATGGCTTTGGCAAAGTTAGGGCGCTGAAGTGGGGGGGGGGGTAGGGCATTGCCAAGTTATGATTAGTTTATCACGATGTGATTATTTAAGCACACATGAGAAAAGTACGTACGACAGGGACCACACAGATACCAATCATACTGTTCATTTTGCCTCTTATGGCACACATCACTTACCGCATAACAATGCTGACAGGGACCATGAGCACGGACCATCGCAGAATACTATGGAGCGCCTAGCTGTGCATCCAGACTTTAAGATTGCTATGTCACGTAGATATCGCCATGAATACATGGGGTCTACTCGTTATCCATCGTCATCCAAGTTAAACTACATTAATGATGCACGCTGACTATAACTGCCTAACATGGAATGTGAGGGGACTCAACACCCCCAAAAAATTCGCCAAGTACTGGCTTATTTAGACAGACACAATACACAAATAGCCCTCTTACAGGAAACACATCTGACCAAATCATCAGCAACCAAAATTGCAACCAGATGGGCTGCATGTAGAGTAGCATCGTCATATTCTGCATACGCCAGGGGGTCCTAATACTATTTAAAAGAGGCTTGCCATTTACGGCTCTCCGAGACTACATTGATGAGGAGGGAAGGTGCGCAATGATTCAAGGTAAATTGGGACAACATCTGATCACTGTCATTAACATTTACGGCCCGGTAGTGGATGAACCGCACGTGTTTATCCGAATGCTAGCAGAGCTCCGAACATGGCCGGAGGCAGCCATACTGTGGGGGGGAGATTTCAACACGCACTTAGATCCCGCTAAGGACAGATCAAACCCACATGGGGCGCGCACTATAAAGGTAGCGAAGTGTATACGTGACGCTATGATAGAAATGGGTCTGGTGGATGCCTGGCGCTTACGAAATGACACAGCAAAGGTGGGTACACACATAACACCTGCTTATAATACATGGTCAAGATTAGATTATTGGTTGTTAAATGAAGAGAGTAATACCTGGGTTGCCGATGTAACTTTACTCCCGCGTACATTATCAGACCATAACCCAGTAAAATTAAGTATTCGAATCCCTACCAACATCCACCGCCCGTTTACATGGCGTTTCAGAGCTGACGCTTTATTGGACCCTATATATAATGACACCCTCAGGAAGGCGATAGACCAATTTTTTGAAATAAATGTGGGAACGGTGGACAGCGCAGCTACGTTGTGGGAGGCCTTCAAGGTTACTATACGTGGGGTGTGCATAGGCACTGCTGCAGGCATACTGAAAGATATCCGAGGCCAACTTGCTAAACTGGAAAACACACTGACAAAACTAGAAGGCACTTATGCAACTAACCCCGACACTACTACACTTGCGCACATTCAGGAACAACTACAAGAATATCACAAAATGGCAGAAACGGAAACCCGCTATTTATCACGCCGTCATATCGCGAGGGCATATGGTGAAGGAGGCCGACCTGGACGTCAGCTCGCTGCTAAACTTAAATTTCGTGATGAACATTCTCACATCACGAAAATAGTAGACGCACAGGGGAAAGAACACTACACACCGCAGGGGATAGTTGACCAATTTAAATCCTGTTACTCCACACTGTATACATCCCGCGGAAGCGTGGATGATGCGACCCTCGATGACTATTTCACTGAGGTAGCATGTGCCTGGCTAGCAGACAGCCACCGTGACTATCTCAGCCAACCTATAGGAGTGGACGACATTAAAACAGTGATCCGAGCGCTGCCAAACAAAAAAGCCCCGGGGCCGGATGGACTCACAGCTGAGTTTTACAAGGAATATGCTGATCTCCTTGCGCCCTATCTACTGGAAGTATTCGCAGAGGCCCATGTCACGGGTATACTTCCTCCGTCACTGAGACAAGCCTTAATCATAACCTTACTAAAAAAAGACAAACCCCTTCACAGTGCGACTCTTATCGTCCCTTATCATTAATCAATTTAGATGCCAAAATATTAGCGAAAATACTGGCTACGCGACTCCAACCCCTAATGACCAGTCTGGTGCTTCCGGATCAGTCTGGTTTCATACCGGAACGCTCTACATCACACAATTTGCGAACACTATTTGCCATGTATCATGTACTAACGCCGGACTTACCTGCAGCTGCGGTTATGCTGGATGCAGCTAAAGCATTCGACTCCGTCGAATGGAGCTATATGTTTTATATATTGAAACGAATGGGTTTCCCGCCAGTATTCTTGCGTTGGATACAATTGCTATACACAGAACCATCGGCGAGGGTCCGGGTGGGAGGCGTCACTTCCGAACCACTGGTTATCACTAGGGGCACTCGCCAGGGTTGCCCGCTATCTCCGCTACTCTTCGCGATCGCGCTTGAACCACTGGCCTGTGTGATTAGACAACGACACAGGAAGGCGGCGCTTAACTTCCATCATCGTCCCGTCGGAATATCATTATATGCAGATGACATGGTGCTTTTGTTCGTGAGCCTCATGTCTATTTATCCCCATTATTAAGGGAGTATATTCGTTTTGGGCTGTTTTCTGGGCTTATGATCAACTGGGATAAGTCGGTGATTATACCCCTGACGGAAATCACTAAGCCTCCACCAATGGAATACCCATTGATCTGGTCAGCCGATCCTGTGAAATATCTGGGGGTGTGGGTACATCGTGACCCGGAGATTGTAATAAGAGACAATTATGGCAAAGCATGCACGACACTTGAATCTCAGGTTGACAGATGGTCCTCCTTACCTTTGTCCTTGGCAGACCGCATAGCCATCATTAAAATGATCGTACTACCACGCTTTCTTTATTTATTTAATAATATCCCGATTAAACTGCCAAAGCATCTCTTCCATACTATTCGCACCCACTTGCTAAAACTGATCTGGAATGGCGGGCAAGCTAGGGTGAGCTGGCAAACACTTACACTAGACTATATGCATGGAGGGTTTTGCGCACCAGATTTATATGTATATTACTTATGCGCGCAGGCCCAATATGCATACCACTGGTACAACCCGCATGCATTTACACCCCACGTGGCGGTGGAGGAGGGGGATGCTTATCCCGTGCCTCTCGCTGGAATACTTACACACACACGCAGAGGTACACCACGTACTGAAATTAACTCGGTGGATACTACTATCGCCGCCTGGCAAACTATCGGTAAACTAGCGGGGAAACTCCTGCTGTATGCCCCGGCACTGCCACTTGCGTGCCACAGTTCCTTATCAGTCACTCAGGACAGGGGAGCGATCCGCTCGCTACAAATGGTGAGTATACAACGTATGCACGATATCTATACAGAGGGTAAATTCCTCACAGCTGAAGACCTCCAATACATCACCCACACGTCATTATTGTTTCAATTCACCATTCACAGATTAAAACAAGCGGTTAGAGCTCATTATAGTTCGTTCCCCACAGAACCGCCCACATTACACTCGCTTCAGTTACTGTTAACAACGCCTCCAAGTGTAGACTAGTGACCAAACTGTATAAGGCGGTACAAGCTGAAATGGTGAGGGCTGGCGGTGACAGTTTAACCAGATGGAATAGTGGCATAGAACAGCCGTTGACTACAACTGACTGGGAACACATCTGTAACCTAACAGGTAAACTAACACCCAATGGTAACCTCAGAATTATCCACTTCAAATATATCCATCAGGTATACCATACACCTCTGAAATTGTACAAAATTGGACTACGAGACACTAGTCAATGTAAAAGATGTCACCAAATGGACGCAGATTTCTGGCATTTGGCATGGCACTGCGCGGCGGTGGCGAAATTCTGGGCTGCAGTGATGGGGTGTTTGCGGACGATGTCCAATCAACACTTGCAATGTACACCGGTGGTGTGTCTGTTGAGTTATGTGCCTCATATCAAAGGGGTGTTGGGGAAATTTGTACGAATAGCTCTGTTACTAGCAAAACGTCGAATAGCTTTGACATGGGAGAGCACTCTGACCCCGAGCCTTGAGTATTGGTTAAAAGACATGGTCTATTGTAGGGAATCACTTGAGCTGTATGCTGAAGAACTACCATCTTCCTCAAAGCCAAAAGACATTTGGGAACCATTACGACAATATTTACTGAAGTTGGATGAGCCAGACCCTGTGCTCAGTCCCTAAAAGTCAATGAGGCATGCTATGTATTCTCGAGAATGTGTGATGTGCATTAGGAGCAATGATCCCTAGTGAAATGTTCCAGAACAACAGTTTTGATTATGTCAAATGTTCATGCTGACTGTCATCATTGATGATACACCGCCCTGCGTGGCGACTCATGTGAGCTATTTTGTTTTTGTGTTGTTCGAAATTCAATAAAAAGAATAATAAAAAAAAAAAAAACATTACTGCCTGGACAGCCAAGTCCAGAGAGACGGCTTCTTTGGCCGCTCCGTTCTTCGGGACTTCCTGGTGTGAACTTGGTTCGCAGACCCACCTCCGGGGTTGGTATTGCTGGGGGATCTATTCTAAGGTTAGGAATCCATAACTAATAGTCTCTTTCAGATGAACACGTTACATACCTTCGGTAACGATATATCTGTAAGAGACATATGTTAGTTATGGATTCCTTACCGCCCCACCCATCCTCCCCTTTCTGCGAACTGACTTCTAGAGTAAGGGACTCCCTTTCAGGGCCCTAGTTCGATGCACCAGTGGTCAGTGTCTTGCATGGCTCTGCTCTTCTGGCATGGAATGTCGTGTAAAGAACTGACGTCAGCGAGCAGGGGCGGTGTCTAAGTAGATACCACAACGTCATTCCGGCGATCACGACGCCAACAACAAACGCGGAGTCGACCAACGCCACCTACTGACGCGCAGGGGTACTGCTGAAGAAAAATTCTCCGGATCCAGTCTGACGCCTGGGGGTAATTCTAAGATAAGGAATCCATAACTAATATATGTCTCTTACAGATATATCAATACTTCTCCCCCAGTCACAGATCTGGGTTAAATCCATAGTTTGTTTTGCATGCCACGCCACTCCAGTTTAGACCCTGCCATATGCAAATCAGTCTTGACCCTGTTCCCCATGGGAACAGCCCAGCCCGAACTGCCAGGCCAGGTCCTCCCTGTACCAGAAACAAGCTTCCTAGGACCGCTTTCGGGGTTTCACCCAATATCAGCCAGGATGGCTTGAATCTGGTGGCTTAGCGAGCACTGGACCTGTGTCTGGGCATACCCTTCCCACTTAGGGCGACAAATGTAAAAAGGACAGATGATGGACGGAATGCTGAATCATTTCTCCAGCACCTGGAATAAAAGCTCCCTAAACGGCATCAAATATCTTTTCGATGTCAGCCTGTTTATGATAAACCAACAGTGGAGCTACCCTCGGTTTATTCACTCGATTCACATTAGCAATGCTGGCCCCTCTCACCACGACTTTCATCTCGACACCGTCTCCCACTGCACCCTAGTCACCAGGGTCCACGACGCCGGCATTCGCGGCAAAAGCCCTCAAAAGGATATACTCCTTCCTCACCGACAGAATTCAGCGGGTCAGACTCCCTCCCTACCTCTCGGAACCAACAGAGACCAACTGCGGAGTGCCCCAGGGCTCCTCCTTCAGCCCCACCCTCTTCAACGTCTACATGGCTCCCCTCGCAACCATCGTCAGGAACCACGGACTCAACATCATCTCCTACGCCAATGACACCCAGCTTTTTCTCTCCCTCACCAACGAACCCAACATCACCAAACACAACTTCCAAGAAGGGATGAAAGCCATCGCTACCTGGATGAATAACAGCTGCCTGAAACTCAACTCAGAGAAAACAGAAGTCAAGATCCGTGGTCCACCCCCTCCATATGGGACGACTCCTGGTGGACCCACGCCTCACAAATCCCCCCCATCCCGACGGACCCCGCACGAACCCTAAGCATCATACTAGACTCATCGCTCACAATGAACCACCAGATCAACGCTGTATCCTCGACTTGCTTCAACACCCTCTGCATGCTTCGAAAGACGTTTAGATGGATCCCATCTAAATCCAGAAAAACTGTCACGCACGCTCTCATCAGCAGCAGACTGGACTATGGCAACGCTCTCTATGCCGGAATCAACAAAAAACTCTTTCGCAAACTCCAGACCGCCGCAGCCAGACTGATCCTGGACATGCCCCATTGCAGTCACATCACCCAACAACTCCGATCTCCATTGGCTCCCAGTTGAAAGAAGAATAACCTTCAAACTCCTCACCCACGCATACAAGGCCCTTCAAAACACCGGACCCACATACCTGAACAACTGCTTCTCCTTCCACGCATCCAAAAGACACATCCGATCTCTCTCTGGCCACCGTCCCATGCATCTACAAGACCAGAACGGGGGGAAAGTCCTTCTCCTACCTCGCAGCCAAGGCCTGGAACAACCTCCCCCTCCGGCAAGCTCCCACATTGCCCCAGTTAAGAAAGGACCTCAAGACCTGGCTCTTCGGGTGACTCCAGCACTCAACGGAGCTGTCCCCCTCACCCCCAGCGCATTGAGACCCTCACGGGTGAGGAGTTGCGCTTTACCAACCCTGATTGATTGCTGCCTACACCACTGCTGTCATTGATGCAGAACCCAAATTGGCGTGAAAGTAATTTAGCCATGTGTCCCCAATGGCAGCCTTAAATGTTGCATTCTGAAGGGCATCATAAGCAAACTGCTAAGTCAGGTATGTAATAGGCTTAGTGGATAATGGTAGACAGGGTTCTGACCATAATAGCATACATCATTGAACTCCTAAAGAATCTACATTACAAGCTATGAGACTGGAAATAGAAGTGAAAAAAACAAGTTCTTGAGAGTATTGCTCACTCTAAACATCAACCATAACTATTTGTTGAACAAGATCTGACAGTTGCTTAGTAAGCCTATGAGGTAGGATCCTTCGATGAGGGAGGATCTATCCTTAAACTCTGACATCACACTGTTAAAAAAATTAAAATAAAAAAAGTCCCTGCCTAGTTCATGGTTTCTCAACATCTAGCAGTGTCAGAAAAAAAGAGCTGCCCACGAATTTCAGGGCATATAAATCCAGCAGGCACACATCATGTGTGGCCAGGTTCAACATGCCGTCGCAAACCTGCCCACTGGATCCTTTATCACTTCTGCTTTAAAGTGGATGTCACCTTTAAGTACTATATTGCAACACATAGAGCAGGAAAAATGTACGAGGAGTGCTAGCTACCCCTCCATTTCGTGGCCAGTAATGCATTTCACAGTACTTTTAAGTGAAAAACTCTGTCCTCGTGGCCTGACGTTTAAGTAATGAAAGGGCCCTTTGACTCTTACTATGAGTATTAACCCTGCGGACGCTCAGTGTAACTAATAGTATAGACCCAGCCATCTAACATTACCTCTAAACCTCAAAAGACCTGAAGTCGGCCAGGGTTACCCACCAAGCAACCCAGAAACGAGGCATTGCCATTTCTTCTACTCAACAGTCTAATAAAAAGAAAAAACGCCTTGAAAACTACACACTCCTTGTATTTGGAGACTAAGGTAAGATAGCTCTTCCCCATAAATTATACGATTCCCTCTGGTTTTCAACCAGACTATTGTAGAAAAAATATCCTGAGTCCACAGTGTAGCGAGGCAAAATCATAACTCAACATAATTGCAGGTTACCGTATTCTCCAGTCACTCATCTAAGTCCTGGGAAGCAGTGTGTGGCTGTGCAATATCCAATAGTGTGCAATAAGAACCAGAGGGTGAAGTGGCATTCACTAACCTCAACGGACCCTCCTGAGTATGGATTTGTTTCATGCCATCACTACACTACTGTATGGAATACGAAGATCAGCTTGGTTCACCAGAGAAAGTCGCCCTAGAGGAGTGGTAAATTGAAAAAATATTAAGCATGCCCACTTTCAGGACACCTCAGCTAAAGTGTCCTTGGTTTGTTGGCTTGTATTAACTTCTCTCTTTGCCTTTCACCATGATTATTGCAGGGTTCCCTACATGAACGGTACTGAATTTACACCTTTCAGATTTTTGCATCCGACTCCAAGGAGTGCCATACTGCCCAGCCTTCCTTGTAGTAGCAGGGTTCTAAATATAGATCAGATTTGCAGTGCCCATGTGCCATATGATGTCCAATCAGCTGGTAGAACTATCTCCAGGAGGCACCCGAGGCCGCAGGCTTCAGTACTTCCTATATAATGGTCAAAGCAGTGCCTGTATAGCAGGACAGCGGGCCCAGTGAGACAGCTATTCCAAAGCTACCCCCTCTGCCGTACATAAACCTGCTCACAGTAGTTACTCAGTCGTATTGAGTGTTGGCTATTGGGCGCAGGCATCAAAGCGGATAACGGAGGAAGTTGCGATGGGATGTCTCTTCCGATACACATACGGTGTGGGTGCGACTAATATTCCAGCAGAAAGCCAGAATTAATGATAAGCTTGCCTGACAGGGATTCCCCTTGTAGTTCTTTGTAGCTGATTGAGTAACAGAAGTTGCTGTGGTGGAGGAAGCAGCGTTTCGCTCTTTGTGGCGAGTCCTGACTGCCCTAGGAAAAAAATTGAATGGTCAGTCTTTCACAAATATGGCTGACGTCTGAAGGAGGTGGTAGTTATGGAGAATAGTCAATATTTAATGTCTGAGGTGTATTTCGACTTCGGATATTTTTGACTGCTTTAAATAGGTAGTTAGCTTCAGGCGGGAGTATCACTTTGAAGGGAGATTGCGTAGATCAAATCCGTGCATCGCTGCAAGACAGGCTATGATGGAATGATTTCCATTGCCGATGGAAGTACTCTTTTGCAGGATGGTCGGAAGTGGTGTCAAAGTATACAGTTTGGTATCTTGTCACTTCATGACTTTCTGTGCTCTCTGGCTACAGTACTGTCAAATGTCGGTGTTATTGGCTGCCACCAAAATGTATATCAAATTTTAAAAAATTGGGACATTCTGGTTTATTGTTAAAAAGTACTTTTTCACTTCTCAGTGTAAACTAGAAATTTAAAAAATGCTCAACCTTCATTCATTTTAGTATTTTTAAAACGTTTTCACAGATTGCAAGGGAGAGTTAGCATAGCATGATAATCTGTAGGCCCTCCTGAGATCGAGTCTAAGGCTGACTAAAAGGTTGGCTCTAATTTCCAAGACTGAATTTTCTGTTGTTTGGTGGTGGGCGGACTCTACTGGGTGCGACACTAAAGCCCAGCTGTATAAAATAAATTGAGAACACCATAACTTGTAATGTGTCCAGCGAAGAGAAATATTTCAGTATGATGTGAAGATTTTCTTTCATTTAGAAAGTGAACCTCGAAATAACTGACGTGATTCAGCCTGCTAATCAGTCGGTGGGTTTTTTCCAAGGCTTGTTTGACAGTTCTGGTAATATTTCTTGGTTTCCTTTATGGTCAGGGCCATATGCGACAGTCCTTGAAGGCAATAATGTTGTCACAGTCACTGTGTAGCATTCAATCTCTTGTTATTGCGGCCCTGACCACAATACTGACAGGCGGCCATGGTGACCATATGGCTGTTTCCAGATTTTTTTTCAAATAAAAGAAACCTCTAGTTGCCCCATTCTCAATTTAAAACCCGGAGATCCATTCCACTCCTCAACAAGCATTTGCAATGCAATAGGTCTCGCATTTAGGAGAGTAAGAGGTATTGGCGTTGTAAATCATAATGTCTTTTACCTATGTGTTTTGGAGTGGAGTGGATGTATGTGGTGTGGAGTGGAATTATGTGGGTTGTATTGGAATTGTTAGTTGTGGAATTGTGTGAGGTGGAATTGTGTGGTCTGGAATATATTTGTGTAGTGGGATTGTGTGGCATAGTGAATAGATAGGGGCGAGAGCTGCACAGAATAGATAGAAAGGAAGATAGAGAGAGATAGGTAGTTTGTGCAAAAAGTGGTGAATGAACTCGAGGCAGAGGAGCAGAAAGATTGTGAGAAAGAAGGGGAGAGCAGGCCACAGAGGCATAAAGAGGGAGGACCAGTGTACGCAGAAGACACCCTAAGAAGAGGAGCAAAGCATGGGGTTGAGAGACGGGAAGCTTGAAAAGGTACAAGAAAGAAACTGAGCTTAGTATGTGTGAGCAGGCAGTATAGAGAGGAGATAGGGGTGTGAGGGAGGGATGAGAGGGGGTAGTGGCAGTGTGAGGGAGAAATGAGAGGGGCAGTGGGTGTGTAGGGGAGAGTTGATAGGGTTGGTGGAAGTGTGAGGGAGAGATGTGTTGGTTTGGAATTGTTTGTTGTGAAATTGTGTAGTGTGGTGTGGTGTGAAGTTCTGTAGTGGTAATATGTGGTATGTCAGTGACACCTTTGAATGTTGCTTCCTAGATTGGCTACTTAACCGTGCTCAAAATGAGGAGAGAGAAAGGAAGGCTGAGTGCATAGTAAAAGGGAAGGCAGAGAGCTAGGGAGAAAGGATGTCAGAATGCATGGGAGAAAGAAAAGCAGAGGGAAACCTGGGGCAAAGTGTTTTAACACTGTGGCTTTAGAATGAGGTTGGGCATGTCCAGAGAAGAGTGAGTCTTACAGCTAGAGGAGTGTGCAAGGAAGGCAGGGGAAAATCAAAAGCCAACAGAAGCTTTCAGACTCGCACAATAGGAGAAAGTGCCCGGGCACCCTGAGCTCCCTCCCTGTGGTGCCACGAGGTGCCAATGGGGTGACTCCAGGCGCAGTTTGCATCATCACAGACGAGCTTGTTCAAAAAGCGATATCACACAGAATATGCATAGTGTCAGAGAGAAGAGCTTCACGGGGGTGGAGGAGTAACAGGGAGGGAGGGTGCAGGGATGACCTCCTAAAGGACTGCTGGCATGGGGTGCTTTGGGTCGGATATCAGATTTCCACACACATATTTCAGGCATTATACATTTCTACAATCTCTGCAATTTTCATAGAACCGCTGTATAATCTTTGATTTATGCCCCCAGCTGTGCATTAAGTCCATGTAACCGCCCGGCCCTCTTTGCAATAATATGCTTGTTGAATTTTGCTCAAATGTGTCTGGACACGAGGATCTGGCATAATGCACTTTAAAAGCGATATGCTCATCTAAGCGCTATAAGGAGCTTGTGTTTGGGGAAGAGAAAGTGCCGTACTCGAGCTCCTGGTGCTCGTGAAATCAAAGCAGACTGATGGGGGTGGGGGGTTGGGCAATGGGTAGGGTGTGATTATATCTGAGTAGAAGGGGTGAGGGGGGGGGACTACTGGGTGGGTTTTTGGTGTCTATCTGGCCTGTGAATTCTCTGGGCTTGAAGCTGGAGTGAGTTCCCCGGTGACTCAATTAAGCAGATTATTGTCCCCCAGATAGAGAAAGCAGTCCCCCAGAGAAAGTCGCCCCCACCTTTCCCACACCAGAGTTTGCCTGGGCTCAGCTGAATCCGACATAAAGCGCTATAAAATCCCTTCGGAGGTCACAGTCTGTGGCTACCCGCAGAGTTACCGCTTTATGTTTAGGAATGTGGTTTGCAAAGAGTGTGTGATAGAACAGTACAGAGACACTACACACACAGTGTCACACACACCAACAGTATACAAGAATGTCGGAGGCGATCGAGCCATCTGGGAAAAGGCGGAGAGGAAGGGTGAGAAGCGGGCTGAGCTAGGACCCAGGCAGCGGTGTGGCGGAAAGCAAGGGGCGCGAGACTGGGGATGAGAGAATAACACAGGAAAAAAAGTGAAAGCGCGCCATGCGCGCGTTGTGCCTCACACATAGTACTACATTCCCGTGCAGATGTCCTGTCCAGGCGCGTGCACATCTCCTGTCTGAGATGATCTGGAGCCGACGGGGGGAGGATGGGAAAGTGAAAGCGCGCCATGCGCGCGTTGTGCTTACGCCGCGAGCCGTACGCGTGCACATCTCCTGTCTTCCACACATGTGCACATGTCCTGTCCCCCTTCGGCCAAGAAACTGACAACAATAGATCTCGCCAAGGCGAGCAACGCATGCGCTGCGTCGCTAGGCGAGACCTAAAAAGGGGACTATATTGCTGTTATAAACTGACATAGTTTATTTAAAAAAAAGATGTACTCGTTTCCCATCAGACCACTAGCTGCTTTGGGGCATGGCTCCCTGAAGGGTCATTGGTAATGTAACCTTGAGTCTTTTTATGTTCTTGTTCACTTTATGAAGAGGGACTCTGGTGTCAAACTTTTTATCACTTCAAAGTAAAAAAATAAAAAAACTCAATGCAGAACCGAGGGTACTCTTGGATTCTTCAGTGGTGCAATTGCACTATGGTCTTTTCCTGACGGACCCTCAAAGCAGACCTGTGCGCCCACCAAGGACAGCACGCAAAGAAAAGCGACATACATAGGCAGACAGCCCATCTTCAGCCTGGTTGGGTTCGGCTACTAAACTCTCCTCATGCCAAAAATTAAACATTTTCATAAGTCACTCAGACCACCTCTTGGCGCTGTGCTCCTGTCTAGGGTATCCCTGCTCTCGCTCAAAGATTTTGCAGTACATAGGGCGGTGATCCAATGTTGAATGATTAATGTAACTCCTTGCCCATTTGGCTCTACTTAATAAAAACCTAAAGGCGTGCTTGAATATTTTTGCATAGGGCAGCAGACGCCTGTCTGTTGGTCTAGCACTGCTGCTAAAGTACAGTGGTATCTTGTGAGACTGAGGGCTCCTATCAACAGGAAGATGGGAACCTCATGCATGTTATTTTAAGTGCCTTCACTCTATATGGAAGGTTCAGTGCTTGCTTATAGCTGACCTAGATTATTTTTACTTTTCTAATTCTACAGCACTTTATTTCCTTAACCTCTGTTTAGTAAGAAAGAAACATATATGACCTGTGATTAACTACACGTGCCGTAATTAACAACATCTTCTGCAACCCTTTACTAATGGGTTTTACAAAGAACAAAACAAAGGCACAAGCATATTCAATAAATATGCAGTTTCTTTCTAAAGCATCGCTTTTTAGCTTCAATAATTCCAAGAGTAAGCTAAGAATTATTGACTACTGTAATGCCTGACTGAAATATGTCCGTAAAGGACTGATTACGTTGAAATATGTGCAACAATCCTTCTTGTGTTATCTCTCTCAAAGCAACTACACTATATTACACTGAGCACCAATAATGAGAAAGTCTATTTGTGAGTGTTAGACTCTCTTGAAGTGTCTATCTTCGGTCGAGTCACGCTTTTTATCACCACTGGTTGAAAGTTTTATCAATAAATCATTGTCCTAGCACTGTTACAGTGCCTATGAACCTCCGATCTCCAGTCATGTATTATGACCTTTAGGTTTAAGGGTCTATATCTGAACCCTTGTAAAATGTTTTCTGAAGCAATACTCCAGAACACGGCCCAGAAATAGGCTAAGTCAATTGGCCCGCACCCATCCCGCAACTCATTGAGCAGTAAATATATTTTTTACCTCTTTAACCCTGTTATCTGTTGCTCAACAAAACTGCATTACATATGATGCCTGTTGACAGGGACATAAATATTATAGCACAGTTGCCCAAGCACATAAGTTTGTAGTTGTACACTGACATACATGCAAATCGGAACTTGTTGGCCAATTGTTTTAATGCAGTCCTCCACAACGCCCGCCTTCTGGTGCAGAACACCATTTTGTCATTCCGGGGGTTTGTGTTGATGCATAGCAGCCATGTTGGTCTACAGGTATACAACATGGCTACAGTTAGTCATCGTGGTTCAAACTGGCTTATGTGCGTGTCTTGCCCCTTGCTATTGGGGAACCTATAAAGAGGGTGCCAAAAATCTATGGGGCTTGATGGAGTGGCCTGAAGTTGGGCATAGACTTCACTCACTCGTTACTATATATCAAATCTATAAGTCAATGTGAACTTTTTGGCTGTGGACCTCTGCCCCAATGGATGGCAACACACCTCTTCGCTAGTAACAAGGCCATAGCAGTATATTTGCGGTCTGCCTTCGAGATGTTGTAGACATAACCCAATAGTGCCACAATATGATTTGAGTCTGTCCTATTCCCAATCATAAGCGATAAGTGAGAGAATGCCTGTGCCCGAACATCTGCACTGGTGGACAGCACATCACTAAGTGTAGAAAGTCTGCATCAGTGCAGCCACAGTGGCTACAAATCGCTTCGGTTCTGAGCTTCAGCCGTTTTTAACTGGCTGTGGTGCAATACACTCAGCGTAAAAAAACTTAGTGTGCAGGGCCATGTGGACCATTCATGGAGACCTCTCTCATCTGCGTGCAACAGAACTGCCACTGTTCATGCGATCGGTGTAAATCTAGATCTCTCACCCTCTGACACCAAGCATGGTTTTGGGTTTCATGTACAATGACATATGTTTTGGCTACTAGTTGCTTGGGACTGGGGGGGGGGGGACTATAAGGTAAGTCAGTTGCAGGAGCTCTGGGGGTTCTAGCAGTAAGGTCTCAAGTTTGCTTCTACATGTCGCTCTGAGTCTAGAGTATAGAAAAAATCCAGTGGGGTTATAGCAGTGGATGGAACAAACTCATCCATTTATATGAATATGCCGTTATTAAATAGTTTGCTCTGTTTGTTGATATCTTTCTTTCTGAGCTGCTGACCTGCTTCCGTAGTGAAAGGGAATCCTGGATTGTTGCACAGTGGCATGCCAGGATAATCTGATCGTGATACCACTGTGTATTTGGTCAGAAGTTTCCAAGATCTTGTTGTGCAAGCCAGTGGGATGATATCCTTTTTATTTGGTAAGCAGCTATTGCAGTGTATTGAAATAATAACCAGTTGGGCATATTGAAATATTATTAAACGGGTATAGCAATATAGGCACGATTACCAATTTTAGGTCTCGCCTTGGCAGCGCTTGCACTGTCTCTTCAAGACATGTTGTATTCAGAATATGGGCTTTAAGTTCCTGCCGGTGCTTCTGGTTGGTTGGTTGTCCTGCCTTTTGGAAATTCCTTTAATGTGGTTGGTCAATAGTGTTCATGTGTCCCACCTTTGGGTACTCGGTTCCCTCCCATAGGACAGCACCGATTGTTTCTTATGGTTGGCCTTCTCTGGCTATCTGTTGCCTCCTCACTCACAGACGCACTCTAACCCTCTCATTATTGCTGCCGTTCTTCCTGGTTTTCACCGCACAACTTTTTTTTCTATTTATTGATTTTTGTGGCAATAGCAGCACCCTTCGCTTAAGCTTTAAACATCTAAAGCTAATGCGCTGCACCACCATCGCTACAAAAGTCAATAAATAGAAAAACAAAGGATGCCGCATTTCTTTTCCATTTATTGACTTTTATAGCAATCGCGGCACGCCGCGCTTTACTTTTAACCCCTTGGCTGCTACGCCCCCGTGCTAAGCCATTTTTTGGCTATTTGGGGTAGTTCGCGCTTAGGTACCCGTAACTTTTTGTCCACATAAGGTGTCCACGCCAACTTTGCGTCCTTTTCTTTCAACATCCCGGGGATTCTAAAGGTACCCAGGGTATGTGGATTCCCCTGGAGGAGACCAAGAAATTAGCCAAAATACAGCAAAATTTGGGGGTGTTTGGGGAGAAAGGGGAAAAGGTGCAGCAGAAGAAAGCGTCTGGATTTTTCCCTGCAAATGGTATCAATGAATGGTTTGTGGTGCTAAAATCACAATTTTCCCAGCTTTCAGGAACAGGCAGACTTTTGTCAGAAAAACAAAATGTTCCACACAGTTTCACCATTTTGTGCTCTCAACTTCCTTCCAGTTAGTGGTAGAAATGGGTATGAAGCCAATAATGGATCCCGGAAAGCTATACATTTCTAAAAAGTAGACACAATTCTGAATTCAGCAAGAGGTCGTTTGTGTAGATCCATCAAGGGTTTCCTATAGAAAGTAACAGTTGACATAATTTGTGCCAACGTTTTCACCTGTAACTCCTAAGTATGGCACATGTTTGAAAGAAATATACCGTTACGTCCACTGGAACCTTCTGGTTGTGGGTATATATAGGACTTCTAGGTTCTCCAAGAACCAGAGGTACCCAGAGCCAATAACTGAGCTGCGCCCCGCAATGGTTTTTCATTGTGTACCGGGTATACTGCAATTCGTTTGGTAAAATATAAGGGGTGAAAAATAGATATCAAGAAAACCTATGTATTTCCGAAATGGGAACAATATATGGAGTTTAGAAGCAGTGGTTATTTGCACATCTCCGAATTTGTTGGTACCCATACAAGCATGGAATTAGAGGCATTTTTCTAAATGACTTCTTTTTTTATACACTCTTACTTTTGGAAAGCAGAAATGCATAGGAAGTCAATTGGTAATAACACTTGTTATACTATTGTGTGTTCCCCTAAGTCTCCCGATAAAAATGATACCTCACTTGTGTGGGTAGGGCTAGTGCCCAGGAGCTGAAACAGCCCAAAACGCAACGTGGACACATCACATTTTTCCAGTGAAATCTGACCCTTTTTTTGCAGTGTGCTTAGCTGTGGATTTTGGATCCGAGCTCAGCCGGCACCTAAGGAAACCTAGCAAACCCGTACATTTTAGAAAACTAGACACCCAGGGGAAGCCAGAATGGGGTGACGTGTGTAGCTCTCACCAGGTTCTGTTGCCCAGAATCCCTTGCAAACCGCAAACTAAGTCCAAAAAACCCAAATTTTCCTCACATTTTTGTGATGGAAAGTTCTGGAATCTGAGGGAAGCCACAAACTTCCACCCACCCAGCATTCCCCCAAGTCTCCGGATAAAAATGGTACCTCACTTGAGTGATAGGTCTAGTGCCTGTGACCGGAAACATCCCTAAACGTAACGTGGGCACATGTGGATATATACATGTCAATGTAATAAATCCAATGACGATGAGTTGTAGGAGATGACATTGGACAGTACCCCCACAAGGCAATAGTGCAAGAGTTAGGAAGAGGAAAGGTGATGAAAGAGAAAAAGTGAAGGTACGAGAATAGATTCGAGAAAATGTAAAATAGAATGAAATGAGTATAAAAGTATAGGTTCTGTGCTATATGGTAATGGTAAGTAATAAGTCAACCTAACCATGCCCGAAAGTTCATGTCAGTACTTACCACAGGTACTACAAGGACCTGCGTTTTTGGTCCAGGGGTTGGCGGGCATCTAGGGACATCTACTAAACCCAGACATTTCTGAAAACTAGACACCCGGGGAAGTTCAGGGAGGTGTGGCTTGCGTGAATTCCTCAACGTTTTCCTACCCAGATTCCCATGCAAACCTCAAATTTAGCTAAATAAATCACATTTTCCTCACATATCTGTGAGGGAAAGTTGTGGGATCAGCGGGCAGACACAAATTTCTTACCACCCAGCGTTCCCCTTGGTCTCCAGATAAAAATGATACCTCACTTGTGTGGGTGTCCAATGCAGAGTCAGCCTAAAAACATATTTAAAAAATAAATATAGCGCTTAAAGCTCGCTGTGCTATCCCCTCATTCTCAACGTTTTTGGGCCTTCCCAGTCGCAGGCCCTTGGCCCACCTACACAAGTGAGGTATCATTTTACTCTGGAGACCGAGGGTAATGCTGGGTTGTAGCAAATTCGTGCCGGCGCAGTGGTCTCACACAGAAATGTGAGGAAAATGTGATTTTTGTTAGCTAAAATTGAGGTTTGTAAGGGATTCTTGGTAGGAAAATGTTGGGGGGTCCACGTAAGCCACACCTCCTTGAACTCCACCAGGTGTCTAGTTTCTAGAAATGTCCAAGTTTGGTAGGTTTCTCTAGATGGCCGCCGAACCTGGGACAAAAAACGCAGGTGACCCCCTTGCAAAATTAGGTCGTTTTGTGATAGATATTCTTGATGTCTCCACAAAACATTTTGGCCACTTTGGGAGACCTGGGGGAATGCTAAATGGTAGGAATTTTGTGTTTGCCCGGTGATCCCACAACTTTCCCACACAGAAATGTGAGGAAAATGTGATGTTTTTTTTTAAATATTAAAAGCGAAATTTGAGGTTTGCTGGGGATTCTGGGTAGGAAAACATTGGGAGATCCACGTAAGCCACACCTCCCTAGACTCCCCCAGGTGTCTAGTCTTAGAAATGTCTGGGTTTGGTAGGTTTCCCTTGATGGCCGCCGAACCTCGGACCAAAAATGCAGGTGACCCCCTTGAAAACTAGGTTGTTTTGTGATAGTTTATTTTGATGTCTCCACAATATGTTTTGGGACCTTTCTTGTCGTAGGTACTTGGCCCATACAAGTGAGGCAGCATTTTTTTCGTGAGATCTGGGGGAACACTGGGTGGGTGGAAATTTGTGGGTTTTTTCTGATTCTGGAAGATTATGGCACATTAATGCAAGGAAAACATGTGACTTTAGTCCCATTTCGAGGTTTGCATGGCATTGTGGGTAAGAAAACATGTTGGGATCCATGAGAGATACACCACCGTGTACCCCCCTGGGTGTTTAGTTTACGAAAATATCTAGAGGTGGTAGATTTTCCCTAGAGACAATGTCCACCCTGGCAGAGAAAGACAGAAAAGACAAATATTGCTGAACTTCCATTTATTCCTCAAGTACACACACATACTGGTTGGATTTGGCATGAGGGTGAGTGGTGGTTCAATATATAACATTTTATTAACAAGAGATTTCACAAAAATGAAATACACTGTTAATAATTGAAAGTTCAAAACACTGAACCAGTGACTCACAGCTCCTGAACTGTAAAGCCGCGTCAAGGCCCCAACCGCTTTACAGGCATTTCACACACCTTTCATACGTGACACCCACAAAGCTATTCACACCGCCAGCCGTGGGTCCAGCACATTACAACACTCACATCAGCAGACAGCGCCATTCCAGTGCCCATTACTTTCATACGCCCACATGCCTGACACAGCAACTACACCGGCTGACGGAGTGTGCAGACTGACCTTTGGCTACCAGTGTGTAGTGACCAGCAGCAAGTCACTACTCGCACGCCGCCAGCCAAGTGCCAGTCCACGTGCACCGCCAGCCAGGCACCAGTCCATGTGCACCGCCAGCCAGGCACCAGTCCTTATGCACCCCCTGCCAGGTGCCAGTCCATGCACACCTCCAGTTCAAGCACCTGTCCACGTACACTGCCAGTCAAGCACTAGTCCACGCACATCGCCATCACATTTTGTTTTTTTACAAAAAAAGAAAACCCAAACCAATTGTAAGTAGATACAAAACTGCAAACACAAAAGCTCTAACTAAATACATCGCACTAATGTTAACCTTGAAACTGAACAAAAAATATAAAACAATACAGACCAGACAGTTAAGTTTTACACTCATGGATGCTCCCAAGAATGATTTTGCGTGTGGTACATTCTAAAACAAGCAGACACACAGCGCAGTTTTAGAAGCACACTTGCGGCAGTACATACAAGTCTCATTCCACACAGCTCTGCATACACACTCTACATCTCCTACTGGGAAAGTCTTTTTTGGGCGTGGGAGGAATGTGATCGGCGAAGTGGTGATCTTTCATTCTAGCCACATCCTCCACCACTCCAACTCTACGAACACTTGCCTGTTCCACTACAACAAGGGTGCCTATCACAGACTCCTGAAACTTAACAAATGTCATCCTTGACTCTGGAGACAGTCCTTAAATACAACAAAAGCATTAAAGGTTGCTAAATGAAAAAGATGGATAGCCAACTTCTTATACTAAATGTAAGCCTTACGAAGAGCAGTGTAAGGTTCCAACCTCTGATCTACTCTATCAATACCACCCATGTGCCTATTATAATCTAAAATGCACACAGGTTTGCACACTTCAGTAACCTGAACCCAAACAGTCATCAGTGAAGTGCTTTCATCATGGATGGTAGTCGGAATGTACACTTCTCTCCTGTCTACAAACTGCACAACTAGAAGTTCATCACTACACAAAGCACTGCACTGTCCCCTCTTAAGTTTTTGACAAACAAGTTATTTTGGGTAACCTTTATGGTTAGAGCAGGTTGTGCCACAAACAGTGTCCACTTTGACCAATTCCCTGAACAGTTGCACACCAGTGTAGAAGTTATCTACATATAAATGGTGACCTTTGTTAAAAACTCTTCTATCAAGCTCCCACACAATTTTTCTCACTCACTCCGATAGTGGACGGACTACCTAGAGGTCCAATCCTGGAATCCCTACTGGTGTACATCCTGAAATTAGAGACATATCCAGTCCTACTCACACAGCATATAAATCTTAATTTCATAACATGCTCTCTTGCTAGGAATGTGCTGCCTAAAAAACCAAGCAGCCCTTGAACAAGACCAAAGACTCAACCACAGCTATTTCTTTCCCTGTAGCATTGATTTCTGAAAACCGATCTACAAAGTGATTAAGGACAGGCCGAATCTTAAAAACACGGTCACAATCAGGGTGATCTCATGGCAACGCTAAACCATTATCAACAAAATGCAGCATCCGCAGCAGAAGCAAATACCGATCATGATTGCAGGAAATATAGCCATTGTCATCAAGGGACTAGTAGACCAATATGAAGACATCGAATGCTTCCTTATCAAGCCAATCAAAAAAGTTAAACCTAAGAATTTTTTCAACTCCTCCAGATTCGTGGGAGTCCACCGGGTAGCTCTAGGTTGTGTCTTAAGTCTGGCACTGTTGTCCCTCAAATACTGTTCAGCATACAGTCTGCTCAACAATCTCATCCAAAAATACATAGTTCATAAACAACTGAAAGAAATGTATAGACAAAAAGTTTTCAGTATCCACTCTACACCCTGCAACACAAGTAAAGGCAGGCAACGCCGGCTGCACCATGTCTGGGGCAACACAGAGGCCAGCTCTTCCAATGAGAAGCCTTGCAGCTCCAGGCTGCAATCCAGATGCCTCTTGCTGCACTATCGGCACATCAATGTCCTCCTCTAAAACAGGCAGTTCATCTGCACTGAGGGTGGCTTCATCATCGGATGATTCCTCTCGGACAGAAAATTAATTGCCAGACTCTTCCACTCCCTCCTCTGCCTTAGATGCAGAGTCGGTCTCTGAACCATGGTCAGAGGAAGACTCAAAAAGCATACCAACAACCTGATGAGCGGTCATCCTGCGGCTAGCCATAATCCTTACAAAGAAAAGTAACTTCACAAACAAGTCAACAACCACCACCACTGTGTAAAATAAGTAATAAACAAAGTGTGGCTTGATCACAAAGATCTATATACTCAAAAACAATACCACTCACTTTCCAGAGACAGCTAGACTCACCAGCACCTACTCTGCACAGACACAGCAAAAAATGATATCCCACTAGAAACAAAAAACAATTACTCACAAGGCAACACAATACACATTGTGCACATATGCAAAAAGATTTTCACACACAATAAAACAGAAACTAAACTTGCTGCTTTTATTACACCATTTACAAAAACGCATTCATGCAGTGAAAAGATACTAATTTAGAGTAAATGGTACAAAAACATTTTCTTACCAAAGCGATCCTTGTCCAAGGGACTGCCCCCATGCCTAATATAACAATATCCCTGGGGCTTGTGGGTTTTCTGACCCCCCACCCCCCCTGGGGGGCAGATGGGCCTCAAAATAAGGTCAACTGCTCCGGGAGGGCGCAGAAAATGGGCAAAAGATATTTTAAAAATGTATACCCCCCAATGGGGGCAATCCTTGCCCAAGGGACCACCCCCATGCATAATTCTACTATATCCCTGGAGCTGGTGGTTTTTGTGCCCCACCCCCGGGCCAGATGGGCCTCATAATAGTGCCAATCTGCTTCCAGAGGGGGCACAAACCAGCCTTAAGAAGTTTAAAACCACTGATAGGGGCGATCCTTCCCCCAAGGGACCGCCCCGGAGCATAAAATTGCTTAAACCCTGGTGCTAGTGGTTTTTCTTTCTCCCCCCTCCCTCCCCCAGGGGCAGATAAGCCTCAAAATAGGGCCAAAAACAGCCAAAACATTATGTCCCCATTTCCAAGCGATCCTTGCCTAAAGGGTCGCTTCCATTTCCCCCCAAAAAATCCCTGGTGCTAGTGGTGGCATTCTAGCTGCACAATCGCGACCCATGCACGATCGTGCAGCAGGAATACCCTGCAAAGAGACATCGCGGGAGAGGAAAAACTCTTTCCTCTCTCCTGATGCCTCTGTGCACGACCAAACCACCCCGCTGGCAGGAAAAACCTACCTTCCTCTCCGACGGCTGGAAACCAAATGGCTTCCAGCACGTCCGGCGGCTCTTGATGACGTCAGCGTGCGCCATGTGCGCCGATGTAATTGGATTGCCGAGGGAGGATTGGGGGTGGCAGCCGAAGCCCTTCTGCTACCATCCCTGTTTGGGGGGTTACATGGGCGGGCAGTGGTGGGAGCGCCAGTGCTTCTCCCATGGGCGAGTGCGAGGACACAACGGTTCCATTCTCAGCACATGCCCACCATGAAGCATGACGGAACCATTCCGTCATGCGCACCAATGGGGCTAAACATATTAGGCTAAAGTGCAGTCTGCCGCGATTGCTACAATAGTAAATAAATAGAAAAAAATACGGCGGTTGCACAACTTATTTTTCTTCTTTTTTTCTATTTATTCACTTTTGTAGCAATGGTGGTACGCCGCGCTTTAGATATTTAAAGCTGAAGCGTGGCGTGCCCCATTGCTACAAAAGTGAATAAATAGAAAAAAGAAGAAAAATAAGTTGTGCAACCGCCGTATTTTTTTCTATTTATTTACTATTGTAGCAATGGGGCACGCCACGCCTCAGCTTTAAATATCTAAAGCGCGGCGTGCCACCATTGCTACAAAAGTCAATAAATAAAAAATTCAAACAAAGGCAGGCGACGCTGCATTTCTTTTCCATTTGCAGTGCCAATAGCTCTACATTTAACTAATGCGGGACCTTTTGCATTGCAGGTGCTTATTATTGACACTATTCTGCAGACATTTGCTATCAGCAGTTTTATTCAGTGTTCTGAGAGCCGCACCATAGTTTTTTATCTACACTGCTTCCACATCAGAGTGGATATATGTGCCTAATATGCGAGTCACACCATTTAAGTGCGTATTCTATCTCTACACACTTTGTGCTAGTGGCTAAGGGGAGTAACATAAATGAGTTCTCGTTCATTGTAAGGCCAAATGGGGAACTAAATTTCATAATTTCTCGGATCTTGCAGCTAAGTTTATTGCTGTGTTTTTGGCATAAATGATTATATCATCTGCATAGAGGGCTAGGAGTACACATCTTATCCTGTAGCTGAAACCTCTTGACCACTGAGTGTTGCTGGTGTAGCATACTGGCTATGGGTTCCACATTGATGTCAAAATACAATGGAGTCGGGGCATCCCTGCCTGAATGTTGATTGAGTGCGATAGTATATTGTTTACCCGGTACTTGGCGGTGGGGTGAGTATAGAGTAGTCTTACACATTTGATGACTATTGGATCTATGTCTTTGGCCATTGAGCAATATCTGAGTGAGATGTGTTTTAGGTAACAACAAATCCCATGAAAATGCACAGGGCTTATTAGTAAAACTGATACTCGTTTTTATTATGGAAAGCCACCCCAGAATTAAAAATATGGGTACCTTTTAAAGATTTATTTAAAAAAAAAAAATCTGAATCCTATCCTAGTGCACACAATATGAATAGTAACTATTGTGAGTATAAACAATATAGTAGCAATAAAATTTACTAAAAGTGTAAAAAGTAAACAATATTGTAACATTGGTAAAATCATACAGCTTTTCTTTATGTCAACATTTATGATCCCACCCTCTCTTCTTTGGTAACTAAACTAATCTTCGCATCAAAGAAAGGGCCTAATTCAACTTTCAAAGCTGGTTCACATCTGCATACCTTCTCTGGACAAAGAAGCAGTGTTTATTATAATGGCAGTGCCTCCTGTTCTTCTCTGCATCGGCAGGCAGGCACATCTACTGCTGAAGAAAGGCTTAATGTACCTTCTGTTAGCCTTCAGGAACAAGCATTTACAATGCAATAGGTCTCGCAATGACATTATTTTGAGCTATTGACATTGTAAATTGCAATGCCTTTAAAAAAAATTAAAAGGCATTGTTATTTACAATACCAAAAGCAACACCTATTGCATTGCATAGCGTGGTGTCCGTGAAGACGGGGCTGCGCTTATGAAAGTAAAAAAAAAAGTGTGTGTTGGGGGCTAGGGGGGGTAGGGGCAGAGAGAGAAAAAGACCTAAAAAGAGTGCCACAGATCGGCATACACAGAGGTTTATACTATGTAAGAATAACCCCAGCCATGTCTATATACAAACATTGCCGCCAGGGCTCGCCTCACCACCGGCGCCTCTCAGCACAACAGCTCCATGAAGAGAGGCCGTGGCGGTGGGTGCCTCCGGAGACGCGCTCCTCCTGTGCACCGCGGGGGGCCTTCCCTCCTCCCGCAAGAAGTGCGGCGGGGCTGCTCGCCTTCCTCTCAGCCTGAGTTTAAATGCTGGCGGTGATGTTTTTGGCCTATTCAGAGTACTATGGGGTGACCCTCTTATAAGCAGGGCCAAATTATGAGGCAGGTTGACTAAATTATGTGGCGAGAAAAGGCAAATTATGCGGAATAATGCAGCAGAGTTTGTGAGTGTACTCCTTAATTATTTTGTCATTATTACACAGGTTAAAGCTGTCCAGGCAAAGTTTTCACCTCATTAGTACTTGCTTAGCTCCCAAAGACCCCATTAAGCAACAGATAGGTGACCAGTCGGTCTTCGTGAAGAGCCTTCCACTGCGTGGCAATGGGCACCCGAGGTATCTTACCGGGTGTGAGCCAGGGGCTGCAATCCTTCTCACACGTGGGACACTCGTGGCACCCTACAAACACCTTCTGGAATCGACACCCCCGCCCTACAGCTCAATCAACATGGCTGTTTGACCTATGAATTAATAAAATGCAATAAAACAGAAAAAAAAGAACGATAATCTCAAAAACATGTGGCAGTCTTTCTACTTTAATCGCAGAATTATGACATTACATATTTGTTTACAAGCAAAGATAAACAGAAGGGAAAAAATGAGCCATGCAGGACTTAAAACCATCCCTCAACTTGTATTTTTTTCTGAAGAGGCTATCTCGAGTTTGCTGCTGTACCAGGAACCAATCAACCTGGTCAAACTAAAGCCTTTTGCTATGCAGCATTTTTCAACTGAAGAAAAAAACTCTTAAAAACACTTTATACCCCTTACACAATAACTATTTGCACCTGCCCCATTGTAAATGCTCTGAATCGTACATCAGGCCATCACCCACTTTTTATTGATGTATTCATTTATTTGGTTTTATATAGTATTAACATGACCCAGGGGGTAAAGCACTTTACAAGACGAAGAATAAAAAGTAACAAAGTTACAGTAAAGCCAGCACAACAAGACCAATGAAAGAGCAGTGACTTCACGGTTGTGTGCATTATACAAGTAAAAGTCCAAACAATATATACACGTACCAGCCTTTGCATATGCCATGGGATGAACAGTGGACTCCAGCGCCACTCTAGCCAGGCTAGTGAGTCTGAAATAATCAGGTAAGGCAGGAGACCGAAGCCAGTTTAGACTGTTTACTTAGCAGTGAACTAAGCAGACCTGGCAGATCTAGCCTCCACTTTTGCCGCATTTTGACCATTTGGAGACCTACTTTATTTCAACAGGCGGAATGTGCTTTCGGTGCCACAACCTACCACTTTTTCCTCCTGTACCACACCAGCCGTGCAATACTGCAAATACTGGAGTGGAGGGCTTATCAAACAGGGACATACGACTTCTCCATGACACCCTTGTTCCTCCTCCTATGCACTGATGCAAGAGGCAGCACAGACATTCCACTGCCTCCGAGTGACAGCAGCAGCTAACAAGGCACACATCGTGTGGAGCAGTACAGCACAAGTTCGCAGTTAGCGGCTTCTTTGGGGTCGGGTGGTGGTTGAGGGTAAGGCCTTGCACCCTCATGGCCCCCTGCGGTGTAGGATCAGCTAACCCCTCCAATCTGGCTGCCCGCCACCCCCTCAACTGGGCTCTCATAATGAAACCTGCTTAGGCAATGTCCAATTGTAGGTCTTCTAGTGTTGTGGGGTCAAAAGTAATGCTTTCTATTAAATATTTAATACTAACATCTGAGTGACAATTCATGTCACGTTGGAGACATTTGTTTACTGTAACTTCACTGTAACCCGAGTGGTTGTTCTGGCGTCTGAGCCGGTTAGATCAGTTTAACCTGGGGAAAAAGTTCTGCTGTCTACAAACAAGTTAGGAGATTGAAAACATCCTTGGAAGAGACCGACTTGAAAAAAATACAAAAGCAGATAGATTTAGGATATAAGTGAGATAAGATACGATATACATCTTGATAAACTGTTATAGAAGGCCTTTTTAAATCGCACCTCATTACTTGAAGTGCATGTAAACCTACACACCGTTTGTCCTCTGTAGTTTATCAAGCATTCTTGGGGAGGTGGGCGTTCCTTTCTTTTCGGCACTGCATGAGGGGCTCAGACCAGTTTGGCGCACCACGAAAGTAACTGAATATTTCACGGCAGCCCTTCAGAACTGCTTTGAAAACGTCGGTCAGCAAAATTAGGGTGGACCTTCCAGACGAGCACAGGTTCACATTTTCGCTTATTATACCAAGAGATGTGCCCTGAATGGCGCGCCACAGGTCTCCAAGTCTGTGTTCGTGGCATGTGGCTGCCCACTTTTGCACCCAGCATGCCATAATAATGGACTAGTGGGAGGCCAAGCTGGTATTAAGTAGCTTTTGTGCTCGCTTACTTGCACGCCTGGCAAGGAGAAGCAGCAGAGGAAAGGCGACCTTCAATGAGGCATTTCACCAATTAGCCATCACCCCTTTCGGTTTCTGAGGGTTCTTCAGATAAGTCTGGCACCTGAAGCTGACAGCCGCACAGCAGGTCAAAGCCTTTCAGACAAGGACGCTGCAGCGCTGCCATTTTGGCGGCCGTGTCGTCGGTGAGTTGTTTTTTTTGTACTTTTTCTTGTCATATTCCAGCTGAATCCTGCACGCTCCACCGTCTCTCACTATCAATCAATCAATCAATCAATCAATCAATCAATCAATCACGGCATTTATAGAGCGCGCTACTCACCCGGGAGGGTCTCAAGGCGCTGGGGGAGGGGGTAAGTTACTGCTCGAACAGCCAGGTCTTGAGCTGCTTCCTGAAGGCGAGATGGTCCTGGGTTCGCCGAAGGTGAGTGGGGAGGGAGTTCCAGGTCTTGGCCGCCAGGTAGGAGAAGGATCTTCCTCCGGCGGTGGTTCTGCGGATGCGTGGTACGGTGGCGAGGGCGTGGCTGGTTGATCGTAGCTGGCGTGTGGGCGTGTAGAAGGACATGCGGTCGTTGAGGTACTTTGGGCCCAGGTCGTGGAGGGCCTTGTGTGCGTGGGTGAGGAGTCTGAACGTGATTCTCTTGCTGACGGGGAGCCAGTGCAGGTCTTTCAGGTGTACGGTGATGTGGCTGTGTCGGGGGATGTCCAGGATGAGTCGTGCGGAGGCGTTCTGGATGCGCTGGAGTCTCTTTTGAAGTTTGGCTGTGGTTCCGGCGTAGAGGGTGTTCCCATAGTCCAGTCGGCTGGTGACGAGTGCCTGGGTGACGGTCTTCCTGGTTTCAGTGGGGATCCATCTGAAGATCTTGCGGAGCATGCGCAGGGTGTTGAAGCATGAAGATGAGACGGCGTTGACTTGTCTGGTCATCGACAGGGAGGAGTCCAGGATGAAGCCCAGGTTGCGTGCGTGGTCCGTTGGCTTGGGTGCGGTGCCCAGGGCCGGGGGCCACCAGGAGTCGTCCCAGGCGGAGGGTGATGAGCCCAGGATGAGGACTTCCGTCTTGTCTGAGTTCAGTTTAAGGCGGCTGTTCCTCATCCAGTCGGCGACGTCTCTCATCCCGTCGTGCAGGTTGGCTCTGGCGGTGGTGGGGTCGTTGGTGAGGGAGAGGATCAGCTGGGTGTCGTCGGCGTAGGAGATGATGTTGAGGTTGTGTCGGCGTGCGATGGCTGCGAGGGGGCTCATGTAGACGTTGAAGAGGGTCGGGCTGAGTGAGGATCCTTGTGGAACGCCGCAGATGACTTCGGTGGCTTCGGATCTGAACGGGGAGAGGCGGACTCTCTGGGTTCTTCCGGCGAGGAACGAGATGATCCATTCCAGTGCTTTCTCTCGGATTCCGATGTTGCTGAGGCGCTTCACTAGGGTGCGGTGGCAGACGGTGTCGAACGCCGCGGAGAGGTCCAGGAGGATGAGGGCAGCTGTTTCCCCGTTGTCGGTTAGGGTTCTGATGTCGTCGGTGGCTGCGATAAGGGCGGTCTCGGTGCTGTGGTTGGCCCGAAACCCGGACTGCGAGGGGTCGAGGGATCCATTCGTCTCGAGGAAGGCGGCAAGCTGTCTGTTGACGGTCTTCTCGATGACTTTGGCCGGAAACGGAAGGAGCGAGATGGGGCGGTAGTTCTTGAGGTCGGTGGGGTCCGCCGTTGGTTTCTTCAGGAGGGCGTCGCTCACCGTCCTTCTACCACTTAGACTTTCTTATCTTTATGGGGGGCCATCTGTTTCTAATTAGCATGGCCGCGCTAAGGCCATGCTAATTAGAAACAGATGGCTCCCCCCTAAAGATAAGAAAGTGCTTTGCGACAGCCGCAAAGCAGACGACCCTGTCCGGATCGGCCGGACGAAAAGGCGAAAGGGCGGCAACAAAAAAAACTCATTTCCAATGGCAGGCCACCGTTTAGCATAAACGGTGATGTCAGCCAATGAAAATGAGGGGCGGGGCTTCACGTCCCCTTCTGAAATCTCCTTGCTCACAAGAGGTCTCACAGAGCGTGCAGCGCGTTGCGCTGCAACGCTACGCGAGACCTAAAAAGGAAGGTGCTATAGCTCTGTATGTTCTCGGTCTCTGGTGCGAAGGCCTTCCAGCCCCCCCAAAAAAGAAGGCCTTGGCAACCTCTCGCTTTCTCAAAAAGGAAGGTGCTATAGCTCTGTATGTTCTTGGTCTCTGGTACGAAGAAAGTCTCTCTCTCTCCCCGCCGCCCCCCAGAAGGCCTTGGTAAACTCTCGCTCTCTCAAAAAGGATGGTGCTATAGCTCTGTATGTTCTCGGTCTCTGGTGTGAAGATCCCCCACCACCCCAAAAAAAAGAAGGCCTTGGCAACCTCTCGCTTTCTCAAAAAGTAAGGTGCTATAGCTCTGTATGTTCTCGGTCTCTGGTGCAAAGTCTCTCCCTCTCTTCCCCCTCCAAAACAAGGCCTTGGCAAACTCCAGCTATCTTACATTCTGTGAAACAGTGCTCACTGTCAATTAATAGACGAGAAGTGAAATTATTCGCTTCTATGAAAGCTTGATCATAATTTCAAAACAATTATTGAAACCGAGAGCTCTGTCCGGATGAACTAACATAAATGTATTCACACAGATTTAGTTATCACGTTGCAATAAATAGTGGCATGAGTAATTGTACATTTTATATACAAACAACTAACATATGGAATTTTAAAAGGGGGATCCTGAAAGGAAAAACATAATTATAACACTTAAGCCTCTCGTCATAAGACTTATGGGTTAAACCCTTTCCATTCTAGTCAGCCGTCCTTTCTCTGTCTCCAGTTTCTTCATCATTCAGAAGATTTGACTGCTAGAATTGGGTGCAATATACTAGATATAGCCTTCAGAATTGGAAATCTCGCCATATGTGGCCCGTAGAACTGGTTATAATACTCCGATCTGTTCTCCTGTACTGTGAACAATGTTTGAGGTGTGGCCTAGCGAACTGGACACAATATTCTAAGTGGCCTTCAGAGCTTGAAACAGTACACCACATATGGCCTCCAGAAGTGAACACATTACAAAGTGCGCTCTGTAGAGCGGGTCAAAATACTCCATAAGTGTCCTTAAAAACTGCAGAGAATACTGCATATGTGGTTCTTCGAACTTGAAAGAGTGCTCTAAATGTAGCTTCCACTGTGCAGCCATGTAGGCAAACTAGTGTGAGAGCTAAAGCACTGATAGCCCAATCATGGCTACACTAAACTAGGTAAGTGGTAGAGCCAAGACTTCGGCACTCTGCCAAGGACTCTTCCGTGAACAAAGATGCATTTTGTATTCCTGTAAGCCAAGCTTCTAGGAGAAGAACAGATCTCATTCCTCCTGCTTGCTGTTCAGTTGTGGGCTAGCAGATAAAGTAAATATTATTGTGAAGATTGCATAAGAAGTCTGACAGTACCCATTTTGGAGTTCAAAGAAGAGAGCCTCTCTGCCTCTGATGCGGTTTGCGTGGCTTGTCCAGGTATCGCTCGAACAGGTTGCCATGATTTATAATCTTAGGCCCTGATTACTCTCACTTATTACCCTCCTGCAATCCGATTTGTACCTCCTTTCCTCTCCTGCCAGTCCCATTAAATCCTTCCTGCTCTCCCTGTGTATCAGCAAGACGCCCAAAGTAGCTACCTACAGTGCACTCAGTATTCAGTCCTCTCCATCTGCAAGAATCTTTCCTCACTCCTTATATTTCGTCCCTTCCTTTTTCTCACTTGGTCTCTTTTTTTTCATCTCTCCTGTCTTGTTGAGGGAACCCAAAGGTGGCCATAGGGGCTGCACAAATACATTTAATATTGTCATTTTGTTTTCACTTTCAGGTGAAAGAGCTGGTTCTTGACAATTGTCGGTCCAATGAAGGAAAAATTGAGGGTCTAACAGATGAATTTGCAGAGCTCGAGTTCCTCAGCACAATCAACGTGGGCCTGACCTCCGTGGCAAACCTACCAAAGTTAAACAAACTCAAAAAGGTAAGTGTACCGCCACTGCTTACCAAAAAGGCCCAAGCTGTTTTGCTAACTGCGGCTGTGTAGGTGTGGGGGGAGGTCTTAAACATGGGAAAACTAAATCCAGGAAGTCTCGAAGTGGGAAGGCCTGAGTTAAGACACTTAGGGCAACGCTTGGATTCACAGGTAGATATGAAAGTTCTTTGCTCTAAAGATTAGAAGACAAGCTGAATAAGTGCCTACGTTTTGTATTATAGCAGCTGAATAGTGCAGCCTATTTTCAGAACATAATTCACTTCTCAAACGCTCATTTAATAAAAAATGACAGCACTAATTGCCAGAATTCTATCAAGGCGCACTCGAGAAATGTGATTGTGCAGTCGCAGCATTTTCCACGTAATCATGAAATGGCTGCATAATCCATCAACTGACTAATTGATAAATTTTAGCCAAAAAACATTGTTACTAGCTAAAGCGGGTCAAATGTTAGGGAAATTGCTGCACATGTGCTACAAAAGTTTAACTGGCCAGCTTTCAGCTGTTTATTTCGATCACGCTTTAAATGGGATAGGAATTAAGCTTGGAAAGTGTAAATATGATAGTAAAATTTAAAAATAGTGATGATAATAGCACATACTGCTGCATAATGTGCCTTTTCTTGCTACATATTTTGGCCCAGCCTACTGTTTAATTTGGTGATCTGCTGCCACATAAGTCCACTGGCCCAGATTATGTTTTGTAGCCTATACTGTGTGAATAAGCACATTTGACATGGCATCTGTCCAGATATCTTAGACGGTTGGAATTACTAGTTTATGCTCATTAAGATGGTGGCTGATATCAAGTATAGAACAGCAGACAACCATCTTTTTGAGGGCACAAGCTGAGTTTCGGGATTTTGCAGTTCAGTTAAGTGCTGCTTAATTTTGAGTCTTGTTCTCTTTCTACCTCTGGTAATCAAGAAGGGTCTCCGAGAGGTTCTCCTTAACTGGCAAAGACCATGTTTCTTGAACGCTTGAGCTGTTTTGTCCTTCTGTTGTATGTTTTCCCAAGAAGCTTTCGTCACATGAGCCAATATGCACTGATTCTTCTCAATTCCCTAACTGATCATATTAGATTTGCACCGTCTGTTAAAACCATCTCCTGAGAACAAGAAAGAATTTGATTTATTTCACGTGAACTTTCTCAGTTCAGTCATTGGTTGAAAATGTTTTGGTCATCTGATTATTTGGTGCAGTGCGAGCAGTCTGAAATGTTTTCAAGCGTCTGCTGACCTGAAACTTGTGAGATTCGGATGCACAGGAGCGTTTATGGACACAGGCAGATTGCCCTCTACACTTTCGTCCCTTCATGGGGCGTTGTTGGATCAGATCCTCTAAAGTGGATTGCAGATTTCTGAATGGTATGTAGTGGGCAGATAGTTTCTGTAGGGATCTAAGACATTGCCACACTATAATGCAGATTATTGATATCACCAGAAGCAATTGGAGATTTGTTGACCTCCTTACCATAGTGACATCTGTATTGGTCCAGGCATAATTTGGCTGTCTGATTTTTCACTTTTTTACAGCCTGGCAATGACATTTTTGGGAACGCTGGCTTAAACTACAGTGTGTTGAATCAATCCAGGTTTAACACAAACACAACAGGTGTTAGCTATATTTAGTTATTGGTTTGAAGGAATGGAAGGACTGTCTGGAGCAGAAGAAATTGGGAAGTTAGTTTCCTTTGAAGCTCTATTGAATTGCTTGATCAAATTGAGGCCTGAATCAAGAATTGGTCTTTTTTAAACAGTTCAAAATAATAATAGAGTAGAAATCTTTTGGCATGCTGCTACAGAGTTAAACGGAGGTGCCAAAAGCGTCCAGCATTAAACTGTGGGTTGACATTAGGGATACTATACAGATTTGCCCATGTCTGTTTCAGAAGAGTAAGAGTTGATTACATGTGAAGCTGAAATATTATTGCCTTCCAGAGAATACACTGCTGGAAGCATGTTCATCTGACTGAACAGCAGTCTGAACAGCGGCTCTCTGTTAGTATTTTGTGCCTCTCAAAATTACCACAACAGGAAGAATGTTTTTCTGCACTGTTTCATCATATTATGACTTTAAATTTCCATTGTTTACCTCAAAAAGTACATTGCTGTTAGAACAGGCTAAGTTTATTTGAACAGCACCCTTTCTTACCTTCTAGGCCATTGGAAATCGCAGGTGCCTGGTGTTGTGGAAAATGTACAAGAGAATAGTATTTTAAAGCCTCTTTTGCATTCCATGCTATGGTTGGGTCTCGTAACTTGTTTCGACAGCAGCTTTGAAGTGTGTGAAGATGTGGTCACTTAACAACATGCTGCACCATTCTCGCTCTGAATAGCGCAACTACACCTTCCTTATGTCAGATGGCACATTTGCACCAGCCCTCGTCCTTATTTCAGTGCTGTCATTCATGGATCCAAGCACATCACAATTGCACCATGCCTGCATCCAACACAGGTGCATCATCTCTACATCTGACAGCAAAGCAGTATCAGCCCTGCACATAACACAGTTGCATCAGCCCTTCACACAAAGGCACTGCTGCACCCTCTCTGTGTGGGACAGCACAACTGTGCCTCCTGTTCACCAAGCATCATACTACATCCAGCATGGATGGATGCACCATCCTTACACCCAGCAGCTTGACTGCACGATGCAAGCATGTGGAATGCTGTCTACTGAGAAACTGTGATGCGTGAATGGCAGAAATATACGCAACCCTAGCGAAGCTGTTGTCGGCAACTCAAGAGCAATGGCTTGGGCCATGGGACCAAATCTTTTTACTGTAACAGAGAGAGACCCATAAAAGTGGGGTGGCAGGGAATACAAGCATTTGGAGAAGAAACGCACAGACCGCAAGCCGTGCTGCACTCGGCAGAGCGAAAACAATTGGTGAAAGGAGTAACGGAGGTCGGTGCTGACCTTCCACCTACAACTGAGTGTCCATAACAACCAATAGTTTGGAAATTAGACTGTATTGGACAGTTGCTATTTGCGGGGACCAGTTGTTTCTAATCCAACATGGCGGAAGCACAGACTTGCATAAGAGAACATCTCTTCTTGCTTACACCAATGTGCACTGTATTATTCCTACAGACCAACGAAAAACGATAATTGATATGGATATGTGAAGCGTCCGCTAGCATGCTGCCCTGTAGCCCATTTCCTTGTTCATACTAATGTGAAAATGTCCTTCAAGTAGCGAGAAAGCACTACTGTGCCAAAAGCTATGAGTGGAGCGCTTTTTAGAGGAAGAGGGTGCTGCACCTGCACTAAGAGGTCTGTGCAGGTCAGTGTTATGCAGTGACCTCCAGTGATCTGTAAGGCAGTATCACGTAGATACAAGCTATTTCTTCTTTCCAAAGTAGTCTCATTTTCATGTATATTAACTTGTCTGCCTTACCATTAACCGTGTTGCATTTGTTTATTTCAATCATACAAAAGGAAACAAGTTGCTATTCTGGGCTGCCATGTCTTGCACCTACTTAGAAAAAAAAGTATGTTGTAAATTGCATAAAAGTCAGTAAATGAAGCAGCAACTGATTGTGCCCTTTCCAGGCATGTACCGTTTAATTTGCCTTCAATTTTCTTAACAAAGTATAGTGCAAAACTCACCAGAGACCAGGCATCTAACATTTGACAGAATAGCCATTAAAAACAGCTTATGCTCTTGAATTATGCACAGTGCGCATGTGGTCCTCCATCTATGCTTACTGCAAACTTTGCTGTCTGGTCCCTAGTTGCTTTATACAGTGCCATGATAACGAACTGAATCTAAATCTTCTATTCTCCTGTATTTAATTAACGTTTTGCATTATTCATTCGCAGGCACGTAAAGGATGAATTCATTTGATAGATTGTAGTTCTAGCTGTAACAATATTTTTCAGGTTTGCCTTCCATGATAATGTAATCTTAATTGCAGACACCCTTTTTACTCCCATAGGTTACCTTTAAAAGTATTAAATGACTGTTCTGGATGCAGCCACGAGGTGGCCGAGAATGCAAATACGTGACTATGAAAGAAACCACGATTCAAAATAAGGATAACAGGTAAGTAACTTAAATTTTTCAATTCATTGTCTTTGTCCAGCTCTTCGCCATCATTCTTTTACTGGTCGAGGTTCTTGCTGCAATTGTTTTTCCCTTGACAACCAGAAGCATTTAGTTGACTTACAGTAAATGTGCAATCAGTGGGGCCACGAGCATGTAGGTGCCGTTTATTAGCAGGAGGAATTACTGGTAGAAAACCATAGTTCTCAAGCATATGTAATAGCCCTTGACTTTGAGATCATGTGATGTGTGTTGTTACTCCTAGATGATCGGACAGTGTGTAGCCTGTGGACACTATTGAATCGATCAATAACTGAAATAGAACAATTTAGGATACTAGTGATTGGTAAAATATTTGTTGGCTGCTAAAGAATATCGTACTACAGTTTAAATTCATATTCGTTTATCACTCATAAAATAACCAGAGATTATTTCGCAAGTACTATAGTCATGTGACAGATTGATGTTGCATGCAGTATTCGTTGTATAGTCCGATAGCTATAATGGCGCCATATTCAGATGGTATAGTAAGTTGTTGAAAGTTCAAGAAGCAGAGTAGATGTTAAAGGGTACACTGTGCAAAACGCATATTTTTACATGGTAGAAGTAGTACATTTACACAGCAAGCCCTCCAAAGTGACTAGATAGTGACACTTACTGTTAAAATACCCTAAAAATCAAAAATAGATATACAATTGCATAGCATAATTTTTAAGTACAGGTACATTGTATGGTCACATGGTGCATTTAAGGGCGTAGTTACATCAGTAAGCTACGAAGTTTGGTTATATTTTTCATATTTGTTAGTTCAGTTCTTCAGCATTGGATTTTTATTAGTCAAAAGTTTTTGAATTTTTTCTCAGGCTTCAGGCTCCGTATATTTAACTTGTCAGTATTGAAGGCATACATTTTATACACTGGTTTGTAAATCTCTTTCCCCTCATTATATGCCTCCAAAAGTTCGCTAAAGAAGTGACTAGGATTAAAGACTACTCCTTTGAGGCCATTTTCTACTACACGTCACATAGGACAGAGTTTATCTCCTTTGAGATATTTCCTTTTTTTTTCTCTAAAGAATTTGGCAAACAATCTCCTAGAAGCAACCTCCTAATAGGTAAGATGTCTCGTAGACGGGACTGTGTTTCTTGGATGCCTTCTCTCACAGCTGCTTCCCGTTTTCTCTCTCCATACTACCCAGAAGGGAATGTGTCTGGCTGGCAAGCTCTTTGAATACAATCTCATGATGGACGAGGCATCGCTTATTAAACTAAGCATTGGTCTAGATCCTTGTAACAAAACAGTCGTAGATGAAGATCCCAATATGAAGAACGTATATATTCAGTGACATCCTTTAGGGAAAGCGTCCTTCTTTTACATCTAAGACGTGCAATATGACTCTTGGGGGTGCTTCTTTCTCTTATGAGATCATTGCAAGCACATGGCAGTCTGCCACAAATCTGTGAGAGTGGCCAGCAGCAATGGCCGAGACACAATTAAGCTTATAAGTGCAAGTCTCCTTTGTGACCTGGCGGTAATTGTGGAAAGCAGTATTATTATATAGAGTTTCCTGGAAAGGTATAAAATATCTTCCATTCCTGTAAAAAAAAAAAAAAATGAAAAACACTTTCCTATCTTTTTTTAAACAACTTCAATATATGTGTGTGCGTAGCCTCCTAGACATCACAGTTAATTTTTTTTTAATCATTATATTTATTATTCATTACGTGAGATACAGTGTCACATAACAATTACAGTTGTGCAGAGGGCGGCAATAACAGTGCATTTGAACATTTTATCATAGTGCTTAAAACCAGGTGAATGCTTGTACTGATATCGAAAGGTTGTTAACACTAGGGTTCATACATTGGTGTTTTGATTTTGTAAAGGACTTCCTTAATTTAACACAATACATAAATAATTCCCCTTCTCACATTGCTCTTTGTGATACCCTCTGGTGAGTACAGGCTCTATCCCCCAGATAACACCCCCACACCTCCACAGAAACCACACTTCAATTTTCGAAGCACTACCACCCACCATTTCTTTTTTTTACTCCTACCCATGTTCACCTCTCCTTCATTAATCTTTTTGTTAAAAGGTTCCCTGATCTGATTTCTGGCGTTTTCAGATGCATCTTCGGCTAGATTTGACAAATATTGTTGAAGCAATTCCTATGTATCCTTGGGTAGAGCTGTGGGTGGCATTAATGAGGCATATACATCTCTAGTATTATTAAGATGTCATGTCTGCCAGTTATTGTTTTGTCATGTGTCTGGGCCCTATATCTCGGCATATTGCTACTCTATGCTTTGTGAATAGTGCTAGTGTCGCATTGCATTTGACTTTAGTAGCAACATCCTTGACATATCCCAGCATGGCTACAAATAGGGTTCCAGGTGTAGGGCACTCAACTATTTTATATACGGTGTTGTATGCCTCACTTCAGAATTCAGCAATGTCTGGGCACTCCCAGGCAAGATGTAGGAAATTAGCCACTGAAGGACAGCAACACCTGCATTTTGGCTCTACTTCCGAACCGAATCTGTGTAGTTTTACTAGTGAGTAATAAAGGTGGTGGAAAGCGTTATAATGTAATAGGCAGTGCTTACTTTTCATGGATATGATACCACTTTAAGCACAGCAGAACATCCACTGCTCATCTGTGATTTAAGTTTTTATATTCTGTTCCAATCTCTGTTTAGATTATACTGATTGAGGGCTTTTAATTGTTGTTATCTAATTGTAGACCTATGAAATGTTTCAGGTAATGTTTGGAGTTTCTATTAATTGGGTGAGTGAATTCAGTGGCTGTGGTTCCTCTGGAATTGTTAGGAAGCTAACTCTTATTGCGTGTCTTAATCTGTAGTATAAGAAAATTTTACTTGACTCCTCCATCTCCTGGAATTGAGCCACAGAGAGAAAAACACAATTGGGGAAAAATCTTTCATTTTGGTGAGACCAAACATCAGTAGCTGGACAAGCCTTAAGTTATCAAGTCAATTGAACGTATGTGTTATCCAATACTGTTAGTTTCACTGAGTGTACTCTAGGAGGACTGTCAGATTTTTTGGTTATTTTCCACCATGCTCTTGTAGTACTATCAAACGTGTTCAGTTATCTAAAGGGACTAGCTGTGTAATTAGTGACTACTTTTGTTTATTGGGGCCTGGTGCATCCATCTCTTTTTCTATAACGGTATGAGGACTGGATAATACCTGTATCTGAGGAAGTGCACTGTTGACACACAAAAATAGAGTTCTATAGCTGATCTTTACAAGCCCATCCTCTGTTATAGAGAAGAGTGTCCATGTGAATCAGGGCTGCCAGCCTGCCCACTAGAACTTTATTAATAAGAAATGGATTATAGAGAATAGTATTTAAGGCAGCAGCACAAGAATAATTTAGGAAATTGGGTTATTGTGTGGGATGTGAGGCCTGCACAAATAATAGGTCCACAATTTCTGCCTTACTCGGAACCAGGCACCTCACTGTATCACTTGACTCTCTCAGAGTAGCGAAACAGAGCAGTCCAAGGCCTACTCGGGGGTGGCGGTGTGGGCTAGCAATCACCATTCGCTGGCACGCAGTAATAACACTCAAATGATTGTCCAGTTAGTGCTTTTTTTTTTATAGAAAAAAATAAGTACATTTCTTACGCACACACTACTAAATGCTACGCATTGATGTGTACAAATATATGCATACAGCAGATCAAAAATACCTTCAATCAATCAATCAGGCGTTTGTTGAGCGCGACTACTCACCCGTAAGGGTCTCAAGGCGCTAGGGATAGGGGGGGTGCAGGTTCCAGTCCATGAAGGAGGGGGTCTGTCGAAGAGCCAGGTTTTGAGGTTTCTTGCGAAGATGGGGAGCAATGTTGTCTGTCTGAGGTGGAGCGAAAGGTCGTTCCAGGCTTTGGCCGCGAGGAAGGAGAAGGAGCGGCCTCCCGATCTGGTCTTTCTGGTGCGGGGACCACGGCGTAGGAGAGCTGGGCTGATCGTAGGGTCCTTTGAGGTGCGTGGAATTTGAGTCGGCTGTTCAGGTATGCTGGTCCGGTGTCGTGGAGGGCCTTGTGTGCGTGGGTGAGTATCTTGAAGGTGATTCTAGCCTCGACGGGGAGCCAGTGGAGTGTGCGCAGGTGCTGCGAGATGTGGCAGTGTTTTGGCAGGTTGAGGACCAGTCTTGCGGCGGCATTCTGGATGTTCTGTAGCTTGTGGGTGAGGTTTTTGTTTATTCCGGCGTAGAGTGCGTCACCGTAGTCGAGTCTGCTGGTGACCAGGGCGTGAGTGACGGTCTTTCTGTGTTCGAGGGGGATCCATTTGAAGGTCTTACGAAGGAGGCGGAGGGTGTGGAAGCAGGAAGACGAGACGGAGTTGATCTGGCGGTCCATTTTGAGCCCGGAGTCCAGGATGATTCCCAGGTTGCGTGCGTGGTCCGTGGGGGTTGGCGGGTTTCCGAGGGCGGGGGGCCACCAGGTGTCGCTCCAGGCGTCGGGGTTTGGGCCCATGATGAGGACTTCTGTTTTGTTGGTGTTTAGTTGTAGGCAGCTGTTTTTCATCCATTTGGCGACAGCTTCCATGCCTTCTCGAAAGTTGTGTCTGGCGGTGTTGGGTTCGTTGGATAGGGAAAGGGTGAGTTGGGTGTCGTCTGCGTATGACACAATGTTGAGTCCGTAGGTTCTGACGATGGGGGCGAGTGGAGCCATGTAGACGTTGAAGAGTGTCGGGCTGAGGGAGGAGCCCTGGGGGACTCCGCAGTTGGTAGGTGTAGGGTCCGAGAGGAAAGGGGGGAGTCTGACCCGCTGCGTTCTGCCGGAGAGGAAGGAGCGGATTCAGTCGAGGGCCTTGTCCTGGATTCCTGCGTCGTGGAGTCTGCGTATTAGGGTGCGGTGAGAGACTGTGTCGAACGCCGACGAGAGGTCGAGGAGGATGAGGGCTACTGTTTCTCCTTTGTCCAGTAGGGTGCGGATGTCATCTGTTGCGGCGAGGAGGGCGGTTTCCGTACTGTGGTTTTTTCTGAAGCCGGATTGGGAGGAATCGAGGATGTTGTGCTCTTCGATGAATGTGGCGAGTTGGCTGTTGATGGCTTTCTCGATGACTTTCGCTGGGAACGGGAGCAGGGAGATGGGTCTGTAGTTTTTGAGGTCGGTGGGGTCCGCCGAGGGTTTCTTCAGGAGGGGGTTGACCTCGGCGTGTTTCCAGTCGTCAGGGAACGAGGCAGTCGCCAGGGAGCGGTTGATGGTGTGGCGGAGCATGGGTGCGATGGTGTCGGCGGCTCTGTTGAAGATTTGGTGGGGGCAGGGGTCCGTGGGGGCCCCTGAGTGGATTGACTTCATTGTCTTCAGTGTGTCTTCGGTGGTGAGGGCTGTCCAGTTGTCAATCGCTGGTTTCCGGGTGTCGGGGGTGGTTGGTGAGGGTTCAGTGTGTTGGTTGTCTTCGTCGAAGTTGTCGTAGATGCTCTTGATTTTGTGGTGGAAAAAGGTGCTGAGTTTGTCGCAGAGGTCCTGTGAGGGAGGGATGTCAGTAGACTCGCTGGTGGGTTGGGCGAACTCCTTGATGATGTTGAAGAGTTCTTTGCTGTTGTTCGCGTGGGTGGAGATTCTGTCTTCAATCGCTTTTTGCCTTGTTTCTCTGAAGAGTTGGTGGTGGGCGTTGGTGGCGGCTCTGAAGTTGTTGTGGGCTTCTGTGGATTTGGTGTTCCTCCAGGCCTTTTCGAGGCGGCGGCAAGTGCGTCTGGACTCTCGAAGTTCGGTGGTAAACCATCTGGCTTTCTTGGCGCTGGTATTGTTGTTTTTCTTGAGGGGGGCTATGGTGTTGGCGCTGTCCGAGATCCATCTATGCAGGGTTCGGGCTGCGGTGTTGGGGTCGTCGTTTTCCGCGATGGTTGGGGTGGAATTGTTGATTGAGGAGGTGAGCTGGTCGTCGGTGATTTTGGTCCAGTTTCTTCGTGGGAGCAGGTGCTGGTGTCTGTGGATGGTGGGTGTTCTGAAGGTGAAGTGGACGCAACGATGGTCAGTCCATGGGAGTTCAGTGGTGTGGCTGAAGGTGATGGAGTTTCCTGTAGTGAAGAGGGGGTCGAGGGTGTGTCCTGCTGAGTGCGTGGGCTCGGTCACGATCTGGCGGAGTCCAATGTTGTGGAGGTTGTCCAGGAGGGATGTGGTGTTGGGGTCCAGTTGGTTGTCGAGGTGGAAGTTGAGGTCTCCCAGCAGGGTATAGTTGGTGGATGCGATGGCCTGCGGGGAGATGATGTCCGTGATGGAGTTGGCGAAGGGTCCGCGGGGTCCAGGGGGTCGGTAGATGAGGGTTCCTCAGAGGGTGGCGGTGGGGCTGGCCAGTATCTTGAAGTGAAGGTGTTCCATCAGGTCTGTGGGCTCGTCGGGGAGTGTGCTCAGGCGGAGGGTGGATTTGTGGACGATGGCGATTCCTCCTCCCGGGCGGGTGGGGCGGTCCTTCCTGGAGATCTTGTATCCTTGGGGGATGGCGATGGCGATGTCCGGTCCCGAGGTGGTGTTGGTCCAGGTTTCGGTGAAGAATGCTACGTCCGGGGTGGTGCTGTCGAGGAGGTCCCAGATTTCGGTGGCGTGTTTGTGGAGGGATCGGACGTTGAGGACTACGTTCTGAAATTACATTTGACCCCAAAAGGTCATGACACTCAAAAGCACAGTGCCCCGCACCTATACCAGACAACACATCACAACATGGGAGGGGGAAGGGTGTATCACTTTAGATAAAACAACCCTATTGGTATTATAAAGGGTTCACCATATTGCAAGAACAACAAACTACATGGAAAAAACCCACCATTTTGCGTAAATGCCATAATAACCATGTGTAAATGCAGTAATTCATTTCAATAAAGCATATCAACCTTGATCAATAATCACTGTGGATATTATTATATAAATAAAGCTTTTTAAAGTGAACAAAACTTGTCTGTGTGCTTTTTATATACTTTCAGGTCACATAAACTACAACTATAAAAACTGCCTTAGAGGGCACCACTTTCAGGCCACATAACGTGCAGCTATAGAACTTGCCCCTTAGAGGGCATTACACTCTGCCTTGTTTTTACATTTTCCGACCACATACAATACATCCATTCAACCAGCCCCTAGAAGGCACTGCACTCCAAGTAACAGAACAAAAGCTCCAGCCTTAGGAATGCTTGAAATACCGATGGAGATCTATAAAAAACAAGCGGCAGTGATACTGACCCCCCTCTTGCGGATGTTCAATGAAGCCCGGGAATTGGGACGGCTTCCTCCGGATCAGAGAGAAGCCACAATTGTGACAATTCATAAAGCCGATAAACCGCCGGATACATGCGACTCTTATCGCCCGATCTCCTTAATTAATGTAGAGGCAAAGGTCTTGGCCAAGGCATTGGCGGAGAGGCTAGTACCTGTCATCACGGACCTGGTACATGTGGACCAGTCCGGGTTTATGCCCCGCAGGAGCACGCGTCACAATCTGAGGAGACTATACGGGGTGCTCCACATGACGGAGGGTGTGGGTTCCGTTCAGGCGGCGGCGGTGGCGCTGGATGCCTCCATGGCCTTCGATAGCATTGAATGGCCCTACCTCTTTATGATGCATCAACGACTGGGATGTGGACCGATATTCTGTAGTTGGGTGAAGCTGCTGTACACGCTACCAACGGCGCGAGTGCGTGTCAATGGGGCGGTGTCCAGATCCTTCCCGTTGAGACGGGGTACACGGCAGGGATGTCCCCTGTCCCCCCTCCTGTTTGCCCTAGCGTTGGAACCCCTAGCGCACTGGATAAGGAGAGACCCCATGATATGGGGCATCATGTCACCGGGGGCTGGGAGGAGCGGATATCGCTCTATGCCTACGACATCGTCCTCTATCTGGCCAGACCGTACAACTCGCTGGCCCGTGTGCTACATATATTCGAACTCTTCGGCAGTTACTCCGGATATCGTATAAACTGGTCGAAGTCATTGGTTTTCCCATTATCGAGCCCTGCACCTCGTATCCCATCCTGCTGTGAGGCGCCATTGGTTACCGGTGGGTTTAAGTACCTGGGAATCTACATCACTAGGAACAGAGATGAGTTCCTAGCCCAAAATTTGGAAACGCAGCTTTCTCGTATGGGTACAGACGTCGGACACTGGCGCTCGCTCCCACTCTCCCTTATGGGACGTGCGGCACTCTATAAAATGCTTACACTGCCACGACTCCTCTACATTCTACAAAACACTCCGTTCCCGGTCCCACCGCAGTCCTTTAAAAGGGTCGCACAGGCAGTGCGCACGCTACTGTGGGATGGGGGCCCCCCGAGGATCGCGCTGAGCAAACTACACAGAGGGGTATATGATGGAGGCCTCGCTATTCCTGACGCCAGGCTATATTATTGGGCGTCACAATTACAGATCATCAACGACTGGGTGTACGCAGATGTCTCGGAACCTGCATACCGGGTAGATAGGATGGCAATGGAAGGGGGTAACTGCGAGTCTCTACTGTATGCCCGGAAGATGGTGCAGAATTGGCCGACGCACACAGGGGTGGTGATACGCTGTTGGAGAGAGGCCAATCGGCTCCTGGGTTGGGACCGGAAACTGACGGGCAAGGCCCCATTATGGATGGGAGACCAGCTCCGGGAGGTGACTGCCCTGACGGGATTTAAGGGGTGGCGACTGATAGGTGTCGAGTACCTAGGAGACGTTTGGATGGGGGACTCCCTAGAACATTTGAGTACTTACAGGCAGAATACGATATGAACCCGACACAAAGGTACCAATACATCAGACTGCTGCATGCCCTCAGAGCACACATCACACCAGGGACGTCTATTCCTGAATATTCCCCACTGGAAGACCGACTATTGTTAGATCCGATAGTTGGTAAACCTATCTCCACAGTCTAGCGTAAGCTGCTAAATAATTGTCCAGACCCCCTGATTTCCCTCAGAGCGAGATGGGTGGGTGACCTGGGAGACATAGACGATGACAGCTGGCAGGAAGCGATACAGAGTCCCAGAGTGATAGCCATCCGGGCCAGATTTAGACTGGTTCAGCTAAAAATACTTCATCGCACTTACTACCCTTGCACACTCCTATACCGCTGGGGTAGGCTCCAGTCGGGGCTCTGCAGAAGGGGGTGCCAGCAGGAGGGCTCCTTTTTTCACATCCTATGGGAGTGCCCAGAGATTGCCATATACTGGATAGGGATCACGGATATTATGTCTAGGGCAATGGGGAGGGAGGTCCTGATGGACCCCAAGTGGTTGCTCCTTCAAATAAAAGGGGAAGAAAGCTGGCCCAAATATGCAGAGCTGTGGCTGACTCTGGCAGCAGGAGTAGCCAAACGCAATATCGCACGGAGCTGGGGCGCACAGGCGCCACCGCAGCTGGCTGATTGGAAGAGGGACCTAGATTGGTGTCAAAGAGCAGAGGAAGTGGTCTATAAGAGTAGGGGGTGCATAACAAAGTGGAAGAAGTTCTGGGCGCCCTGGAAGAGATACCGAGCCCTGAGAGTAGTGGAAGAAGGATGAGGATACATGATTCACCTGGGGACTGGGGTGTGCTGCTCATGCTCCCGCCCCTGTTGCTCGCCGTAATGAATCTGTGGAAAACGAGATTGAGCTGCAAACGTTACTGTATAATGTATGGTCTTATGAGCTGTGTTAATAAAAAGATTTACACAAAAAAAAAAAAAAAAAGGAATGCTTAAAATAATAAGGAAAATGCTGAGGTGATCATACTTTCCTGGACCCTGCAAATATAGGGTCACATTTAGAATTTACTTCGGAGGAGAGTGACTGGGGAGATTTGTGGCATCTCCTGCAGCTCCCACAACACTTTCTGCGGTCACAGCACTCCCCTTTTCTTTGCATCGGCCCTTATGGAGTGTGGGGTTCCCGGGGGCAAAAGTGGAAACGGTGATGGTGCCCCACGTACGTCCCCTACCTGGGAAATATATAATTAAATCATGTACCAGGCCCTGGCCCACCCCGGGGGTATTTTCAGCTCGTGCAGTGGAGCTCCACATGCTCAGTTTCCCAGAGGTCAGCAGTCACTGTGAAGTTAGTGGTAATCCAATGCAAAGATAAGTTCAGAGGATGAAGAGAATTTCCTTTATTAAGATGGTGAAACTCCAGCTGCAGCATACAGCAGCAGGGAATCTTCAATCTAACTGCTTTTGCAGTTTCTATTTGAGAATCAACATTCTATATGCAACATACCGACATTGAATAACAGGTAGCCTAGAGGAACCAGCCATAATTAACTACTATTATTAACAATACCACAGTCACCCACCTTAAAACATGGATATCCCTGACACCTTTGGGCTGATTTGGGTGATCCTGTGCTCGTTTTACTCCTGGTGGCGAGCTCTTGTCACCAGGAGCATTCCAACAGGCTTCCTGGCCTTGAATGAAAGTGGTTTACCTTACAGGGAGCTGGCTCCCTGCACCAGATTCCCTCCTGGCCTTTGATTCTGGGTGCAGAAGTCCAGATCTTTCATCCAACTGGTCCTCTAGGGGTCTAAAGGGGGGGGGGCATCCTCACTGGCTCTTGGAGAGACCCACTGGTCTTGGGATTAACTGGGGCAGAGTCCTTGGTCCTTTTGGGCATCAGAGGATTTCTCCTTCCAGTTGTCCATGGCTGTCGCCGGCCCAGGGTCTAGAAGTAAAAAGCACCAACAGCTCTTTCTCTCCCTTATGCAAAAGTTTTAAAAAGAGGGTGGAAGGTTCTAGAAGCCAATCCTAAGGTACCACATCACCTCTCCACTCTTTCCCAACCCTCCTGCACAGCATGCTGGGACAGTTCAAGATAGCGTCATCCAGGAGTCACTGGTCACATCTGCTCTGCAGGTGTTCGCTCTGGATCACCAGCGAACCCAGTCTCCATCATGCCTCAGTGAGGTCGCACAGCCATCCAGGATGCTTCTCTACTCACTGCCCCCAGCAGGCTCAGATGCATCAAACTGCTTTTTTTTTGTTTCTGTATTTGATTATGGTTGTCAACCAGTGGTATTGTTAGTCTATAGGATTGAATTATTTTGCTTATTTTGAAAGGGCTGGAACTTCACACTTCAACTGCCATTGTATGCGTCGGCAGACCATGTCCCCCAGGCAACCCAATACATTTTGGGTTTGAATTTTACCACCATTCTTAATCATACTTAACAAAGGTATCAAAGAAGTGTTTACAGGGTCATCCAGGAGGGCCTTATTTGCCAGCAGATGCCCAAGAGGACACTAAAAGGATGTGAGGGGATTCACCATCAAGATTGATATAGAAAGCATCAGCAGCAAGGCCAAGAGTGCCCTTTCCAGCTCATCCTCTAGACATATTGCATTTGAAATACGCCACCAAGACCAATTGAAACAAACAATTTATATTTCAGTTATTCCAGAACACACTTAATAGGAGAAGCGGTTACGTCTAGAGCTAGAAAAACTTCTCCGCAAAGGAAGTCAATCACCCCAATCACATAGGTCCTTGAGGAGAGAAACACTCCTAATCCACCAGCAAGCTAAAGCTTAACATTGATTGAGACATCCAAGTAAAGACAAGCGCCAGTGACTCATGGAACTGCTTCACTACCAAGATAACTCTTTGAGTTTGGACACAAAATCAGTCTTCTCATGGGGGTGCATAATTAACCACATTATTGATGAAATCACCGTCCTGTATTTCGATCATAGATGATAATCTCATTTTGCAGTGAGTCTTTGCAAAATATGCATTGAAGCTTAACATTATTTTTGATGTGCCTAAGGCAAGTAAATAGATGATATCAAAAATGAAGCATAGGACCTTCTGCAAGATCATTAATGTTCCAGGCTCTGGGACTTCTAGAACCAAAAAATGTTTTTATTGCGCACCAATTAACACAACGAATGCCACTCTCTATTTACAGAACAAAATATAAGCCACCCAAACAGGAACCAGATCGGTAGTTAAGATGAAGGGTAGAGCAGATAACTGTTCGATTGAAAGAGGGAGAATGCCTGAAGTCTTAACTACAGATTAACTGTACCATCTTAACAACAGAATCCCAATTCCATCACGCAACATCATTTAGAGAAAGGGGAAGTCCACAGATTCAGCTGGAAAATCCCTGCCTGCTCCCAACACAGTGACCCCATACTCCACCCCAATCATGACTCTTCCTCGTAGTGCAAATAATTGACAGCTACTTGGAGGAGTGACAGAAGATTAAAAAGATAGCAAGGAGTAGCTTCAGTATGACCTTTAAACATCACCTCCAAACATTCCACCATGAAGATCCAAACAATCTCACCTACATAAGCTGATCCTGGAGGCTTGTTTGTTGCAAAGGCCTCATAAGAGCACAGGAATATATTCATGATACTTCCTGCTGTACCAAAATGGTCCATTGTCCACCTAGGGTTGTTAAGAGTAAAAGATATTTTCACAGTTAAATTGGATTGACTTGTAGGGTCTAAGGCACACATCGAGATGCATACTTCTACGTCCCATTCATGCACCGCAAAAACTAAAGGAATATTTCCATTTCAGGCTTCAGCCTTCAGTCTCCCAGATGCACAGAAGTGGTAAATGTATTGCTTCAGGAAAGGAAAAAATCTTAATATGGCCTCTTTAGACAAACAGTTACTGTAAGTCAGCTCAAAGTACAGCATTTCTACACAGCATCAGCACTCGAGCAAAAACTAGATGTACACATATATAACAACAAATTAGTGAACAATCTAGTGCTCAAGGTTCACTATTTTAGAATGGTGCTGGACAGAAAACAAGCGGGAGCGAATTGTTTGGAGGCGATTCACTTATCCATTAATTAGAAGTGGTAGTTTTCAATAAAAAAGAAAATCTGTATCCCTACCAGTGACATCCCTCTTTGAATCAATGACTTTGTAGTTTTAGATTTCCCAGCACTCAATTATAAATATTACAGCTGTAGGAGTGTGTGGAGAAGCTGACAGCTAGGAGCTCAAATTGACTGTTTGCGGCAGCTTTCTAGTTTTTCTCACTATGGAAGAGGAATTTATTTTTGAAGAGAAGTCTGGCTCCATCAACTACTACTGACCCTGACCATAGGAAGGGATGTCTGACTTTGAAGAGCTTAATATTCATGCAGTGAAGTCCCACAAGGAATCAATTTATCAGATAACCATGCCGGAGCTAAGAAGAATACATCTGGAAATTAAACTTTTTAACTATGAACGCCAACTCTATCTCTAACTCTAAACCAATCGGTAAGGATGGGCTAGCTGAACAAATAGAGAGGAACAAGGTTGAGCACACCATCACACGAAGCATAAATAAATACATGAATAACCAAAAGCCTAACCATCACAGCAGCCCGATGTGCACACAATATACATAAGCTATGAGGGCTCATTCACAAAAAGTACCCCTATCAGATCTTTAGGGGAAAAGCTCCTGTTGACAACATTAGAAAATGCAAAATGCCAAGTATTTGCCTCTAAGCATCAAATGAACATATCCGAGTGGTATACACCTTTTGATCCGTTCATTCCAGGCCATTATTTACGCTCTTCCTCTGTTTCCCCTGATCTTGTCACAAGATTGCATGACTTTTCTGAACAAAGCCAAGTCACCATTCACCATATCTTGCTATACATTAAAGTTAAGTAATCTTCATCTAGTGCATTGAAAAGTGATTCTATGTCAGGACCGGAGGCGAGGATTATATGAGACTTATTGTCTACCTGGACGACATCTTGCTGATGGCCCAGTGTCCCAATACTCTCTCACGCCAGCTTCAGACCGCGTTCGATCTCCTTCAGAGCCTCAGTTTTGTAGTCAACGAGGCCAAGTCCACTCTGGTCCCAGTCCAGAGGGTCGTTTTTCTCGGTTTCTTGATTGACTCCGTAGAGTCTACTCTCAGCCTCCCATCTTGCAAGATGACGAAGATTCGACACGAGATTCGGAGAGCCCTCTCGCAGACGCAAATATCCCTCAGGCAACTAGCCCGTATAGTGGGTCTCCTATCGGCCTCAATCCAGGCTATATTTCTGGGTCCGCTCCATTACAGAGCCCTCCAACGCCTCAAGGCCAAACACCTGCGCAGAGGCCTCTCTTACTCTCAGAAAGTGAGCCTCTTGGCGGACGCCAAGGAGGAGCTCCAATGGTGGCTCACCATCATGGAGGCCTGGAATGGGCACGCAATTTTCGGTTCCGCGCCAGATATCATTATAGAATCAGACGCCAGCAGATCAGGCTGGGGCGCGAGGTGTGGCAACTTCACCACAGGAGGTGTGTGGTCACCACAAGAACAACGATTACACATCAACTGTCTGGAGCTCTTAGCGGGCTCATTCGCGTTCCGGTGCTGGACCAAGGATTCGATCCGGTCCTGCGTCCTCCTCAAGATGGACAACATTTCGGCGGTCCGATATATCAACCATCTTAGGGGCACGCGATCGAGAGCCCTCTCGGACCTCGCGGCGAACTTCTGGCAATACTACCTGGACCATCAGATCTCCTTTACTGCGGAGTATCTTCCCGGACAGGACAACCAGGTGGCAGACTTCCAATCACGCCATTTTCACGACGTGAGCCTCTGGAGGCTGCACCCGGGGGTATTTGCGGATCTCCAGAGCATTTGGGGTCCTTTTTCAGTAGACCTCTTTGCGTCTCGCCTGGATCATCAACTTCCCAGGTTCTTCAGTTGGAGACCGGATCCTCTTGCAGAACTGGCAGGAGGAAACAGGCTACGCCTTTCCCCCGTTCGCCATGATCACCAGGGTCTCGGCACAGTTTCGTCGATAGAAAGCGGACGTGGTGCTTATCTCGCCAATTTGGAGATCGCAAGTTTGGTTTCCAGTTCTTCTGGAACTTTCTTGGGATTCTCCAATCCCTCTCCCCCGCTTTCCAACTCTCCTTCTCAATCCGGACAAGGATCTCCACCCATTAATCGCGCAAGGCTCCCTAGCCCTGATGGCGTGGCAGATTACAGGGGACGATGGGCGGTCCCAGGCCTTTCGGGAGCAGCTGAGAAATTCATGTCCAAGGCCTGGGCCGACAGTACCGTCAAGCGCTACCGCTCCACCTGGAGAAGGTGGTATCTTTGGTGTGTGCGACGGAGTCTCAATCCCGTGGCAGCAGATGTGACCTCCATCCTGAATGACCGTTGGTCATCATGACTTGCACAAACACCTGTTGCAAGCATATTTTCCACCTTTACTCCTTATTAAAGTTTTTGGGGACGATTTAAAAGTACATTACCCTCTGGTCTACCTGGCAGCTAAATGCTGTGCAGTCAAAATCCTATAATTTCTTCATTTGAACAGCTGCATAGGGCGAGTCTACAACATTTATCATGGATAGTAGCTGCCCTGGAAATTACCACCTACCACAAGAGTGTAGACTTGGAATGATCTAGGCCATATGCTCTATTGAAGTATACAATTTTTTTCGCAGTAATAATCTCATTTTAAGAACCCACCATACCTTCTTCCTTAATGTCATCTCTGATTTCCATGTGAATTGAAGTATATATCTTACCCACCATTTCCCTAATTTTTACACTCCTATATAGAGGTCTTTTTACACCCTTGATTGGAAAAAAACTCAGATATTTCTCCTACAGTAATATAAGTTGGAAAACCTAAGAAATTGTTGATTAACTACGGACCCCTCTAGACTGTGATAGGGACTTCTAATGAGTCTTTATGGAGATGGCTAATGCTGCTCATCAGTACATGCTGTAAGAATCCCTGCCCTGAACCTCATTCTTCAAGTGGGAGATTGCCCACTGTGTTTGAAATAGGTAGAGCAGCAACTTAAAAATCAGTCCATACCGTTGCACGCTGCCACTGTGTAACCAACTACAAAGCGGAGCAAGCTTCTCTCAAATGGTTTTGGATTAGAGACATTAATTCTTTAGATGTCTCATTGTCTTCCACTCTCTTGTCATACCTCGTCCTGCTGGGTGACATGGAATGAGCATGCAGTTTTAGATGGTCCATGAACATCACTGTACATCCCATGACGGGGAGCGAAAAATGCTTGCAATCCTGGTTCCTCCGTCTTGCGAATCGTCTCTAAATTCATGAGCACCTCCCTCTTCCATAAGCCAAAAGAGCGCACTTAAGGCGACCGCTAGATACTAGTGCCTTCGAGCTCCAACTGCCTGAGCAGTCCCTTGTAGAATATCAGTCGGCCTGCCATTTTAAAGGCCAGAGTGCAATGCGTCTCTTCACAATAACATAGCATAGTCTACTGACCAAAATACTTCCATACTTTGATTTGTTTTCTGAACGTTTATTATGTTTTTATATCAAAATATAAAGCATGGGATAATGCAAGAGATGCACAGCTATCGGTTTATTACAGAAGCAGTATAGATAGGCCTTACCTTTGACCCTAACTGTTCTCGAAAATCCAAATAGTAGAGCACATCCCAAAATCGGACATAATGGTGGGGTTATAATCCTATTTTGTCAGTGATCCAGAACGTTTCCTCTCTTTTTTTCCGTATTTAGAGTTTTGAGGTTAGAGTTAGTATGTGTTTAGTTTTGTGCCTCATGGGTACCAGTAAAGTGTAAGTGCTGAAAGTGTTCTGGGGTATGCAGGAGGGGCATTGAATTCCTAAGATGGTCGATCAGTGGTTTCCACATTGCAGCATTCCTCACAATGTGCAGTCGGTATTTCCATTGCCATAATAAACCATAACCTCAGAGACAAGTTATAAGTGGTTGGTGGTGCAGCAGATTTCCAATTCAATGTGATCTCTTGTTTGCTGCCAAAACGTGGATAATCAAAGACCAGTCTTGCTTACTTATTTCTTCCATTTTGTCCCAGAATCATCACTCCTGCTTCTGATGGTATTAGGTACCCCACCACCCTCTTTATATCTGGAAATTTCTTTCCAGTAGGATTTCGAAACTGAACAACACCACTGCACATGTCGATCATTGCCTAGGTCCAGGCGTTGTGTCCAACAGTTTACATCTACATTTTTAAACATATTGCCAAGCCAGCCGTACGAGAGTTCTGTACGAGTTTACCATAACCCTATGTTTTTATGTAAGACCACTCTGTGGGCCCATTCATTGTAGTCAGTATCTTGTACAGGTTAGATATCAGGCCCTTGTTTGATTTTACAGGATTATTTTCAAATGGATTGAGATCCCTTGCCCCAGCTTCCTCGAATCCAGAGAACATCAGCCAGTGCTTCAGCTGTAAGTAATGGAGCCTTGCTGAGTTTCCTATGGAAAATTAAGTCTTAAGAGTCTTGAAACTTGCCTCCCCGAAGATATCTCTAATCATGAGGCAAGCCCAATCTCTCCATGTTATAAACCCCTTGTATGTCCCTGCTTGCAGAAATTCTGGGTTTCCATGTATGGTCGTGAAAGGTGAGGGGAATGTTGTGATCTATCCTATATGGAAACCTCATCCCATATTTCGATCAAAGACCTACAATTTCTGATACATAGGCTATCCCTGTTCTTTTTTTCTCTCTTCTAGATAGCCAGTGTAAGTCCGACATTGTTGTTCCTATCAATGACCCCTCCATATGTTGCCATAGTTACTCGGTCTCGCATGGACCACTCGAATACAGTCTGCATCGGGCTGTTTTATAATAGGTTGTCACATGTGGTAGTTCCAGACCTCTGTCTCTTTTATTAGCTTGTAGCATGTTCCTATGTGTTGTTTGGTTTCTCATTCCCCCATGTGAAGCTATTGCGTGATTTTTTTTGAGGTCTTGTACAACATTCTTCGGACTTGGCATTGTCAACCCTAAAATAGGTATAATAGCCTTGGTAATATTCATTTTATTTGTAGCTACTCTCTCCAGCCAAAATGTAAAAGGGGTTGCTAGTGTTCCAGGTCAGATTTACTATCTGCTATTAGTTTGCCTTATAAATATTTGATCATCCTTTTCTAATTGTACTTTGTTTCTTACTGAAGGCCTACTTCCAGCATTTCCGACTTTTCAGGATTTACTTAGTCAGAAACCTCTCCATAGCTCCTCAGTACTTCAGTCACCTTCAGTGTGGATTTTTCTGGGTTCCTCAGTGTTTATATGTTGCCAGCAAGGAGGTTTATTTTGTGTGCACATGTTTCCAAAAGGCATCCCTTCTATGCCTTCTTGGTCTATCCTCTTGTTTCGGCCAAGACGTCCAAGGCCATTGCAAAGAGCAGTAGTGACTGGGCATCCCTCTCTAATTCCTTCATCCTCTCGCTCATCTATCACCATTCATGTCCACCCGGGCTGTAGGTGCGGTATAATTCGTCCAACTATACCTCCTCATTGGAACAATTCCTATCTTGTGCAGGGCGCATTTCAAGCTATGATATTTATTTGTATCCCACGTTTGTTTGATTTGGCTATTGAACGACGTGCCCGTCTCATGCTATTGAACGTCTGATATGAATTAAAAAAAAAAAAAAAAACCTTATGAATCTGGGTCTCTCCACCATGGCATTCTAATTCTATACATTTACTAATTGAGGCACCAGGAGGGGTCTAAACTGTTTATGAAAATGTGTTGTTGAGCAGTCGGAACCTGCGATCTTATTAACCTGGAGGGTTTTTATTACTAATCTGACCTCTTCTTCATTTATCGGTTGTTTAGTTGTATCTAGTATTAGGGCTCTGAGCTGGTCAAAAAAGGCTGCCAGTGCTGAGCATTAATGTTTTTCCCCTTTGTATAGTTCCTGAAAGAAAGTGGCAAATTTGTGTTTTTCGGTTGAGCTTATAAAACAGCATAGCTGTCTGGTTGCAAAATAAATATTGTGGGCTTACCAAAAACATAAAGCGACTTGCAACCTGCCAATTGCTTACCACTGGGTGGCTTTAATGTCACTCGTTTGCCTGCTTCTTATTCGGTGGCTGTAGGAAAGTGGGTTTCTGTTGCAGTAACCCCCCCACTTTTTGCCTGATAACTGATGCACTTTTCCTTGGTGTGCCCTGGATCCCTGCCAATCAGGTACCCAGGGCCTGTGTTCCTTCCCTAAAAACTGTACTCAGCCTAAACCCAATTGGCATCTCTGGCCACAGGTAAGCCCCTGGTAAATGGTACCCTAGGTACCCAGGGCACTGTGACCAGAGAAGACCCCTAAGGGCTGCAGCACTTATTGTGCCACCCTTAGAGGCCCTGTACCCTGACACACACACACTGCCCTTGCAGGCTGAGTGTCTTGGTGCAGAACAAAACAGAGAGTCGACATGGCACACATCCCTGTGTGCCATGCCCACAAACACACTGCCCTGGCATACCTCAGTCACCCCTCTAGCTGGGTGCCCTATGCCAGTGGTGAGGGCACAGGTGCATGAGCCCTGTGCCCCTACAGTACCCAGGCCCATTCCTGGGCACTGTAAGTGCAGGGCTGCCATTCCGAGTATATGGTGCTGGGAGGTCGTCAGCACGTACTCCACAGCACCATGATGGCTGCACTGAAGACTGAGAAGTTTGGTATCAAACTCCTCAGCACAGTAAACCCACACTGATGCCAGTGTGGGATTTACTGTAAAATGCACGTCAGAGGGCAACTTAGAGTTACCCCCTGAACCTAACCTACAATCCACGTCTTGTCTGAGGGGCTGCCTAGGCTGCCACACAGCAGACATGTTGCTGGACCCCTGGGTAGAGAGCCATCCGCTCTCCCGGGCCTGCAACAATGCACGTCCTGGGTGAGGTGCTAGGCCCCTCCCCCAGGATGGGCAGGGGGAAGCTTCAAAGGCATTCCGCCTTTGTGAGCTTCCCCAGACCACTTGCTGTACTCAGCAACTGGTCCCCACCGGTTCCTCCCCCATCCTGGTGGGAAGACTGGAGGGAAACACCAAGGGAGGAAAGGGGGTGTGCCACCCTCTGCCAACCCCACCCCTCAGGTGGGGGAGGCGAGGTGAAGCACATCTCCGGGCTCTCGCCATCTTGAAGATGGGGAGCCCTGCCCAATCAGGACTAGGCTCCTGCCCCCTCCCACAGGAGAGTGGCAGGATAGGGGGTGTACCCACCCCAGGGCAGGGACCCATTGGTCCCTGCCCTTTACCTACCTGTAACGCCCCTAAATCTAGTATTTAGGGGCACCCTGAACCTTCCTTCCTTAGATTCCCGCAACCTAAGAAGAAAAAGGACGAAAGAAGACGCCCAGCAGAGGAGACTGCAGAGAACAACTGACTTGGCCCCAGCCCTACCGGCCCGTCTGCAGTTTCCAGAGATCCTGCGCCAAAAATAGTCTTGTCCTGCAGCCAGCGACCTCCAGAACCCCAGGGAGGACTGACTGCCTTCAACAAAGACCGGATCTCCTGTGAACAGCAGCTCTGTTCAAAAGAAACACCAAACAAAGACTCCGAGCCTGCTGAGGAGAAAGAAACCCGACGCCTGGAACCACCACTGCACCCGTCGCCTACAGCCCGAGTTCAAGTGGCCCACCGGTCCCAGCGAGGTCCCCCAGCTCTCCAGAGTCCGAGTCCACCGTGGGTTGACCCCTCCAGGACTCCCCGACGTCGCCTGCAGCCTCTGCACGGAGAACCCCCCAACCGCGAGTGGCCCGGTAAGGTGAAATCCGACCTCAAAAGACACCCCTGCATCCAGACGCCCTGCGCCCTGGAGAAAGGAACCCGAGGTGCACCTACGTCCCCGAGCCCTCCAACTTACCTGCCCAGCTGTTGGTTCCTCCTGGAAGTCTTCCTGGACCGAGCCTGCAGCTGAAAACCAAAACCGAAAATTTCCATTGAAATCAACAGGGCACCCGACCTCAAAACAGCACTCTGCACCCGGCCGCCCTAGTGCCGCTGAGGGTGCCTCTTTGGTGCTAACTTGGTCCCCAACGTGCCCTGAGCTTAACCCTAGGAGCTTTGCTCCCACAACCCCGTGGCCTGCTTGCCAGCCGCCACCAACCGGAGTCCCCCTATCCTCCATAGGATAACATTGGGCCTCAACACTCTGCACCCGGCCGCCCTAGTGCCGCTGAGGGTGCAACAACAGTGCATCACTGACCCTGGGAGACCCCTGAGTCTAACCCCAGAACCCTAACTCAAAAGACCGATTACTTACCTCGAGACCGATAACTCATTTTTCCTCATAGGATAACATGGACACTTTTTCTTCCAAAAAGTTTCTAAGTGTCGACTTTTGAAAACAAGAATATTCTTTAAAAATCGTACAGACTACCAAAACGTAATTACTTACCTGTTTTAAGTAAATGTCCCAGGGCTGAACCTAGGAGTCCAGCACTGGATTACAAAAGTAACGTTAAAAGTAACTTACCGGCGAATTGAATTTTCTTACATAGGGATCCATTGACTGGTTTTCTGTGAAATTTCTTCTAAGTGTCCACTTTTGAAATACCAAAATATTGCTTAAAAATCACAACAGTAACGAATTCCGAATTACTCACCTACTATCAGGAGAGACCTCAGTACTGCATCTTTTAGTCCAGTACCGACCATGAAAAGTAATTTTTACCGTACTTACCAGTAACTGGAAATTCCTCTCATAGGATATCATTGCCTGCTTTTTGTTGAAAAAGTTTCTAAGTGTCGATTTCTGAATCATACAAATATTCTTTAAAAATCGTACAAACTACAAAAACGTAATTACTTGCCTGTTTTAAGTAAATGTCCCAGTGCTGAACCTAGGAGTCCAGCACTGGATTACAAAAGTAACGTAAACATACTTTGCTTGCAAACTGTATTTCCTTCCCTAGGATAACATTGGTAATTTTACCCAGAAAAGTTTCTAAGTGTCAACTTTTGAAATACAGTAATATTCCTCAAAAATCACTACCATAACCAAAACGCTTTTTCTCACCTGTTTACAGGAAGTGTCCCGGGACTGAATCCAAGATCCAGTCCCGTGGTTAGAAAAGTAATCCAAAAAGTAATCTATTGCATTTAACCAGAAATTTCCATTGAGCTCAATGTATAATTGTGTTTAAAATTGTGTTGCATATTGCAACAACTGTAACTATTGCATTCAAAAGTCTATTGCCAATTGAACAGTAGTTAACTAAAGCATCTCATTCTGAGAAAGTATATTTTGACACCCATTGTTGGTTCTAAAATAAAACAACTATATTTTTATATACAAACCATTGGCCTAGAGTTCAGTTCTTGAGTGTGTGGCTTCATTTGCTGACTGAGTGTGTACAACAAATGCTTTACACTGTCCTCTGATACTGCCTTACTGCTCGACCAAGCTACCACTTTAGAGAGTAAGGTTATATCTAACTTTAGCCTCTGCCAAACCTCTGGGGACTGTGGACTCTGTGCACACTGAACCCTACCTTGGTGCAGTATATACAGAGCCACTTTCTTACATTGGTGGATCAGCGGTGGGATACAAACTTGCATTGTTGGACTACTTGGTTACCATCTGATCACACGACAGAACTCTTAAATTGCCTTTAGAATTCTGATTTTTTCAAATTGGCATTTTTTACCAAATTACTAAAAGTCTTGTTAGAGCCTTGCTTAAGTCCCTTTAAAATTGTAGAAAATAAAAAGTCACTATAGTCAAGGGTAGAGGGGTTAGAACTTTTTGTTAGAATGTCTCAAGAAAACAACCCAGCTATTAGTGAAAATAATAATGACATACAGGACATGGTTGAGGAGCTCGACCTCACCCCTTATCTTCATTTGTCTTTCAAAGAGATAAGGTCCTTAGGTAAACTTAAAAATATACCAATGGGCCAGCATCCAACCAAACAAGGGCTCCAGGAGCTCCTGGCTGAGTATGCTAAGGCCCACCCCTCTGAGCATGGTGATGACCACGCAGAGGAGGAAAGGAGTGAGGAGGATGGGGATGGTAACCCACCTCCACCACTTCCTAGGGAAGACAGGGTCACTGCACCCTTATTTCCAAGAGTAAACCTCTGGGGACCTAGGGGCCACCTAGGTGGTTCAGGTCCCAGAGAGGACACTGAGGATAGCCTTAGTGAGGAGGACCACCTTTTAGCAAGGTTGGCCAAAAGACTGGACCTAGAGACCAGACTCCTGGCTCTAGAGAAGGAAAGACAGGAGATGGGTTTAGCACCCATCAATGGTGGCAGCAATACTAAAACTAAGGATAGGGAGGAAACTTCTGATCCTAAAATCCCCAAAGGGATTGTCCCTAAATTTGAGGAAGGTGATGACATCACCAAATGGTTCACAGCCTTTGAGAGGGCTTGTGAAATAAGAAAAGTAAAGAAACCTCTCTGGGGGCACTCCTGTGGGAACTGTTCTCTGGTAACTGCAGAGACAGGCTTCTGACCCTCTCTGGGCCAGATGCAGGGTCCTATGACCTCATGAAGAATACTCTGATTGAGGGATTTGGGCTCACTACTGAGGAGTATAGAATTAGATTCAGGGGGCTCACAAAACCCAGACCCAGTCCTGGATTGACTTCGTAGACTACTCAGTAAAGACACTGGATGGTTGGTTAGCTGGACATAATGTGCAGGATTTTCCTGGACTTTACAATTTGTTTATGAAGGAACACATACTAAGTAATTGCACAAACGAAAAGTTGCATCAGCATTTGGTAGACCTAGGTCTAATTTCTCCCCAAGAATTGGGAAAGAAGGCAGACCACTGGGTCAGAACAAGGGTAACTAGGACATCCACTGGGGGTGACCAAAAGAAAGGGGTCACAAAGCCTCCCCAGAAGAAAGATAGTGAACCCCTTAAGGATAAAAGTAAGGAGTCCCAGGCAGCCCCCAAAAACCTGTCCAGGAGGGTGGGCCCAAAGACACCTCACAAACTAAACCAGGGTACCAAGGTAAGAATTGGGATCCCAACAGAATATGGTGTCACAACTGTCAGAAGTCAGGACACCACACCAAGGACCCTAGCTGTCCTAAAAACAAGATCCCTAGTACAGCCCCAGGGGTGACTAGTGTAGCCCCAGGAGTTGCCAGTGTAGCTCTGGAGGAAGGGTCCTCAGATGAGGAAGTCCTCCTAGCTTTCAACTGGAAAATGGGCCCAAGAGGTAAGCTGGAGATCCCAGAGGGGAGTAGACACTTCCACCGCCTACTGGTGAATGGAATCCCAGCCACTGCCCTGAGAGATACCTGTGCCAGTCACACTGTGGTGCATGACAGGTTGGTACTCCCACACCAGTATGTCCCAGGGGAATCAAGGAGAGTAAGGGCTGTCCCAGGGGGAGTCACTGTTAGGCCTGTGGCTGTAGTGCCCCTAGTCATAGCTGGGTCCCTTAGATGGAGAAAGGTGGTAGTCAGTAAAGACCTCCCCTTGATTGTCTCCTGGGGAATGACCACTTAGAGGTGGACCTGAGCCAAAGAGAGGCACTGGCCCAATGCCAGGCCTCACCCAAGAAACCTGGGGGGCTCAACCTGCAGTCAGTGCAGCTGAGCCCCAAAAGAGTAAAAAGGAACAGGGTAGGAAAGGTGGGCAACTGTTAGCCACAGTCCCAGAGGGCCAGGGAGATTCTATCCCAGTGAGGGAAAACTCCAGAAGTGGCCCTGGTAAAGCCCCCTAGCCAACAAGAAGACCTGACTAGTCAGGCAACTGTCCAGCCTGAGTTGGTGGCTCCTCAGCTGGCAGAACAAAGGGTGGAGGAAGGGTGCTCACTACAAAGTTTAGTGACCCCCACCCTAAAGCAACAGGCAGACAGCCAGGACCCAAAGAGACCTGTAAGATAGCCCCTTCACTTGCCAGACAGGAGCTAAAGGTGTGGTTCTGGGCACTGACAGCTGTCAGCAGCCTCTGCTGGGTGTTAGCCTTCATGGCAGCCCTATCCTTGGCATGGTGGCCTAACCCCCTGCCAAATAACAAGCTAGGCCCCCTGACCCTATTGGTCATGGTGGGGTTGCTCAAACTGTGGGTGACCTCTGTGGGTAAGCTGGGCTTTGCCCTGGCTAAGTTAGACTTTGCAGAGGTGGGCACCTCTGAACCCAAACTTAAAAGATGGGGTGAAGACACTAAAGAGCAAGGAGAGGAGCTTTGGGAATTAGGTCCTGAAACTGATGAGGTAGGCCAGCTCCCCAAAGGGACTGACCTGGACAGAAGGATATAAGGCGGAGTAGGCCCTGCAACTTTCAAACCACTTCCCCAACTCTTCCTCGCCTGAAAGACTAGACAGGCTCTCCCAGCGTTGGCTGAGTCTCCTGGCCTTTGGGCTGGGGGGGCTTGTGTAGGAAAGTGGGTTTCTGTTGCAGTAACCCCCACTTTTTGCCTGATAACTGATGCACTTTTCCTTGGTGTGCCCTGGATCCCTGCCAATCAGGTACCCAGGGCCTGTGTTCCTTCCCTAAAAACTGTACTCAGCCTAAACCCAATTGGCATCTCTGGCCACAGGTAAGCCCCTGGTAAATGGTACCCTAGGTACCCAGGGCACTGTGACCAGAGAAGACCCCTAAGGGCTGCAGCACTTATTGTGCCACCCTTAGAGGCCCTGTACCCTGACACACACACACTGCCCTTGCAGGCTGAGTGTCTTGGTGCAGAACAAAACAGAGAGTCGACATGGCACACATCCCTGTGTGCCATGCCCACAAACACACTGCCCTGGCATACCTCAGTCACCCCTCTAGCTGGGTGCCCTATGCCAGTGGTGAGGGCACAGGTGCATGAGCCCTGTGCCCCTACAGTACCCAGGCCCATTCCTGGGCACTGTAAGTGCAGGGCTGCCATTCCGAGTATATGGTGCTGGGAGGTCGTCAGCACGTACTCCACAGCACCATGATGGCTGCACTGAAGACTGAGAAGTTTGGTATCAAACTCCTCAGCACAGTAAACCCACACTGATGCCAGTGTGGGATTTACTGTAAATGCACGTCAGAGGGCAACTTAGAGTTACCCCCTGAACCTAACCTACAATCCACGTCTTGTCTGAGGGGCTGCCTAGGCTGCCACACAGCAGACATGTTGCTGGACCCCTGGGTAGAGAGCCATCCGCTCTCCCGGGCCTGCAACAATGCACGTCCTGGGTGAGGTGCTAGGCCCCTCCCCCAGGATGGGCAGGGGGAAGCTTCAAAGGCATTCCGCCTTTGTGAGCTTCCCCAGACCACTTGCTGTACTCAGCAACTGGTCCCCACCGGTTCCTCCCCCATCCTGGTGGGAAGACTGGAGGGAAACACCAAGGGAGGAAAGGGGTGTGCCACCCTCTGCCAACCCCACCCCTCAGGTGGGGGAGGCGAGGTGAAGCACATCTCCGGGCTCTCGCCATCTTGAAGATGGGGAGCCCTGCCCAATCAGGACTAGGCTCCTGCCCCCTCCCACAGGAGAGTGGCAGGATAGGGGTGTACCCACCCCAGGGCAGGGACCCATTGGTCCCTGCCCTTTACCTACCTGTAACGCCCCTAAATCTAGTATTTAGGGGCACCCTGAACCTTCCTTCCTTAGATTCCCGCAACCTAAGAAGAAAAAGGACGAAAGAAGACGCCCAGCAGAGGAGACTGCAGAGAACAACTGACTTGGCCCCAGCCCTACCGGCCCGTCTGCAGTTTCCAGAGATCCTGCGCCAAAAATAGTCTTGTCCTGCAGCCAGCGACCTCCAGAACCCCAGGGAGGACTGACTGCCTTCAACAAAGACCGGATCTCCTGTGAACAGCAGCTCTGTTCAAAAGAAACACCAAACAAAGACTCCGAGCCTGCTGAGGAGAAAGAAACCCGACGCCTGGAACCACCACTGCACCCGTCGCCTACAGCCCGAGTTCAAGTGGCCCACCGGTCCCAGCGAGGTCCCCCAGCTCTCCAGAGTCCGAGTCCACCGTGGGTTGACCCCTCCAGGACTCCCCGACGTCGCCTGCAGCCTCTGCACGGAGAACCCCCCAACCGCGAGTGGCCCGGTAAGGTGAAATCCGACCTCAAAAGACACCCCTGCATCCAGACGCCCTGCGCCCTGGAGAAAGGAACCCGAGGTGCACCTACGTCCCCGAGCCCTCCAACTTACCTGCCCAGCTGTTGGTTCCTCCTGGAAGTCTTCCTGGACCGAGCCTGCAGCTGAAAACCAAAACCGAAAATTTCCATTGAAATCAACAGGGCACCCGACCTCAAAACAGCACTCTGCACCCGGCCGCCCTAGTGCCGCTGAGGGTGCCTCTTTGGTGCTAACTTGGTCCCCAACGTGCCCTGAGCTTAACCCTAGGAGCTTTGCTCCCACAACCCCGTGGCCTGCTTGCCAGCCGCCACCAACCGGAGTCCCCCTATCCTCCATAGGATAACATTGGGCCTCAACACTCTGCACCCGGCCGCCCTAGTGCCGCTGAGGGTGCAACAACAGTGCATCACTGACCCTGGGAGACCCCTGAGTCTAACCCCAGAACCCTAACTCAAAAGACCGATTACTTACCTCGAGACCGATAACTCATTTTTCCTCATAGGATAACATGGACACTTTTTCTTCCAAAAAGTTTCTAAGTGTCGACTTTTGAAAACAAGAATATTCTTTAAAAATCGTACAGACTACCAAAACGTAATTACTTACCTGTTTTAAGTAAATGTCCCAGGGCTGAACCTAGGAGTCCAGCACTGGATTACAAAAGTAACGTTAAAAGTAACTTACCGGCGAATTGAATTTTCTTACATAGGGATCCATTGACTGGTTTTCTGTGAAATTTCTTCTAAGTGTCCACTTTTGAAATACCAAAATATTGCTTAAAAATCACAACAGTAACGAATTCCGAATTACTCACCTACTATCAGGAGAGACCTCAGTACTGCATCTTTTAGTCCAGTACCGACCATGAAAAGTAATTTTTACCGTACTTACCAGTAACTGGAAATTCCTCTCATAGGATATCATTGCCTGCTTTTTGTTGAAAAAGTTTCTAAGTGTCGATTTCTGAATCATACAAATATTCTTTAAAAATCGTACAAACTACAAAAACGTAATTACTTGCCTGTTTTAAGTAAATGTCCCAGTGCTGAACCTAGGAGTCCAGCACTGGATTACAAAAGTAACGTAAACATACTTTGCTTGCAAACTGTATTTCCTTCCCTAGGATAACATTGGTAATTTTACCCAGAAAAGTTTCTAAGTGTCAACTTTTGAAATACAGTAATATTCCTCAAAAATCACTACCATAACCAAAACGCTTTTTCTCACCTGTTTACAGGAAGTGTCCCGGGACTGAATCCAAGATCCAGTCCCGTGGTTAGAAAAGTAATCCAAAAAGTAATCTATTGCATTTAACCAGAAATTTCCATTGAGCTCAATGTATAATTGTGTTTAAAATTGTGTTGCATATTGCAACAACTGTAACTATTGCATTCAAAAGTCTATTGCCAATTGAACAGTAGTTAACTAAAGCATCTCATTCTGAGAAAGTATATTTTGACACCCATTGTTGGTTCTAAAATAAAACAACTATATTTTTATATACAAACCATTGGCCTAGAGTTCAGTTCTTGAGTGTGTGGCTTCATTTGCTGACTGAGTGTGTACAACAAATGCTTTACACTGTCCTCTGATACTGCCTTACTGCTCGACCAAGCTACCACTTTAGAGAGTAAGGTTATATCTAACTTTAGCCTCTGCCAAACCTCTGGGGACTGTGGACTCTGTGCACACTGAACCCTACCTTGGTGCAGTATATACAGAGCCACTTTCTTACAGTGGCTTGTCTTATTCATCTCGTGTCTGTCCTCCCAGGAGCATTGCCAATTTACTTCTGTCCTTCCAATTCTCAATTTTAGTGAACTACTTTTGAATTTTTTCTTAAGCACGCCAAAAGAGTGCATGTGTTTTCCAGCTGTCTTCCTATTGTGCTTCTCCTCCACCCTCACACTCTTTTGCTTTCTTTCGCCCATGTGCTTGTCCACCCCCTCCCCCCCTGTGATGTGCTCTTTTTCGGGTGCTTCTTTCCCAGCTCCACATTGCTCTGCCACCTGTTTGCTTTTCTCCACCCCAATACACACTATCCGTATTGCTTACATACACCTGCTCCACCACCTTTTTTCCACCCTCTGTGTGTTGCTTCCCCCCTGCCATATGTATTCTGGTCGCTAGCTGTTTGTCTGCCTTGTTAACATTTATATAGTAATGTTGTTTCAATGGCAAAAGTGCTCTCTTTGATCTTTGAGGATAGAAGGCTAACTTGCAGTTTTAGCCGCTTTGTTGCTAAGGCTTCCTCACACTCCCTCTTACTGTGCTGAGGCCTTTTTTATGTTAAGGGCATTTCACCTCTAAGCCTTCATAACCTTCTTTAGAAAAAAGGTATCCATGCCAAATTTGCACCCTCCCCCCCCACATGTTGGGGATTCTAAAGGTACCTAAGATTTGAGTATTAGTGGATTCCACTGGAGGGAACCAAGAAAATTATTATTATTATTCTTTTTAAATGGGGAAAAAAGTGCTTTTCAAGAAAGTGAATGGTTTATTTTATTTTCTAAAAAGCACATCAAAGGTTTGCTCTGCTCAGATCACCATCTCCCAGCTTTTGAATTTTTAGGTCTCGTGCCTAGCGTTGCAGTGCGTAGCACTGCTCGCGCAGCGCGAGACCTCTAGAAAGGGCTTTAGAAAGCTAACCACACGCTCGTGCGTGTGGTTTTGCTTTCCGCAGCTGCCATTGGCTTTCGCGTGCTTTTAAAAAAAAAATCCAGCACGCAATTGGGCAAAGGCGGGCGCATGTCCCGCCTTTGCTCCGCCCATTCCCGTCGGTGGCCAGCACGCGCAGCAGCGCGCGTTCGTCTCGCTGCCGCGCTCCCTTCCCCCGCTCCTCTGTGGTGCGCGCGCACCACTGGTTTCGCGTTCGGCTCCTCTGTGGTGCGCGCGCACCACAGGTTTCTATTCCGTGCTTGTTATCCTTAGTTTACATGCACAGACTCCGCGTGCCTTCCCGCAGCGTTCCTACTGGATGTTAACGCCCCGGGACATTTTTGCATTATTGAGGAATGCATGCAAGTGTCTTCGGGGACCCTCGCTGTCTGTGCACGGAGTAAATAAAGCCTGAACGAGCCCGTCACACCGCAAACGGCGAGTTTTCACTTCAGAGGGGCAGCTTCAGGGCTTCAGCGACCCCCGCATAATCGATACCAGGTGTAATAAGGGTCAAAGTTCACGTCTGGAGCGGGGAGGGGGATTAAGGTGGCTCTGTTTGGATATTCGCAGTGCTGTGAGATCGACTATTCTAATCTGCCTCGCGTGTTATATTGAAACAGTCTGATCTCTTTTACATGACAGACCATAAATTATGCAAAACACGTGTTGCATCCTGTAACATGCATCATTACGAGGGTTGTTCATTCTTTGAAGAGCTGCTCTTTTTCGAGGCCTGTGTGTTATAAAAACTTTCAGTAGGTGAGTGCCTTCAGCAGAAGAAGTCTGAGCCGGATGCTACCTGGGACTGCTAAGTACCAACACGGTCTAAAATTAGTATCTTCCGCTTAAGCCGTAAAGAGCGAAAAGTTGATCTTCTCCGCCCTCTAGCGGCTGCGGCAGATACTTCACCCACTCTGCACCTCAAGCACCAAGTGGCAGCGAGAGGAGAAGGGAGGAGACTTCGGGGAGCGAGGGGGTTTGGAGTTGAGACGACAGCACAGCTTCATCTCTGTGTTTTTGGACCATCTTTTGCCGGCAGGCACTAGGGAGAAGGAATCAAGGCGGGAGGGCAGAGGGCACAGAGCAATGAAGAGTCGCTGCTGTGAGGTGCACTTGCTGCCATGTGCAGGCTTGGGGAGGGAGGGGCTGGCGCAGCTGGTGTTGGGCTGTTCGCGCATGGAGTGATGCTCACACACAGGGATTCTCCCTCAGCCGGCCGATACCACCAGTTGAAGCAGGTAATCCCAAAGTCCTAGGAGGGCATGGCGAGCCACCCGCCGGAGCACTGCAGTTTCTCCACTTATCGGCCGAGTAGCAGCTCTGTGATGGATGCGCAATGAAGCCGCCTCTAGAAAGGGCTTCCGAAAGCAAAACCACATGCACGAGCGTGTGGTTAGCTTTCTAAAGCCCACATTGGCTGTAGCGTGCGTTTTAAAAAAAAAAAACGGCACGCAATTGGGGAAAGGCCTTTGCTCCGCCCATTCCCGTCCGTGTCTAGGACGCGCATCAGCGCGCGGCACAGACGGCAGGCTCCCTCGCCCCCCCCCGCTCCTCTGTGGTGCGCGCGCACCACTGGTCTTTTAAGAAACAGCTTACATGCACTTTGTTATAATTCTCGAAGCATCCGTTTTATTTTTAAACTCGGAATAATTCAGTTTCATTATTTGTATAGACTGCCAGTAATTTCTCTGACTTACCCAGAGCCATAGAAGAAGTGGCAAAGCCGGGCAGGCGGGACTGGGCGTGCCGGGCTGTGCAGGGTCCAGGGAGCGCTGGGGCCCGGTCAGTCAGCGATCACACGGTGTGCAGGGTCCCTGTCGGACGGGGGACAGGCTATGCTGGGTCCCTCTCAGACAGGCTGTCCGGGGTCCGTGCTGTCCGGGTGCAGGTTGTGCTGGGTCGGGGCAGTGCAGAGAACAAGCTGAGCCCCTGCCTGCACGGTGCTCTGCCCCTGTGTCTCCGGGTCTGTCCTGCTTGGCGTCTGCGCCCCCGGGCCTCTCCGGTGGGGGCCTGCCCTCTCCTGTGCTGGGCTGCCATGCTCATCATGCTCGCGATTGTCATGTCTTCGCGGCTCGTGGATATGCTTCGGGGGCCCTGATCGTGGCCCTGTCCTCGGGGCCCGACCTGCTTCTCATGTTCGTGGAGTTGATTGCTGCCATGGTGAAGGATCCTTGCCAGCTTAGCAGTAGTGCTTCTCCGCCGTGCCCCCTGTCGCTGCTCCCGTGGCCCCCTGTCGCTGCTCCCGTTGTCACTGCTCCCGTGGCTAGAGCACAGTATAGAATACAATGTCTGCACGCTGGTGAAGCGCCGACCGTGTGTAAACATCATTGCATTGCCGTTTGTGTAGCGCTTCCCTGCCCTCTGCTTGGCCCAAAGCGCTGTCTTCGTTGCGCAATTATTAGCTGTCTCCCATGAATTATGTGTCTAGCGCTTCAGTACCCTGACAAAGTCATGCAGCGCTGCGATTGGCATCGGGCGCATGGTGAGTCCTGTGTGCATGCATGCGTATTCATGTGTGTGTGTGTTTACAAATGTCTGTGTGCAGGTGTGAATGTATCTGAGAGACTGTACAGGTGTGTGCGCGTATTTATAAGTGTGTGTGTGTGTGTGTGACTGCAGCTGTGACTGTGTTACAGGTGTGTGGGCGTGTGAATGCACGGGAGACACTATTTACAGGCGCGTGTGTAGTATGCACTGATGTGAGAGACTGCAGGTATGTATGATTGTGTATTTACAGGTGTATGTACAAGTGCGTGTGTGTGCAGGTGTGAGTGTGTATTTACAGGTGTGTGCACAATTGGGTGTGTGTGTGCAGGTGTAAATGAATGTGAAAGGCTGAGTGTGTGTTTACAGGTGTATGTACTAGTGTCCATCTGTGTGAATGTATGTGAGATGCTGGGCGCGAGTAGGTGTGTGTTTGTATGTACTGGTGTGTGCGCAGGTGTGAGTGTATTTGAGAGGCTGTGTGTATTTGGTGTGTGTTTGTATGTACTGGTGTGCGTCTGTGAAGGTGTGAATGAATGTGAAAGGCTGAGTGTGTGTTTACAGGTGTGTGTATGTACTAGTGTCCGTCTGTGTGAATGTATGTGAGATGCTGGGCACGAGCAGGTGAGTGTTTGTATGTACTGGTGTGTGCGCACGTGTGAGTGTATTTGAGAGGCTGTGTGTGTACAGGTGTGTATTTGGTGTGTGTTTGTATGTACTGGTGTGCGTCTGTGTGCAGGTGTGAATGAATGTGAAAGGCTGAGTGTGTTTTTACAGGTGTGTGTATGTACTAGTGTCTGTGTGAAAGTATGTGAGATGCTGGGCGCGAGCAGGTGTGTGTTTCTATTTACTGGTGTGTGCACAGGTGTGCGTGTATTTGAGAGGCTGTGTGTGTACAGGTGTGTATTTGGTGTGTGTTTGTATGTACTGGTGTGCGTCTGTGTGAAGGTATGAATGAATGTGAAAGGCTGAGTGTGTGTTTACAGATGTGTGTGTGCATTGTGAATGTATGTGAGAGACTGTGTGTACACTAACACTAATCCTTTTATGGGTTCCGGAGTAGCGTGCTACTCACCAGAAAAGCGCTTCAACACCCATCAGGGGTAACAAGTGCTATATGAATGCAAACCTTTCTTCCCCTTCTATCCATCCGCTATCCTTCTCACTCCAAATAACTGACTAATATCCACCACTCAAATTACTTTCATATTTCACTATACTAATTCACCACAAATCCTTTATGGGTTTCCAGAGTAGCGTGCTTCAACACCCCATCAGGGGTAACAAGCGCTATATAAATACAAACCTTTTTTTCCTCTTCTATCTTTCTGCTATCCTTCCGAATCCAAATAACTGAGTAACCTATCCACCACTTAAAATTTACTTGCATGTTTCACTATACAAATTCAACACTAATCCTCTTTGGGTCCCGGAGTAGCGTGCTACTCGCCGAAAAAGTGCTTCGACGCCTCGTCAGGGGTAGTAAGCGCTATATAAATGCAATTACAATACAATGCAAGTTTGTTCCTGTGTACATTGCTCATACTTTTTCATTTCTTCTTAATGGAAAAATAACATGTGGGGATGTGTGTGCGTGTGTATATACAATGTACCTTTCTAATTAATTGCCCCTTCTCTTTCCTCTTTCTCATCGCTATTACTTATGTCCTGTTCTGCCCCTGTGTCTGCTTGGTGCTCGGCCCCAATTATTGTCCATTTGCTCTCTTTCCTGTCTCCTCTTTTCTCGCCCCATTGCCGGTTTCCTGTTCTGTCCTCTATCACCTTATGGCTCTGGACTCTAGTCCCCTCTCCCACATCCCTTACCTGTATAACGTCCAGCCGGTATCCCCTATCCTGTGTGTCCAATTGTATAGTGTATTTCCCACCCTTCTAAGGAAGTACGCTTACTTCAGTGGCTAACTCCTTGGTGTTTGACACTGGGAAAACTGACTTAGTACCTTCCCCACGGCACCAGCACCGGGACATGCGCCCGCCTTTGCCCAACTTAGACGTTACAAGTCCAGAACACACTGTCTGAGAGGCAACCACTGCACAACCATTTGGTCATATACTTGAAGGGCCCGTCTTCCGGGCTTTTTCATGATACCATTGTGGGTACAAAAACCTGTTTTCACCGGAATTGCAGTAGTGTGTTTGAATTGTGCTGCCATCCTTCTTTCCTATTCACATTTCCCAAGGAGGAATCCATTTAATGGGAAAACCACCTGGTTAGGATGGAAAACGTGCATGAGTTGGTACCCAAGCACCAATACCTACGATTATTTCCACAATTAGAGTGCAATTCCCAGGGCTTTAAGTGGGCCGGGTCTCACCGGTGCTGAGCACCGGCAGTTTTAAAGGGGACTTTGAAACGGGTCTCTATCGGGCTCTGTTTTGTTCCCTGGCACAAAGTAATATCCAAGTATTCCCCAAGCCTAGTTGTTAAAAATATGCTTCATGGCTACACACTTACACGGTCCACACATGTTTTCTTTTTTTAAAAGTCGCTGCTTGTTTGGTTTACTTTTGGCCAGTCACTCTCCAACAGAGCATTTTGGCACTCCGACACCAACTGCTCCCTCCATCCTTAGTAGGTAACAGACATTGCCATTTACAATGCCAATAGCTCTAACTTAAAAAAATGCGAGACCTATTGCATTTCCAATGCTTGTTCTAAGTAGTAGTCGATTTTCCTACTTTTTATGGTTTCTACCTATTTGCATCTTGTCATGTTAACAGGTGTGAAACCCATGAGTGAACCCAGAAAGTCATACTTGTCTGAAAAGTAGACAAAATTCCAAATTAAGCAAGGTATCATTTGTGTAGTTCTTTCCCATAGAACAAATTGTTGGAATAAAAAAACAATAAAAGAAGTAGGAAAAATAGAATAAGGTGATAATGTTTTAATCTGTACATTTTTACCTTGAAAGTCAGTGTATAAAAGTAATTACCATTATGCCTGTCAGAATCTTCTAGTTGCAGGGATATGTAGTTTGGTTGTTGTCCAAAAACATGAGATACCTAGAGTTAACAACTAAGATGTAGCTTATAATAATATTTGATTGCGTACCAACTGTGCGCTAGTCCATATGGTAAAATCAAATAAATAAAAAATAGGTGTGAAGGAAATCTGGGCATTTTTTAAATGTCTTCAAGATACTGAGTTTAGGAATAGTGGTTATTTGTAGAACTCCGAATTTGGGGTTACCTACACTATCTTGTGATTCAGAGGACATTTTGCAAAATGTGTTCTTTCTTCCACACTGGCTTACATTTAGAAGCCAAAAAATTAAGAGAAATTCAAATATTCCACCATTGTGTATACCCACAGTTCTCCTGATTAAACACTGGGCCCATTTCACGCAGCATGAAATGCCCCGAAACTCAATGTGGAGACATAAAGTTTTCGCCATGTGGGTAGCTGCTGTATTTGGGCCTGGGCTTGGCTACCACCCAGCTAAACCAACTAAACCAGACATTTCTGTAAACTATACACCCAAGGAAGTGTTTCCTTGGTTCCGACAGACCCAGAGCCCGAATAGTGCAGCTGTTCGCCATGTCAAGAGTAAGCAATTTGGGATTTACCCTTCTCTGTCTGCAAATATGTCAAAACTGAGCAGCCCAAAGCAATCCAAATTTCCTTTTGCTTATGATGACAATAGGGATGCTCTTGGCCCGGGGGAGGGGCAGAAAGACTTTTGGAGCTTTAGTGGTGGGGGTACGTCCTGATGTCAATATGGGCCAGCCCCTGCCCCATTTTTTTATGTCTTGCCTGAGACGGTATATGCACTCTGTTGCTTGCAAGACATTTTGTTTAGTTTCAGTGGGCTTAGAGTCCACCCATTTTATACCAATGGTTGAATTCATCGTCCCTCATTTCCTTGCTTCTCATTGGTCAGCGCATGCTGGCTTCACTTACTTTTCATGTGTTTGGCCTTCCTTTGGAGCATTGTCCAAGTACTGCTTCCTTTTCCAGTGTCTTCCCCTGCTTGCACTTTCAGAGGTACTTTTTACATTTTACATGCAGCAGTCCATAGCAGTACAGGTATTTGCAGACCATCTTCCCCCATCCCGCTCCACTTTGTTGCTTACCCCCTCAGCTGTGTTTCTTGAACTCGCTCCCTCCCATGTTGCTTGCCACACTGTTCTTGCCCTGCCCCACCTGCCCACTCCAGCATTTTTGTTTGCCTGGCCCTTTCACTCCCTCCAGCGTTGTTGCTTGCCCCATCCCTCCTGCATTGTTACTTGCCTCGTCCCCCGCTTTGTGGCTTGCCCGTCCCTCCCGCGTTATTGCCTGCCCTGTCCCTCCCGCCCACTTATTGCTTGCTCTGCCCTTCCTGCCCCTCTCCTGTGTTGTTGCTTGCCTCGCCCCTCCCACATTGGTTGACCTGTTGTTGTTTGCCACCCCCGTGTTGTTTCGTGCCCCGTCCTTCCACCTCCTCCAGTGTTGCTGCTTCGTTCCCCCATCCATGTTTATTGTTTGCCACATCCCCCTCCTGCATTGTTGCTTGCCCTGGCTGTGTCGTATCGCTTTTCTTTTCTAACTTTCAGGCACACTGCTGTACAACATGGCTAAAAGACATTAACAAAGCCAATATTTCTTGCATAGGTGAGAGATATTGGCTTTGACGATGCTTGTTTAAATATTCCTAGCATGCAGCGAGCTTTCTGTAAACCCTCTCCTCCCTCAGTCGGCGACCATGGGGGAGGGGGGCAGAAATACTGTTGGGGTTATAATACGGTAGGGGCACAGCCCAAAGCATGGACAAGGACACCCCACACCCCTTTTTTTTTTTTTTAAAAGCAAAGATCATCTCTGGAGTCTATTGTGCTTTGTGCTCCCCTGGGAGGCGATTGGTGGTAAACCCCTCCCCGCCCCCGAACACCCAAAATTTGTCAGCGATCTGCGTGGCACTCTGAGAAAAAGTTAATTCTTGTTCTTTCCTCACGTCCCAATATAATTTTTTTGAGAAGAAAAGTGCTTGCATCAAAATTATTTTCTTTAGCACTGTTGAATAATAGGTTTATATCCACTGCACTGTGAAGGTACTGGGGTGTATGTGAATGGTTTGTCCACTGCATTTAAGTGGTTACTGTTACTACTACTTCCCTCATTGCTCTAATCAAGCTCAAGTCTTTCTGGTGGTGTTCTACCAATTTGAGGCCTGCTTCTAGTTTTGTTTTAGGTAAGTCCCAATTAAGTTTCCATCCGCTTTGATGACTAAAGATTGCCATCTGATAACCTCCATAGAAGCATCCGAAATGTTTCTCTGTTTACATCTTGTCTGTTATTTACCCCAAAATACTCCACTAGCTGGGTTTTTAGTTCATTTTTGAAAACTCTAGCTTTCAGAATTGATCTGTAAAACTGCCATGCTTTCCTTGGGTATATGCCTGATGTGCCTGTCTCACATCAAGGGGGAGTGTTCAGAGTTTGTTATTGTGCCCACATTCCCCCTTTTAGTTATGCCTACCATAGTTTCCATACTCCAGATTAGGTTGATTTGAGAGTATGTCCTATGTATGTCGGAGAAAAAAATACATTTTCTATCATTAGGGTGGGTTGTTCTCCAGCTGTCAATCACGGTTCTGTTAGCTTCGAAAGAACTGCCTGGAACATATGTCCGCTCACATGTCTATCGCCCAGGAGACTTATCTGTTCCGGATATTGGCATCGGATTGAAGTCAGGTAACCATATCATTTTCCCACTACTTTCTCTTTGACAATCTATAACAACAAGTTTAGAAATTTCACTTGGCCTGCATTTGGAGCATACAACATTAGCATTGTCAAATCTTGTTCTATTTACCTATTAGTATTATGAATCTGCTCTCTTTATGATCTTTTATATAATATCATCTATCCCCAGAGGGAGATCTCACTAAAGGCCACATTCACCCCATACCTTGTTTTACTGAGGCATGATACTGGGTGGGAAAGAGTTTCTGTGAAATATCTTTCTGTAAGAGGTGTGTCTCCTGTAGACAGATTGTGTCTGGGGATTCTAAAGAGCCTTCTATATCATGTGTCTCTTAATAGGGGTATTAAGTCTCCTGACGTTCTATGTTATAATTCATACCATAAGCTATCTAGTAAGGTTCTCCATCATATGCAAGGTTTGTCGGCCTATACCCTTTGCATCTGGTATTCTCATTTGTATATCTGTTAATCTTCAGTCCATCACCTTTCCCTCCCCTGAAAATCCCCTCACTTGAACATTAGCAAACATAACCATTATTCCTCTACAGGTGATTTCCCAAGTGAGTATTTGATAACGCCCCAGGCGCCTCACCTGTGACCAGCCTCTCCCTCCTCTCAACGACTATCACTTATGTTCTCAATATTGCCGAAATATTGTTACCTTCCTCCAAGCAGCTTAACAGCATAGGGAACATGCTAAATACTAAAGTTCCTGTGAGCAGTCATTTCCCCCCCCCCTCACCTTCCGTAGACTCCTAGCTAGTAACTTGCTAGTACCCTTTTCTTCTGGGTGGTCTAGGGCGTTGCTATCCTACTTTGGTACTGGCGCTAGGTCCTTCATCTTAAGAATGTTCTGCTGGATATGGGGCCGTCCTCAGTCCTATCATCATCTTTACTGCCATAGGGTGCTTGATTGCTTGGCTTTTAGACTGGTAGGAACAGCTTAGTTCAAATGCAAAAGGCCACCTGTATGTTATCTTTTTCACTCCGCAGGTCCCTTGTGATCTCTTACATAGCTTGTCTTTTGTTCAGTGTATTTTGGGATACATCTTGAAATCATTGAGTTGTGCAACTCCTCACAGTCCGTAGAATCAGTCTTCTGGCTTCTCCTAAGATTCTGTCTTTTACAGAAGATTAGACCAGCTTTACAAGTATGCCCCTTGGATGTGTTGAAGAGGTCCCGACTGATCTTTCATTTTGTCCACCATTCACTTTCCCGTATGTTTTAGCTACTGTCATGTTGAATTTCTCCATTGCGTCCTCATTTATGCTAACTCGATCTCCCAACTGATTACATATCCCTGGATTGTTCCAATATCTTGGAGAGCATTTTGGCTCAGACCATCTTCAATTGTTCAGAGAAGATTTTGCTTTGCTTTTCTTGGACATCTGCAGGGCTTCCCAGTAGGTTTTTTAGGTCTCGCCTGAGCCAGCGCATGCGCTGCGCTGGCGAGAGTTTTAGTAAGCGGGTTTTGGAAGTGCAAACAGCAGTTTGCTGGCGACCAGCTTGCGTTCACGCGAGCGTGCACGCGCGATCAGGCGCCATATGGCTTTTCTTGCCATGTGGCTTCTCTCGCGATTACTTTCACTTTCGCGGCCGCGCGGCCATGTCAGTTTCACGGCCGCGCGGCCATTGCTTGTTTCCGATTGCTTTACTTATGAAGCAATCGCGGCACCCGCGCTTTAGCTTTAAATGTTTAAGTCTAAATCGTGAGTGCCGCCATTGCAATGTTGTATTTACATGGGTGCCGCTTTCACTTCACAGCATGGCGCCTGCTTTCACGGATTCCCAGGGTTGCAGCAGCTTCCCACTTCCTGTATGCATTTTCGCTGAGTTTTCTCTCCGGTTTCTGCCTTCATATGCCCTCCCACCCTCATCATGGACGGTCCGGACGTGGTCAGCGCGGCCCCTGCTTGGCTCGGATCACTTTCTAGCTGTTATTGTTATTATTGTTGCTTCCTGTCGTCATTCTCACCCCTTGACCCCCACTTAGTGTTGCTTGCTTATTTAGCTTGTCACTTCCCCGTCCCACACAAACACACACAGCGTTTCCCTGTTTGCTTTCTGGCATCGCTGGTTCCGCCCGCCACTTAAAAATATATATATATTTCACCAAGTCAAACGCATTTGTTACTTCTTTATTTTATGGACCGTGATGTTATCGGCCGCTCTGTGTAACATGAGTAGCAACGCCGTTACTGAGGCTGCAGGAGCCAAACTGTGGTGAGTTTTTTCCCCGACCTGGGGTCAGTCTTTTTCCCCCACCGGCTCTCCCAGCCTCTTCCTTCTCCCTGGACTCGTTCCTGCTGCGTCCTTCCTGGGCTTGGGCCCAGGCTCTGCAGGAGCACTAACACTTTCAGGCAGCTCCTTTTTCACCCCGTCTCAGTCATTACTCATTTTGAAGCCAGCGTGTATTTTCTACTCAGTCTTGCTCAATCATGCGCTGTTTCCCTATGTGGCTCCCTTCTCTGCCACGGGCTCCGGCCTGCACGCTCCTCTGCTCACTGAATGAATGGAAGGTTACAGGCAGCCCCGCTGCCACATATATAAATGCCGCTGCACAGTGTAACTCAAGCCTCTGTCTCTCTCCCTCAAGTCTTCGCTGCTCTCATTCACAACTGGCGGCGGAATGAGCCTTCCATCTGGGAGTCAGTTTTGTTAGGATCCACTTTTTTTTATCTCTTTCCCAACACCCCCCCATTCCCCTTCCACAGCACCTGGATTGTCGTAGGTAGTAATTTTCAACAATACCCGGCAATGTGCGCCACACCCATCAAGAGACTTAAAAGGACCCGACCAACCTCGGCTGCAGGGGAATTCAACTTCTTTCGAGCAATGCTGTTTCTTTTTGTTCAACTAACGTGAGTAAAAACAGCACCACGTTACAAATTCCAGTGCAATGGGCAGGTGTACTCTTGCATCGTTTCCAATTAAGCTCCACACGAGAACTGATTTAAAACAAGCATTGGCATAGCCAATAGGTCTCGCCTTTGGGACCTTATAAGTGTTTAGTTATCCAGCACAATATCCTTGGGCAACAACATCAACTGTTGCATGGCTAAACAATTATAAGGTCCCAAAGGCGAGACCTATTGGCTATGCCAATGCTTGTCTTCGTTAAGGGTGAATGTTTTGCTTTTCTTGAGGCCATTGTTGCATTCTTTTCCTGTTGTACTAGTACCCTGTTATTAGCTTTGTTTTTTTCTGATGTTTCCTTCTTCCCAACTGGAGCGCAAGCCTCTTTTGGGTTTATTAAAATACGCTTTATTCTTGAAGGCCTTTCCATTCATATCTCATTTTCGTTTCTTTCTACTGTTGTTCATGATGAAATGCACCTTTTAAATAAAGTTTTAACGTCTGAGATCTATAATGTTCTGAGATCTTTTTGTAAGCATTTAAGAAATAGAATGTTATGTGGAACACCAGAAATCGATGCCATGAACTGGGTTAAGAGAGTCAGTTGAAGCCAAATAAAAATAGCAAAACTATGGAGGCTGGAAAATGGGAGATGTTGGCTGCAAGAAGAACTTCTGGAATCAGTGCCACTGTTTAAGTGCTCTTATTTTAAAGGCTAACTATACTGTCATTCCTCATGATTTACCTCTGGATCCAAAATGTTATCCATTTAGGCAGCGCTCAGCGCCAGGACACCTTAGGGTAACAGTTGCGCTTTAGAAGCTTTATTAACATAACATAACATTGTTATAGATTACGGTTGCCCAATGGATCATTTCCTTCACCTTTTTTGCCTGTGTAAAAGCCACAAGACAAGTTAACTAGTTTGCAGCTATAAATAACTGTTTATTTTAATCTTTACATTTTTCTCTTCCTGCAGCTTGAATTGAGCGACAACCGAATCTCTGGAGGATTGGAAGTGCTGGCCGAAAAATGTCCGAACCTTACACATCTCAACCTCAGTGGGAATAAAATCAAGGATCTAGGAACCATTGAACCCCTGGTGAGTTCCACTGATTATGGAATGCTAGTGTTAAAGACTTAATGAGAACATTGGACTTAAAATGACAGATTTAAAACCAGCTTCTCTGTCAAATTGTTTGTATGGAATGATGATCAGGGGTTGGGGAGTTTATGGTAACTTCTACTTCTTTTGACTGGGGAAAGGAGGAGTACTTCCATTGTTAGCTTCTTGGCTCATGGACCTCATGAGCTTAAGGTGATGATCTACCTCTCTTACGGAGGATGTGCAACTTCAGCACCATTATCTAACAAAAAGACTGAATCTGTAGCTCTGTAAGGGGTGTAAGCTCACAGTATGTGAGAGATTAAAAGTGTACCTTCATTTTTGCTTTTAGTACCCTCATGTTGTATAGTGTTATGAAACGAGTAAAAGGTAATGGCGCTACATAAATGTAATAAACACAGTCTATCTCACATACTTTTAATGTGATCTGAAGCCATCTGTTATGACTTTATGTACAGTTATAGAGATTATGAAGTAAATGTGCGCCAAAACAGTTTTTTTTTTCGTTGCAGAAAAAATTAGAAACCTTGAAGAGCTTAGATCTTTTCAATTGTGAAGTTACTAACCTGAATGAGTACAGGGACAACGTATTCAAGCTCCTCCCACAGCTCACCTACCTTGATGGCTATGACCGAGACGACAAAGAAGCACCTGACTCAGATGCTGAAGGGTACGTGGAGGGTCTCGATGATGAGGATGAAGATGACGATGATGGTAAGTAGATTGCTTCACGTATTATTATTATTGGAATGCTTAATGTTTGTTTACTCCAATCCCTTCTTTCCATTTGGTACCTACTATAGCACTGTCTGTTCCCGAACCCTACCAGGTACTGACCTATTTAAACATTTTCCTATAGGACCAGTCCTCCTAAATGAATCCTCTCAAAATGTCGCTGTACAGAAAATATTGCCCACAAAAAAATACACCAAACCCGAATAGAATGTGCTGCTGTACACAGTGGGATCTACCTCTAAAATTTGCATATCTTTTTCAATTGAATATTACTTACCTAATCCCCGTCCAGTGTTGCCTACCTGTAGTGCCAGGTCTGGAGACAACAGTGGTCAATCACCCCTCCCTGCTTTCCTTTTGCTCCCAACTCATTGACACAATCCATCTCACAACAAATGTACTCCTGCATCTGAAAGAGACACGTTAGTGACAGATTCCTTACCTTAGAATATCCCCAGGCGTCAGGCTGGATCCGGAAAGTTTTTGCGTAGCAGTACCCTTGCGCGTCGGTAGGCGGCGTCGTGCGGCTCCGCGTCCGTCGTCGGCGTCGTGATCGCCGGGATGACGTCGCGGGCAGTACTTAGGCGCCGCCCCTGCGCGCTGACGTCAGTTCTTCTTTTTCCGCGCCAGCAAGCGCAGATCCGGGAAGAGCAGTGCCCTAGTCATTTTTTGACTAACTTTTTTGGTGAATTTTTTCACTGTTTTTCTTCGAATCGACTTCAAGGTGTCGTAGGGATGCCCGGGTTTAAACGTTGCGGCGCCTGTGCTCGGATGATGTCCATCACAGACCCGCATCGGGAGTGTCTCTTCTGCCTCGGCCGAGGCCACGACACGGAGTCTTGTTCCGACTGCCGGGCCCTCAACCCGAAAGCTTTGCGAGAGCGGTCTCGAAAGCTCCTCGAGGCCCGGCATTTGGCTCCGCGCAAGCCCCGGTCGCGTGAGAGGTCCAGGGGTCGATCGCGGAGTCCACACCGGTCGTCGGCATCGAAGTCTTCTTCGTCCGGTAAGTCCAAACACAAAAAGTCCAAAAAGCATCGTTGCTCTAGGACTTCGCCTCGCCGGTCTCGCGACTCGGCTGAGGCCCCTCCCGGCACCGTCCCCGCGGCCCCGGACATGCCTGTGGAGTCGCCCCCGCAATACCCGTCCTTCCCGGGTTCGGGGCGGATCCGGCCCAAGTACAGGAATTCCTGTCGGCCATGGCCCGCCTCTTCGGGCCTCAAGGTCCCTCCGGTGCGCCTTCGGGCCCCGCGGGCCCTGATGGGGTTGCTCCGGCGTCGCCGACGGCTCCGGCCCCGGCGCCGCCCGTGTCTCCAGCCTCGATCCCGGCTTCGGCCCCGGCCTCGATCCCGGCTCCACAACCCCCATCGACGCCGGTCGACCTAACGACACCTCCGCCGGCGCCGATGTCTCCGGTGCCGTTCTCGACGCCGCCTGGGGCTCCGGGCGGCGGCGTCCCCAGTTCCTTCCGGCTCCGGACATGGACCCGGACCGACGTCGCTCGACGCCGGTTCCGGCGCCGATGGGACCTTGGGTCCCAAATGTCCCTCCTCCTCCTCCTTATTTTGAACCAGAGGAGGACCAGGAGGACTGGGAGGGGTCTGATGACCCTCTGACACAACAGTGTCAGTACGATGAGGACTGGACAGAGGGTCTAGGGATGCCAGTGGTCTAGATACTTCCCCTGACACTGGCATGCTGTCTCCTCCCGTGGCTACGGAGGAGGGAGCCAATTTGCAACGGTGTTGCGTAGGGCGGCTGGGGCCTTACGTCTCCAACTCCCTACTGTGGCGGTCAAGACTAATATCTTGACAGAGGTGCTTCAGCCGGCAGCCTCCTCTTCGGAGACTGTGCTGCCGTTTAACGACGCCCTCACTGACGTTCTTTGGGCGCCTGGTCCAAGCCCAACACAGGGGCTCCTGTGGATAGGAACGTGTCCCGACGCCATCGCCCAGCTCCGGGCGACCCCTGTTTCTCTCTGTCCACCCCACTCCTGAGAGCTTGGTTGTCCAAGCCTCCGCTTCCCAAACCGCCTTCCCTACCGCCCCTCCGGATAGGGAATCCAAACGCCTGGATCAATTTGGGAAGAAGGGTTTTCTTCCTCCAGTGCTGGCTTGCGGTCCATCAACACCGCTTGTCTTTTGGGCCGATATACCCACTCCTTGTGGGATTCGGTGGCGAATGTTTTGCCCCAGTGTTCTGAGGAGGTCCAGACACTGCTTTCCCACGCCATTGCGGAAGGAAGGGATGCAGCCAAATACACGATACGATGTGGCCTTGATACCGCCGACTCGCTGGGCAGGTCTATTGCAATGACGGTGGCGCTGCGACGCCACGCCTGGCTGAGAACCACTGGTTTTTCAAGGGATGTCCAGAATACTCTCATGGATATGCCCTTTGATGGAGTCGGTCTTTTTGGGTCCAAAGCAGACCATGCGTTGGAGCGCTTTAAGAACTCACGGGCTACTGCCAAGTCCCTGGGCCTTTCTGCTACACGCCCTCCGCTGACTTCTGCTTTTCGCCCCTATTGTGGCCACGGTAGGGGCGCCCCTTCACGTCAGCAGCCCAGCCACCGGCCCGCGCAGCAGGCGTCTTCGCGTGGCCGAGGACGTGGATTCTGCCGTGGCGGATCGGGCAACCAGCGTGCGGGTCAGGCCACCACCTCCAACCCGTCCGCGGCCTCCAAGCCCTCCTAGTCCCTCCTTTCAGGTGCACAACACGCCAGTAGAGGGCAGGGTCCGCCATCACCTTCCCCACTGGCGTACCATCACCTCGGACAGGTGGGTCTTGGACATTGTCCGAAGGGGCTACTCCCTCCCCTTCGAGACCACCCCCCAGCCATGCCACCTCAATTCCACCGCATGTCAGGGGATCACTTGGTACTTCTGCAGAAGGAAGTCACGGCCCTCTTGGCCAAGAGGGCCATCGAGCATGTTCCGACCCCAGAAGTAGGGCGTGGTTGCTACTCCCACTACTTCCTGGTGCCCAAAAAGGACAAGGAGGACATGCGTCCTATCTTGGACCTCCGGAACGTCAATCGCTTCCTCCGGAAGGAGAAGTTCAAGATGCTCACCCTAGCTCAGGTCTTGACTGCCCTCGACCCTGGAGACTGGTTGGTAGCGTTGGACTTGCAGGACGCATATTTCCACATCCCCGTCCTGCCGGCCCACCGGCGTTACCTTCGGTTCACGGTAGGCCCCGAGCATTTTCAGTTCACCGTGCTCCCCTTTGGCCTTACCAGTGCCCCTCGGGTGTTCACGAAAGTGATGGCGGTGGTCGCAGCTCATCTGCGCCGGGCAGGGGTTTCAGTCTTCCCCTACCTCGACGACTGGCTGCTGAAGGCGGGCTCGTCCCAGGCAGTCGTCTCCCACCTCCAGACTACGGCCGAACTCCTGCACTCGCTGGGGTTCTCCATCAATGTGCCGAAGTCGCATCTGATTCCTTCTCCACAGCTCCTTTTCATCGGAGCAGTTCTGGACACGACGCAGTTTCGGGCCTATCCTCCCGAACGGCGAGTCCGGGATATTCAGGCTATGATTCCGATCTTTCAGCCTTTATCCTGGGTTTCGGTACGGATGACCCTGAGGCTGCTGGGCCTCATGGCCTCCTGCATCCTGCTGGTCAATCATGCCAGATGGCATATGCGGGCTCTGCAGTGGGACCTGAAGTTCCAGTGGGCGCAGCACCAGGGCAACCTGTCCGATCACGTCCAGATCTCGGAGGGGACTGCAAAACAGTTGCAGTGGTGGCTCTCGAACCGGCAATGGGTCATGGGCAGATCCCTCTCCCTTCCCCAGCCAGAGCATACAGTTGTGACGGACGCGTCCCTTCTGGGATGGGGCGGTCACATGGGAGAGGCGGAGATCAGAGGCCTCTGGTCTCCGGCGGAGTCCCGGCTCCATATCAACCTTCTGGAGCTCCGGGCGATCCGACTTGCACTCAAGGCATTCCTTCCCTCTGTCAAGGGAAGGTAGTGCAGGTGTTCACAGACAACACCACCGCCATGTGGTACTGCAACAAACAGGGCGGGGTGGGGTCTTGGACCCTTTGTCAGGAGGCTCTGCGCCTCTGGACATGGCTGGAACATCAGGGCATGTCCCTGATGGTTCAACACCTGGCAGGTTCCCTGAACGCCAGGGCGGACGAACTCAGCCGCAGGTGCATGATGGATCACGAATGGCGTCTTCACTCGGAAGTGGCGCAAGGACTCTTTCTACAGTGGGGAGAGCCTTGGTTAGATCTATTCGCCACCGAAGAGAACGCGCAATGTCATCAGTTCTGCGCGTTGGAATTTCCAAGGCGGCACTCGCTCGGCGACGCTTTTTGTCGCGAGTGGAGTTGCGGTCTGTTGTACGCCTTTCCGCCTATACCACTTCTACCCAGAGTGTTGAAGAAGATTCGGCACGACCGGGCCCAAGTCATTCTTGTGGCTCCGGACTGGGCTCGAAGAGTTTGGTATCCCGAGCTACTCAATATGAGCGTAGATCCCCCGATCCGTCTGCCTCTTCGGGAGGATCTTCTGTCGCAGCAGCAGGGGACGGTCCTCCACCCGAACCTGTCCAGTCTACACCTGCTTGCGTGGAGATTGAGCGGCGGCAGTTGATTCCTTTCGACTTGCCTCCCGAAGTTTGTGATGTGATTCTGGCAGCCAGGCGTCCCTCCACTAAGGTGGTATACGCCTGCAGGTGGAACAAATTTGTGGCATGGTGCACAGCAAAGGCTGTGAATCCCCTTTCTGCCCCTCTTTCTGAGGTCCTTCTGTTCCTTCTCTCTCTGGCCCAACAGGGTTCTGCCCTGGGTACCATCAAGGGTTATCTTTGTGCTATCTCGGCCTTCCTCAGGCTCCCTGATCAGCCCTCCCTTTTCAAGTCCCCTGTTGTTAACAGGTTCTTAAAAGGCATTACTCACCTCTTCCCTCCTGTTCCGTTTGTGATGCCTCAGTGGGACTTGAACTTGGTTCTTACCTTTTAATGTGCGCTCCCTTTGAGCCTCTACATAACTGTCCTCTTCGTCTTCTGACTCTGAAGACAGCCTTTCTGGTGGCCATCACCTCCGCTCGGCGGGTGAGTGAGCTCCAGGCTCTATCTTGCAAACCTCCCTTTCTGTCTGTTCATCCAGACAAGGTTGTTCTTCGGACGCGTCCGTCCTTCTTGCCAAAGGTGGTTACTGCTTTCCACATTGGGCAGACCATCACTTTGCCCACCTTCTTTCCGCCTCCGCATCCTTCCAGAGAGGAAGAGAGGCTCCACCGTCTGGACCCAAAACGTGCGCTCTCCTTCTATATTGACCGCACAAAACACTTCCGGGTGGATGACCAGCTCTTTGTTGGCTACGTGGGCGCCAAAAAGAGTCGGGCGGTGCACAAGAGGACCATCTCCCGCTGGGTTACCTTGTGCATCAAGACCTGCTATTCTTTGGCTAAGAAGGAGCCTCCTGTTGGGCTGCGTGCCCATTCCACCAGGGCAACGGCTGCTACCACGGCCTTGGGCCGCGGTGTTCCGCTGCCGGTTATCTGTCAGGCAGCTACGTGGGCCTCGCTGCACACGTTTACAAAGCATTACTGCCTTGACAGTCAGGTCCGGAGGGACGGCTTCTTTGGCCGTTCTGTCCTCCAGGACTTCCTTGTCTGATCTTTGTTCGCAGACCCACCACCGGAGTTGGTATTGCTGGGGTATCTATTCTAAGGTAAGGAATCTGTCACTAACGTGTCTCTTTCAGATGCACAAGTTACTAACTTGTGTAACGATGTATCTGTAAGAGACAGTAGTTAGTGACAGATTCCTACCGCCCACCCATCCTCCCCGTTCTGCGAACTGATTTCTAGGAGTTAAGGACATCCCTTTCAGGGCCCTAGTATTTTTCAGACACCTATGTCAGCTTCTTGCATGGCTCTGCGTTCCTGGCGTGGAAAGTCGTGTACAGAACTGACGTCAGCGCGCAGAGGCGGCGCCTAAGTACTGCCCGCGACGTCATCCCGGCGATCACGACGCCGACGACGGACGCGGAGCCGCACGACGCCGCCTACCGACGTGCTACGCAAAAACTTTCCGGATCCAGCCTGACGCCTGGGGATATTCTAAGGTAAGGAATCTGTCACTAACTACTGTCTCTTACAGATACATCGTTACACAAGTTAGTAACTTGTGCATCTTCCTCCTCATTTAAACATAGGATAGTGGCCTAATTTTCCGATTGACCAGCCTACCAAGTGCCCCATCTGACTTATTTGCCGTGCACATTATGCAAGTAAACTCACTTAATGCCCTGTCCCTTCAAGCAGCTCTACCTGCTTCAAAGCTAATGTGATAATTTCCATTCATGAAGTTTACTGCAGCTCCTTCTTCCTCCTCAATCTGCTGCACCATCTAACTCTTCCAAAACTCTTGGACACGTTCAACCAACACATCTCAAATCTAAAGATCTCTGCTACATATTTCATTCTGTCTTCCGTATAAAGTTCTGCCAAGAATGCACTCTCCATCGTCTCAGCAGCGTCTCCTATTGTCATCTATCCAATCTGATCCCCTTTGAACATTGTGGTATGTAATATGGTCGATCACAACAAACCTCTGAACGCACCTTTTATCTTGGACGTCTCCAGGTTGGCCTTTGCACAGTTCTCCTACTTCACTCACCAGTTATATTCTGTGCCATGTTTTCGGTCAACTCTATCCCCACCCCTCTAATTTTTGAAGTTCCTTAAAGCCCTGCTGTGGATGACACCCAAATCTTCATTTGCTTTCCCTGACACAGACGCGCTCCAATCCTGTATATTGGAATTCATCTGTCATCCAACGCTGGATGGCCAAAACCCTTCAAAGATTGAAATCATGTTTCCCTTCTCTAAGTGCTCTGGAATCGTCTCATATTCCTTTCCTTCATATTTTGTTAGCTCCTGTACTTGCAGTTTGAGACTTCACTTTTTTTGCCACCAGAGCCAACTTAAACTAGTACTAGCTACAAAACATCCTCAAGTTACATCCACCTCATCTTCTATGCAACCCCCAAAAAAACTCACATATTCTAACCATTTTCAAACTGGCTACAGCAATAGCCTCCAAAGTGTCACTTCTTGCTCCTTCTTACAGCCCCTTAGTAAAGTTAGCTGTTTTGCTACCCACACCATGGCCATCTCCCACCCTCTTGAGATCAACTCTCCCTACAACTTCTGAACAGGATTGCTTATAGTCTTTCACATGTTCCTGTACAAGTTCTTGAGTTTGTTCTTTAAACTTGAAAATGGCCAATCTCCATCCCTCCTTTTTGAAGAAGTTCTATGAATGGCCCTTACTATTTTTATTGCTTCTACAGAAGAAGAGTACGATGAAGACCTACCGCCAGGTGAAGATGATGAGGACGACGAGGAGGATGACGAGGCAGAAGAAGAAGAAGTGAGTGGGGAAGAAGAGGTATGTATTGACTAGTGATATTTTTATTGTGCCTGTACACTGTTACTGGTGGTGGAGCTGACATAGACATAGCCACCTGTCATGGCAGTCCACTCTGTATGCAGACGTTATGAGCCTGCTGTGGCCAATGTGCTGCAGTCGATGAAAATGAATGAGGTATCTCTCTTCTTCCTTGATTGATTTCTTTCAGTCACTGTCATTCTCTGAAACCTTGTCTTTCACAGTTGCACGTTTAATCAGTCTGAACTTTTCCACGCCACACCATTACTTGGCACCTGTATTAGCGGTCTCTGCTGAGGCAAAGGATTAAATTAGCATAGGGTTGGAGTTCCCCTCTCATCTTCTTGAGTAGGGTTGATGTATGCTAGTGGGTTCTGTAAGGAACGGCACTAGTGGTGAGTTCAAGGAGTTGGCACTAATGGGATGTGTGACAAACAGGCATGCAGTGTGAGAATTTGATGAGCGATGCAAAAATCTGGTAAGCAATGAGAAGTTCTCTTGGGTGGACAGTTACAGTTGGTGGGCAGTGAGGAGAGTTTTCACAGGTAAACAAAATGAGAATCTGGAATTGCTGAGCAGTATGCCAAACGGAGGGGCAATATGAAGGGTGCACATGGAGAGCAGAGTGAGAATTATGGGCGGTATGAAAAGCTGTATAAGCACTGTGATCAATCTGAAGGCAAACTGAGAAACTTATCATGGTGGGAAATTTGAGTTGATATTTATTGGAAGGTCAATACCCTAGCATTGTTGTGTAGGTCTTCCTTTCTCAGTGCTTCCAGCCTGGTATATTTCACTAGCACCACATCTACACCTGATATTCCAACAAGTGCTGTGAAAAGAATATTTATAGTGTGGGCTTTTTAAAAAGAAATCCTCTTGAATAGGGTAAATGGGACGTGGCTGGCTCATTACTTACATTAAGATATTTTAGTGATTGCTGATTTCTTATTATTGTGAGAAACTCGATCGTAAGCTGAAATTGGATATTTTCATTGGATGCTTGTGTGGGTTAGACACATTCTAAATTTTTATTTGTTGTCAATAATGGCTCTTAGTTACCATTTGGTTTGCTTATTTAGGGCCAGATGCATAAAAAAAATGTTTTGCGATTCCCTAATTGCGAACCTTTGCGATTCGCAATCAGGGAATCGCAAAACGGCATGCATGAAAGTGTGCAGTACACTTTCTGCGATTCTTAAGGGGTCGCAAATGACCTACCTCATGAATATTAATGAGGTAGGTCGCAATTTGCGACGCCCTAGGAATCGCAAAAATCACAGGGATGGTGGCCTGCTGAGATCAGCAGACCACCATGTCTGTGATTGCTTTTAAATGAAGCAATCATTTTTTTTTTGTAAAGCAGCCCGTTTTCCTTAAAGGAAAACGAGATGCTTTACAAACAGAAAAATGAAAAGTTTTCTTTTCATTTTTTAAGAGCAGGCCGTGGTCCGTCGGACCACGGCCTGCTCTTAAAAATGGTTTTACAAACATTCACAAAGAGGATGGGGTCCCTTAGGGACCACTTCCCATTTGCGAATGTCTTACCACCTACTTTAAGTAGGTGGTAATATGCGAATGTTTTGCGACCGCATTCACGGTCACAAAACATTCATGCATACTGTTAGGATTCGCTATTTGGAAGGGACGCCCTAAACACGCCCCTTCCAAATAGCGAATCGCAAACCCATTTTGCGATTCGGTAACAGGTTACCGAATCGTAAAATTGGGTTTGATGCATCGCAAAAGCATTTTTTGCGATCGCAAACGGGCCGATTCTGCGAATCAGCCCGTTTGCGAGGAGAAAAATGTTTGATGCATATGGCCCTAAGTGTCGTATACCCTAGTGCAGATTCCTTAGACCTCTAGTAGGAATCATTGCCAAGTATAATGATGTGGCTAACTTCCTATGCTAAATTTATGCTGCACAAATTTAGTAGGGCATTTCGTTTTTTACAGTCTCTTGTGCTTTTTCCCTAATAGGAAGATGATGAGGATCTCAAAGATGGTGAAATAGACGAAGATGAAGATGAGGACGAAGCTGGTATGTTTGTGTTCACTTTCATTCTGCCCTGCTCCTTCTGGGTATCTATATTGGTTCTTAATCAGTTTCAGCCCTCAAATTATGAAGTGTTGAGAGGTGGGTTGGATACTAGTTCCATAGGACTGGCAAACCTGCTTGTAATTAAAACAAGTACTGCAATACAATATCTGACTGTAGCCTTATTTTCCAAATCCGCTTTAATCCAGGCAAATTTGTGAAGTTTAGAATGCGTTTCATTGTTCTGGGAGCACAAACACCACTGCACACAAGATTTCACATTAATGTCCATTTGGTATTTTGTGTGTTGTGACACAACTTTTTAGTCTTCCCTATTTCATCTTCACAAGCACTCCTATGTCAGACTACAGTCGTCAAATTAGCTGGCTAACAGCAGAATCTTGGTCTTCAAAGCCAAACCAACACTGCAACAAACTACATATCCACACAGCTTATTACCCCACCAACTCCTAACCGACAATCAGCCAACCAAAACCTCCTTGTCGCGTCTACCGTGTGTGGCATTCAGATTTCACACCTTCTGGAAAATCTACACATGTTCTTCCTTACCTTTGAGATGCACTCAAACTCACTGCTAAACTACTTCATGACTGCCTTGAAGAAACATGCCATCTCATAAGAGCAGAACTATCCACGCTCTACTACAACCTTTCCACTATACTGTCCACAATGTAAATATTTAAAATTGTTAAATGTTTTGTAATGGTTTTAACTGTTCCAGCATCACTTGCAATTCATTCAGTCCCTACACAATCTCTACATTTACTCACCAAATCTGCTAATGACTTGTGTACTTTTGGATACTGTTCTTTTCAACAGCATTTCTTGTCGAAATGTTATTGGTGTTCATACATAAATAGAAATGGTGTTCACGAAATTGGGACACAAAGGGCAAAATCACTGAGTGTTTTCCTGAATTATACATTTTCTGTGATGAAGTCCTCTATGATATTGATCAACATGAGAATATCTGTCTGTATGTGCAGGATCCGGGACACACTTGAATAGAACTTCTGTTTAAAAAAAAAAAAAGTCTCCTTAAGAAAACGCCTATTAGAGGCAATGTCTGTTTTTTAAATGAGAAAAAATAATAATTATAGAACTAAAACAAAGTAGGAAATAGTGTTTGTGTGAGTGCGCACCCACGTATGTATGCACAAATTTGTTCTCACAAGGGGTAGGAAAGTGCATTAGCAATACAGTACTACGTTCATTACATCTTTGGGTGCTTTTTTGGTCCAGTGAAATATGGGTCATCACCATAATGACAGCCCGAGGCACCTTGCAAACGTTTTGCCTTATACATTGTGTAGTCGACATTCGAATGACAGTCAGTGCCCATTGTTAGAGGCACTTCACAGAAAACAGCTTCATTTTGAAAGAATATAGTATAGTTTTATAGTACGTTTTTTCTAAAATTCTTAACTGCAAAGTAAAGCATTTTTTTCTACAGAAGCTGTATAGTCCAGCATTTCACTTACTAGTTTCAATTTACAGTTCTTTGTCATAAATAAAAACTCCTTTTCAAGTGAGCCTCAAAAAATGTAATATAATAATAGGTAATGCATGAAATGTTTTTGACAATACTTATAGAGCACGCAAACTTCAGCCTTATGCTTTATGATGTCTGATGGTGTTTTTGCAAATCAAGGGCAACACTTGTTTGATCGAAGTGATGAATCATGATGAAAACTAGGCCTGGGCAGTAAATTCCGTTCCCCTTGCGGAATTTGGGTAATTTCGCGTTCCGCGGAGAACGCGGAATTACCCAAAATTCCGTTTTGCGGAATTTTTTGCTTGTTCGCGCTTTCAAAATGCGTGTTCGCGAGATATTTCTCCCCGAGCACACAAACAGCGTTCGCGAACAGGAAAAAAGCATTGCGAACGGGCGGAACAAGCAATTCCGCGTGTTCGCTGAACTTTTGCGTGCTTGCGGAGATTTTTTACCGTTTCTTGGAGCTTTGCGTTGCGCGTCTACGCAAATTCTGCCCACCCCTAATGAAAACTAAAGAAAACCTTTTTTTTTTTTTTTTGCACAATTGATTACTGTAAGTTGGACCAGAGTATAAACAAGCAATAATTCTCTAGCAGGTTTGAGGATATTATTATTACTTGTCCTGATGAAGACCCTCTAATCAAATAAATACCAGGGTCAAAACGTAGACATGCCCACTTTATTGGCTGACATTGAATGTGTAGAGGCACAGGGCCTGTATTTACATTGTTGTCAGGTTCTTATGTCATTGCTGTACATAGTCAACATTGTACTTTCTTCCAGTTTTCTTGCTGTGCATATTCACTTTACTCACCCATCACCTGTACTGTGCCGTCATATGGAGCACCTACTTTTACCAGTATTGCAACATTGTCTGTATTTGCTTTGATTACCAAGAATACAAGCTTATTTAGTAACAAAATAGTTTTTGTATATTTGTGATGTTCGTAGCATGTATGGCTGCAGATACACATGCTCTGCATAGTACTTCTATCTTTTGTTGGGCTTGAACCTATTACAATTTGTTTTTGTTCAAAGAAGTCTTTCGAGTTACGCGGTACCATGTGGTTCCTGCCTTAGTTGGTAATACGCATGGGTACCGACTGTTACATTGTTTTTCTCCACCATCCGGTTCGGACTTCTTTGACGGTGCTTCTTGGCTCAAAGCTAGTTTCTTCGGACCCACATGGTCGACTCTGCCACTTCCATCACCAAGAAGAACTTTTCTGCCGCCAGTTATCCCTTTCCGCTCCCTCAACGTCCTTACGAGACTCTTGGGGCCCACGCATCTTCCATTGTCGACTCCGGAGAACGAAGAGGCATGGAGGGTGATGGAACAGACGCCCTTCTGGAAATGCCCTCAATGCCATGCGAAATACACCTGGACAGACCCCACAAGATCTATAATCTGTCTCTCCTTTTAGAACGCCATCTGCACCTTCTGCTTGCCCTTCTGCTGCAAGAAGACCCTTTGCCAAGGAGATATAGACCCTGGGCCCACATCAGGATGAGGCAGTCCACTGAAGAGTCACTGTACATCTTTGGCAAAGCCAACCCAATTAGAGTTGAGGAGTAGGAGGACGCAAGGTATTTAGACGTCCCCGCCCACCAGCCCAGTCCGGAGGTCATCGACTGGCTCCTCCGAACCAGAGGAAGAAGACGTTCCATCTACTTCGCTCGACACCTCGCACAAAGTTGACGCCGATAGCTGTGAATATGGTGAAGCCAAAGCACCTGAACCTCGCTCCAAGTTGCATGCTGAGCAGAGCACTGCCCTTCAGGGAGACAAGCCCCATGCATAAGCCGCTGGCGCCTACAGATCCTCAGCTGTCCCCTATTGCCCAAGTAGGCACCAAGGCAACGCATCGGAGCAGCCTAAGGGTTTGGACCCCCATTGGCTTTTGAGCTGAAGAAGCCTGTCAGCACCAAAACATTCTTCCATGGCTGACTCTGAGGATTCCGTCCGACCCATCCTCCAGAGACTTCAGGAGGAGATTGACGAGAGGCAAGGACTGATATCATCCGTCCTCATACAGGGAAGATCTCTTTAGGCACCGCAAAAACCTGGCCCAAGAAAAGGAGCCTGACTTTGGAGGACATGCCAGCACCAGAGGATGCTTTTGAGCCTGCACTGCCTAAAAGGAGTCATGGCTTTTCCTCTGCCTAACCTCCTCCCCCTCCCCCCACCCACCCCAGCCAACTACACCCACCTCCTGTCATGCTACGACAGTGCCCAATGTGAGGAGATGGAGGGTCTTCTGCAGCCACTCCCTGGGGAATTCAGAACACTGGGAGAGGAGATAGTCTCAGAGGGCAAAATCATTTCTAACGCCACCATATGGTGTGCTCTCGACGCAGCTGACACCAAAGCCAGGGGAGTAAATGCTTTATTTATATTTAGGCGGCACTCCTGGCTCTGTATAACTAGCTTCAAGCCGGAAGTCCAGCGGCATCTTATCAACTTGCTGTTTGGAAAGCACTTATTCGGCCCGCAGGGTGATGAGATGCGTGAGATCAAAAAGGAAACTGACCTGGGCAATGCTATGGGTGCCCTCCAGATCTCTCTTTCGGAAGCCACAAAAAGGAGGAGTTCAAAGGCCATCTCTCCTGACTGGACCCAGTTGTACCAAAGGCAGCAGCAGGCCTGCCACCAGCAAGGGGGTGGAGGATACACACAGGGCACCTTTCAGAGCAGCAATTCCATCAAAGGCAGAGGTAAAGGCACGCCCGGTAAGGGAGCCTCTTTCTCCAAGCACTGACTTGTCACACAACACCTATTGGGGGGGGGGAGACTCCTCATTGGGAGGCCTTCACTTCAGACCGGTGGGTTCTATCAGTCATCCAGCACAGATATTGTTTGGAACTCCTGTAAACCCCACCAAACATCCCACTCTGCCCACACACCCTCAGCCCAGAGCACTTTTGTCTACTGTAGGAGGAGGGTCAGGTGCTCCTTCTCGAGGGAGAAATAGAGCCAGTGCTCCCAAAACACTGGGGCAGAGGCACTTACTCTCTCTACTTTCTCATCCCCAAGAAGGATGGTTCCCTCAAGCCAATCAACAGATACATCCTCGTGGAACATTTCCATATGACCACCCTGCAGGATGTTATTCTCCTGCTGCAGCAAGGCAATTTTGTGACCATGTTAGACCTTTCACATACCATGAAGCAGAAGTAGTGCCAGATGAATGGGTAAGTGGCCAGCACTACCAATTAAGAGTGTTGCCCTTTGGAGTCATCGCATCCCCAACGATCTACACCAAATGCCTAGCGGTGGTAGCAGCCCACCTCCGATGAGAGGGTACTCGTGCCTTCCCTTATCTTGACATTTGGCTGTTCAAGAGCGCAAGCAGACAGGGGTTCCTAGCCCACACCCAGGCTGCTTTCTCCCTCCTCCACAGCCTAGGGTTTACAGTCAGTGCCACCAAGTTCCTTCTCCAACCCATTCAGGTTCAACCCTTCTTGGGCTCCATCCTAAACTCAGTCACCGCCAAGGCGCATCCAAAAGAAGAAAGGGCGGCTGCATTTCAGCCGCTACTGCCTCTCTTTTTAAGTCACATCACTTTCTCACTGTCAGAATGGTAATGCTCCTCATAGGGATTATGGCCTCTTTCATAGTCATAGTCCCCCATGATAGGCTTCACATGTGTCAACTATAGGAGTGTTTATCGGCACAATGGTCACAAGCGTGGTCGTTGGGTTGGGAAACTCTAGTGTTGATAAGGGCTAGCACCAGTCACTCTGCAGTGGTGGAATTGTAGCAACCTGTTGTGGACCCCATTCCTCAGGTGACCATTACTACGTACGCATCACTCTCTTGCTGGGGGTGAGGGGGCGCATCTCCTAAACATGACAGTCCAGAATCTGTGGACCATCAACGAAGTCTCCACATCAACCATCTGGAACTTTTAGCCATTCAGCTAGCCATCAAATAATTTTTCCGGGACATTCAAGGTAAAGTAGGCCTAGTACGAACAGACCGATGTGTACTGTCTCCACAAATAGGGCAGCACACATTCCCCGTATCTGACAGCATTGACGCAGTGGATTTGGCTTTGGGCGATTCACCACAGAATACACCTAGCACCGTACTTCCCAGAATTAGACAGCGACTTTGCAGATCTGCTCAGCAGGGCGCAGCAACCAATCCACGAGGGGGAACTCCACCGACAAGTCCTACTCCCGTACTTCTGCAGGTGGAGGGTCCCAGAGATCGACCTCTTCGCCACTTGCAAAAACACAAAATGCTGAAACTTCGCCTCCCAGGTTTCCACTGCCCCAGTCCATGGATAATGCTCTGTGGATGAACTGGTCAGGGAACTTAGTCTATGCTTTTCCTCCTCTCCCAATTTTCCGGTACCTAGTGAGGAAAATGTGGCAAACATCCCCCCCATCCTGGTGACTCGCATGGGCCAGACCACCATGGTTCTAAGCCCTTCAAGCGATATACATTGCTCCACACAGGAAGCTCCCCAACAGGCTGGATCTTCTCACACAAAACCAAGACAGTGTAAGACACCCGGACCCCATGCAGCTCAACCTAGCGATTTGGCTCCCATGGTCCTGGAGTTTTCTTGCCTTGACTTGCCTCAAGAGAGTATGAACTTACTAAGGGAAAGGCATACACCCACCATGCACTCTTGCTATCCTGCTAAGTGGAAGAGATTAGTTCACTACTGTACCTCAAACCACCTAATTACACCAACAGTCTAAGATGTAATTTGTTTCCTCTTGCATTTGCAGAAGTCAGGGCTAGCCTGTACTTCGATTCTGTTACACCTAGCCATTATCGCTGCATAAATGCTGAACAGGGAACTCTCCTTACTGTTCTAGATCCTTGTCATTAAAGCCTTTATGGAATGCCTTAAAAGCGTCATCCTACCCAGGGTGCCACCTGTCCCAGTCTGGAAACTCAAGTTGTCCTCACCAGAATCATGGGCCTACCTATCGAACCATTACACTCTTTCCCTTTACAGTTCCTCTGCTGGACAGTCGCCTTCCTGGTGTCCCTTAGGCGTGTTAGTGAGCTACAGGCCCTTACACTGCAAGAGCCTGACCAGATCCACAGTGACAGAGTTGTACATAGAACCAACATTACATTCCTACCAAAGATTGTATCCCCTTTTCACCTTAACCAAACAATTGAGCCGCCAGTCTTCTTTCCCCAGCCTGCCTGAGTATCAGAGAGCGCACCACACACACTTAATGTCAAGCATGCTCTTATGTATTACATAGATGGGGCCAAGTCCTTCTGTAAAACACAACAGCTTTTTGTTGCCTTACCAAAGCCCATAAAAGTAATTCAATATCAGAGGCAGGCATGCCAGGTGGATTGTCAAATGCATCCAAACCTGCTACCTTAAAGCCAAAAGTAACCCTACCTGCTGCCCTCCCCAGACCTCGCTCCACCCGCAAACAGGGCACCACAAATGACCTTGCTTCAGAGCATACTCATAGCTGACTTCTGCAAAGCTGCAACAGGGTCAACTCCACACACCTTCTCAAAACGTTATCCTGTGGATATTCTTGCAAGGCAACAGCTAGAGTTGGTCAAACTGTCCTGATGAAACAGTTTCAGACCTCTACACCAACCACTGGCTAGGCACTGCTCCGGTGAGTACTGCTTTACAGTCGATGCAGAGCATGTGTATCTACAGCCACACATGCTATGAACGGATTATGTTACTTACCATCAAGCATCTGTTAATCGCATATAGTGCTGTAGATTCACATGTGCTCACCCACCTCCCTGAAAGCCAGTGTTTGCTACAGATATCTTCTACAAACACATTTACTTACATGACACGCATGGTCACTGTACTATGCTACTCACCCCTCCATATCTGCTCTCACCTGCTGTGTGGAAAACAATCAAACAATAGAGTTGGTGCCCATGCGCATTCACAACTAAAGGAGAAGTTACTGCTACATTGTGGCTCGAAAGAATTCTTCTAATAAAAGCAAGTTATAACAGTTCAAGCCCAACACTGTATGGCCGGAGTATGCAAAAAATGTAATCTACAGCACTACATGCGATAAACAGATGCTTACAGGCTAAATAACATAATCCTTACAGTTGATACAGACCATGTGTATCGACAGTCACACATTCTACAAACAGAAAATGTTACTTGCTCTGTAAGCATCTGTTTGTAGTGAATAGTGCTGTAAATCCACATGTGCCCACCATTCTCCCAAGAAGCTGCCAATGATTGCACATATTTTGTATTCACTTCTTTACTACTTTAACAACTTACAAAGCACACTGTAGTAGCCTTACTCTACACTCACTACTCAACCACTGAGCAGGAAACAATCTAGCGTGGAGTTGGTGACGATGCGTAATGTGGACTAAGGGAGGAGTCACTGCACATCCTGCGAGTTGAAACTTCTTTGAAGAAAAAGATCTTATAATGTACAAACCCAACAGTAGATGTAAATAACTCTTTCCTTCTGGCGGCCTTTACTTGGACGAGTCCCTTCATTGAGTTGCAAGCACAGAGTCTCCCCATACACACACTTTTTTCCTCAGAACTAAATCGACTTTTTTTTTTTAGTTTGATATAGCACGAACTAGACCCGAGACATCGGGTATCAGAACGCTTTACATGAACACCAGTTTCGTTACAGATGGACACATTCATTTTTGGTAGGCACGGGGAGATGACGTGATTTGCCCAGAATCACAGGATGTTGAACGTCTGTTCCGAGACTCGAACCCGGTTCCCCAGCTTCGAGGTCGACCGCTCTAGCCGTAAGGCTTTATCCTCTCCCCATCTTTCCATCTTTCTCTTTCCATCTGGGGCCATTCATTACCCTTCCCTCTTTTTTACCCTTTACCCCATCAAAGAGGAGGAGGTGCTACTCCAGCTGGACCCAAAGAGGGTTGTTAGTTGCGTCACAGAGCTCAGGTGTGATGACCAGCTCTTTGTGAGGTACACATGCAGCAAAAAGTGCAAGGCCTTTCAAAAGAGGCCCTTATCCAGGTGGTTAATTATTTGCATTAAAATGTGCTAAGCCCTCTCCAAAGATGAAACCTCTGGAAGGAAGATGAACCCATCCCACCATGGCAAAATGTTCCTCGTCAACACTAGCCAGACGTGTTCCAGTGGCTGAGATCTGTTATGCAGCAACATAGTCTTCCCTTCACGCCTTTGGCAAACATTATTGTTTGGATTCAGTGGTGACAAGGAATGGCCATTTTGCACGATCAGTGCTCCTGGATTTCCTTTTCTGACCATTCCTTCTGATCCACCATCTGGGAAGGGTACTGCTTTGGAATCTATTCAGCGGATGAGGAATCTGCAGGTTGAGGTAGCCCTCGGAAGAAAACGTTAATTACCTTCAGTAACGGTCTTTCTGGAAAATACTCTGCCTGCAGATTCCTCACTGTTCCCTCCCATCTCCCCATTCTGAAGGATAGTTCTAGGGCACTTAAAAAGGTTCCAATTTACATTACAGTACTTATCTACCTCACTTGATGTTTCTTCTTTGTCTCTTCCTCTAAGGGAATGGGGGAAAAAATGACGGGGAACCAGCGCAGTGCGCCAGGATAGGCACTTTAAGGCTTCTGTGATGTCACCATGGCATTGTTTCTAGTTCAGAGATAAAGCCAGTCACCCCCTATGATTTCAGCTATCAGAAATGGCAAAATCGTGTTTGCCCTCACGTAAAGAAACCTTGCTTTTGCTGGCATAATTGAGCCCATCATCTGGGGGTATGAAACAAGCCCATCCCTCTACACTAACAGTTGAATAATAACTGATGCAAGTTGCCGCATTTAATATCTTACTTGAACACTTCAATTACTTTTTACTGAAAGGCATCTTCTAAGTGGCCATCGCTTGTTTCCACTGTTTGTCCCACATACAGCTGGGGGCAAGGACATTAAATAGCATTAATTACATTACATGTACATTAATTACGTGTTAGAATTTGAGAATAAAGACTATGTATTTTGGTGTCTCTCAAATTCAAAAGGTATGGTACTCGTTGTGAGCCTGCAGGCCTGGTACTTGCCACAATTAAAGTGCCTTTGGACTGGTGGAAGACCCTGGTGGGCAGTATGTGAAAAAACAGGTGTCTCATCTTTGTGGGCATGTACCACAAAATCCTTTGTTTCTGATGTGCTTGAAGGCAGAGTGATAGATTAGAACTCCATTCTGAAAGAATGTGTCAATTTTGCTTCAATATCTTTTCTAGTGTTACTTCTAGGAGTGAATGTGTTTTACACATACTACTGGTTCCATGGAGTCATCTCTCTCTCTTTCGCTCTCTTTCTCTAGGTTGTAGCAAAGTCTTCCATGGGCAATCAACCTTTTTCAGCAAGATTTTAAGGATAATCCCCATCTAAAAGTTTGATCATTAGTGTTGTTTGCTTCCTCAAAATAATCTGTTCAGTTAGTGCAGTTCTGCTTTATTCTGAGGAATTACTCAGAGGGGATATTATCTCGCAGCGCTCCAGGGTAGTGACTGTTCTAAAAAAAAAAAAACAATTCCTTTCTATCTGTGTTTGATACAAGGTGGCATATATTTAATTGTTGGCATGCGGTACCAATAATTTCAGGTAACTAACACATATTTTGCTAAAATGAGAGATGCAGCTAAGATTGGAGCACTCGGTGGTAAGTTAGCTCATAAAATCAACAACTCTGCTGTACCCTGCCAGCTCACAAAGAAGTAATCGTCTTGTTCGATAACCTTGTGTGGCTGTATATAAACATGCTCTGCATACTCCTGCCATCTAGTGTTGGGTTCGGAGCTGTGCAAATTGTTTTTCTTTGATGAAGTCTTTCGAGTCGCGAGGCAGAGTGACTCCACCTCTCGGTGATATTGCGCATTGGCATTGACTCCCTTGTTAGATTATTTTCGCTCCGCCGTCTGGTCAGGATGTATGTGACTCTCTTGTGTGTTGAATTCCGTTCGTTACAAGTTTTCGGCCCTATCCTGTCTTCGACGGTATAGTTTGTTTCGATCCTGCTTTTCTATCACTGCGCTGCTTTAAAACTTCGTTGGTTCAGGGACCGACCGATCGCCCTTCGGGGCGTCTCCCATCTTACACGCGCAGTCGGTCAAAGATGTGTTCCTGATTGAAAAAACACCTTTTCGGTTTTGCCCGCAGTGCCACTTTAAATATCCCCACACAGACCAACACCTCTGCCTTTCACCTGACCACCGTGAGACGGACTGCGACGCCTGCAAGTCTTTCCGTTCTAAAAAGAGTCTCCGAGATCGAAGGGATCGTCGGCTTGTGGTGTCTCATCGAAGCGAAGACGACCGTCCAGACATTTTTGGGGACGAGCACGCCCAGGAGGAGCCTTCAGAGGAAGAAGGAGAAGGGGCCTTCTCCGTGGAAAAAATCTCTGGTTCCGATGTGGAGGAGGAAATAGAGTACACCCTGTCACCCGGGCAGCGCATGAGTACTACCATCCCAGGCCCTGCTCCACGACCCAAGCAGAACTTTAAACACTCGCCCTTCCGAATAATAGAGGTCGCCAGACCGCCACCTCTATCTGGCCATGGTCAGATCCGAAAAGACACTTCGGATGCCCCGCCTTCAGGCCCGACACTGAAAATTTACACCAAGGTTAAATCCTCGGTGTCGACCTTCTCGGGTCGAGCACATGCATCGGTCTCCTCCCAATTTTCAGAACCGACTCTGCAGTGGACAGCTTCTGCCTCAGTACCGACCAAAAACCACTCCTTCTTTGAAACCCTCGGTTCTGAAACCGTCAGGGACCAAAACCTCGACCATTCCTCGGTTCCAAACCCATCGGAGCCAAAAACTTCGAAGCATCCCTCAGTTTCCATGTCTCCTGTCGAACCTATCCTTGAAATCATGCACATTCGACAACGAAAGATCCAAATTCAGCAAGGCATTTGGCGAGTAATGGCCTCTCCTTCACCAAATAGGCAATTTACTTTTGTGGATTCATTGGACACTCCTGTTCCTCTCAATTAGAGCACAAAGGACAGGGCTACCAGCCCTACTCCTCATCATCATCCTTCACCACCACCACCTCCTCCACCATCATCAGCACCTCCACCATCCCCTCCTTCTTCACACGCATCTCCACATCACGACCCTCTAGATGCTACACCTCCAGGGCCACCTAGGTCAAACACTGGGGGTATGGGAGACCCATTAGGAGATCCAGACCCATAGGGCATATACGATGCAGATCCCATAACACCAAATGATCCGGATCTTTATCCTGCTCGCCCCTCCTGAAGATGCTAATGCTTACCAACAGGTGATTGCTAGAGCAGCCTATTATCATGGTGTTAAGAGTTTAGAACAAGACTTCCTCTTTGATGCCTTCTCATCCACCCACAAAGACAGTTTTTGCCTATGCTTCCTGGTATGTTACAGAACGCTGACGACATCTTCAAGGAGCCTGTCCGTGCCAGAGTTATTACCCCACGAGTAGATAAAAAATGTATACAGGCTCCATCTGACCCTATTTATACGAATTCAGGTACCACCAGACTCTATAGTTGCCACCACTGATCAAAAAAGAGCTAATAGCCAGGCAACTGGAGATACGCCACCTTCTGAAAAAGAGAGTAAGCGTATTGACACAGCAGGGAAAAGAGCAGCAGCGCAGGCAGCTAACCACTGGCGTATTGCCAATTCCCAATCCCTTCTGGCATGTTATGATAGGGCTTATTGGGATGAGATGGAGGAGTTACTACAACATCTCCCTGAAGAACATCGTAAAAAGGGGCAACAGATTGTTGCAGAGGGTCAAGCCATCACTAATAATTCCATCATATGTGCCTTAGATGCAGTGGATACTGCCGCTTGAGGTATTAATACCAGCGTGCTTCTCAGAAAACACACTTGGCTCGGGTGTTTTGGCTTCAAGCCAGAGGTACAACAGGCAGTTCTGAACATGCCCTTTGATAAGGAACATCCTTTTGTCGCTACAGTTACAGGGCCGGATATAAATCCACCAACGTAGATGCCTTTACTTCTCTACAAAAGCAGGACCAGTCCACCAACACCAAGGGATTTTTCAGTGGCTCCTTTAGAGGTGGTAACAATAGAAGAGGCAGTGTTGCCTCCGGCCACGGAGCTTCCTCCACTGCAAAACAGTGATGGCCCAACCCTTCCCCCCGATTACACAACACCCCTCGGGGGGTGGGGGGGAGGGGAAACTACAATCCTTTCACCCAGTCTGGGAATCCACCTCTACAGACAAATGGGTACTAGCCATTATCCAACATGGTTAGTGTCTGGAGCTCATTACCACACCACCCAACATCCCACCTCTCACTCACAGGTTATCACGGGAACACCTAACACTTCTCAAACAAGAGGTACCAGCCCTTCTTCTTAAAGGGGCCATAGAACCAGTCCCTCATCAACAACAGGGCACAGGAGTATATTCGCTATACTTTCTTATTCCAAAAAAGGACGGGTCGCTAAGATCAATCTTAGATCTCAGACTTCTCAATTACTACATTCTGTTAGAACACTTTCATATGGTCACTCTACAGGATGTCATTCCCTTTCTACAATAGGGCAACTTTATGGCCACACAGGACCTAAAGGACGCTTCCTTTCATATACTCATACACCCTGCTCACCGCAAGTGCCTAAGGTTTGTCATAGCAGGAAAACACTACCAATTCAAATTCTTACGTTTGGGGTCACTACCGCACCTCGAGTTTTCACACAAAGTGCTTAGCAGTAGTTGCAGCACGTCTTAGATGACAAAACGTTCACGTATTCCCATACCTGGAAGATTGACTCATCAAAGCCTGCACCCATCAACAATGTCAGCAACACATCCAGTTGAAAGTGGATCTGCTCCACAGTTTAGGGTTCACCATCAATGTCCCCAAATCTCACCTTCAACCTCTGTAGGAAGCTGGCTCTGTATATACTATACCAAAGTAAGGTATAGTGTGCACAGAGTCCAGTGGCTCCCGAAAGGCGTACAGAGGTAAAAGTAGATAATACCTTATTCTCTATATGTGGTAGTGTGGGCGAGCAGTAAGGCTTTATCAGAGGGTAGTGTTAAGCATTTATTGTACACACTCGGGCAAGAAATGATGTCACACACTCAGACTGAACTCAGACCAATTGTTTGTATCAAAAATATTTCTTTGTTGTATTTTTATTTGTAGAACCAAGCAGGACTTGGTACAGGTAAATATGATTGTACTTTTCAAGACAGATTGTTAAAAAGCAAGCTGGATGAAGAATGAATTTTCTTACAGGTTTGTAAAAATGTGTATATACAGTTGTAATTACTTTTGGATTACTTTTGATTACTTTTCAGGATTACTTTTTCTACTCAGTGTGATGTGCCTAGATATCACACTGGGACATTTCCTTGATAAAAGGTAAGTAAGTCATTTTTTCTTAAAACACAGTTTCTTAGCTTTTCATACAATTCTCAACTCCACATTTAGAACTTTTTCCACAGAAAAACAGTCAATGCAGTCCTATTGGAGACAATCAGGTTATCTGTTTAAAGGTGAGTAATCGGTCTTGGGAGTTAGGTTTCTGGGGTTAGAACCAGGGTTCCTCCAGGGTGAAGGATGCACTCAAAGAGCACCCTCAGCGGCACTAGGGTAGCCGGATGCAGAGAGCTGAGGCCCAATGTTATGCCATGGGGGATGTGGGGGCCTCTGGTTGGTGGCTGCCACTTGGATGTGGGAGCAAAGCTCCTAGGGTTTAGCTCAGGGCAAAGGGGGATCCAAGATAGCACACAAGGTGCACCCACAGCGGCACAGGGGGTGCAGGGTGCTGTATCGACGTCTGGAGCCCTGTTGGTTTCAATGGGGAAGCTTCGGTCAGAACAAACACTGCAGGCTCGGGTATGAAGATCTTCTGGAGATGACAACCGGTTGGAGAGGTAAGTTGGGATGTTGAGGGATGCCGGGACACCGTCTGTTGGGCCACCCAAGGCCGTGGGGCGGTGGGTGCAGGGGTGTCTTTTGGCGTCAGGTTTTCCTTACCGGCTCCGGTCGCAGTTGGGGGGATCCTCCAGATAGGGGCTGCAGGCGTCATCTGGAGGCTTGAGGCACGTCAGGGATCACTGGATCCCAGATCAGGATCGCTGGGGAGACCTCCTCGTGGTGTTGGGCCACTCGAACTCGGGCCGTGGGCGTCGGGTGCAGAGTGGTACAGACTTGCGGATTTGGCCGGAGCCAGAGTCTGTTGGTGAGCAAATCCAGTGCTCACGAGAGACAAAGTCTTTTTAGGGAAGGCAGGGCATGTCCTCCGAGTTCTGCGGTGCTGCAGGACACATTGGGATTCCTCTGGAGCAGGTCGAAGTCGGGACAGGCCAGTATGGCTGGGGCCAAGTCAGTTGGTGTCCTCCTCCTCCTCTTCTTCTTCTTTCAACACGGCTCTTCGGTCCTTCTTTTTCTTTCTTGTCTGAGGAGGCAAGGTTCAGGTTGCCCCTAAATACTAAAATCTGAAAGAGACACGTTAGTGATAGATTCCTTACCTTAGAATATCCCCAGGCGTCAGGCTGGATCCGGAAAGTTTTGCGTAGCAGTACCCTTGCGCGTCGGTAGGCGGCGTCGTGCGGCTCCGCGTCCGTCGTCGGCGTCGTGATCGCCGGGATGACGTCGCGGGCAGTACTTAGGCGCCGCCCCTGCGCGCTGACGTCAGTTCTTCTTTTTCCGCGCCAGCAAGCGCAGATCCGGGAAGAGCAGTGCCCTGGTCATTTTTTGACCATACTTTTTGGTGATTTTTTCACTGTTTTTCCATCTTTCGAGGTGTCGTAGGGATGCCCGGCTTCAAGCGATGCGGCGCCTGTGCGCGGATGATGTCCGTCACCGACCCGCATCGGGAGTGTCTCTTCTGCCTCGGCCGAGGCCACGACACGGCGTCCTGTACCGACTGCCAGGCCCTCCACCCGAAAGCTTTGCGAGAGCGGTCTCGAAAGCTCCTCGAGGCCCGGCATTCGGCTCCGCGGAAGGCCCGGTCGCGTGAGAGGTCCAGGGGTCGATCGCGGAGTCCACACCGGTCGTCGGCGTCGAAGTCTTCTTCGTCCGGTAAGTCGAAGCACAAAAAGTCCAAAAGCATCATCGCTCTAGGACTTCGCCTCGCCGGTCTCGCGACTCGGCTGAGGCCCCTCCCGGCACCGTCCCCGCCCCCGCGGCCCCGGACATGCCTGTGGAGTCGCCCCGTCATACCCGCCCTTCCCGGGTTCGGGGGCGGATCCGGCCAAAATACAGGAATTCCTGTCGGCCATGGCCCGCCTCTTCGGGCCTTCAGGCCCCTCCGGTGCGCCTTCGGGCCCCGCGGGCCCTGATGGGGTTGCTCCGGCGTCGCCGACGGCTCCGGCCCCCGGCGTCGCCCGTGCCTCCAGCCTCGATCCCGGCTCCGGCTCCGGCCCCGGCCTCGATCCCGGCTCCACAACCCCCATCGACGCCGGTCGACCTAACCACGCCTCCGCCGGCGCCGATGTCTCCGGTGCCGTTCTTGACGCCGCCCTGGGCTCCGGGCGGCGTCGTCCCCAGTTCCTTCCGGCTCCGGACATGGACCCGGAGCGACGTCGCTCGACGCCGGCTCCGGCGCCGATGGGACCTTGGGTCCCAAATGTCCCTCCTCCTCCTTATTTTGCACCAGAGGAGGACCAGGAGGACTGGGAGGGGTCTGATGACCCTCTGACGCGCAACTGTCAGTTTGATGAGGACTGGACAGAGAGTCTAGGGGAGGCCAGTGGTCTGGATACTTCCCCTGACACTGGCATGCTGTCTCCTCCCGTGGCTACGGAGGAGGGGGCCAATTTTGGTACGGTGTTGCGTAGGGCTGCTGGGGCCTTACGTCTCCAGCTCCCTACTTTGACGGTCAAGCCTAACATCTTGACAGAGGTGCTTCAGCCGGCAGCCTCCTCTGCGGAGACTGTGCTGCCGTTTAACGACGCCCTCACTGACGTTCTTTTGGGCGCCTGGTCCAAGCCCAACACAGGGGCTCCTGTGGATCGGAACGTGTCACGACGCCATCGCCCTGCTCCGGGCGACCCCCTGTTTCTTTCTGTCCACCCCACTCCTGAGAGCTTGGTTGTCCAAGCCTCCGCTTCCCAAACCGCCTTCCCTACCGCTCCTCCGGATAGGGAATCCAAACGCCTGGATCAGTTTGGGAAGAAAGGTTTTTCTTCCTCCAGTGCTGGCTTGCGGTCCGTTAACACCGCTTGTCTTTTGGGCCGATATACCCACTCCCTGTGGGATTCGAAGGCGGATGTTTTGCCCCAGTGCCCTGAGGAGGTCCAGGCACTGCTTTCCCGCGCCATTGCGGAAGGAAGGGATGCGGCCAAATACACTATCCGTTGTGGCCTTGACACCGCCGACTCGCTGGGCAGGTCGATTGCAACGACGGTGGCGCTCCGACGCCACGCCTGGCTGAGAACCACTGGTTTTTCAGGGGATGTCCAGAATACTCTCATGGACATGCCCTTTGATGGAGTCGGTCTTTTTGGGTCCAAAGCAGACCATGCGTTGGAGCGCTTTAAGGACTCACGGGCTACTGCCAAGTCCCTGGGCCTTACTGCTACACGCCCTCCGCTGCCTTCTGCTTTTCGCCCCTATCGTGGCCACGGTAGGGGCGCCCCTTCACGTCAGCAGCCCAGCCACCGGCCCGCGCAGCAGGCGTCTTCGCGTGGCCGAGGACGTGGATTCCGCCGTGGCGGATCGGGCAACCAGCGTGCGGGTCAGGCCACCACCTCCAACCCGTCCGCGGCCTCCAAGCCCTCCTAGTCCCTCCTTTCAGGTGCACAGCACGCCAGTAGGGGGCAGGGTCCGCCATCACCTTCCCCACTGGCGCACCATCACCTCGGACAGGTGGGTCTTGGACATTGTCCGAAGGGGCTACTCCCTCCCCTTCGAGACCACCCCCAGCCATGCCACCTCAATTCCACCGCATGTCAGGGGATCACTTGGTGCTTCTACAGAAGGAAGTCACGGCCCTCTTGACCAAGAGGGCCATCGAGCATGTTCCGACCCCAGAAGTAGGGCGTGGTTGCTACTCCCACTACTTTCTGGTGCCCAAAAAGGACAAGGAGGACATGTGTCCTATCTTGGACCTCCGGAACGTCAATCGCTTCCTCCGGAAGGAGAAGTTCAAGATGCTCACCCTAGCTCAGGTCTTGACTGCCCTCGACCCAGGAGACTGGTTGGTAGCGTTGGACTTGCAGGACGCGTATTTCCACATCCCCGTCCTGCCGGCCCACCGGCGTTACCTTCGGTTCACGGTAGGCCCCGAGCATTTTCAGTTCACCGTGCTCCCCTTTGGCCTTACCAGTGCCCCTCGGGTGTTCACGAAAGTGATGGCGGTGGTCGCAGCTCATCTGCGCCGGGCAGGGGTTTCAGTCTTCCCCTACCTCGACGACTGGCTGCTGAAGGCGGGCTCGTCCCAGGCAGTCGTCTCCCACCTCCAGACTACGGCCGAACTCCTGCACTCGCTGGGGTTCTCCATCAATGTGCCGAAGTCGCATCTGATTCCTTCTCCACAGCTCCTTTTCATCGGAGCAGTTCTGGACACGACGCAGTTTCGGGCCTATCCTCCCGAACGGCGAGTCCGGGATATTCAGGCTATGATTCCGATCTTTCGGCCTTTATCCTGGGTTTCGGTAAGGATGACCCTGAGGCTGCTGGGCCTCATGGCCTCCTGCATCCTGCTGGTCAATCATGCCAGATGGCATATGCGGGCTCTGCAGTGGGACCTGAAGTTCCAGTGGGCGCAGCACCAGGGCAACCTGTCCGATCACGTCCAGATCTCGGAGGGGACTGCAAAACAGTTGCAGTGGTGGCTCTCGAACCGGCAATGGGTCATGGGCAGATCCCTCTCCCTTCCCCAGCCAGAGCATACAGTTGTGACGGACGCGTCCCTTCTGGGATGGGGCGGTCACATGGGAGAGGCGGAGATCAGAGGCCTCTGGTCTCCGGCGGAGTCCCGGCTCCATATCAACATTCTGGAGCTCCGGGCGATCCGGCTTGCACTCAAGGCATTCCTTCCCTCTGTCAAAGGGAAGGTAGTGCAGGTGTTCACAGACAACACCACCGCCATGTGGTACTGCAACAAACAGGGCGGGGTGGGGTCTTGGACCCTTTGTCAGGAGGCTCTGCGCCTCTGGACATGGCTGGAACATCAGGGCATGTTCCTGATGGTTCAACACCTGGCAGGTTCTCTGAACGCCAGGGCGGACGAACTCAGCCGCAGGTGCATGATGGATCACGAATGGCGTCTTCACTCGGAAGTGGCGCAAGGACTCTTTCTACAGTGGGGAGAGCCTTGGTTAGATCTATTCGCCACCGAAGAGAACGCGCAATGTCATCAGTTCTGCGCGTTGGAATTTCCAAGGCGGCACTCGCTCGGCGACGCTTTCGTCGCGAGTGGAGTTGCGGTCTGTTGTACGCCTTTCCGCCTATACCACTTCTACCCAGAGTGTTGAAGAAGATTCGGCACGACCGGGCCCAAGTCATTCTTGTGGCTCCGGACTGGGCTCGAAGAGTTTGGTATCCCGAGCTACTCAATATGAGCATAGATCCCCCGATCCATCTGCCTCTTCGGGAGGATCTTCTGTCGCAGCAGCAGGGGACGGTCCTCCACCCGAACCTGTCCAGTCTACACCTGCTTGCGTGGAGATTGAGCGGCGGCAGTTGATTCCTTTCGACTTGCCTCCCGAAGTTTGTGATGTGATTCTGGCAGCCAGGCGTCCCTCCACTAAGGTGGTATACGCCTGCAGGTGGAACAAATTTGTGGCATGGTGCACAGCAAAGGCTGTGGATCCCCTTTCTGCCCCTCTTTCTGAGGTCCTTCTGTTCCTTCTCTCTCTGGCCCAACAGGGTTCTGCCCTGGGTACCATCAAGGGTTATCTTTGTGCTATCTCGGCCTTCCTCAGGCTCCCTGATCAGCCCTCCCTTTTCAAGTCCCCTGTTGTTAACAGGTTCTTAAAAGGCATTACTCACCTCTTCCCTCCTGTTCCGTTTGTGATGCCTCAGTGGGACTTGAACTTGGTTCTTACCTTTTAATGTGCGCTCCCTTTGAGCCTCTGCATAACTGTCCTCTTCGTCTTCTGACTCTAAAGACAGCCTTTCTGGTGGCCATCACCTCCGCTCGGCGGGTGAGTGAGCTCCAGGCTCTTTCTTGCAAACCTCCCTTTCTGTCTGTTCATCCAGACAAGGTTGTTCTTCGGACGCGTCCGTCCTTCTTGCCAAAGGTGGTTACTGATTTCCACATTGGGCAGACCATCACTTTGCCCACCTTCTTTCCGCCTCCGCATCCTTCCAGAGAGGAAGAGAGGCTCCACCGTCTGGACCCAAAACGTGCGCTCTCCTTCTATATCGACCGCACAAAACACTTCCGGGTGGATGACCAGCTCTTTGTTGGCTACGTGGGCGCCAAAAAGGTCGGGCGGTGCACAAGAGGACCATCTCCCGCTGGGTTACCTTGTGCATCAAGACCTGCTATTCTTTGGCCAAGAAGGAGCCTCCTGTTGGGCTGCGTGCCCATTCCACCAGGGCAACGGCTGCTACCACGGCCTTGGGCCGCGGTGTTCCGCTGCCGGTTATCTGTCAGGCAGCTACGTGGGCCTCGCTGCACACGTTTACTAAGCATTACTGCCTTGACAGTCAGGTCCGGAGGGACGGCTTCTTTGGCCGTTCTGTCCTCCAGGACTTCCTTGTCTGATCTTTGTTCGCAGACCCACCACCGGGGTTGGTATTGCTGGGGTATCTATTCTAAGGTAAGGAATCTATCACTAACGTGTCTCTTTCAGATGCACAAGTTACTAACTTGTGTAACGATATATCTGTAAGAGACAGTAGTTAGTGATAGATTCCTTACCGCCCCACCCATCCTCCCCGTTCTGCGAACTGATTTCTAGGGTTAAGGACATCCCTTTCAGGGCCCTAGTATTTTTCAGACACCTGTGTCAGCTTCTTGCATGGCTCTGCGTTCCTGGCGCGGAAAGTCGTGTACAGAACTGACGTCAGCGCGCAGGGGCGGCGCCTAAGTACTGCCCGCGACGTCATCCCGGCGATCACAACGCCGACGACAGACGCGGAGCCGCACGACGCCGCCTACCGACGCGCAAGGGTACTGCTACGCAAAACTTTCCGGATCCAGCCTGACGCCTGGGGATATTCTAAGGTAAGGAATCTATCACTAACTACTGTCTCTTACAGATATATCGTTACACAAGTTAGTAACTTGTGCTTTAGGGGCATTTCAGATAGGTACAGGTTGAGACCAATGGGTCCCTTCCTTGGGGTGGGTACACCCCCTATTATGCCACCCTCCAGTGGGAGCGGGGCATAAGCCTCACTCTGGTTGGCTGGGTCCCTCCATCTTCAAGATGACTGTGACTGAGAGTTGTGCTTCGCCTTGCCTCCCCCACCTGAGGGGTGGGGTTGGCAAAGGTGGGCCCACCTCTCCTCCTATCTTGGTTTTCCTGCCGATTCTCGCACCCTAAGTGGGGGGTCAGAACCGGTGGGGGCCAGTTGCTGGGAGAAGCAAATGGCTGGGTCAGCTCACAAAGGCGGCAAGCCTTTGAAGCTTCCCCTTCGTGGACCCTGTACATCCTGGGGAGGAGGGGGGGGGGGGATTCAGTAAATTTATTATGGTGCTGTGGAGTCCGGAATATGAGAGAGAGAGATAGATAGATAGAGAGCGAGAGAGAGAGTAAAAAAAGGTACAGGGCCTCTAAGGGTGTCACAATCTGTGCTGTAGTCCTTAGAGGCATTCCCTGGTCACAGTACCCATGGTGCCTTTTGCAAGGGACTTGCATGTGGCAAGAGAGTTGCCAATTGAGGTTGCAACAGTACAGTTTTAAGGAAACAACATAGGCCCTGGGTATCTGGTTGGCAGGAACCCAGGGCACACTTAGTGAAAGAGCATCAACATCAAGCAAAAAGTGGGGGGCAACCATGCAAAAAGGATAACTTTCCTACAACCTCTTCAAATTCAACCATACCTAGGAGCAATACTCAACATACAGTTTGCTTTAGCTTTTCTCAATCCCGCTTGAATTCAAGATTTTCAAACAATTCTACCTCAATTCCAGTCAAACAAAACACTCACAGTTCGGACTGTCATGCATCTGCCAGGAATGATGGAGTCTTGCATTGCCATTGTTGAAATGAAATGAAGAATTTATATAGCGCTACATATACCCGGAGGTGTCTAGGCGCTGAAAACGACGTGTTCCTCACGTAAGACTACACTTGCGCCCACTACAACAGTGTCTCTCTCGCCATTGGTCTCAATCACAGGCAACAGTGTCTCTCGCCATTGGTCTCAATCACAGGGTCACCTCCAGGATCTAGCGTTGATGGACCGCCACACTCACCGTTCTCTGCAGTGGTGGAATTCCAGCAATCTGTTGAAAGGGAAGCCTTTCTTAGACCCTGTCCCTCACATCATTAACCACAGATGCTTCAAAGACTAGTTGGGGTGTTCACCTACAAGACCTCACAATACAAGTTCTGTGCGATGCCAAACATCAATCTCTACACATCAACTACTTGAAACTTCAGGCAGTCTTCGTAGCACTAAAAGTTGCTCTTCCTCATCTATACCATGAGGTTGTCCTAGTCCGTACGGACAATATAACAGCCATGTACTATCAACAAAAACAAAGAGGGGGGGGGGGCACGGTCCTCTCAGCTGTCACACCTCTCTCAGACCAAATGGAACTAGGCTCTTCACCATCACAGTCATCTGTTGGTGGAATATTTGCCGGAGACGGACAACATTCTCGCAGACCATACTCAGCAGAACGCAGCAACAGACCCACGAGTGGGAACTCCACCCACGAGTCCTCCTTCCTTACTTTCAGAAGTGGGGGTTTCCACAAATCGACCTGTTCGCCACAGTTGAAAACGCAAAATGTCCAGACTTCGCCTCCAGGTACCCACACCCACTATCCAAGGGCAACGCGCTATGGATGAGTTGGTCTGGGATATTTGCCTATGCCTTTCCACCTCGCCCTCTCATTCCATTTCTGGTTCGGAAACTCAAGCAAACATCTCTTACCATGATCCTTGTAGCTCCCACCTGGGCATGTCAACTATGGTTCACAACAGTACTAGATCACTCCGTATGCTGATTGGATTTTTGTTTGCTGATGTCTCAGAGGAGTAGCTTGGCTTCAAGGTGGCTGTACTCTGGGAGGGCCTCCAATTCGCAAATGTATGGAGTCAATGTGTGGTGTATCTGAAAGAAACAGTTAGTTATAGATTCCTTACCTTAGAATTACCCCCAGGCCAAGGACTGGATCCGGAAAGTTTTTCGTCAGCAGTACCCCTACGCGTCGGAAGGTGGCGTTGGTCGACTCCTCGTTCGTCGTCGCCGGGATGACGTCGCGGTAGCTACATAGACGCTGCCCTCGCGTGCTGACGTCAGTTCTTTCTTTTTCCGCGTCAGCAAGCGCAGATCCGGAGAGAGCGGTACCCCCAGTCATTTTTTGACTGAGCTTTTTTATCGACTTTTGTCGACTTCGTTGTTTTTTTAGTCCATCGACTCCTGGTGTACGACGGATGCCCGGCTTTAAGGCTTGCGGTTCCTGTAACCGACTGATGTCGGTGACGGATCTGCACCGCGTGTGCCTCTACTGTCTGGAGCGCGACCAAGACCCCAAGTCGTGCTCCGACTGCCAGACCATAGCACCGAAGTCTTTGCGGGAGCGGTCCCGAAAGCTACTCGAGGCCCGGCAGTCGGCTCCGCGTCGCTCGAGGTCGCGGAGGAGGTCGAGGGACCGATCGCGGAGCCAACACCATTCTTCGTCGAAGCCTTCGCACTCGGGATCAGGTAAGTCGAAGCACAAAAAGAAGTCGAAGAAGCATCGTCGCTCTTCGACTTCTCCCCGTCCGTCGGCCGAAGCGACGAGGGATGTGGGTGGTGCCCCTCCCGCGGCTCCGCGTGCGGAGCCTTAGGGTCCACTCCGGGTTTCCCCCCCTTCCCGGGACCGGGAGCGACCCCTGCCCAGCTTCGTCAGTTCTACGAAGCAATGCAAGCCATCTTTGGGCAGCCCGACTCTGCCGGCGCGCCTTCGGGCCCCGCGGACTCGGCTGGGGGCCCTGGGCCTTCGGCGTCAGTGCCGCAGGGTCCCCTTGGATTCAGGCATGGATCAGGATCGGCGCCGGTCGACCTTGTTACACCTCCCCCGGTGCCGATTCCACCGGCACCACGTCCGCCACCGGCGTCGGCTGTGTCCCCAGCTGACATCGACCCCGGCCTCCACCTCGAGGTAGACATGGGGTCGGACCGGCATCGACCGACGCCGGATCCGACGCCGGCGGGTACTTTTGTGCACCTGTTCTACCCTGGCTCTTTGAGACCAGATTGGCAGCCAGAGGAGGGTGAGGAGGACTGGGAGGGGTCTGGGGACCCTTTGACCGACCAGTTGGTGTACTAACAGGACTGGCGAGAGGAACTGGGGGAAGCCAGTGGTCTGGATACCCCACCAGACCTTGGCATGTTGTCTCCTCCTACCATGGCTACGGAGGAGGGAGCGTCATACGCAGTGGTGTTGTGTAGGGCGGCCGAGGCTCTCCACCTCGAGTTACCCACGGTGGCAGTCAGGACTAACCTCCTGATAGAGGTCCTTCAACCGGCAGCGAGCTCTTCGGAGCCCCTGCTGCTTTTTAATGAAGCCCTCACGGACATCCTTTTGGGCACGTACTCCAGGCCCAACACAGAGGCTCCTGTGGACAGGATGATTGCCCAACGCCACCGCCCAGCCCCGGGTGACCCCACTTTCCTCTCCCAGCACCCCACCCCTGAGAGCTTGGTGGTCCAAGCCTCCACTTCAAAAGGCGCCTTCCCTACCGCACCACCGGATAGGGAATCCAAAAAGCTGGACCACCTTGGGAAGTAACTGTTTTCTTCCGCCAGCTTGGGACTGCGGTCGGTAAACACTGCATGTCTGTTGGGCCGTTACACCCACTCTGTGTGGGATACAGTGGCGCAGGTGCTGCCCCAGTGCCCGGAGGAGGCCCGGGCCGTACTCTCCCGTGCAGTTGCCGAGGGGAGAGACTCAGTGAAGTTTACCGTCCGCTGTGGGCTGGATACCGCCCACGCACTTGGCAGGACGATTACCACGTCAGTAGCCCTTCGATGCTACGCCTGGTTGCGTTCGACTGGTTTTTCCGGGGATGTCCAATCCACCCTTATGGACATGCCCTTTGATGGCCGTCGCCTTTTCGGCGACAAGGCAGACAACGCGCTAGAGCACTTTAAGGACTCTCGGGCTACGGCCAGGTCCTTGGGCCTCTCCACCACCCGCCCTGCACAGTCTGCCTTTCGCCCCTTTCGTGGCTACGGAAGGGTTGCTCCGCTACGTCCCGCCCAGAGCCACAGGCCGCCTCAAGCTGTTCAGCCCCAGCGCGGCCGGGGACGTGGGAACCACCGCCGTGGTTCTGGGGGCAAGCGGGCGGGCCAGTCCACCACAGCCCCCTCTGCAGCAGCCTCCAAACCCTCCTAGTCTGACCTTTCAGGGCCACCAAACGCCAGTGGGCGGCAGGATCCGCCATCACCTCCCCCACTGGCGCACCATCACGTCAGACAGGTGGGTTTTGCAAATAGTCCGAAGGGGCTACTCCCTCCCCTTTGAGACTTCCCCCTCCCTCCATGCCACCTCAGTACCATCGCATGTTGGAGGATCACCTGACCCTTCTCCAACGGGAAGTTTCGTCACTCTTGGCCAAGGGTGCCATTGAGCGCGTTTCTGCCCCAGAAGTAGGTCGTGGTTGCTATTCCCACTACTGGATGGTAGCGTTGGACTTGCAGGCCGCTTACTTTCACATCCCCGTCCTGCCGGCCCACCGGCGTTACCTGCGGGTTCACGGTAGGCCACAAGCACTTTCAGTTTACTGTGCTCCCCTTTGGTCTTACCAGCGCCCCTCGGGTGTTCATGAAAGTGATGGCAGTGGTCGCAGATCAGGGGTTCCAGTCTTCCTCTATCTCGACGACTGGCTGTTGAAGGCGGGCTCGCCCCAGGTTGTAGTCTCCCACCTCCAGCCTACGGCCGACCTCCGGCATTCGCTGGAGTTCTTGATCAGCATGCCAAAGTCACACCTGACCCCCTCTCAGAGGCTCCTCTTCATCGGAGCGGTTCTGGACACAACGCAGTTTCAGGTTTATCCTCGCGAACAGCGAGTCCGGGATATTCGGGCTATGATTCCGATCTTTCAGCCTCTATCCCGGGTTTCAGTCAGGATGACCCTGAGGCTGCTAGGCCTCCTGCATCCTGCTGGTAGATCATGCCAGGTGGCAAATGTGGGCTCTGCAGTGGGACCTGAAGTTCCAGTGGGCACAGCATCGGGGGAATCTGTCCGATTGCGTCCAGATCTCAGAGGGCACTGCACACCAATTGCAGTGGTGGCTAACGAACCAGGATTGGGTCGATGGCAGATCCCTCTCCCTTCCTCAACCAGAGTTCACAGTGGTGACCGACACATCACTTCTGGGATGGGGCGGCCACATGGGGGAGGCGGAGATCAGAGGCCTCTGGTTTCCGGCGGAGTCCAGGCTCCACATCAACCTTCTGGAGCTTCGGGCGATTCGTCTTGCACTCAAGGCATTCCTTCCCTCTGTCCGGGAAGAGTAGTGCAGGTGTTCACGGACAACACCACCGCCATGTGGTACTGCAACAAACAGGGCGGGGTGGGGTCGTGGACCCTATGTCAAGAGGCCCTCTGCCTCTGGACATGGCTGGAACATCAGGGCATATCCCTGGTGGTTCAACACCTGGCAGGTTCCCTGAACGCCAGGGCGGACGAACTCATCCGCAGGTGCATGATGGATCACAAATGGCGTCTCCACTCGAAGGTGGTGCAAGGTCTCTTTCAACAGTGGGGAGAGCCTTGGTTAGATCTATTCGCCACTGAAGAGAACGCGCAATGTCAGCAGTTCTGCGCGTTGGAATTTCCAAGGCGGCACTCGCTAGACGACCCCTTTCGTCGCGAGTGGAGTTGCGGTCTGTTATACGCCTTTCCGCCTATACCACTCCTGCCCAGAGTTCTGAAGAAGATCAAGCGCGACCGGGCCCAAGTCATTCTTGTGGCTCCGGATTGGGCACGAAGAGTCTGGTATCCCGAGCTGCTCAACATGGCCATCGATCCTCCGATCAGACTGCCTCTTCGGGAGGATCTTCTGTCGCAGCAGCAAAGGACGGTCCTCCACCCGAACCTGTCCAGTCTCCACCTCCTTGCGTGGAGATTGAGTGGCGGCAGTTGACGTCTTTCGACCTGCCTCCCGAAGTCTGTGACGTAATCTTGGCAGCCAGGCGTCCCTCCACTAAGACGGTATACGCCTGCCGGTGGAACAAATTTGTGGCATGGTGCACAGCAAAGGCTGTGGATCCCCTTTCTGCCCCTCTTTCTGAAGTACTCTTGTTCCTTCTCTCCTTAGCCCAGCAGGTCTCTGCTCTGGGCACTGTCAAGGGCTATCTGTCAGCCATCTCTGCTTTTCTTCGGCTGCCAGATCAGCCTTCTCTTTTCAAGTCCCCGGTAGTTAACCGTTTCTTAAAAGGCTTAACACATCTTTTTCCTCCAATCCCCTTCGTTATGCCTCAGTGGGACTTGAATCTTGTGCTAACTTATCTAATGTGCGCTCCCTTTGAGCCGCTTCATAGCTGTCCCTTACGGCTCTTAACTCTTAAGACTGCTTTCTGGTAGCCATCGCTTCTGCTAGAAGGGTGAGCGAGCTCCAGGCCCTTTCTTCAAAACCTCCTTTCCTATCTGTCCATCCGGATAAGGTGGTTCTCCGAACCCGTCCATCCTTCCTTCCTAAGGTGGTCACTGCCTTCCACATTCGGCAGACCATTACCTTGCCCACCTTCTTTCCGCCTCCGCATCCTTCGAAGGAGGAAGAGCGGCTCCACCGTCTGGACCGCACCAAACAGTTCCGGGTGGATGATCAACTTTTTGTTGGCTACGTGGGCAGAAAGAAGGGTCGGGCCGTACACAAACACACCATTTCACGATGGGTCGTGTTGTGTATTAAAGCCTGTTACTCTCTGGCTAAAAAAGAGCCTCCAGTAGGGCTACCGCTCACTCCACCAGGGCGACGGCAGCCACTACTGCCTTGGGAAGAGGAGTTCCTCTGAATGACATCTGTCAGGCAGCTACGTGGGCATCACTGCACACGTTTTCAAAACACTACTGTCTGGACAGCGAAGTCCGGAGAGACGGCTTCTTTGGCCGTTCTGTTCTCCAGGACTTTCTGGTGTGAACTTGGTTCGCAGACCCACCACCGGGGTTGGTATTGCTGGGGTATCTATTCTAAGGTAAGGAATCTATAACTAACGTGTTTCTTTCAGATGAACAAGTTACTTACCTTCGGTAACGATATATCTGTAAGAAACATTAGTTAGTTATAGATTCCTTACCGCCCCACCCATCCTCCCCGTTCTGCGAACTGATTTCTAGGGTTAAGGACATCCTTTCAGGGCCCTAGTTTTGTGCACCAATGGTCAGTGTCTTGCATGGCTCTGCGTTTCTGGCGCGGAAAGTCGTGTACAGAACTGAAGTCGGCGCGCGAGGGCGGTGTCTAAGTAGCTGCCGCGACGTCATCCCGGCGACCACGACGACGGACGCGGAGTCGACCGACGCCACCTTCCGACGCGCAGAGGTACTGCTGACGAAAAAACTTTCTGGATCCAGTCTGACGCCTGGGGGTAATTCTAAGGTAAGGAATCTATAACTAACTAATGTTTCTTACAGATATATCGTTACCGAAGGTAAGTAACTTGTTCTTCTTACAGATATATCGTTACCGAAGGTAAGTAACTTGTTCAGCTGGAGGTAAAGGTAGAACTGGCTACAATGTAAGCAAAACTCATACTGGTGGGTGGTATAGGATTTAAGAGTGACGCCCTCCAGAACATCCCCCAGTGTTGAGATATCGATAGTATACCATGTGGAGAAGCCCATCAGAGCTAACACCAGAGAGAGCAGGTCACCCACCCAAAGTGGAGTGAGTGCTGTGAGCCTTAGTCTCCAACCCATCTTTACTAACGGTCTTTGCAGGACCACCTGAGTCGCTGGAACGAGCAGAAGACACGTTCCCCCCCCCCCCATAGAGTAAGTGATGAATTGAAGTGCCCTAAAACACCCACTTCTCGGACGCAAAACCTGGATCCCCCTGAGTGTCGCACAGCCATTTGTTAATAATTATCAGCTGGGACGCCCAATAGCAGGACTCGATGTCGGCCTTGGCAATTCCCCGCCAACCCCATCAAACGTGGATTTGAAACCTTTAGTAAGGGCTATACGGGGGGCATAATTCCATAAGAAACTACGCAACAGACTGCACCCTCCGGAAAAAGGTGTGTGGGAGGGAGAACAGGTAGTTCTGTAGATTGCATAGGATGGGTAGTTGTGTAGATAGTATAGGAGGTTGCATGCTTACTCCATTATTGGTACTTTCATAGATTCACATGCTTGAATCATTCCCCGTCATAGAGATGGGAGTCCCCGGTATTATTAAAAGTAATGTTCTATCATACATAGAACCTAAGGCCCTTAAATTTTTGTAACATATCACTGTCCTTTAGTAAAAAAGGACCAAACTTAGAACCAGCCAATCAGTAGACACCACCCTGTAGAATCTTCCTGAGAGAAGCTCCAGTCCCTCAGATTTTCTACCGCACGTTGTGCTAAGGGCGTCTCCACTGAGCTCTGCTCAGGTTTCTTCTATTCTCTCTATTTGGAGTATTCTTCCAGTCAGGTTTACTGCCAACCTAGTAGATCTGTCTTGAGGTGATTTAAACTGATGTCCACCATGTCAGATAGACCTAAAAAAGGTCTGTTCGAGGCATGTGAACTGTAGATCACATGCTATGCATAGATCGCCATCTAGTGTTGGGTCCGGATGTTCGCACTTTGTTTTTCTTCGAAGAAGTCTTCCCAGTCACGAGGTAGATGACTCCTCCTTTCAGTGATAGTGCGCATGGGCATCGACTCCATCCTTAGATGGTTTTTTTCCGCCATTGGGTTCAGATGTGTATTGCTGCGGTTCGGTACCGTTTTTGGACCCCTTCGACGCGCAATCCACTACCCTCGACAGTATTGTTATCGATCGCGGTTCCCCATTCTACTCGCATCGTCTTACTTCGGAAAACCTTCGATCGGGAAACTCGTGGCAGGCCGTCGGGCCTACCCGCGCCGACCGCGCTAGCAGTCGATGGAACAGACTCCCTTCAAGCTCTGTCCCGGGTGTCGTGCTAAGTTTCCACCCACCAACTTGCACGAAGTGTGCAACCTCTGCTTGTCCCCGGAACACGACGAGAACGACTGCGACACGTGTCGATCATTTCGATCGATAAAAGACACATCGTGACCGTCGGGCTCGACGCCTTGAGATGCAACACCAGAGCGGCTCCGCACCGGACATCTTCGGCGAAGATTCCGACACTGAACTTCAACCTCAAGGAGCCGAAGAAGAAGAACATATCTCCTTGTCCGAAGCCGACTCCGACATGGAGGAAGAGGAACAAATTACTCCGGGTCAGCGTACCGTGAGTAAAGATACCCCTTTACCCCCTCAACATAAAACAAAGGCTCCGGTCCCTCCTCTGCCCTCGGGCCAAGGTCGGCACCGACAAAATGTTTCCAACGCCCCGCCCTCGGGCCCGGCTCCGAAACAGAAAGAGATGCCTTCCGGCTCGGGCTCGAGTCGGCCCCCCTCTGGCGCCAAACAAACACCTTCGGCACCGAAGCACAAGTCCAAATCTTCGACACCGAAAGGCTCGGGGCCGAAACCTTCGGCGCCCAAAGGCTCGGAGCCGAAACCTTCAACTCCGAAACCGGCTCATAAAGGAAAAGACTTTTCCCTCTAAAGAGCCTCGGCCCGATGCGCCGCCTTCGGATCCAAAGCAGAAAAAACTGGTGATCAACCCTGAAACAGGACATATTCATGCCACTCTTCCAAAAAAACGGAAGATTGACCTATTAGAGGACTACCACATTCCTCTCAAAAGGAAGAGTGTGGGTACTAACCCTTCTCCCCCTTATATTCCACTTCCTTCTTCCACTGATCCCAACTTGCTCATTTCACCAGCAAATTCACCACCACCACTTTCACCTGACCCACAGGATGAAGGGGATGAGGATCAGGATGGGTTACAGGACACTGTATAAAATATAAATCCGCTCCTACCGACCCTGTTTACATTAGAGGCCAGCTGCCCTTAGACTCTCTTGTAGTCTCCAACGCTCGCAAGAGAGCTAACTCACAAACCACAGGCGAGGCCCTTCCTCCTGATAAGGAGTCTAAGCTAATTGATGCCTCGGGTAAAAGAGTGACTTCACAAGCAGCAAATCACTGGCGCATTGCCAACGCTCAAGCTCTGTTGGCTCGTTATGATAGGGCTCATTACGATGAGTTAGAGAAACTCATACAACATTTACCTGATGAATACAAATCTAAGGCTAATGACCTTATTCAGGAAGGTAAACTTATCACCAATACATCCATTAGGTGTGCCCTGGACACAGCAGCTCGTGCAGTCAACACCAGTATACTGTTACGCAGGCATGCTTGGCTGAGAATATCAGGCTTCAAGCCGGAGGTGCAAACCTCCATCCTTAACCAACCATTCGATAAGGAGCATCTTTTTGGCCCAGCTGTTGATACCTCACTGGAAAAGATGACGAAAGACACTGAGGTCGCAAAGTCCATGGGGGCTTTGCAGTTACCTGCCACTAGGGGTTCCCTTCGCCGCTACTTTTACAGAGGTGGTTCAAAAACTGTGTCCACCGAAAATCCCTCCTCCTCTTACAAGGGCAACAACCAATCCCCCTCTTCAAGAGGTTATTTCAGAGGAGGTTTTAGAGGAAACAATGGTAAGGGAAGAGGCAGAGGTAACTCTACCCACACTTCCCCCGCAAACAAACAGTGACTTCCTTCCGTTATCCCCCGATCATTCCACTCCTGTCGGGGGACAGCTCTCTCAATTCCTGCCTGTCTGGAATTCAATCACCTCAGACAAGTGGGTACTACAAATTATCCAGTATTGTTACTGCCTGGAGCTTACAGACACCCCCCAAATATTCTTCCAAGATCACATGCAATGTCACCAGAGCATCTCACCCTCCTAAAGCAAGAGGTTCTCTCTCTCTTGGAAAAACACGCTATAGAGCCAGTCCCATTACAATACCAGGGGACCAGGGTATACTCCTTGTATTTTTTGATTCCCAAAAAGGACGGCTCTCTCAGGCCTATACTAGACCTCCGAGAACTAAATCTGTACATTCAGTCGGACCACTTTCACATGGTCACACTCCAACAAGTGCTCCAACTCCTTCAGCAAGGTGACTTTTTGTCCACTTTGGACTTAAAGGACGCCTGTTTCCATATTCCCATTCACCCGACTGACCGGAGATACCTCAGGTTTGTGGTGGACGGACAACATTATCAATTCAAAGTTCTCCCATTCAGGGTAACTACAGCACCCAGGGTTTTCACCAAGTGTCTGGCAGTAGTCGCGGCACATTTAAGAAGACAGCACATTCACGTCTTTCCTTACCTAGACGACTGGCTAATAAAAGCCAGCTCACAACAGGGCTGCCTACGACACACTCGGAAAACAGTACAACTGCTTCACGACCTGGGGTTCACTGTAAACCTCTCCAAGTCTCATCTACAACCATCCAACACACAAGTGTATCTGGGAGCCACAATAAACACTCAGAAAGCTCTAGAATGTTCCAACCCAGTCAGGGTCCGCAACATGCAAACTCTAATAGCGCAGTTTCAGCCACAACACTCATTACCAGCTCGAGTGCTCATGCAATTGCTAGGAACGATGGCATCTTGTATCTTAATCGTTCCTTATGCAAGACTCCAAATGCGTCCCCTACAGGAATGCTTGGCACGTCAGTGGAACCAGGCTCAAGGTCAGTTATCAGATCTAGTGTTGGTAGATGGCCGCACCCATCGCTCTCTGCAGTGGTGGAACATACAAAACCTTCCCAAGGGGCGGCCATTCATCGACCTGGTTCCACAGATAGTGCTAACAGCAGACGCATCGCTCACTGGTTGGAGAGCTCATCTTCAAAAACATGCCATTCAGGGCATGTGGACTCTGCAACAAAAACAACTCCACATAAACCATCTAGAATTGCTAGCAATTTTTCTAGCATTGAAAGCCTTTCAACTTCGTCTGGTAGGCAAAGCTGTCCTGATTCGCACAGACAACATGACAGCAATGTACTACATACAAAAACAGGGGGGGACACACTCTCTCCAGCTCTCACAGCTAGCCCAGAGCATCTGGAAATGGGCCATACCTCCAAAAATATATCTCCTTGCAGAACACCTTCCAGGAGTAAACAACCAGATTGCAGATCTGCTCAGTCGTCAACGACAGCAGATCCACGAATGGGAACTCCACCCTCAACTTCTTCTCCCATTCTTCCAAATGTGGGGCTTCCCAGAGATAGATCTGTTCGCCACCCACCTAAACGCAAAATGCCCAAACTTCGCATCCATGTATCCACACCCATTGTCCAAAGGCAATGCGCTATGGATGAATTGGTCAGGGATATTTGCTTACGCTTTTCCGCCTCTCCCTCTCATTCCATTAGTGGTTCGGAAGCTCAGACAGCAGTCCCTGACATTAATCCTAGTTGCTCCCACATGGGCTCGTCAACCCTGGTTCACAACTCTGTTGGAGTTATCAATAGTTCCTCACCAAAAACTACACCTTACTCCCAAATTTCTCACTCAGAACCATGGAGAGATAAGACATCCAGATCCCAGTCATCTCAACCTTGCGATCTGGCACCTGAAGTCCTAGAGTTTGGTTATCTTAATCTTCCGCCAGACTGCATGAATATTATCAAAGAGGCTAGGCGCCCTACCACAAGAGCATGCTATGCAGCAAAATGGAAGCGATTTGTCACTTACTGTAACAACAACCAAATCAATCCGCTGGACGTTTCGATCCAAAACATAATTTGCTATCTATTACATCTACAGGGTTCCAATTTAGCGTACACATCCATACGCTTACATCTAGCTGCATATCTACAAAACAGACAGCATTTGTCTCTTTTTAGAGTGCCTGCTATTAAAGCATTTATGGAAGGACTTAAAAGAATCATTCCCCCCAGACTTCCACCTGCTCCAGTGTGGAATCTCAACATAGTTCTTACAAGACTCATGGGTCCACCTTTTGAGCCATTGCACAAATGTGAACTACAATTTCTCACTTGGAAGGTAGCCTTCCTCATAGCCATCACATCTCTGAGAAGAGTGGGTGAGCTTCAGGCACTAACCATAGAAGAGCCATTTTTACAAATGCACCAAAACAAAGTGGTTCTTAGGACTAACCCCAAATTTTTACCTAAAGTCATTTCTGCCTTTCATATCAACCAATCTGTTGAGTTACCTGTGTTCTTCCCTCAACCAGATTCAGTGGCAGAACGTGCTCTTCACACATTAGATGTCAAAAGAGCATTACTATACTACATTGAAGGAACAAAACTTTTCAGGAAAACAAAGCAACTTTTTGTTGCTTTTGCTCCACCACATAAAGGCAATCCAATATCAAAATCAGGTATTGCAAAGTGGATAGTTAAGTGCATTCAAATATGCTACATTAAAGCTAAACGCACATTAACAATTCCCCCTAGAGCGCATTCCACTCTCAAACTTTTTAGGAAATTTTTAGGAAATATACCCATAGAGGACATCTGCAAAGCTGCAACATGGTCTACACCACACACCTTTACAAAACACTATTGCATAGAAGTGTTAGCTAGACAACAGGCTAGTGTGGGCCAGGCAGTTTTACGTACACTATTTCAGACAGCTGCAACAGCTACAGGTTAGCCACCGCTTTGGGACATAACTGCTATATAGTCTATGCATAGCATGTGATCTACAGCTCACATGCCTCGAACGGAAAATGATACTTACCACAGTATGCATCTGTTATTGGCATGTAGAGCTGTAGAATCTCATGCGCCCGCCCTCCTCCCTGGGTACCTGTACCTGTTGCAGTACTATCTTACTTAGATACAATATACATGGACATCTCGCTTTACTACTCTTACTAACTCCATCATCACCCTCTGTGGCAAAACAATCTAAGGATGGAGTCGATGCCCATGCGCACTATCACCGAAAGGAGGAGTCACCTACCTCGTGACTGGAAAGACTTCTTCGAAGAAAAACAAAGTGCAAACATCCGGACCCAACACTAGATGGCGATCTATGCATAGTATGAGATTCTACAGCTCTACATGCCAAGAACAGATGCATACTGTGGTAAGTAGCATTTTCTTTTCAGAGCCTGTGGCACTTGCAGGAAGAAGAGGCTGCATATTGATGATAAACACAAGGACTGTCTTTATTGCCTGTATCCTGAACACCAGCCTACGGGTTGCAAGGTATGTCGAACTTTCTCAACAAAGACTTTGAAAGATCGTGAAGGGAGGCTTCTTTTGTGGTTTCAGAAGCTTAAAGAAAGGGATTCAGATGAGGAGAGTGATGCTTCCTCAAAATCTTCCACTAAAACGCCTCTAAAAAGACCTTTAGATGACCCTGCTGGTTCATCGTCGCAGATTCCTGTGAAAGCGCAAAAAATGTCATCATCTTTGTCTCAGAAGCAGTCTTCGTCTGCTAGCAAGGTTTCTCACAGAGAAAAGAAAACTTTCCCTTTAAAAAAGCCTGCTTCAGAACCTTCTACTCCACCTATGAAGCTGAAGCATACATTCAAGAAACCTACTTCAGCTCCACCGACAGGCAGCTCGTCGACGACACCTCTGTTGACGGAAAAACCCTCTCCTGAGGTGATTCTGGTCACGTCGACGGTGTCTACAGTCTCTACCGTCACTGTCTCTTCAGCGTCGATGTCTTCGTCGACGACGACATCATCGTCAGGTCAGGCACCTTTATCGTCGACGAAGCAGATTGTTTCTTCGAGGTCGTCTAAAGGCCTGACGACAGACCATCCGTCGACGACACAACTCTCGCTGACGGCGACCCTGATTGCGTCGTCGTCGACGACTGCGTCGACAGGGCGATCATCGTCGATGGCGGAAGTGTCATCGGTGGTGTTGACAACGGTATCCTCTCAGTTACCGTCAACGAAGATTCCTGTCGCTGACGGTTTCACCTTAATGTGAAATTTCAAGAAGATTCTGAGGATGAAGAGGATTATGGTCATCAGTATTACCATTCACAACAACAGTTTCAGCATCAGGATGTAGTGTACCTTCCTTCAAATATGATGACGGATTTACAATTTATGCTGGCAGACTATAAGAGGAGAATGATTTACAAACGAAAGGGTCTAGGATATAACACCGCACTTATTTAAATAATGGAAAGTTTTGTAACCATGTGGTGCGTCGACCAAAGAAAACCGGACCCTTTTGGTTTCCTACGTTGCGAAAACCTTCCACAACAGACAATTACAAAGAATATTTTGGTCCGCACACAACGACCAAGGAGTCCGTTCACCAAATAAGATAGTTCACACAAGTCTTTATTCCTTGAGTCTTTATTTTCTTTTTAATTCTTCCCAGTAGCCAACGAGTTTCGTCCTATTGAAGGACTTCTTCAAGGCTCATCAGTCTACAGGCATGTTCCAATAAATGTCCCCTCTTCTTCAGATCAAGCAGACCATTCGGTCCTTTTTCTGTATCACTATACTATTGTGATCTTCCGATTATGAACGCACTGATCTTTTGGCTCCCTATGGAATCCGGTTCTTAGTAAAGCAGCTTCAGTCGCTTGACTTCCTCAGTCTGGAATCTTCCTCAGCCTGGAGTCTTAACACAAAAAGGTACTATAGGAGAGGTTCCTCAAACAGTGTACGGTCAATGATGACCCATTCCTTAGACATATGTCACCAGTACGACGTCCTTCTCTCAATTCTGCACTCCGGAAAAGAAAAAATGCAGAAAATTCCAAAAATTCAACTTACGCCAACTTTAACTTCACCTAGTCAGGTACAAGCCCTTATGCCATCCCAGTTTCTGGAGGAGGATGATGAGGAAGAGGAATCTGAGGAGGATAGTCTTTTTGGGGCAGCTTTAAGCCCATCGGACCTTAATGTGAAATTTCAAGAAGATTCTGAGGATGAAGAGGATTATGGTCATCAGTATTACCATTCACAACAACAGTTTCAGCATCAGGATGTAGTGTACCTTCCTTCAAATATGATGACGGATTTACAATTTATGCTGGCAGACTATAAGAGGAGGTTTCCTCTAGAGGAGAGTATCCAACAAGCTCCTCCTCCTCCCCTGCCTTCCCTTCCACAGGCACGGGCTCACTCTCCTCCTCCACAGCTGGGGTCACCAATCGTTTAGCCCTCTCCTCAAGTGACTGTGCAACAGTTATCGTCTTCAGAAGAGGAAATGGAAAGAGAAGGAGAGATTCATCAGGACGAATGGGATTCATTCATCATTCCCACCCCGGCATCTCCTTCTCTCCCTCAAGCGGATTCACCTCCGGAAGATATTGGAGGATTCCATAATCTTCTAGAAAGAGCGGCAAAACGCTTTGATTTACCAATGCCTGTGCATCAACAGGACTGTTTTCTATATGATTTTAAAGAGCCTTACAAAAAGTCGGTATGGTCTATGCCTATTATCGATTACATTTGGAAAGAAGGTTTGAGAATAATGCAAAATCCAGCTACTGTCCCACCTGTGTTGCCAGGCTGGACAAAAAATATAACGCTCAGGAGTACGCTGCGGCCTGCTTAACAGGTCATCCAAAGCCTGATTCTGTCATCTCGCAGGCAGCGCAGAGGCGTTCTAAAAATCCTTCAGCTCCTCTGACAGCTCCTCCCGATAAAGAAGGCACAAGACTGGACAATATCGGGAAGCGTTTTTCGTCTATGTCAGCCTTGACAGTGCGTGCTGCAAATTCTATGGCCTTACTTGGCCGTTATAATAGGCAAATGTGGTCGGACATGACACCATTCCTGGACAAATTTCCACCTGAGGACAGTGAGGATGCTAAGAAGATTCTTCTTGAAGGCGAGCGGTCCGCCTCTGAAGTAATAGACTGCGCTATGCATGTAGCGTCTACTGGTTTCCGGCAGCTAGCGGGAGCGGCCGTCTTGAGGCGTCAAGGTTGGCTGAAAGCCACTTCATTCAGACCTGAAGTGCAAACAAAGATTCTCGATCTGCCTCATAACGGAGAGGAATTATTTGGCAGCCACATCGATGAAGCTCTACAAGCCATAAAAAAGGACACGGATACTGCTAGGTCGCTAGGTACTTTACAGTACAGAAAAATGCCTTTTCGTGGCTCCAGAGGATAAGGTTACCAATCTTATAGAGGAGGCTACCAACAATCTCGTTACCCGGCCTATTCTTCCTCCACCCAAAAATATAGGCCCCAATTTACTCACCGACGGCTGCTTACAACAAGGCTTCCTTTAGAGGAAAATCAGGACGCCAGGGCACGGAGACTGGTTGCCGCCAATGACCTCCCAGAGCTGTCGGCCTCTATCCCACCTATCCCATCTTCGGTGGATGGCAAAATATCCCAGTATTTTCATCAGTGGCAAACCATAACATCGGACTGATGTGTCCTGAATCTAATCCAATTCGGACACTCTTTGGAATTTATAAAGATCCCTCCACCAACCCCTCCTCTGCCCCGCTTTCAGAAGCACTTGCATCTCTTACAGATGGAAGTAACAAACATGTTAAAAAAGGAGCAATAGAACAAGTTCCTCTCAGACAAAAAGGGAAAGGTTTCTACTCCCGTTTCTTCATGATCCGAAAAAAGATAAAGAAATGGAGACCGATCCTGGACCTAAGGAACTTTAAACAAATTCCTCAAGAAACAATCGTTCCGCATGATCTCTATCCAAGATGTGCTGCACCTCCTCAACGGAAACGATTATATGGCGTCCCTGGATCTCCAGGACGCGTACTTTCATATACCCATATGCCAAAAACACAAAAAATTCCTAAGATTCACAGTGCCCGACAGTCACTATCAATTCCGCGTCCTACCATTCGGTCTAAAGTCTGCCCCCTGCATCTTCACGAAGTGTCTAGCGCCAGTTGCAGCTTATCTATGGCAACATCATCATCACATTTTTCCTTATCTAGACGACTGGCTTCTCAAAGCCCCCACATACGAAGCAGCAAGGACATCCACCAAAGCCTGTCTGCAACTATTCAAAAAATTAGGCCTCACTTTAAATGTGGAAAAATCAATTCTTCAACCAACTCGTCGGCTGGTCTTTCTAGGAGCGATCCTGGACACCATGGAAAACAAGGCGTATCCTACCTTGGAGAGACAACAAAAGCTGATATCCTTGGCAAGACAAATTCAAAAAAGAAGCTGTCTTTCCGTTCGCCTCTTCTAATCTCTCCTTGGAATGATGTCTTCTTGTATTCCCCTCATACCTCACTGCTGGCTCCACATGCGTCCACTCCAAGAAGCTTTAAACGAGCAATGGGTGCAGACAGAAGGCACATTCGACGATATGATCCGAATTACTCCTTCCATGATAGTGGCTTTGGACTGGTGGAAACAACCTCGCCAGTTTTCTCAGGGACTACCGTTCCTATCCCAAGCTGCTCCTCTAGTAATCACAACGAATGCATCCCTAGAGGGATGGGGAGCTTTCCTCCAGGATTTGCAGGTCAGCGGAAGATGGCCATCTTCCCACCAAGATCTTCATATCAATCTTCTCGAGTTGAGGGCAGTCTTCCTGGCGCTACAAGCGTTCCTGCCAAGAATCCAAAACGCATCCATGCTTGTCAGAACAGACAATACCACGACAATGCACTACCTCAACAAACAAGGAGGAACGAGGTCTCTCCTGCTCTCTCAGGAAGCCCAGCTGATCTGGCGCTGGGTGATTCATCACACGGTGCACCCATCAGCAGAGTACGTTCCAGGGAAACAGAACGTCATTGCAGACACGTTGAGCAGGCTAAAGACGACGTGGGAATTGGATCAAAGTACTCTCGACAACGTCTTCTCACAATGGGGAAAGCCAAACATAGATCTGTTCGCAACACCAGACAACGCGAAATGCCGGTACTTCGCAAGTTGGCGTCACCATCAGGGTTCATGGGGGAATGCCTTTTCAGTAGCTTGGTCCGGCTTATTTGCTTACGCCTTTCCCCCCATTCCTCTCCTTCCACGAGTGTTGAAGAAGTTGAAAACGGAACCCTGCAAGATAATTCTAAAAGCACCAGCCTGGCCGCGCCAGCACTGGTACACAGAGCTTCACCTACTTTCACTCAAGCCTCCGATCCATCGCAGACATTTTCCGTTCCTTTTAACAATGAACAAGGGACAAGTGTGCCATCCGAACCCCAGTTCTCTCAAATTGTCAGCCTGGCTCCTGAGTTCCAGGAATTCCATAACTTAAAGATCCCACAGGAGTGTAGACAGGTGCTGGCTAGAGCAAGAGCAGACAGCACTAACAGGGCTTACTCTTTTAGGTTTAAATCTTTTATTGCGTTTTGCATAAACCAACAACCAACAGTGCCAAAGAAGAACTTTGCGTCTTTTGGGCTGTGCAAAGCCCTATGCGTACGGTATCTGAACAAAAAATCAAAAAACACATAGTCGCACCCTCCCACCCCTCATTCATTGTATGATACCAAGCCTGTCGGAGTGTTAGAAGTGTGGTGCAGCGGCCAGGGCAGCTGACTTCGGAGCACAGGGCTCACGGTTCGATCCCCGGCTCCGGCGGCAGCTCAGCTCAGCACCATGTGACTCTGGGCAATAGCTCACTTAATTTCCACGACGGCCCCCAGCGCCTTGAGACCCGTAAGGGTGAGTAGCTCGCGCTTTACAAATACGGATTTACATTTTTACATTTACTAATGCCTACCGAGCCTCATCTGAGGCGACAGACGCATCAACCTCGGGTAAGCGTAGTAGGCGTAGATATTTAGGGCATGTAAGTTCACGGAATTCGAGTGTGAGTAGTGATAAGAAAGGTTGCCACAGCTCCCTGAAGGTCTGGCCCTTTCCGGCAATAGTGAGTGTTATTTTCTCCATCCCCAGTATATGCCAAAGTCGTAGCCAGCCCGTGTGTGTGGGGGATCTGGGGGGATTTCCAGTGTGTAAGAATATTTTGTATAGCTGTTCCTAGAGCTATCCCGATCTGGCGCCCCTTTCTGGACTTTAACGGATATGTTAGCGGGTTTGGCACCCCTAAGAGCACATAAACTGGAAATCTTGGCAGTTGGGTATCTAGGTGTGTTTCGATATCGTCCAGTATCTGACTCCAGTATTGTTGTAGGGCTTTACATTCCCACAGAACGTGGACCAACGTACCCTGTTCTCCACAGCCGCGCAAGCACTCTGCGCTCTGTCTAGGGTCGACCTTGTGTATTCGCACTGGGGTGTAGTACCAATAGGTAGCTACTTTCGTCAGAGTTTCCGTCAGCCCCGTGTTGCTCGCCATGTGTCTTGCTCTGTGATATATTCCCTCCCATTCTTTTTTGCTCAGTTCCCTCCCCAGGTCCTTCTCCCAGCGGGCACGGCTTGCATTGTATGAGTGCTTGTGTCTTGAGTTTAGCATCGTGTAAAGTTTGGAGATTAGTTTCTTGTCTGAGGTTCTGGTTATAAGCCACTTTTCGTATTGTGTGAGGTATCTCTGTGCGTGAGGCCTGTTTTGTGGTTGCAATGTCTAAGTTGCAAGTAGCGCAGCCTTTCTGACTCCGGTATCCCATAGTCCGACTTGACCTGCGGAAAAGAGAGCACCCCGCTTGTGTCAAAAAGGTGTCCTATGGCGTGGCATTCTGAGTATCGCCATTGCGTGAACATAGTCTCACCCACCCCCAGACCGAACTCCGGATTACCAAAAAATGGGGTTGGGGGGAGGGAAAGGTAGTGAGGTTGTACTTAGTGCTAGTCTGATCCCATGCTGCCATGATTGTGTGTGTTATCTGAGACATGTACAGGTTTGGGGGCCTGTGTTGCTTTTTAAGAAAAGGGATCTTTTGGAGGGACGTGCCCGCCACTGCCCAGTCTTGAAACAACCAATGTTTCTCGGATTCAGAACGATTCCATTCCACCAGGTGTCTCAGTTGTGCTGCATAATAGTATAGCTGGAGGTCAGGGATCCCCAGTCCGCCCTTGCTAGGTGGCAGGTAGCCAATAGTTTTCTTCATGCGTGGTTTGCGGTCCTGCCAGATAAATTGCAGGACCTCCGTCTGCATCCGGCGGATCAGACCAGGGGGAGGCCGCAAGGGGAGAGTTTGATACAGATACAGAATTTTGGGGAGGACAGTCATTTTTATTGCAGCTATTCTCCCTAGCCATGATATTGGATAATGTTTCCATCTTTGCATATCAGCACGAACTTGGTTGTGGAGGTTACGATAATTGATAGCGACAGTTGCCTGCAGTGTAGGTGCCAGTTGGATACCCAGGTAGGGGACCGTGCTGTGCGACCATTGTATGGGGTAATGAGCCTGCAAGTCATCTACTATATGAGGCGGGAGGGAGAGATAAAGTGCAACAGATTTCTCTATATTCACCTTAAACCCCGAAGCTCTCGCAAAGGAGTCCAACTCCATAAGGAAGGCTCCCAGTGAAGTGTCCGGGTCGGCCAATGTCACCAGGACGTTGTCAGCGTAGATGCTTATAGTGTGGACATCTCCCCCAAACGTGACCCCGGCAATGCGCGAACACTCACTTACCCTTTGCGCCAGTGACTCCATATATAGCGTGAAGAGCAAGGGTGAGAGGGGACAACCCTGCCTTGTGCCTCTGCCGATGGAGAAGGGTGACGATGTGTGCCCGTTGACTCTAACAGTCGATGTGGGGAAACGGTAACAGTTCAAGATCTGCGTCCTCATTTTCTCCCCTAGGCCGAAGAGTGTCAGCACTTGTTCGAGATACGGCCAATGGACCCTGTCAAAGGCCTTTTCGGCATCTATGGTTAGGAGCATATACTCTCCGGAGGTCTTCGTGACTTTCTCGATGATGTGCAATACCCGTTTAGTATTATCGCTGGTTTGCCGTTGGGCTTACTCTTTTAAATGGAAAAGGTTCTGCATGTGTTGTGCATCTTCAAAAGTCGATCCTCTCCACTCACCTCCAAAGGAAGTTTTGCTTATCTACTCCTCCTGGCGCGCTCTGGTTTAGCTCACGCTTCAATTAAAGTGCATTTAGCTGCCATCTCTAGTTTCCGCAGATCAGCTAATGTTCCATCTCTGTGGTCCTGTAGACTGGTCAAGCAATTTCTTAAAGGTCTGTTCAGGATGTTCCCTCCAGTAAGGGCGCCTCCACCCACATGGCAGCTGAATACGGTGCTAAGTCAACTAATAAAACATCCTTTTGAGCCGATTCACAAGATGATATGAAGTTCCTATCCTGGAAAGTGGCTCTCCTCCTAGCCCTCACTTCCGCGAGGAGGGTTAGTGAACTCCAGACCTTTACTAGCCTGGAGCCTTTCTTACAATTCAAACTTGACAAGGTTATTCTACGAACAAACGCCAAATTCATCTCCAAATTTCCTTCGGACTTTCACCTTAATGAGCCGATTGTTCTGAAATCATTCTTCCCGAATCCACAGACTGCAGCTGAGCGTGCTCTACTCTCTCTCTAGATATTAAAAGGTGCCTGAAATTTTACTTGAACAGGACGAAGTCTTTTCGCAAATCGAACCAACTTTTTATAGCATACAGTGCACCTAGGAAAGGTTTCCCTGTTACTAAACAGAGCATTTCCAGATGGATATCGAGTGCCATTGTTTTCTGTCATCAGCAAGCGGGCCACCCTCTGATGTCAAGAGTTCGTGCCCACTCTACTAGAGCAATATCGACGTCTACAGCGCTGTTTGCAGAAGTGCCCTTGCCGGACATTTGTAGAGCAGCAACTTGGAGAACGCCGCACACATTCACCAAGCACTACTGCCTGGACGCTGAGAATAAGCGAGATGCGGCAGTAGGACAGGCGGTTCTCGGACATCTTTTTCAGTAAGGTGAGCCTTCTTGTACTATGTTCCTTCCCACCATCCTCGACTGTTTCACATTTTCGATGATGTACATGTTTATTGTCTATGACTTTAATGGTGTTTCTTTATGAGTTTATTGAAGTATGCAGACAATACTAATTTGAGTGCCTATGTGCAGTTACTATATGACACGAAAATGTGTTTTCTCACTGCTAGCTACTCTGATTCAAGCATGTGAATCTATGAAAGTTCCAATACTGGAGTAAGAAACAAGTTACTTACCTGTAACTGTAGTTCTCCAGTATTGGAATCTTTCATAGATTCACATGCTACCCGCCCACCTCCCCTGGAAAAGGCTCAATTTGATATCTCAGTTTCTTCTATCTTTACGCACTTGTGAAAATCTGAGGGACTGGAGCTTCTCTCGGGAAGGTTCTACAGGGTGGTATCTACTGATTGGCTGGTTCTAAGTTTGGTCCTTTTTTTTTACTAAAGGACAGTGATATGTTACAAAACTTTTAAGGCCTAAGGCCTTAGGTTCTATGTATGATAGAACATTACTTTTAATAATACCGGGGACTCCCATCTCGACGACGGGGAATGATTCAAGCATGTGAATCTATGAGAGATTCCAATGCTGGAGAACTACAGTTACAGGTAAGTAACTTGTTTTTTCTTTATCAAGGGGCTTGCGGAGTCTTACAGCTAAGTAGGTGCAACATTCTCTGCGGGTGCCCATTCAGATGAGCATGGGTGTAACAGGTCATCTGGTTCAGCATAGCCTATCCTGATTATCCTCGTCACTAGACACTTTAGAATCAGATGATGGGTGCCAAGGCCTATCCGACTCAATAGCCCCATCTGAACCGGTGGGAGAGTCGTCTCCGTCTAGAGGCCCCGAGGAGGCTGCGGAGTTCAAGGTAATTTTGTCCACTACAGGTAGTTTTCTGGTTCCCAGAATGTTTGGGCACTAAAAAACTCCCTCCCAGCACCCCATCAATGAAAAGGAGTTTGTTCCGGATTAGGGGGACAAAAAACAAATAAAAATATAAATAAAAAAATGACCTGAGCTAGACGGCGAACAAAAACACCATGATTATAGGTCATCAGTGCATCCTAGTAACGCATCTAATTGGGTGTCTGTCTGTCTGTGTGTGCCTCTGTGTGTGGGGGTGTGTGTCAGTGTGTGTGTGTGTGTGTGTGTGTGTGTCAGTGTCAATAACAGTAGCCTAGAGGTTAAGCTTCACTCCTCTGTCTCCACACTCCAAGGAAGTCAGCTAAAGCACAAAGTCCCAGAAAACACATGGAGGGGAGGAACAGATAATAAGTCATCATGAGAAGAGACCCACAAGTTATCAGAGGCACAGGTAGAAGTAGAGGAAGGTGGTCCTTGTATAAAAAAATTAAAAAAAACACTAATTATAAAATCACTGGTCTGGAAGAGTTTGGGAGACTTGAATCTTTGTTTGCTGAACAGGTGAGGAGAAGCTGTCCTTCAGTATTGTGCCTTTTAGGCATAATATTCTTTCTGGATCGGAGAAAATTTCTCATGGCCATTTATCTAAGAGATGTTGCCTTGACCTCACATCATAACATTCGATACAGATAGAACACAAATAAGACATCTCAGGGGACTGGGCAACCGTGGCAGTAATCCACCAACTGCAAATAGCATGTTTAAATCATGGCACAGCCAACTCAGCCTTTTCTGTTTGCCTTGGGTAATAAAATTGACTCGTGTCACCTTTTATTACAGTGCTTAGAAACACAATGTTATTAAGGCTATAGAAAATGAGCTCTATCTCTTGTCCTCATCGAGCTGTTTACATATTCCAGTAATCTAAATATTTTGGTGACCCACCGCTTGCATGATTTATATGTGATAAATAATCTTGTTCTCTGGATCACAGGAAAATGCATAACATACCCAGTCTGCTATGCTATTTTACCTGCATGTAAGATGACATCTTCTCACCGCTATATACTCGTTTTCAAAAGAAGGGTAAATCAACTTGTGTCACTGAGGAATATACGACAACAAATCGACTTTTTAAAATAATCAAGAGAAAACCCATGTATTCATTGACCTGCTCTGTTTTTCAGAAGAAGAAAAGGGACAGAAAAGAAAACGGGAACCTGAAGACGAAGGGGATGGGGATGAAGATGATTAAATCCAACAGTGTATTTTAATAATCTGTCGTAAATTTGACTGTTTTTACCCTGTATTCCTGTAAATCCTGTATCCCTCCCAGACTTCCTATTGTTTTGTTTTTCTTTCTTCCCTTGATCGTGATGTTGCTGTGGGAATGACAGGTAATGTCTGTTGATCAGAGAGGGAATAAAAGCGACTATTTTATTGCCAGTCCTAGTTTTTTAATTGGTTAAATTTTCTTTGTGTTTAGTTGAATTTCTATTCATATGAAGCCATGTGGTAAATGTGTTTATTATTGGAGTGATGGCTGGACACTTTTAAAAAAAAATGGTATTAAAAATATAATAAAAATGAATTAATAAAATACACCTGAGATTTAATTTGAGATGGCTGAAGCTGGGGGATGGATTCCGCCCAGTCTGGGACACTGATGGGGGGAGAACCAGCCTATTGTATGCCTGTTTATGGTTAAGTGTATGTTGTGGATGGAACATGAGCTTTTTGGGGGATAATGGCCCCAGCAGGTATTTGTGTACACGGCTCCTGTCTAAGATGACCTGTTTAAGCAGCAGTCCTTTGCGAGTGAATATTTGGTGTTCATTTCTTGCTTTGGGTTATTTGCTTCACATACACTTTTTTGTGTAAATCTCTACACCTCAATCTCCAAGGTAAATTATGAAACATCCAAAATAGCACTGCACACGAAATGAAGACACCCACATATTTCCCTTTCTTTTCTTTCGAAGAGATTCAATAAATGGTTGAGGTTTGTCTGGATACCTTAGACCTAGAGGAAGCAAAAAATAGAATGAGAAGTTTTTTATATATGTATGTGTATATAATTCTCCCAGTGCCCTTCATGAATCCAGTATGAGATTGCCTGTAAATAGTGGTAACATTGTTACGTTCCCTTATTATTGCTAAGTTCCCTTATTATTTTGTGCGACAATTTGCATTATCTTTGATTTTGGGCTGGTGCATCCAAGCAAATGTCTAGCCAATGTTTAGGTCCTCAAAGGCAGAATGCGCTTTCCGATCCCTGACTTTCTAGAGAACGTTTTTTTAATACTTGTAATACTAAAACAGAAATTGTGTGCCACTTTAGGCAAAAGTATAGGCTAAGCTAATTACATTTAGTAATAAGAATCTGCTTGCCATTGTGCTACAGCGTTTGAGTTCCCTGTGTGCAGAAGAGACTTAAGGCATGTAGTGTAGATTTTTTTCCTACACACCCGCATGATATAAGAGTGTAAATTTGTATTTTCCTACCTTGTGGAAGTTTGTGAAAGTGGCTGAAATTCCCCAGTGAATGTACAGTTTTCAGTTTTGGCCCTTTCCAGTAGTTTTCCTGGTGACTTCCTTTCTAATTGACAACGCATCTGTAAAAAACATCTGCAGCTGTCTGCCCCCTCCCCTAGAGAAGCCAATCTTTGAATTTTACTTTTGTTTGTCATTGAAACATTTCAAATAAATCTGTTTTATACAATTTTGTTGACTTTTTCCTTGTGTTCGCTTAGCCGCAGGAATCTAGGAAACTTTACAAGGTTTTCTAGTCCGTAGCGTCATATGTATGATTCGGTCTTGGATTCTCAAATTGGGCCCTATGCTTGAGCACTGCTCCCTGGGAAGCTGACATTGTGGATGGTGTTCAGCTTTATCCAGGTGAAGCTAAACTTCCATATATCCGTGCAGCTTTTGAGTAGCTAAGTTTCTCATGAGCTATCCTGTCTGTTAGTGAGTAATCAAATGTCCACCTTGTTAATGTGCTTTGCTACAATGTCTTAAACGTCTTTGATGCACCACATTGTTAAAAACATTTGGTATTTACTTCCTTGTGTTTCCCAGCTGGTTGCTTTTGAATCACGCTATTTAGGAACTGAACAAAGGGAGGGGCATTAACTTGGCAATTGAAATAAAGAGTCTGTACTACTATCAGTTTGAAAATCCTGGCCACAAGGAATTTGCTCTCCTTTACTCCACTCATATAACCCTGTCTCTATCATATTACTGGCATAATTGCAACCAGCATGCTGATTGTTTTTTTTTTTTTTTTTTAGTTTATGTATGATAGTACAGTTTCACACTCTCCTTATTACTGTATTTGTTTATGTGTCCAAGTTGATCCTGGTTCCCTTGTTTTGTTAGTTGGGCGCCATAGCTGGAAAAATAGCAACATAGAAATTGCATGCAAAAGGTACCTGGCTGAATGACATTGTGAATTCTAGAACCTCAGGAATGCACTCATCAAAAGCAAATTGGACTAGTGCAACAGCTTGCTCACAGGACCCCGCACTTCATCATTCACTTCCATTGACAAAGTGAGGAACTTTGCAACTTGAAAAATCTACACCCTCTGACCCAAGCCTAAAAGTTGATTGACTTGAAGCCAGTAGTAGAGGGTAGCTTTTTACCTTGGTCTTCAAAGCAGTCCACAGATTGGCCACTTTTTACCATGACACAACCCTTAGCTGCCCCTGCAATCTTAAACCTTCACTTGTTCACAGTACCTAAACCCAGTTTCACTTAATTTTGATTTGGCTCAATCTGATCAAGACTTCGAGCTGCAGATTCCTTACCTTAGAATTATCCCCAGGCATCCGGAAATTTTTGGGTGAGCAGTTCCCCTGGGCTGGGCGCCCATAGATGGCATAGTTCGACTCCACTCAGTGTCGTCTGTGCCGGAAGTGACGTGTTCAGTGCCTATATAGGCGGCACCCCAGCGCACCAACGTCAGTTCTTTTCTTTCCCACCCAGTCAGCATGTATCTGGAGAGAGCTACCCCTCAGTAATCTTTAGGACTGTCCCTTTTTTAAAATTTTATTTTTTTACTTTTTGTCGAATCTGTTTTGAGACTTGCCTCCTAGTGCAGCAAGGATGTCCATGAGGAAGGCTGGATTCAAGACCTGAGGCACCTGTCTCCGACAAATGTTTGTGATGGACCTGCACCTCGCCTGTCTCTGGTGCCTTAAGCATGACCACGACGCCAAGACCTGTGTCGATTGTCGCATCAAGCACCCCAAAGCCTTGAGGGAGCGATCTCTCAAGCTCCATGCCACTCCACATGCGACGCCACAACAGTCTTGATCCCGATCGAGATAAAGGCCCCGAGATCGGTTGCAGAGCCATCGATTTACATCGAAGTCGGACCATTTGGGTAAGTCTCACAAGAAAAAGAAGAGCAAGAAGTCAAAGAGGTCTTCGACTTTGCCACATCTGTCGAAGTTCTCCAACGAGACGAGGGAGCGTCGACACTCGCGGCCTAGCTCCGCGGTGGAGCCTGCACCTGGACCGTTTCTGCACCTTCCTGAGTTTCCGGGAGCCGGAGCAACCCCCCTCTCAACTTCATGAATTTTATGAGGCCATGCACCTCATAATTGGGTGGCCTGTCCCTGCTGGAGCGCCTTCGTGCTCCACAAGTTTGAGAGCGGCCCCTACTAGGCTATTGCCAACGGGTTCACCCTCGGCGCCAGTTGGGCTCATGAATCCACGAACGGATTTGAACTAGTGCCGGTCAAGCCACCTTGACATTTCTCAATGCTGGCCCCACTGTCGACGCTCCCAGTGCCGCCGTTGTCCTCTGGTGGCGCTGTCCCCTTTCTTATCCCTGACTCTGATGCAGAGCCGGATGGGTGTCATCTGACGCTGACTGGAGCTGCGCCATCCAGGTCGGAGCCTGAGCCCTATTACTGTGGGCTAGGACTCGGGGAAGATCGATTGGGAGGGGCCACTGGACCCTTATGAATTCCAGCCCCTAGATCCCAATGAGGACACCTGGTGTGAAGATTTGGCGGATGCCAGTGGAGTGGACACCTCCCCAGATACTGTCTTGGTCTCTCCTACTACCATGGGTAGGAGGGTGCCTCATTTGGTATGGTGGAGAGAAGGGCGGCCGATGTGCCGGCCCGGCCCTTCAGCTACCATCCGTGGCTGTCAAGACAAGCATTCTTGACAGAGGTGCTTCAACCTGGAGTCACCCCATCCGAACCTCTTCTCCCATTTTACAAAGCCCTCACAGATGTCCTACTTGGGGCCTGGTCCAAGCCGTACACAGAGGCTCCTGTGAATAGGGCAATTGCCCGCTGCCATCGCCCCACCCCAAGGAACACCAATTTCCTCACACAGCACCCTACCTTGGAGAGCTTGGTAGTCCCACTTCCTGAGTAAATCCCGGCACATTCCCTACCACCCCACCGGATAGGGGATCCAAAAGGCTGGACACTTAGGGCAAGAAAATGTTTTCTTCCGCCAGCCTGGCACTGCAGTCAGTGAACACCGCATGCCTTTTGGGCCATTGGTCCCATTCACTCTGGTATTCTGTTGCGCACATGCTGCCTATGATTCCCGTGGAGGCCCGGCACATACTCTCCCAAGCTATTGCTCACAGGCAAGACGCAGCTAAGTTCACTATCGATGTGGACTGGACATGACCGACTCACTCGGCAGAGTGGTTTCTTCGTCAGTGGCCTTACAACTCCACGCCTGGCTGAGGATGACTGGCTTTTCAGGGGATGTCCAGGCTTTGCTCATGGATATGCCCTTTGAAGGCAGACTCGGAGCTAGAGCACTTCAAGGATAGCAAAGCTACGGCCAGGTCCTTGGGCCTTTCTATGGCTACTCGCCAACCCCAATTCGCCTTCCGCAGCCACGCAAGGGGCTTCCATCCACGTCTCTACCCAGACGACACGCAAGCTTCCCAGCCCCTGCATGGCTGTGGACTAGTACCCACAGACCTCGTGGGTCAGGCAGGTAGAGGTCGGGCCAGTCCACCACACCCTGCAGCTGCAGCCTCCAAACCTGCTTGAAGCGAACCATTTCCCCAGCACATATCATTGTATATAGATGCTGTTCACATGGAATCATTTTGATAATGGTCGACTTGTACAAACTGTGGAAACCTTGTATTTAATATTCACGTTGTCACTTAGGTTTAGGTTCCCTTTGTCACTTGGGACACTATGCACAAATGTTGTTTTGATGTATAACGTTTACTCCTAACTTTATTGTTTAAAAAATCCATAAAATATACTACACTGGAATCGGTGTGTTAGTGGTTCCTTCGCGCTCTGCCATTATTTAACCCTCTATATCGCGATTGTGCTTATGTATCATAACCTCATAGTATATTATTCCACAGGAACCATTGTTTTTCCTGTATAACTATTACCCTGGTTCCTTAGTGAGTAGGGTTCCCCTGTTCTTTCTTGAACATAGAGAGGGAGCCAGCAGCAGAAGTGGATCGTGGTCCCTACTTTCTGGTGCCCAAGAAGGACAGAGGCCTTCTTCCTAACCTAGACCTGCTCCCTCTCAAATTCTTCCTGAAAAAGGAGAATTTCAAAATACGCTCGCTTAAGTCCTGTCTTCCCTGGACCTGGGAGACTGGATGGTAGCGTTGGACTTGCAAGACGCATAATTCCATATTCCCTCCCTGCCTGCCCACAGATGTTAAACTGTGGTTCACGATAGGTCACATGCACTTTCAGTTCACCATTCTCCCCTTTGGCCTTACCAACGCCCCTCGGGTGTTCACAAAGGACATGGTGGTGGTTGTAGCTCATCTGCGGAGTTCAAGGGTGCCAGTCTTCCCCTATCTCGACTGGCTGTTGAAGGGGGGGGATCGTCCCAGGCAGTCCTCATCCACCTCCAGACTACGGTGGACCTCCTGCATTTGCATTTGATGGGGTTTACTATAAACCTGCCATAGTCACTCCTGACCCCTTCTCAGACTCTTCCTTTCACCGGAGCTGTTCTGGACACAGTGCAGTTTCAGGCTTATCTTCCCTAATGGTGGATCCAAGATCCACCATTTCAGCGCCTTGAGACCCTCACGGGTGAGTAGTGCGCTTACAATTCCCCTGATTGATTGAAGATATTCAGGCTATGATAACGATGTTTCAGTCTCTATCCTGGATCTAGCCTTGGTTAGATCTGTTGGCCACTGCCGAGAACGCACAATGTCAGCAGTTTTGCGCATTGGCGTTTCCAAGGCGCCTCTCGCTCTGAGACGCTTTTCGTCTCGAGTAGAGCTGAGGCCTCCTGTACGCCTTTCCGCCAGTACCACTTCTGTCAAAAGTTCTCAAGAACATCAGAAACGACCAGGTACAAGTTATCCTTGTGTCTTCGGAATGGGCTCGGAAAGTTTGGTTCCCGAGCAGTAGAGCATGGACTTCGGTTCTCCGATCAGGCTGCCTCTTTGGGAGAATCTTCTGACTCTGGGAGGGTTCTCCACCCGAACCTGTCAACCCTCCACCTTCATGTGTGGAAATTGAGCGGCAACAGTTGACAGCTTTCGACCTTCCCCCTGAAGTCTGTGATGTTAGCTTGGCAGCTCGGCATCCCTCCACCAAGACAGAGTACGCCGGCCGTTGGAATATATTTGTGGCATGATGTGCTGAGAAAAAGCTTAATATCTTATCTGCTCCCCTTTCCCAGTTTTTTTGTTATCCTTACCCTGGCCCAGAAGGGTTCTGCTTTGGGCACTTTGAAGGGTTATTTGCCATCTCCCCTCTTCTGCGGCTGCCAGATCAGTCATCTCTCTTCAAGTCCCCAATTGTTAATAGGTTCCTTAAAGATCTGCAGGTCGTTTCCCCCATATCCCTTTGTTGTGCCTCAATTTGACCTTAACTTGGTTCTTACCTTATTTCTGTGCACTCCCTTTGAGCGCTTCATTCCTGTCCTCTTGGACTCCTCACCATCAAAACTGCCTTTCTACTGGCAAGTACATCTGCCCTGAGGGTCAGTGAGCTACAGGCACTGTCTTCTCAGCCTCCTTACATCTCGTTTTCCCCCGACAAGCTGATCCTTCGGACTTAAGCATCCTGCTTGCCAAAGGTAGTCACCCCGTTCCACGTAGGCCAGTCCATCACTTTGCCTACTTTCTACGTTCCACCTCATTCCTCTAAGGAAGAGGAAACACTTCACTGGCTGAACCCAAAAAGAGCATTGTCGTTCTACCTTGACCTCGGAAACCGTTCCGTGTGTACGATCAACACTTTGTGGGATATGTCGGGGCCAAGAAAGCGAAGGCCGTGCAGAAACTGTCCCTCTCCCGATAGATCATGCTCTGCATTCAAATCTGCTACGCATTGGCCAAGAAGCGACCCCAGAGGGTTTGCATGTTCATTCCACCAGAGCAAAGACTGCAACCACTGAGTTAGCATGCGGAGTCCTGGACATCTACTAAGCAGCAACGTGGGCCTTTCTGCACATGTTTTCTAAGCACTATTGCCTGGACAGTCGGGTCTGTCGGGACGGGCACTTTGCCCATTCGGTCCTGCATGACATTTTGGTGTGAAATTGTTTTGCAGATCCACATCCAGGGAGGTATTGCTTGAGTATCCATCCTAAGGTAAGGAATCTGTGGCTAGAAGTCTCTATTAGATGAACAAGTTACTTACCTTCTGTAATGGCTTTTCTGGTAAAGACTATCTAGCCGCAGATTCCTTACTTATCCACCCATCCTCCCCGTTCTACGAATGGATTTCTAGGTTAAGGGCGGTTTTCTTTTCAGGGCCCTAGTTTTATACAACAGTGGTCCGTGTTCTTTGTGTTCAAATCTCCTGGTGTGGAAAGTTGCAAAAAGAAACTAACGTCAGTACGCTGGGGTGGCGCCTTGATAGGCACCCAGTGTGTCACTCCCGGTGCAGACGATGCGACGTAGATCCAAACTGTGCCACCTACAGGTGTGTAGGGGTACTGCTCACAAAACCTTTTCGGATCCAGTCTGACACCTGGGGATAATTCTAAGGTAAGGAATCTGTGGCTAGATAGAGCCTTTACCAGATAAGGCATTACCGAAGGTAAGTAATTTGTTATTTTGTCTACTTGGCCAATTCCACTCAAACACTCTCTTTGGACATCATGGGTATTTGTACACTAACCACCATCAGGAACCTTTAAATATAAAAGAAAATGTCAATACTCTGTGTTTAGAAGCAGACTGTCTTTATTAAAATTTGTGATCACAGAAAAATCGAGCAGGATTTCCCACAGAAGCTGCCCAGTAAAGTACACATTTATAGCAAAGCATCAAAATCTTCGGGATTATGATTAGATGGGTAGATATTTTGATTTATTAGAAGGAAGGTGCTGGTATTTGAATGAGTTCATGAGAATGAATCTTGGAGCAGATGTCATGTAATTAGATCTAAACATAAAGTTTCAGCTCCTCATCATTCTATATTTACAACAGTTTTGAAAGTGCACATCTACTTTGCCCAGTACAACTCGTTTCACTAGTAGGGCTTTCAGTTAATGCTTTAGGGAGGCCTAGTAAAAGATGACGATGATGCATGATTGGATTTGCTTTGTTTAGTTTTACAGCCCCCATTCCTCTTTTGAACCAATTATGCTCAACCACTTCAACATTAAAATAACTATGTTCATTACCTTAATTTATTGTCTTCCACTATGCTCATATTCTTTTATTTCAGCATATAAATTCATGACTTCATCTTTTGGAGGATATGAAAAGGCTAGAAGAACAGCCAAGACCTCATTATTTTCTTTTACTTTTTTCCTAGTTGTATCTTTTTTCAGATGATTACTAAGCCCTTTAAAGGTCGATGCAGCAGGAAAAGGAAAGAGAGAATAGCAAGAACCATTAGTCGCAGCCTCAGTTACTTTATTCCTCAATTACAATCATACTTATTTTACCCCTTTCAAAGATCCACCACTCTGGAACAACATCAACTGTATGCATTTCTTTGGGTTGACTATGAATATTAGGAATATATATATATCTCTCCTGGGTTCAGCGTCATGCCTCCGAGCAGCCAAATCGCTGACGGTGCTCGTAAGCAGCGCTCTGCCGCGCGCACCAGATTATTCAAAACTCCGGTTTCTTTATAAGTCAAAGAAATCCATGGCAGTCCAATGCAGGGTCAGATGTCAAGTTACTGTTTATTTCTCATTTCGGAAGAAACATCAACGCAGTCAAGTTAGACTACATGTCTACGACAGTTTGAATCCAGAGAGTACACAGCAGAAATTGCTGGTTTATTTTTTTAGTTTGTATTATCTAATTATAAGTTTAAGATAACTTTGCCAGTCTGAAAGGTATGAATTGGAAACATAGTCCACTTGGGTAGCACACGTTTTACAAATATTGAAAACCATGAAAGAACTGTGGTATGATTACCGCACTGGGGCAGGTATCTAGCAGTACTCAGTATTTGTATTGCATGTCTTATGGGGTTAGTTTATTTAAATGATGACCATGTGGAAACGTAGCCCTCTTGGGCAGTATAGGTTTGATTAATGATGACAATCATGAAAGAACTTTTTCATGATTATCCCACTGGAGGAGAGATCTAGCAGTACTCTGACATTTGTATTGCATGTCACATGGATTTTGGCATTATAAATACGTTCTTTGAAGAAATTGATCGAATGACAACTTAAAATGCATTGTTTTATGTTTTTTCATTTCTTTATTCATGTCAATCTCCATATGTATGTTCGAGGCATGTGTGCTGTAGATGCACATGCTTTGCATACTCCTGCCATCTAGTATTGAGTCTGGATGTTTGCAAGTTCTTTTTCTTCGAAGAAGTCTTTTCTAGTCATGAGGCAGGGTGACTCCCCCTTTCGGTGATAGTGCGCATGGGCATCGACTCCATTGTTGGATTGTTTTTTTCCACCATCGGGTTCAGACGTGTATTGCTGTGCTCGGGTTCGAAACCGTTCCTCGGGTTCCCTTAGGCGCGCAATCCTCTCTACCCTCGACGGTACTGTTTCCGTACACGTTTCCACTTCTCCGCATCTCGTTTCTACATTGGAATCGACCTTCCATCGGAAAGCTTCGTGGACGGCCTTTGAGGCCTAACCGCGCCCGGTCAGCTCTCCGTCGACGTATCGGACTCCATTTAAATTCTGTCCTCTGTGCCACGCGATGTATCCGCGCACCGACTCGCACGAAGGGTGCAACTTGTGCTTATTTCCCGAGCACAAAGAAGAAACTGTGACGCTTGGAAATCATTCCGGTCAAAAAAAGACTCTCTGTGACCGTCGGGCTTGACGTCGAAACATGCAGCGTCAAAGCATCGAAGACACGCCGGACATCTTCGGTGAAGACTCCGGCCAAGAAGACGTTGAGGCATCAGCGGCAGAAGACGAGGAAGCCATCTCCGAATAAGACTCGAATTCGGAGCTCGAGATAGACCGTGACGCCGAAGAACTGCCGCAGGGACAAAGTGACGTGAGTACCGAAGACACTTTGCCCCCTCAAACACCGAAAAAACACAAGGCTTCGGCACCACCTCCGCCTTCTGGCCATGGTTGGCACCGAGACAACGTTTCCGACGCCCCACCTTTGGGCCCGGCTCCGAAACTGCCAGTCAAGCCTTCCGGCTCCATACCGTATCGCCAAAAGTCTTCCTCGGAGCCGAAACCCTCTGGTTCCAAGCATAAGTCAGGCTCGGAGCCGAAATCCTCTGTGCCGAAACCCAAGCAACCTGAGCCGAAACCTTCCACGCCAAAAGGCCAACCTCCGTCGTCACCGAAAACACCGGCACCGAAACACAAAGAGCCCCTTTCGGATCCGAAAGTGGACACTATTCCGTTAACACCAGATCCAAAGCAGAAGAGGCTACACATTAACCCCGAGACTGGTCATATTTTCACGAAACCACCTAAAAACGCAAGCTTCAAGATGAGGACATTTCTTACAAGATCCCCTTGAAGAAAAAATCTGTAGCTACAAGTCCTTTCCGTCTTCCAGCACCTCCGTCTCCACCTCAGATTCCTTTTGCATATTACACCTCAGGATTCCCCACAATCACACCACGACGATGCAGATGATGGGGGGGATGAATATCCCAATAGATCCTTGGACAGATTACACAATTGATCCCCGAGGTGATACTGATCCAGACCTTTACCCAGCCAAACCATTTCCTCCAGACGACAATGCATCACACCAAGAACTCATTGCCAGGGCTGCACATTACCATGGGGTTGAACTGCACAAAGAATCACTAGAAGAAGATTTTTTGTTTGAGGCTTTAGCTTCTACACATAGGTCATCACAGACACTTTTCATGCTTAAAGGCATGATGCCACATGCTGATGAGATTTTCAAAGACCCGGTCAGAGAACGCATCTTGACTCCTAGGGTGGACAAAAAATATAAGGCCTCCTACAGATCCTATATTTATAAAGGGACAATTACCGTTAGATTCCCTAGTAGTATCTAATGCTCGTAAGCGGGCAAATTCTCAAACATCAGGAGATGCTCCTCTGCCAGATAAAGAGTCAAAATTAATCGATGCTTCTGGCACTCGCATAGCCGCTCAAGCTGCAAATCAATGGCGCATTGCAAATACGCAGGGCTTCTTAGCCAGGTATGACGGGGCACACTGGGACGAAATGGAGCAATTGCTCGAATATCTCCCAGATGAGCATAAGGCTAAGGCACAAGACTTAGTAAATGAGGGTAAGCTCATTTCTAATTCCTCTATACGCTGTGCTCTAGATGCAATGGTCCTAGACTTGTGTTAAATCTTGGTTGACTAAAGCATTCATAAACAGCATATAGTACATATATAGTTTAAATCAAAAATGTACCATTCATTCATTTAAAAAATATATATATATATCCTCAAAAATCCAAGAAAGGCACACACTATTGCTTTACGGGTGACTCTTATTTTATTCGGTCACTTTTACTAATATAACATCATCATATTCAGTATTCAAGAAAGAAGGAAAGGTGGTTGCTCCAAGGGAAAAAGTGAAGAAAAAGGGGTGCTCGTGAAGTAAGATAGAATATTCAAAAGGGGAATCCAATCAAACAAAACAATAATTCATCATTTTATATACATTACAATTTCATTAGCAAAACTGGTCGTGATTTTATGTTAATTTCTCTAACTAGTTAATTCACTTACCTTTTTAGGTTGCTCCCCCCATCCCTTCTTTCTGTCCTGAGGAAGACCCGCCTGCAGAGGATACAAACTGCCCTCATTGCACTAGGGTCGAAACGTCGACATTTTCCCCTGTTCGGGGCCTGTACTTGATATTACCCCAGTCCTACCCGCTTACAGACAAACGCTGTTTGCCAATAGAATAAAATGAACAATCATGAATTACCGATTGGACAGGCCCTAATGTAGAACTGGTGTCATCATAAAATCACGACCAGTTTTGCTAATGAAATTGTAATGTATATAAAATGATGAATTATTGTTTTGTTTGATTGGATTCCCCTTTTGAATATTCTATCTTACTTCACGAGCACCCCTTTTTCTTCACTTTTTCCCTTGGAGCAACCACCTTTCCTTCTTTCTTGAATACTGAATATGATGATGTTATATTAGTAAAAGTGACCGAATAAAATAAGAGTCACCCGTAAAGCAATAGTGTGTGCCTTTCTTGGATTTTTGAGGATATATATATATATTTTTTAAATGAATGAATGGTACATTTTTGATTTAAACTATATATGTACTATATGCTGTTTATGAATGCTTTAGTCAACCAAGATTTAACACAAGTCTAGGACCATTGTTTTTTCTCTACCGATTATTACCCAGGTCCATTGACTTCTATGGGTTACCCCAGTATATCATAATGGTGCTCTAGATGCTGCAGACACCGCAGCTAGAGAGGTTAACACCAGCATTCTGATCAGGAGACACGCTTGGTTAAGGATTTCAAGGTTTAAACCTGAAGTCCAATAATTAATCCTTAACACACCCTTTGATAAGGAACACCTATTAGGTCCTAACGTCGACCAGGCGTTAGAGAAAATGAAGAAGGACACTAGGTAGCTAAATCTATGGGAGCACTCCAGACTACCTCCAGCAAAGGCTCCTTTTGTCGCTCCTTTAACAGAGGAGGGTCAAAAACACCATCCCCAGATCAAAATACCTCCACTTACAAAGGTAACAACCAGTCCTCTCCCTCAAGAGTGTTTTTCCGAGGAGGGTATAGAGGCAACAACTTCAAGGGTAGGGGTAAGGGCAACACACCCCGTAACTCCCCTTCCCCCAACAAACAGTGACTTGCCCACGCTTCTCCCCGATTACACCACACCTGTTGGGGGAAAACTTCAACAATTTCTCCCCTTTTGGCAGTCTATAACATCAGACAAATGGGTGCTTGGAATTATCCAACATGGTTATTGCCTGGAGCTTACCAGCAGTCCCCCAAACATTCCACCTCGGTTTTACAAGTTGTCTCCAGAACACATACTGAAAGGGGCAATAGAACCGGTTCCAATACAGTACCAGGGCTCAAGGGTTTACTCTCTGTACTTTCTCAACCCCAAGAAAGGACGGTTCCCTAAGACCTATTCTGGATCTCATAGAGCTAAACCGTTATATACTGTCAGAGCACTTTCACATGGTGACATTTCAACAGGTACTCCCACTTTTACAAAGAGCAGACTTTATGTCTACCCTAGATTTAAAGGACGCATATTTTCACATTACAATTCATCCGCCTCATCACAAATACCTTAGATTTGTGATAGCGGGCAAGCATTACCAATTCAAGGTGCTTCCCTTCAGAGTGACTACAGCGCCCAGAGTTTTTACCAAATGTCTGGCGGTAGTCGCTGCTCATCTCAGAAGACAACAAATTCACGTCTTCCCCTATCTAGACGACTGGCTTATCAAAGCCAGCTCTCACCAGAACTGTCTACAACACACACAGATCACAATAGATCATCTTTATCAACTGGGGTTCACCATCAATGCTCAAAAATCTCAACTGCATCCGTCACAGATGCAGTCTTACCCATCGCTCTCTGCAGTGGTGGACCCCACAAAACTTATCAGCAGGCCGGCCTTTCATTGACCCTATTCCACAGATTGTGCTCACAGCAGACGCATCTCTAACAGGTTGGGGGGCTCATCTCAAGGGTTACACAATGCAAGGCCTGTGGAGCTACAACCAAAAGGCTCTCCACATCAATTACCTAGAGCTTTTAGCAGTTTTTCTGGCACTCAAAGCTTTTCAAACTCACCTCATCACCAACACTTCCTAGTCCGAACAGACAACATGACAACAATGTACGATGTGAAAAAGCAGGGGGGGAAGCACTCTCTCCAACTGTCAACACTTGCTCAAGCCATTTGGAAGTGGCAATCCATCACAAGATTTATCTTCTGGCAGAACATCTACCAGGAGTAAACAATCAAATTGCCGACCTCCTCAGCAGGAGACAGCAAATTCATGAGTGGGAACTTCATCCCCAAGTTCTCCTTCCCTATTTTCAACAATGGGGTTTTCCACAGATAGACCTGTTCGCCACAGTCAAAAACGCAAAATGCCCAAGCTTCGGCTCCAGGTTCCCACACCTGCTCTAAAAGGGCAATGACCTATGGATGAACTGGTCAGGGATATTTGCCTACGCTTTTCCGCATCTCCCGCTCATTCCGTGTGTGACTCGGAAACTCAGGCAAACATCCCTCACACTAATTCTAGTAGCTCCCACATGGGTCCCTCAACCATGGTACACCACCCTGTTGGAGCTGTCAATAGTTCCACATCAAAAGCTACACCTCACCTCCAGTCTTCTCACACAGAACCATGGAGAAATCAGACATCCAAATCGCAAGGAACTAAATCTAGCGATCTGGCTCCTGAAATCATAGATTTTGGTTATTTAAATTTACCACCAGACTATGAATATTCTAAAAGAAGCAAGAAGGCCTACCACCAGAGCTTGCTATGCAGCAACATGGAAAAGATTTGTTTTATACTGCAATAACAACAAAATCAGTCCTTTAGATGCCTCCATACAAAACACTGTTACCTGTTACAGTTACAGCGAACAGGACTGGCGTGTACGTCTATTCGTTTGCACCTTGCAGCAGTAGCTGCCTACTTACAAAATAGGCAACATCTGTCACTAATCAGAGTTCCAGTAATTAAAGCTTTCATGGAAGGCTTAAGAAGAGTAATACCACTACGGATTCCTCCTGCCCCAGTGTGGAATCTCAACATTGTTCTCACAAGGCTCATGGGTCCACCTTTTGAACCATTGCACAAGTGCCCTTTGCAATTCCTCTCATGGAAAGTTGCTTTCCTCATTGCCATCCCATCACTGAGGAGAGTTGGTGAGCTACAGGCATTAACTTTAGAAGAACCCTTCTTTCAACTACACAAAAACAGGATAGTTCTCCGCACCAATCCTAAATTCCTTCCTAAAGTAGTCTCTGCCTTTCACATAAACCAATCGGTTGAGTTACCAGTTTTCTTTCCTCAACCTGATTCTGTAGCAGAACGCGCTCTTCACACGCTTGACGTTAAAAGAGCTTGACTGTACTACATAGATAGGACAAAAGACTCGCAAAACAACTGTTTGTTGCATTTGCTCCACCTCACAAAGGCAATACTATCTCTAAATCTGGTATTGCCAGATGGATTGTTAAATGTATTCAAACATGCTATGCTAAAGCTAAAAGAACTTTAACTATTCCCCTTAGAGCGCAATCCACTCGCAAAATAGGGGCTTCTGTGGCCTTTTTAGGTAACATTCCGCTAGCTTATACAGTCACGCACCCACTGAATCATCCATACAGACACTCATACACCCATTCATTCTTCCATACACGGTATATATATATATATATATATATATATATAAAACATTCTTAAACTTTTTAGAAACAGTCACTGGATGATGTCATAAGTGATGTCACTGACCATGTAATGAGTGATGTAATATGTACGTACTGCTATTGGTGTGTCTATGGTTTTGAGAATGGTAGTCTGAAATTTAGAGTGGGTCTATGAAAGATTATATTGGGGTGTGAGTAGGTGCATCAGAGATTATGTGGATGATGTCATCAGTGATGTCACTGACCATGTCATCAGTGATGTCATCAGCAGTGCATTGCAGGGGCGCGAGTTATAGTTAGCTTGGCTAACTATAACGGCTGACTTTCACAGGTTTTGTACGAGTGAAATGTCAGCCTAATTATAACATCCCTGAAACCTGTTTTTTTTCAGTGAATTTCTAAGGTTTTTTAAATGCTAATTCCTAACTATAACATCCCTGTAACCTTTGGTTTCTTTCTGTGAATTTCTAAGGTTTTTTTTAAATAGTAGGCGCATTTGCAGAGTGGTGGAGAAAGGGGGCTGGGCCTCCGACCAGCTCTCAGGAATTCCGTTACGTAGGACTTACAGGAGGTACCAGGAGGGCTTCTTAGCCCCCAAGGTCCCTCAGAGGTAAAGTGGATTTCATCCCCCAGCCAGTAGTGCACCAGGAGGTACGTTTGCAGAGTGGTGGAGAAAGGGGGGCGTGACCTCTGAAAATCTCTTAGCAATCCCACTGTGTGGGACTTACTGGAGGTAACAAGAGGGGTGGTTGGCCCCTAGGACGTCCTTGTGGGCCAACTACCCCTCCTGCTACCTCCAGTAAGTCCCACACAGCGGGATTGCTGAGTTCTGATAGCAGGCCACGCCCCCTTTCTCCACAAGTCTGCAAACGCTCCTCCTGGCACGCTCTTGGTTGGGGGTCCCCGGGGCATGCGGGCCCCTGCATCTCATTTTTTAATTGCCCACGGGACCTGGACCACTTGGGGGCTTAAAGGAAACAAAGCGTGGGCTCGGACTTGACCAATTTTGTCAAAAAAAACTATGACAACAGTTGATATGTTTGAAATGCGCTCAGACCAAGTGAATGAAATATGAGGTTATTACATCGACATCAAGGAGATGAACTTGTTATTACTGGGACAATATGTTAAAGTACTACCTTTCTATGATTACCCCAGAGTGTTAAATGTTACATTTTACCTTAAAATTCTAGAGGGTCACAGAATGAGATCAAATATATTAATTGCGAGAAGCTGTTAAGTATTCTTTCTATGTTCATGCAAAAAAAGAGTATATGAATGACTTAAAATGGCGCTCAGTAGGTGACCAAGGCTGGTTTGCACAGCAGAAACGCGTTCTGTCCGGAGTGGCCTGATCGAATAAACAGGATTTCTTTCATCCCAGAGTGCCGTTTCTTTCTTATTCTGGGAAGGAGTGTGGTGAATATATATATATATATATATATATATATATATATATATACACACACACACCACACACACTCGTTTAACTGCCAGGGCAAAACTGAGGTCCATTTAGTTTTGCAGGATGAGCTCAGTTCAATATCGATTTTTATTTTTTTATTTTATTTTTTATTTTAAATTTTATTTTTTTTAAGACATCAGCGGAGTAGTCACTTTTAAAAAAATGTCTTTATTAATACAGAATACAAAAACAGTAACAGTGCCCAGTAGTGTGTGCTCGAATAAGTTCTACATCGTGTTACGGAAGAGCATGCAGTCATGCTGCAACAAGCATAAGTGTTTTTAACACAAATCAAGGCAGGCAGGCAGGTGCTCACAGTTGCTGTGTATAAGCCATGTTGTTTGTCGTGCAGACAGTTTACACCTACACCAACATAAAAACTGCAACTAAAGAGAACATTGCATAACCCAGGTGCATGATTGCCCCAATCCACCTGGGTGGCAAGAGGTGGGCGAAGGACGGGAGCAGGAAGGGACAGAAAATATAATGACTCATCTATGGATGTGGGGAAACTGTCAAGTAGATCACTCAAGAATGTTGATCTGTCCACCAAGGCCATCATTGCTTGCGTGTTGTCACACCAGAGGGACGGTAGTAGACATGAACCTCTTCCAATACCTCATCCGCTCTTTTGGTCTCTTTTACTGAGCGGTCAGTCCCATAGCTCGTAACTAAAATTGTGAAAAACTTTCCAACCTCTGAAATTTCCCTTGCTTTTTCACTGAAGACCAGTGGGGAACCACTATACAACCAAGATAGCCAGAGCTAAGTGAGTCATTAGGAAGCCACATTTTGCTGCACAAGAGATAGCAAGTTTCATCTTCAAATGTCCTAGGGCTGCTCAGGGAAAGATGTCTGGAAAGTCTATTTGAGAAATAATGGGGAAGGAGATTAGGTTCTTATGCTGACCCACAGTCGCATTGTATTTGCTGGTGCCTAAGTGATTATTGTCATTTCCCTTATTGCAAACATGTCCTTTAGAAGTAGCAGCTAGATGGATGGTAGGGTGTGCATATTGGAATGAAGACTGGGAAATTCGGGTCACTGGTTGCATTTTCTTCACATTCAAGAATAAAATGGCCACGCAAGTGCAGGCCAGCACACTGATCCTTGCAGTCAAACAGTATTGAAACCTTCTTTAGACAGACCTTTGTGTTTGTGGACAGTTGTTTTGTCTCACTTCCTTTTGCTTGAGACCACAACCACACCAAGAGCCGGTTAATTAAGCTTGCTGTAAAAAGATATGGTCAGACACACTGAGGAAGACGGTGGCTAGGATGTTGCCTGCTACCAGGGTCTCAGGTTGTGACCACGGGTACAAAGTAAGTTACATGTCTAACAATATGTTCGTGCCATGAATGGCAGTATATATGTATGCTCTGAATACTCCTGCCATCTATTGTTCAGCTTAGACATTGTAACTTGGTTTATGTTAGAATATTTCTGCATCACAAGACCTGTGATTCCTCCCAATAGTCCATAATGTACGAGGACACAGGCTCCATGTCCGATTGTTTTCTTCCCCCATCAGGTTCGGGCCTTTTGAGCATGAGCTCCGAGACCAACGCGTTCACGCTGACTTTTTCTTATCTAGCTCTTTGACACCTGTGATTTGGACTACCAGTGAACTTTAATGCTTCCTCAGTGATCAAAGTACGCATAGAGGAGGATGTGGAACATACACCCTTCCAATTCTGCCCTAGTTGCAACACTAAACACCCATGGTTGGAACAGCAGGATATCTGCAACCTTTGCGTCTCCCTTGACCACGACAACAACACCTTCTGTTGCAAGAGACCCTTAGGTACCGGAGGCAGAGATGCTGGGCACATCATAAGATGCAGCGGCGAGCCTCGCCCAAGACACCCGACATGTTTGGGAAGCAAAATCCTCTCAAGGCTGAACAAGAAGTAGGCACCTTGGGCCTTTCAGCAGTGCAGAGCATGCCCAATTCTTTAAGCGTCTCCTTCAATGCCTTTGATGAGCACAATCAAGCAGAGGTTCCAGCCCTGAACCGTTCTGGAACCAGGAACACGCCCAGGTCTGCAGCTCCAGCGCCCAAAATTCAGGTAAAAAAGCCTAGTTCACAAAAGCAAGACCAGGCCAAGCCATAAAAGACAACGTTCTTCGGGTCCAGCTCCAACACCTGGTGCTGTTTGACCTCGAGATCAAACCTCAGCACCTATCACGCTGCTGCCCAAAAGCGTCGAGCCATGTCTGCAGGCAACTTTGCATCTACCCTGGGGCGTCTAACGTCCTCCCACTGAGATTTATACGGAAAGAGGCTGCCAAACTGACACTGAAACCCCTTTCAACAATTAGGTCGGACACTACTGAGGCCCCGATCCTCCTACACCTGCCCAAGGTCCACTGTGCCAAGCAGAGGACTCTCTTCATGCATCCAGGAGATTGGCAAAATCATCACCAAGGCGCCTCCAGACAAGCATTCACTTATGCCTTCAGGTACCCCAAGAAGGGCAAGATCACCTTGGATGAGGGCCACCTTTGTGGCTTTCGAGGCACACAGACCCCCACCCCCCTACCCCAGCCTCCTACTCCACAGCACTCTCCTCCACTATCACCACTTCCACTGCTCCCACAGCTTTGCACACCCTCACCTCCTCCACTGCCACCATCTCCTGATAATTTGGACAGGTCTGTTTACAATATATCCGACCCAGGTACCCTTATTACCTGCTAGACCACTATGATGAGCCTCTAGCACGGAGGCGGACCCCTTGGAGGACTATGATATAGACTACTACCCACCCAGCCCGTCACCATCTGACAACACAATTGCCTACCATGTGGTCATTGAGTGCTTGCAAGCACCATAAACTGGACATGCTCGCCCTTCAAGATGAGGACGACTTCCTCGAGTAGTCCCTCTCAGAGACTGAAAGGGCAGTGAAGTTACTTCCCATGCTGAAGGAGATGTTGAAGACTGCCCCGGGCAACTTCAAGGAGCAGGTTAAGGTTGTCAAGCCTAGAATGAACAAAAAATAAAAGGGCTTACCCTCTGAGTCGCTCTACATTCAGGGTCAGGTTCCCCTGGACTCCCTCGCAACAGAGCATGGAAATGTGCTTCATCACAGGCAATAGGGAATGCTTTCCGCCAGACAAGGAGAGCAAGTGTATCGATGAACCTGGCAAGCGTGTGGCAGTGAGCTCTGCCACCTACTAGCGCATCACCAGTTCTCTGGGCTTCCTATCCCAAAATGATAGACATCATTAAGAGAAGATGAAGGAGTTGGTCAAGCACTTCCCAAAAAGGCACCAACACAAATATTCTCCTGGGGTGCCTCGCGTCCCTGGGTTCAGGCCAGAGGTGCAGCAGCACCTCCTCAACCTTCTATTTAATGGAGATAATCTTTTTGGCACTCACGTGGATGAGATACAAGAGAACATAAAGAAGGACACCAAGACAGCTAAGTCTATGGATGCTCTCCAGGCCACGTCTCCGAAGATGTGTTTTGGGCACAACAGTTCCAAGGCTGAGCCGAGACCGCTCTACCCAGTCAGGTACAAGGTTATCGGTGCTAAAAGGCAAGGGCAACACCAGGGGTGGTTACAGGGGCAACAACCGGGGCAAAGGTAGAGACAGCTCAAGCAGGGGCGCTTTCACTTCCAAGCAATGACTTGCTGTTGGTCCCCCCAATCACATACTTGTCAGAAGGGAGACTTTCCTTCCTCAGTGAGAGGAGACCACCTCTGATGAGTGGGTTCTAGCAGTGGCACAACAAGGCTACCACCGTGTTTCACAGCACAGTTCTCCCAACATCCCACACCTCTGCAATGTCTGAGTCACTATGGCTCCAAAGGTGTTTACAAAGTGCCTAGCGGTGGTGGCCACACACCTGTACAGAAATGCCATCCACATTTTTCTGTACCTGCTGATAAAGCGCCATCTGAGTGTATATTAGGCATTGTAGTTTGCTGTGGCTGTGTCCCTATTCCACAAGCTAGATGTCACCATCAATGTCAAAAAGTCCCAACTTCGTCCTCAACAAATCCAGCCCTTCCGAGGCTCTATCCTAAATTGTATTTTGAGGAAAACACCTCAACGAGCAGTGATGGCATTCCAACAGCTACTGCCTCATTTTCAGATAGAGTGCCTCCCTTCTGTAAGGAATTTTACAGAACTATTTAGGATGATGGCTTCATGCATTGCAATAGTGCCGCTTGCCAGACTGCAGATGTACCCTCTTAAGGAGTGCTTTGTGAAGCACTGGTCACAAACGGAGGGTAATTTGGAGGATCTAGTGCTGCTAAAGGCTGATGATCCGTGCTCTGCAGTAGTAGAAATGCAGCAACCTGTTGCTCAGCAGACCTTTCCTTGATCCTCTTCTTCAGCTGACCATTACCACTGATGCTTCATTGATGGAGTGGGTGATGCACCTCAGTCACGTCACCATCCAAGTTATCTGGACTCCCCAGCACCTGGGCTGCCTAGCATACACTTCCATACACTAACACTTCGCTACAGTTGTAGTGCATATGGAAAATAAGGAACATTCTCCCCTCTTCAAAATCCCTCTGTAAACACTTTCAGGAGGTGCGCAAATAGTGATTCCTCCTGGACTCCTCCTGCGCCCATGTGGAATGCCAACATAGTCATCACCTGGTTCACTCTTTGAACCCCTACACTTCTGTAACGGAGTTTTGGTCACAGAAGATTGTTTTTCTATTAGCAATAAAATCTCTCAGTTGTTTAATGAGATTCAAGCCCTGACAAACCAAGAATCTTTAATTCAGGTCCATAAAGATAGGGTGATCCTCAGGACCAACAACAAATTCCTGTTCAAGATAGTCTCAACTTCCCACATCGGTCAGACCATTGTGCTGCCTGTCTTCTTTCCTCAATTAGCGAAAAGGGCCTTACACTCTAGACTTTAAAAGGACGATTATGTAATATATAGACAGGACCAAACCCTTTTGTGAAACAAATCAGCTCTTTATGGTGTTTTCCTAACCCTACAAGAGACACCCAATCTCTAAACCTGGTATTGCAAGATGGATTGTTAAGTGCATCCACACGTTATGTTAAGGCAAAGCGCACACTTCCTGTGACCCACAGGTGCACTTCACACGCAAAAAGGGTACTGCAATGGCTTTCCTTAGAACCATCCTATTAGCAGACATCTGCAAAGGTGCTACCTGGTCAGCACCACATACATTTACCAAACACTACTGTGTGGCTATTCTAGCCTGCCAACAGAAAATGGTTGGCCAAACTGTATTAAGGACTTTGTTCCAAACATCTACATCATCTGCCTGCTAGCTACTACTTTGGGGAAACTACTTTACACTCTGCAGAGCGAGCATGTGTATCTACAGTCACTCATGCTATGAACATAAAATATTACTTTGTGAGCATATGTTTGTAGCGTGTAGTGCTGTAGATTCACATGCCCACCCTCCACAGAAGTTTGTGATGATCACAAAGGTTCCTCTTTTTTCAAGTAACTTACATATCACAATGCACTCTTCTTCAACACTACACTACACTTAAACTACTCGCTGTCTGAACAGAAAATAACTTGAAGTGGAGCCTGTGTCCTTGTGCATTGTGGACTGCGGGGAGTCACAATAGGTGCTGTGACTTAATTTTTCGAATGAGAACAAGTCGTAACATCTAAGCCTAACACTAGATGGCAGGAGTATGCAGACCATGTGAATCTACAGCACTAAACGTTATGATCAGACAGATGCTTACATGGAAAGTAACATTTTACTTCTTGTGGATACCTAATCTTCCCTCAGATTGCCTTCCTTAAGAATTAGCTTTCCAGGCTGCAGACGCATCCCTCATGTCGCAAGGAGGGCGCAGTGAAAACTGTTGCAGCGCTGTTTTGACGCGGCGATGCAACAGTTTTCATAAATAAGGCCCTATGTACATTAGGCACCGGTCAGTGCTACATCAGTTCTTGGACTTTTTCCATGCTTTATTTAGGTGTGTGAAGTGAACCAAAACAGAAATGAAAGCGACAAGTACATCACTTAATGTTTGTTTACATTCTGATATTATTTGATGCAGCACTAACTCTTTAGGGAAAAGGGAGGACGGTTAGGGGTCTGCAAGAATATGTATCCACCAGAAGTACTGTTACAGAAGCTAAGAAACTTTTTTTTTTGTAATAGATGAATCTTCCCGCAGATACCTTACCTTAGGGATGGATGAGTCCTACACAGTTCGGGCAAAGTACCCATCACGTTGTGCCGGAGAGGTGATGTAGTGGTGATTGGCAAAAGTATGCAAAGATATGCATGTAACCATCAAATTATCGGTGTAGAAAACCATGATAGTGGAAGAACTAATTGAGCTTGAAGTTCTCTGGTACTTGCTTCTGAAGAACAGCAAGATTGAGCATAAGGGGATCAGAGGTGAGAAACTACATACATAGTGACACTATAAATTAATCACAAGGTTGCATTTTTAGCTGTTGAATCAGCAAGCGTGTTTCCAAAAGACACTTCACCATGCAATGTCTAATATGTGGCACACTTTCCTACAGCCGTCCCCTTCAGAAGCTGCAAAGCATCTGGCAGACTCTTCATAACATTTTTAATCAGTGTCTTTGATGCGAGGAAGCCACTTTGCAGCCTCAGCAAAAATCATGGGTGACTCCAAAGCCAAACTTTAAATCAGAAAACCTTAATTTGTAGCTAGAATACAGGTTATAGTAAGGACAATAAGCTCAGCCATTTGGCCAGAGTACACCTGGGGAGGACGCCAATTCTCTACTACTTCAGATTGTGTGCACACAGCATAATCTGTCATGAGCTTTCCATCATTGCTTCCTAGGCAGGACCTATATGCATAGAACACAAAATCAAACTTGTGAATGAAGGATTTGAAGAATTTGCTGGGGAATCCGGCATCTTACCAGATCGGAGGCGGGCCAAGGCCAATGTAAGCTCCCTACTGGTCAACTTTCCCTCCAACGATTGTCTCTCAGCTGTAGAGAGTGTCCGGAGGGGCAAGTCGGCAACGGATTGGAAGATCAATGACTTGGGTAGAGTGTTGCTGCAGGCATAAGGTCCCGCATAGCGATGTGCGAGCTGCAGAGCGATTGCCGCATCTCGAATGACTTCATATCCAGTTGGGTTGCAAATGTGTAGGACTGGGCCACAGTCTGTCACAGCAGAGCGCAAAGATGATGGAGGAACCTGCTGGCTTTGTCACGTCAGTAATACAGGCCCAACTGCGCCACGAGCTACACTGTCTTGGCCTCGTCCATCAGGACACTGCACAACAGCTCCTGTGCCAGGTTAATGTCTCCATGCCAGTTGTGGCGAGGGTCCTTAGCAAACTGCCCCTCGAGCAGGCAAATCTGCATCTCCAACTCTTGTATTTTTTGTTGCTTCCTGCATTTTTTCCATGTCTGGTAACTGGTTATCTCCCCCCAAATGGTTCCCAGCATCGCTTCCATAAGATGACCGGGGAGGACACCGTGTCCCGATTCTCCACGGGATAGGGATCTAAGGTGTCTCTGATGTGCGAGGCAAGCGGGGCCTCCTGAAGACACCATGCGACAATCGCCAGTGCGGGCGCCCCATGTGCTGATCAAGTTGCAGCGTAAGTGAAACAGGGGAGTGGTCAGAAAAGCACCTGGGAAGGATTTGTGTGGCAATGATGTCATGTGTGAGTGTCTTGGAGACAAAGAAGTAGTCCAGGCGGGAAGGTGTTGAGCGCCCTAGAGTGTGAGGTGTATCCCCTTTCGCCTGGATGAAACAGCTGCCAGGACTCGGCGAGGCCCAAGGCCTCAAGAAAGGGTGCAGCAATGAGCGGGCGGCACCCCTACCCCTGGGTCCCTGGAGCCGGCCAATCACTGTGTCTACCACCCTGGCCCTTTCCAGTCACCCAACAACACCAATGGACCCAGTGGGAGTTCACCCAGAAGTCTTGTGACCACCTCCAGAAAGGATGAGGACAGAGGGGGTGGGGCATAGACATTAACAGGCTACAGCAACTTACCATAGAGGTGGCCTGTAAGCGCCACACACCTGCCCGGTGGATCGGACCATGTTTTGGTGACGGTGTATCGAAGATGCCCCTTCAGCAGTATCGCCACCCCACTAGAGCCCCTCACGAACCCTGAGTGAAATATTTGTGTGTAACCGCATCAAGCCAGTAAGGGTGTTTTGTTTACCAAGAGGTGGGTCTCTTGAAGGAAGAAGTTGTCAGCATGGAACCACTGCGCCGCCCGAAGGACAGCAGTTCTGCACATCTTATCTAGCAGGCCATTAACATTCCAGGATACCAGGCAGGCCTGGGAGGCCAGGGCAGTATCATTACTTGGGACCATCTAAGCGGGGTAGTAGCGTAGGGGAGGAGACCGCCGCCGCGCCAAGTACACAGCACACTTCCAAAAGAACCATAAACAAGGACGTAAACCATCAATCTGAAAGAGACACGTTAGTGACAGATTCCTTACCTTAGAATATCCTCAGGCGTCAGGCTGGATCCGGAAAGTTTTGCGTAGCAGTACCCTTGCGCGTCGGTAGGCGGCGTCGTGCGGCTCCGCGTCCGTCGTCGGCGTCGTGATCGCCGGGATGACGTCGCGGGCAGTACTTAGGCGCCGCCCCTGCGCGCTGACGTCAGTTCTTCTTTTTCCGCGCCAGCAAGCGCAGATCCGGGAAGAGCAGTGCCCTGGTCATTTTTTTACCATACTTTTTGGTGATTTTTTCACTGTTTTTCCATCTTTCAAGGTGTCGTAGGGATGCCCGGCTTCAAGCGATGCGGCGCCTGTGCGCGGATGATGTCCGTCACCGACCCGCATTGGGAGTGTCTCTTCTGCCTCGGCCGAGGCCACGACACGGCGTCTTGTACCGACTGCCAGGCCCTCCACCCGAAAGCTTGCGAGAGCGGTCTCGAAAGCTCCTTGAGGCCCGGCATTCGGCTCCGCGGAAGCCCCGGTCGCGTGAGAGGTCCAGGGGTCGATCGCGGAGTCCACACCGGTCGTCGGCGTCGAAGTCTTCTTCGTCCGGTAAGTCGAAGCACAAAAAGTCCAAAAAGCATCATCGCTCTAGGACTTCGCCTCGCCGGTCTCGCGACTCGGCTGAGGCCCCTCCCGGCACCGTCCCCGCCCCCGCGGCCCCGGACATGCCTGTGGAGTCGCCCCCGCCATACCCGTCCTTCCCGGGTTCGGGGGCGGATCCGGCCAAAGTACAGGAATTCCTGTCGGCCATGGCCCGCCTCTTCGGGCCTTCAGGCCCCTCCGGTGCGCCTTCGGGCCCCGCGGGCCCTGATGGGGTTGCTCCGGCGTCGCCAACGGCCCCGGCGTCGCCCGTGCCTCCAGCCTCGATCCCGGCTCCGGCCCCGGCCTCGATCCCGGCTCCACAACCCCCATCGACGCCGGTCGACCTAACGACACCTCCGCCGGCGCCGATGTCTCCGGTGCCGTTCTCGACGCCGCCCTGGGCTCCGGGTGGCGTCGTCCCCCAGTTCCTTCCGGCTCCGGACATGGACCCGGAGCGACTTCGCTCGACGCCGGCTCCGGCGCCGATGGGACCTTGGGTCCCAAATGTCCCTCCTCCTCCTTATTTTGAACCAGAGGAGGACCAGTTGGACTGGGAGGGGTCTGATGACCCTCTGACGCGACACTGTCAGTATGATGAGGACTGGACAGAGAGTCTAGGGGAGGCCAGTGGTCTGGATACTTCCCCTGACACTGGCATGCTGTCTCCTCCCGTGGCTACGGAGGAGGGGGCCAATTTCGGTACGGTGTTGCGTAGGGCAGCTGGGGCCTTACGTCTCCAGCTCCCTACTTTGACGGTCAAGCCTAACATCTTGACAGAGGTGCTTCAGCCGGCAGCCTCCTCTGCGGAGACTGTGCTGCCGTTTAACGAAGCCCTCACTGACGTTCTTTTGGGCGCCTGGTCCAAGCCCAACACAGGGGCTCCTGTGGATCGGAACGTGTCACGACGCCATCGCCCAGCTCCGGGCGACCCCTGTTTCTTTCTGTCCACCCCACTCCTGAGAGCTTGGTTGTCCAAGCCTCCGCTTCCCAAACCGCCTTCCCTACCGCTCCTCCGGATAGGGAATCCAAACGCCTGGATCAGTTTGGGAAGAAAGGTTTTTCTTCCTCCAGTGCTGGCTTGCGGTCCGTTAACACCGCTTGTCTTTTGGGCCGATATACCCACTCCCTGTGGGATTCGGTGGCGGATGTTTTGCCCCAGTGCCCTGAGGAGGTCCAGGCACTGCTTTCCCGCGCCATTGCGGAAGGAAGGGATGCGGCCAAATACACTATCCGTTGTGGCCTTGACACCGCCGACTCGCTGGGCAGGTCTATTGCAACGACGGTGGCGCTCCGACGCCACGCCTGGCTGAGAACCACTGGTTTTCAGGGGATGTCCATAATACTCTCATGGACATGCCCTTTGATGGAGTCGGTCCTTTTGGGTCCAAAGCAGACCATGCGTTGGAGCGCTTTAAGGACTCACGGGCTACTGCCAAGTCCCTGGGCCTTTCTGCTACACGCCCTCCGCTGACTTCTGCTTTTCGCCCCTATCGTGGCCACGGTAGGGGCGCCCCTTCACGTCAGCAGCCCAGCCACCGGCCCACGCAGCAGGCGTCTACGCGTGGCCGAGGACGTGGATTCCGCTGTGGCGGATCGGGCAACTAGCGTGCGGGTCAGGCCACCACCTCCAACCCGTCCGCGGCCTCCAAGCCCTCCTAGTCCCTCCTTTCAGGTGCACGGCACGCCAGTAGGGGGCAGGGTCCGCCATCACCTTCCCCACTGGCGCACCATCACCTCGGACAGGTGGGTCTTGGACATTGTCCGAAGGGGCTACTCCCTCCCCTTCAAGACCACCCCCCCAGCCATGCCACCTCAATTCCGCCGCATGTCAGGGGATCACTTGGTGCTTCTACAGAAGGAAGTCACGGCCCTCTTGACCAAAAGGGCCATCGAGCATGTTCCGACCCCAGAAGTAGGGCGTGGTTGCTACTCCCACTACTTTCTGGTGCCCAAAAGGGACAAGGAGGACATGCGTCCTATCTTGGACCTCCGGAACGTCAATCGCTTCCTCCGGAAGGAGAAGTTCAAGATGCTCACCCTAGCTCAGGTCTTGACTGCCCTCGACCCTGGAGACTGGTTGGTAGCGTTGGACTTGCAGGACGCATATTTCCACATCCCCGTCCTGCCGGCCCACCGGCGTTACCTTCGGTTCACGGTAAGCCCCGAGCATTTTCAGTTCACCGTGCTCCCCTTTGGCCTTACCAGTGCCCCTCGGGTGTTCACGCAAGTGATGGCGGTGGTCGCAGCTCATCTGCGCCGGGCAGGGGTTTCAGTCTTCCCCTACCTCGACGACTGGCTGCTGAAGGCGGGCTCGTCCCAGGCAGTCGTCTCCCACCTCCAGACTACGGCCGAACTCCTGCACTCGCTGGGGTTCTCCATCAATGTGCCGAAGTCGCATCTGATTCCTTCTCCACAGCTCCTTTTCATCGGAGCAGTTCTGGACACGACGCAGTTTCGGGCCTATCCTCCCGAACGGCGAGTCCGGGATATTCAGGCTATGATTCCGATCTTTCAGCCTTTATCCTGGGTTTCGGTACGGATGACCGTGAGGCTGCTGGGCCTCATGGCCTCCTGCATCCTGCTGGTCAATCATGCCAGATGGCATATGCGGGCTCTGCAGTGGGACCTGAAGTTCCAGTGGGCGCAGCACCAGGGCAACCTGTCCGATCACGTCCAGATCTCGGAGGGGACTGCAAGACAGTTGCAGTGGTGGCTCTCGAACCGGCAATGGGTCATGGGCAGATCCCTCTCCCTTCCCCAGCCAGAGCACACAGTTGTGACGGACGCGTCCCTTCTGGGATGGGGCGGTCACATGGGAGAGGCGGAGATCAGAGGCCTCTGGTCTCCGGCGGAGTCCCGGCTCCATATCAACTTTCTGGAGCTCCGGGCGATCCGGCTTGCACTCAAGGCATTCCTTCCCTCTGTCAAAGGGAAGGTAGTGCAGGTGTTCACAGACAACACCACCGCCATGTGGTACTGCAACAAACAGGGCGGGGTGGGGTCTTGGACCCTTTGTCAGGAGGCTCTGCGCCTCTGGACATGGCTGGAACATCAGGGCATGTTCCTGATGGTTCAACACCTGGCAGGTTCCCTGAACGCCAGGGCGGACGAACTCAGCCGCAGGTGCATGATGGATCACGAATGGCGTCTTCACTCGGAAGTGGCGCAAGGACTCTTTCTACAATGGGGAGAGCCTTGGTTAGATCTATTCGCCACCGAAGAGAACGCGCAATGTCATCAGTTCTGCGCGTTGGAATTTCCAAGGCGGCACTCGCTCGGCGGCGCTTTTCGTCACGAGTGGAGTTGCGGTCTGTTGTACGCCTTTCCGCCTATACCACTTCTACCCAGAGTGTTGAAGAAGATTCGGCACGACCGGGCCCAAGTCATTCTTGTGGCTCCGGACTGGGCTCGAAGAGTTTGGTATCCCGAGCTACTCAATATGAGCATAGATCCCCCGATCCGTCTGCCTCTTCGGGAGGATCTTCTGTCGCAGCAGCAGGGGACGGTCCTCCACCCGAACCTGTCCAGTCTACACCTGCTTGCGTGGAGATTGAGCGGCGGCAGTTGATTCCTTTCGACTTGCCTCCCGAAGTTTGTGATGTGATTCTGGCAGCCAGGCGTCCCTCCACTAAGGTGGTATACGCCTGCAGGTGGAACAAATTTGTGGCATGGTGCACAGCAAAGGCTGTGAATCCCCTTTCTGCCCCTCTTTCTGAGGTCCTTCTGTTCCTTCTCTCTCTGGCCCAACAGGGTTCTGCCCTCGGTACCATCAAGGGTTATCTCTGTGCTATCTCGGCCTTCCTCAGGCTCCCTGATCAGCCCTCCCTTTTCAAGTCCCCTGTTGTTAACAGGTTTCTTAAAGGCATTACACACCTTTTCCCTCCTGTTCCGTTCGTGATGCCTCAGTGGGACTTGAACTTGGTTCTTACCTTTTTAATGTGCGCTCCCTTTGAGCCTCTGCATAACTGTCCTCTTCGTCTTTTGACTCTAAAGACAGCCTTTCTGGTGGCCATCACCTCCGCTCGGCGGGTGAGTGAGCTCCAGGCTTTATCTTGCAAACCTCCCTTTCTGTCTGTTCATCCAGACAAGGTTGTTCTTCGGACGCGTCCGTCCTTCTTGCCAAAGGTGGTTACTGCCTTTCACATTGGGCAGACCATCACTTTGCCTACCTTCTTTCCGCCTCCACATCCTTCCAGAGAGGAAGAGAGGCTCCACCGTCTGGACCCAAAACGTGCGCTCTCCTTCTATATCGACCGCACAAAACACTTCCGGGTGGATGACCAGCTCTTTGTTGGCTACGTGGGCGCCAAAAGGTCGGGCGGTGCACAAACGAACCATCTCCCGCTGGGTTACCTTGTGCATCAAGACCTGCTATTCTTTGGCTAAGAAGGAGCCTCCTGTTGGGCTGCATGCCCATTCCACCAGGGCAACAGCTGCTACCACGGCCTTGGGCCGCGGTGTTCCGCTGCCCGTTATTTGTCAGGCAGCTACGTGGGCCTCGCTGCACACGTTTACAAAACATTACTGCCTTGACAGTCAGGTCCGGAGGGACGGCTTCTTTGGCCGTTCTGTCCTCCAGGACTTCCTTGTCTGATCTTTGTTCGCAGACCCACCACCGGGGTTGGTATTGCTGGGGTATCTATTCTAAGGTAAGGAATCTGTCACTAACGTGTCTCTTTCAGATGCACAAGTTACTAACTTGTGTAACGATATATCTGTAAGAGACAGTAGTTAGTGACAGATTCCTACCGCCCACCCATCCTCCCCGTTCTGCGAACTGATTTCTAGGGTTAAGGACATCCCTTTCAGGGCCCTAGTATTTTTCAGACACCTATGTCAGCTTCTTGCATGGCTCTGCGTTCCTGGCGCGGAAAGTCGTGTACAGAACTGACGTCAGCGCGCAGGGGCGGCGCCTAAGTACTGCCCGCGACGTCATCCCGGCGATCACGACGCCGACGACGGACGCGGAGCCGCACGACGCCGCCTACCGACGCGCAAGGGTACTGCTACGCAAAACTTTCCGGATCCAGCCTGACGCCTGGGGATATTCTAAGGTAAGGAATCTGTCACTAACTACTGTCTCTTACAGATATATCGTTACACAAGTTAGTAACTTGTGCGTTAATCACCAACCCTCTCTATACTCCAAAACCGTGAAGCATCTGTCACGGAACAAGATAGCCAGCTGTGCCAACACAGCGAAGGTGGCAGCATGCCCCATCTATCCCCTCAACATGTAGCACTCTAGTAACCATCTGCCCCCCCCCCCCTTCTCGGTTGGTGTCTATGGTAGAACTTGAGATGTGGGTCACCAGAAATAGGAAGAGGCGCACCACCTAGTCACCACTCACACGCCTCTCTGCCGATCAGTCAAAGAATCACAATGTCATGCTGTGTCGGAGGATAGACTTCATGGCCCCCAGTTCAGGAGCAGCCCCGGGTGAAGGACCACATGTGTCTTTCATCATCTCGGTGAACGTAAGAGGACAATCAGACATCTCATCAGGGGACTGAGGCGGAGGCCCCTGCGTTCTCTCCATGTGCCCCATCAGGGCACGCAGGGCATGGCCCCTCGAGAGGTCTATAGGCTGCGTCTGTCTGTCCCTCCAGGAGGATCGAGAGCGAGGTCTACCACGGCTGCGATTTACAGAGTGCCCCGAAAGGGACCCTCTCGCTCTTCGGCGCGCGGAGGTCGTGTCCCTAGGTGGCGGGGTGTCTGGGTAGAGAGTAACCTTTTCGTCAGACCACTGGAACAGCTCCCTCTTGTGGAGTGTCAAAGAAGAAGGCCTTTTCTTGATATAGCACCTTGAGCTTGGCAGGATAGAGCTGCATGTATCTTATACCCCAATTTTTCATTTGTTTCTTGGCGACAAAGAAGTACCGCCACTGGTCCTGGACAAGCTTGTTATAGTCAGGGAAGATTAGTATTTTCTGGGATTGAAATGTAACAGTGTCGCACATGGCGACGTGGCACAGGATTGCATCCTGGTCCACATACTTTAACATCTGAGCTATCATATTTCGAGAGGGGCCGGGGGAGAGGGGGGGGGCAGCAGTTGGGTTAGGACTTGGTGCGCCCTCTCAATTATAAAGCAAGGTTACAGTGATTCCGCCGGGACAAAAGAAATTAGCCATTGATCCAGGAACTCTTCGGGGGAGGCCACCTCACAGCCCTCGGGGAATCAAACAAAACAGAGATTGTTCCTCCTCCCTCTCCCCTCAGTGTTCTCCATCTGCGCAGCTAGTTCTTTAGTCGTGGAAACCGGTCTTGTGACCGTTCTCTGCATGTTAGTGACAGTGTCCTCCACATCAAAAATACGGCCTTCGGCTGCTGCTATCCTCTCCGCAGCCTTGCGCAGGTCCTGCCTGAGTAGATAAATGTCAGTGCTGATCTCTTCAAATTTGGCCTCAAAGGCATCGCATGATCGGGTAATGGCCGCAAGGATCGCGTTCATTCCAGGCCCCTTGAGATCCGACCCCCTGCAGATTTCTTAGTGGCCCGAGTAAATTTCTCCAGGGTGCCCTGTTTGGAGCTTGGTAGTTTGTTTTTAGCCATTATGAATCAGAATGGCGTGGTCTGATCACTCGTGACAGCCCAGACCCGCCAGCCCCTCTGGATCCCCCAGAGACAGCACGTGCAGTCCAGCCGATCCGCCTACCCCAGGCCCCGCAGGCCAGTGTCACCGCCAAAAGGGGGCAGCAGGAAAGGCGAGGGCAGGCACAGCAGAAGGATGTTGGTAATGGTGGCAGGGACCCCGCCCCCAGGCAGGCAGGACTCTCCTTTAGGGGCAAGGCCACACTCAGCATGGGGCCAAGTGATGAGGCCTGAGTCAACAGTACATAATATCCCTTGGTTGGGGCGCTCCTCCCAGCCCCCCCAAGCAGCAGCAATTGCAGGAAGTCTGGCCACAAAGAGCGTCGGCAGCCCCAGCGGGCTCATCTCAGGCCCTGACTGGGTCTCCTCTGCCCCACATGAGGCTGGGCTGCTCCTCTGCACGCATCTCGCTGTCCCACCAAGCCCAGAAGACAGCCTTAGCCTCCCCCGCACTCCTCACCTGTAGCACTGGTAAAGCCCCAGCAGCCAGGTAATGCGACAGGCAGAGCAAGTCTGCGAAGGCAGTGAGTGTGCTCACTCCAGGACTGGTGTGCAGTCTCTCGCCAGCAATCAACTGGCCGCACAACGCCAAGTGTCCGGATCGCGCCCAGCGGGGCCTTGCCACGGCGGGCCTGGGTGTACAGCAAGTGCCCAGAGCTCACAGGCTCAGGAAGGGGTTCAGCATCAGCCCATATGGACAGCATAAGGAAGGATTCACAGTAGAGGGCGTAGAGCCAAATTAACTTGCGACCGCCATCTTGAGCAGTTTGGCCACGCCCTCTCGGTCAACACCCTTGAGCCTTATCTGCTTCAAAGGCATCGAGCAGCCCTACTCACACCAGAAGCCTGTGCCGAAGCACCACCAAAGTCTGCACCAAAAGTCCCTTCAACGCTGAAAGCTTTGTTGACAGCTGGATCCGAAGAATCAGAGGTGCCGAACCTGTAGAAACTCCAAGAGGAGCTAGGCCCCCGGCAAGAGCGTCTCTTCAGTCACCCCAAAACCAGGATGGTCTCAATGAAATCACCCCCACCGAAGCTAACAGAGACTCTTCCTCACAAGAGGATGCTTGTGTTTGAAGGAGAACCCTCTTTGAGACACCCTCCCTCCTGGAGCCAGCACCAAAGAAGCACAAGTAGGCCCACAAGCCGTCTTCCTTTTGTTGTTCCTCCACCTACTCCTCCTCTTCCCCCACTGCTGCCATCAACTCCACCTGCTCTACCACCACACTCACCCACACCACCTCCATTTCCTCCACCAGAGTCCCCTGAGGGATCCCCATGCACATTTTCACATCCAGGCAGTCCATATTACCCCATTGATTCATATGACCAGCCCTTAGACGCAGGGCCCATTGATGACCCCTGGGAAGACTATAAAGTCAACTCCGCCGGGCAATCCTAACATAGACCACTACTTCGTAAGGACATTCCCACCCGACGATACCAACGTCTACCATGAGGTCATCCAGAGGGCAGCTGTGTAATTATAAGATCAACATGCATGTTGTTCTGTCTGGAGGAAGAGGTATTTGTAAAGCGCGAACTAATCACCCGTAAGTGCCTCAAGGCGCTGGGGGCCGTTGGGGAGATTAAGTGAGCTATTGCCCAGAGTCACATGATGCTGAGCTGATCTGCCTCCGGCGCTTGGGATCGAAACGTGAGCCCCGCGCTCCGGAGTCAGCCACCCTGGCCGCTGCGCCACACCTCTCCCACACTGCCTGTAAAAATGGACTCTGCCCAGTCCACAGGCGATGTCCCCCCACACGATAAGAAAAGAAAGTGAAATCAATGAAGTGGGCAAAAGGATATGTATAATGGTAGTCAGGAACTGGTGCATACTCAACTCTGTCTTGTTGCAACAGGTCACAGTGGGTGGAGATGCAGGAGCTGGTAAAACGACTTCCAGAGGAGTACAGGAATAGGGGCGAGGAGATAGTGTCTGAAAGCAAGACCATCTTGAACGCCAACATTCATTGTGAGCTTGACGCCACGCATACAGCCTCTAGGGACACCGACACCAGCGTCGTCTTCAGACGCCATGCTTGACTTCACAACTCCTGGTTCAAACTCAAAGTCCAGCAGCATCTCCTCACCATCCTGTTCAACGGGGACCATTTCTGTGGCCCCCAAGTTATCAATATACTTGTGAAAATGACACAGAGGTTGCATAGTCTTTGGGGGCCCTCAAACTTACTTGCAGGTAACAACCCAGGGGAGCAGCCAAGGCCACATCACTCACCCAGCCACAGTCTTCCCAGAGACAGCAGCAAACGTCAGGGGTTACATCAGCGGTTTATACAAGGGTAACAACAGAGGCAACAACAGAGGTGGCTCTGGTAAAGAAGCTTCCACCACAATCATCCTGAAGCAAGCAGGGATCAAATATCACCTATATGCTGATGACACTCAACTCTACTACAAAATCAAAGCAGTAACATTCCGCACCTCCTCCCAGTCGCACGTCACTCATCTGGGTGAGGGAGAGAATACAAGATTGCCCCTCTTGCTGGGAGGAAATCACATCAGATAGTGGGTTTTAACAGTGGTTTGCCACAACTACTGTAGAGGACTTCTCATAACCCCTCCCAACATCCCACCCAGCTAACACGTCCTTGGCAGAGACCGTCTCTGCCTTCTTGAGGAAGAGGTACAGATTTGTCCAAGATGGCAGACAGAGAGGAGCTATGCTAGGAAGCTCCAGGCTAGGGATAATATAGCCTGTATATCCCCAGTTTAGGCCAGCCACCCACCACCCTATTTTGGCTACGAGTATCGAATGCAGTGCATTGTTGTGTTCGGGAGGATCTAATTTTGGAGGAAAACTGTATAATAGCTGTTCGGGCGCAAACCTACCTGAACGATGGGCGCTGCACGTCGGTGCTGCCACTCTGAGATCTGTGTTGATTGCCAGACCGGATGAGGCTGCGGTGTAGGGGGCCCCAGGATGCTGCCATCAGCGGTCCTCTGACTCTCCCCAGGAGACCATCTGCCCTGCGGTACATGCTCCCAGTGATGGTGGGGCTGGCTACGACCTCAGGAGCCTGGTGAGCGTTCCCAGTGCTTGCGACTCCCATCATCGCGGGCAGCTACCAGAGTGCTGGACGGGCAATTCTGGGCTGTAGCCGCTATGCTGGCTGGGCTCCGGACGCCATCGGGGTCCCTATACCCAGGACCTATGGCTCGGGGGGTGTGACGGCCGACTGCATGGGTGTCGGTCACGCTGCTGCCTGGGGTGAGGGGCCTCTTCCCTGAGTGACAGGCGCGGCAGTGAAGAGGGAAGCTGCCAGCCGTTAGAGGCCCGATGAGGGAGGCGGCGGGGGCTCTGTTGATCACGGACTACGGGCGGCTCTGCTTGTGCGGTCTTGGCTGAGCTGAGGCTCAGGGAGGCTGCTGCAGTCTTTTTTAACTCGACTGTTGCCCTGGAGTGAGGGATACAGAGGAGTCGACCAGTATCCAGGGTGTGGGAGGGGTCGACCTGACGACCCCCAAACAGCAGGCAGTCCTGCCTGCAACGCCTCTCACCGAGCCCGGCACAATCACCTCCCATCCAGCCCAGTGCTCGGGAGGGGGAGTGGAGCGGTGGCCATTTTGTGATTCGGACGCTGCTGCGGGAGTGGTGTCCCACACCTGGAGGATACATTGAGATGAGGGCCCCTGGGGGGCCAAGAGCTGGAGCCATTGCAGGCCAGGACTGAATCTCCCATGAGAATAATCCCTTACCGGGTGGTGACGACCTGGAACACAGTTGGAATCCCAATGAAGATTTGTTGCCCCTCCCTCTCTTTCGTCTCATCTTTTGTTATACTGACCCTCTGTGCTTTCGCTCCCTTAGCAGCCATCTTCCCGCTCTCCTTGCAACATTGCAACCAAACCACTTCCTCTGTCAAAACCACTTCAATGGTCTTCAATACTTGACTAGTCTGTAGCGCCACCTTGTGGCCATATCTATGAATAACGCCCCACATTATTTTTACACTTATTTTCTATTGTTCATATTATTCGCTTGTTTATCCTTATTTATCTGAAGTTCTTGTATATTCTTCTTACTGAGCTGACTTTTAGTTGTGCATATTGTATACCTCCACATCTTAACTAGGAACTACGTCCCACATTACTTTTCTCACTCATTTAGTATATGTCCATCTTATTTGTTTTCTACCCTTAGTTTTATGATGTTTTTTGTTTTTACCTCTCTGATGTTTTTGATTATGATTTAGAAATGTACACCTCCATAACTACTCTACTCCTAGTCGACTGGCTAATATACGACTTTCACAATTGAAGCTCACATGCGCGTCTAAACTGCCAATAGTATTCCTCACTGTTCAACATCACTCCTCCACAGTGCCCTGCTCTGCCTTCTAACCAACCTAACCAGACCCAAACTCATTGCTCACTGTACAACGTCACTCGCCGTGACCCAGACTTCTAACTCATGTTTTAGCACTCCCTTACTTCCCCTACACTGCAGTTCAACTGTAACCAGACTTTTTAATGTCTCGAACAATGTACCCCCACAAACCCCTCGCCACTGCACTCGTGAGACATGACCCTAACTCATGGAGCATCATGTATCCTAAAAATGCCTCCAATAACGCAAAAAAGAACTTCAAACACAGCCTAATGAAACCACACCAGGAAACACTAATCGATGATTCCTACCACAGCGTGACCAACGGAAACAAGAAAACCAATGTCATCTTCTATTCCAAGCGCCCTGCAAAGTAGAAAAACACTTCTTTCTCCACCTACAAGTTACTGAGTCAATAAAAATACCCTATGGATCAAATCTCACCACGTCCCCCTCCCCATCCTTTAGAGGGGAAATCACTATTTCCATCTTCAGGACAAGGAACATACTTATCAAGCTACTGACACCCACCTCTCCATCTTTGATCGACACTTCCCGTCACTCTTCATCTCACTCACACAACAGAGCCATCTGCATCAAATTCATCTCTCCCCCTTACAACGGACCATTAACCATAAGCCTTTGTCTCCCCACTAATTCGCTATGCAATACTGTGACACCCCCCCAACACTGTTAGCAACCTTGCCGCCCCCATTAACACACACCGTTGGCAATTTCCCACTAGATTGACTTCACTTGCTTCCACCCTAACCTGCAGTTACAAGGTAACAAAACTCAATGATGCACACCCCAAGGCAGGTGCCGCTGGCCCCAACTACAGACCGCCAGCTACTGATCTCTCAGCGAACAAACTCCTCCCTTCTAATGCAGACCCAACTCAGCCCACACAGACGGTCTACACTCCCAGTCCCAATGGCAATGACCACCCCCATAGCGCAGCGCTCTCTCCTTCCGCATACTCAGGACTTGCCACGTACCCTCCCACTCTCATTGCTGGAAGCATCAATGACACACTTAGCCAGCTCCTGAGCTGAACGGAGCGAAAACTTGACGTCCTAGCTAATGACATAGCGCATCTAAGACAGGACCTCGCAAGCCAGGCCAAGTTATCCTGCTTTCACACTCCTGATAGTGATAAATTGCCTACCCACACAGGTTCTCCTATGGCCTTACAACGCACCCTCTGGCACTCTACTCCCTTGTGTCGTCAGTCCCACAGACCCCACCATGCTCACAGCCCCATATCCGCATGGGAAGCTGATGCTATCAGCGAATTTTACCTCACATCAGACCAGAATATGGCTCTAAAGCCTCACGATACAATCCCAGTAATAGTGGGCACAAATAGAATCTCCAGAATTATCTACTCGCCCAGACCTCCTGCTCAATACACCACCATTCAAACACTACACTCTAATAATGATAATCCCTTCCCTCTATCATGCATTCTCCTCAACTGTCGTGTAGCTCCTATAGTACCCATGCAGGACCTGCGCGTTTGGATAACATAAACCGTGGGCTTGGTGTTAGACTGACTCTGTGCACCCCCACCGCATATGTTAGCCTGATTTGCATTAGCTAGCTCACAGTGCCACTAGAATCTCCTCTTATCGGGGAAAGATTAGTTTCTAGCAACCTTAGACCATGACAACCCTGATCCCTCAGAATCGTGGAAACAATATACTACTTTTCGCTCAGTCACTCGTGCTTACTTATTCGGTTTGTCTCGGAGAGTTACACAGAATAAACAGTCTGGGCGTTTCAATAAGTATTTATTGAACAGTTGTTATTCTAGTGTAAAATATATGTGCTGCGGCAACCAGCAGACAATAGCAGAGATATATTATCAGCAGTACGATAAAAGCAAAGGGATAGAACAGTTCTACCATATTGCAATAATCATGAATACATACATGAATATTAAAGCATTATGAAAGTGCGCGTACTCCTACGATGCCTAACTAGATGTACCGGAGTGTACCTAGCATATGTGTAGGTCTAAAAGCCTAAGAGCCAAGAATCCTTCTAGGATTTAGTTGAACCCCCATACCTGAATAGAGAGAGTGTGGGACCCCGTCCTAGTCTCGAGTTGGACACCCTGCAAGGGCTGTGTCAGACCGCTGTCAGCTGGAGCGATGCATGCAGGAGCCTCAGCGTCTCTGGTCAGTGTGTCAGCATGGAAGTCTCGGTTCACTCTGTCTTACCGGGGTAAGATGTGGTGTATTTATACCCTGAAGACTCAGTTGCTTCGTATGGTTTGTATTGGGCCTTATTAGACTTGAGGAAGACGTCAGGGGTGAACTTTGTACATACATATTATGCAGGTGGTGTGTTCCTAGAGAGTCATGCATAATTGATGAGTACAGTGTGGGCCTGTGTTTGGGAAAAACCATTCTGTATTCAAAACCACAGGCGAGATAACGTTCAGCCCACAGAGCTCGTTGTGTACTAGCGAGGACCAATGTAGGTGAAAGATCATGCCTATATAAGGAATCATGACTATAATAGGACATGTACAGTTATGACCGTAATAGGGCATATGCGGCTTTGACCATAATAGGGCAAGTACGAATATGACCGTATTAGGGCAAATACGAATACGTCCATTTTAGGGCATGTATGAACGTGTCTACATTAGGGCCTCTATACGGAACATAACACCCACTCCACTTCCGAATAGGATGATAATGACCATACTTAAAATCTGGACAATTTAAAAAACATTTTAAAAGCAAGTAAAAACACGGTTTTAAAATTGTTAAAAAAATTCAAAAATGTTACAATTCAGCTATTTCCAATTGCCACTAAACAGAGGGAAAAAAAAATGTCTATTTTGTTTCTCTATATAAGTTGCTTCACTCAAAGCGGAAGAAGGCCATGCTTTTCTCAAGCGAAAGTGTCAATTTAGGAAACGTTCCAAATTTGCTCGTTTATTATGAAAACGAATGGAGAAGCCAAATTCTTTCCCAGGACGCGATGAGCCAATTCGAGATTAAGTGTCCTGGCTGGGAAGCACAACATTATCAGTGTTAGCTACTGCAGACGACAAATCCAACGCCTCACAGAGAACGTCAATCGCACATAGATGGAATGTAGCACTGCCAAAAGTCGATGCTGCGGCAGCTTGTGCGGCAGTTGTTACCTGGGTGCCTGAGGAGGAGTCACCTAACCCAGCAGGAGCAAACGGCACCTGTGGATTCTCCAGGAATGCGTTCATCAGAATCGGAAGCCGCTGGGGACAACGCAGAGCATGGGCCTTTATGGGGTCCAGCATTGCATCCGTGTCCGGAGGCGCAGCTGATGGAAACGTTAGACAAAGATCCAACGTGCATTCTTCTCCGCAAAACAGGCATCGAAGAACAGGTAAGATGCAGTCTAACCTGACTGGTCGAAAGGATAGAAACCAGGAGGTATTGAGTTCTCGCAGTCAAGAAATGCCCAGAAGTTGTACCATGCGTTCACAGTATTTCCGCTCCAGGAGCATGTTCGCCATTCCCTCGGGAATTGGGCCGTCCATTGCGTAGCAGTAGTATTATAAATAGGACCCCTGCAATCAGCAATAGGATAAGCGGGAGTCCTCCAAATACACTTCCCAATACGGAGTGTATAAAATTTGAGATTACTCCGAGGACTGTCTGAAAGGTGCTCAACAGTCCTGACCCTATGGTCTTAAATAGGTGTACGATACCACTTGTATCAGACATATTGAAGATACGACCCACCATTAATGCAAAATGAATGGGGCAGTTTGTACGTATGAGCGCCTGTATCTCACTCGAGGTCCTTGCAACTTGAAGTTCATAGGTTTCTCGAGCGGAGGTTAAGGGCACGGGTTGCTGTAAAAGCATGGCTTGCAGTCTGCTCAGAGTATCAAATTGTACGAAAGAAACGTTCAGTGAAGGCCATAGTGGCGCCTCCCTGACTGTGTTCCATGATGGAAACAATACTTGCATACAGCAAGTAACCCTGGAGTTAATGGTGACCAGATATGCGACGCCCGGAAGCATCCCACAGCAACCTTGACCATTTAGCATCAAGTAACTTCCATTCGAGAGCAGCTCGAAAACCGGCGTGATCACTGCAGCTGGGGTCCCAGTCATGTGACAAGATAGGTTCGCTACTGAACCGCTACAGGCTCCGTGCAGAGAAATATCCTGACACATGAGAGAACCGCTTAAAGCGTTCTTGCAGTTTGCACCGCTCAGAAATACTTCTCGATCCCTATTCCGGCATCGATATCTATATGGTAACTCCCAAGATTCCTTAATGTATCCCTTACCCATTTTTTCATATTTGCCTGCCTGCCTTTGCTCAAGGCAATATTGAAACTGAAACGTAGTGACTGGCAGAGTTATTTGGCCATGAATTAGCCATTCAGTTGATGGTATTTCGGCTACAGTGAATGGTAACCTTTCCAGTTTCTCAATACGCAGCATTGTATATTTGGCTCCCCTTTGTGCCATTTCTGTCTGTTTATCAGTCAGATTGTATTCTGAAAACAGAGACGTGGTGTTTATGAAACACCAGGGCACATAGCCTGCACGCAAAGATTGTAGCGTCCAGCTTAGCATCATAATAGAACGTAGCTGAGATTGCCCGTGTTGTAACAAGGCCAGATCTTGTTTTAATATGTCGATTGCCGAAGACACAATGTTGCCTAAGGAGTAAATCCTGGAGGTCAAAGTTGTTAACCCATTATCCACCACAGCTAATGCCTTTTCTAAGTTAATACGGTCTATTTCCCGTATTCTTTCTGCAGCCTCTTGTTGGGATATTTTCCAGTTTTCATTATAATAGGCTTAAATGCCGACATATATGAAATGTTTCTGACGTGTCTTCCTTGGGCCTAGCAAGAAATCCCTAAGGTCTACATCAGGTGTGAGTAAGGTTAAGTGATGTTTTACTTCTGTGAGTGTTGAGGTCTCTAGCCAATCAAGGCACAACTTCCCAACACTATACGATGTCACTACCCCTGGGTGTTGTCTCTGTACATAGCGTGTATCTGGCCTAAGGATACTAAACCCTTCGGTTGTATTCATAAATCTCTGTTGACAGGTGTTTGTGTCAATGGGCCAAATCAGCCATTTCGTCCAATTGGGATCTGACCTGTTGTACTGGAGGATGTCATCTAATCTTATCCCATGTGTAGTTGAATTCTGCCCCCCACCCATCTGTGATGGTGTAGGAAACCCTGGTGAGTTCAGTTCCTTGTTCTTGGCTAGTCCAAGACAGGATGTCTGTTGCACAGTTTCATTCAGAAATATAATCTGCAATGGAATGAGGCATGCTCTAAATAGCGCTTCTGTTCCCTGGACTTGCCAGTCCCTAGAACCCCAGATTGATTTTAAATCTTTAGTGTCCTTCCATAGGTCGAAACCCTGTGTAGACAACTGGGCCATAAAGGAAGCAGAGAAAATCTGTTTGGTGTTAGTTAACATAATTTTCTGTGCTGATGTTTTTGCCACTTTGTAATAAAATGACGTTGGGTCAGATGTATTAAACCCTGAAAAGTATGTGAATTTCTGTGCAAAGGTTTGCGAACTACCTTTTGGAGGAGTTGGGCAGTGTTCCCACTGGTGGTATTCAAATACATTTCTAGGTGTTATAGATTTGTGCAAGAAATGATGACCATAATGTTGGTAACAGTACAATGTATCATAGTCTGAAGTACCTTCTAACATTTCATTGTTCGGAAATGCTGCAGTTTTTTCTAAATCAGACATTAAATTATTTACAGTTTCAGTGTCCCAATCATCAGACAATGTACTGGAGGTAACGATATCACTTAAAGAAATTTTAAAAGTTCAGTCGGACCGAATATATCATAATCAATCTTGTCCCATACTATACCGTCCGGTATAGGAACTGCTGTGATGTTCATTGAAGACAAGTCTCTTGGTTCACGATGTGAAGACTGGTGTGGTTTTAAAATCAAATTAACTCTTTGGGCTGTAGAGCTCTGCTGGAGGTATCGTCCATTAATAAGCATACTAAAAATTATAATTAAACCTAGCCAGAAAAGAAAAATAGAATCCCAGTGATATACCATAGTTCTATCCAAGGTGACACCAGGTAAGTCTTTCTAAAAAAGTTCAAAAAGTCAATGAGTTTCTGTTTGTGTGATTTTTTTGGCTGGCTTCGTTTCCGGCTCACTTGGATCCAGTGAAAACGTATCAAAGTTCATGAAATAGCCAGAAGCAGTTCGATCAATTGTTGGAATTGCATCTGGATTTGTTGAGATCGGATTTTGCTCTTGACGAGGAATGTTGACGTAGATGTCTGTAGTCGGTCTGATTGCAACTTGGGTGTTAAGTTGATTTTCATTTTGAAGATGAATTTCTTGTTGAAGTGGAACGAGTTCCATAGCATTGTTGCCTAGTTCTTCATTCCGTACAGGAGGCTTTTCGAACATGATGAGTCTTTCTGTTTGAACGTCTTGGATTGTAGCGAGAGGAGGGCGTCTGCTACTGTGGAGTCCACGAGGCCTACTGTTTAGTATCGGCCACATAGTGTGGTTTGATTAAGTCAATTGAGACAAATCTTTTCTCCTTTCTTCTGGCAAGAGGCGGCAGAAGTACAGTTCTTGTGCCTTGGATTGCTAGGACCGGTACAGGCTTTCTGTAGGATGGCCCAATTCTTTCTTGTCTGCAAACTTTTCTCTGACCAGATCCCTGACTTTTGGGATCCAGACAGGTCTTGCCGTTACTGCCTTGACTTCCTCAGTAGCGGTCTGTTTCTGGAGCACGTTACTTTGTTGTGTTCTGGATTTATTTAGATCCTGTAAAACAGCCAAACGATCATGGATATCAAATGGTTTTTCATCCGACACTGTGCCTTCACAATCAAGATCAGGTACCCACATTCTTGTCCCAAATAGGACCTTGTAAGGAGTGACACCCCTTAGAGAGCTTCTTGGCTTATTGTTAATCGCTCGTTGTACCCCATAAAGGTGATCGACCCATCTACCGCCTTTGCCTAATACCCTAGCTGTTAAAGATTGCTTTAAATCCCGGTTTTTCCTCTCCACAACAGAATTTCCCTCGGGATGATACGGAGAGGAGTACCGCAATGCTACGCCCATTCCTTCCATGGCCTCTTTGTAAGCCTGAGAGCTAAATGCCGGGCCACGGACAGAATGTAACGTGCCAACTGCGTATGTGCCGATAAAGACTCGCAAATCTTTTATAACAGTTCGAGCGTCAGCCGAGCGCTGAGGCCAGACCTTGAGGAAACCTGAGCAGGACGCACACGGACAGACAACCTGATGCTGTCTAATAATGGTATCTGTACCGGACGTGTTGTGGTGGACCCTTTCATCTGCTTGCAGATGTTGCAGTTCCAAACATAGGGGCCGATTCCGATTCGGGCCGGAAATCTCTCCGACCGAGCCGGACCCGGAGAGATTTCCGACCGAATCGGACCCGTGCAGCCCGACCGAACGAGTACGATGCGTCCGTATGCAATCGTACTCGAGTCGGTCGGACTCCCATTGAAGTCAATGGGAGCCGGTCATACAACGTGTACGCAGGCTCCCATTGCCTCAATGGGTGCGAGGCGAACAAGGGCGCCCCCTACAGCGGGTATGTGGCGAAGCGACTCGCGCCGTACACGCACAGGTAGGGGGGACCCATGGGTCCCCCCTGTGTGCGACTCGCGCGGCTACGCGTACAGGGGGGACTGACACGGACCCCCGAAGTGCGGCTCCGACTGCTCTTTCGAGCCGGACGGCGCGTGTCGGTCGGACTGCTCGTGGCGCGCATCGTACTTACCCGGCCGGGGAACGTCTCCATTGCGCGGTGCGAGTCATGTCCGAGCGAGTCGGTCGGTGCAGTTCGACCCAGGAATGAGTCGGTCGGAGCGGTTGGGACTCCCGGACGAGTCGGTCGGCGATTTCGCATCGTACTCGCTCGTCCGGACGCGCGTACGAATCGGTCGGGAAATAGGGCTCCGAATCGGATCCGGTTAAGCCGAATCCAATTCGGAGCCCTACCGGCCGAGATCGGAATCGGCCCCATAGTCTCTAATCTGCCTTCTCATTACAGGCCACCAGTAGCGTTGTTTCAATAAAGAAACAGTCGCCCTAAGTCCCGAATGTACAGAACCTGTCCCTTCGTGTGCTGCCACAATTAAACTATGCCTACGATCCATATTTGGTATTACTCTATCCCCCACTCCAGGAATCTGAGCATATGGAATGTTTTGTGCATCTAACTTGTAGGAGTACTTGAGAGGAAATTTCTTTGGTACTGCTGTGCTGCCTTTGTGTGATGCATTGACAGCTACCATAATCTCGCCGTCTACTCTCGTTTTTGAACGAGTAACTGCAGCTACGGAAGCCGTGCTAACAGCCCCCTTTGCGGCTTCATCAGCCAATGAATGCCCTTCAACGTGAACGCCATCATGCTGATGACTCAGTGTATGTATCACGTGAGCCCTTGGTAGTTCGTTTCTCAACTCAACTACCTGTTCCCATAGCATTTTAGGCTTAATTGTGCCACCTTTTGCATCTTTGAACCCGTTTTGTTCCCAATGATGTAAATATTCATTGTACGACTGTACACAGTAAAAGGAATCACACACAATCAGTGTGGGGAATTCGTGTTCCGTATTTACAAGTGCCAGTATCAGTTCTTTTAACTCTGCCAACTGAGCCGTGCAGTCTCCTAGAGATTGCGTTTTAGTGCAACTCGGATGGAACTTTCCATCGTGCATGCGACCTTTAACCATCGCACATGCTGCGCTGTAAGCTTGCTTACTCCCCATGGCCGGTTGAGCAGATCCGTCAGTGTAAATAATGTATTCATACTGATCGAGAGGCAAAATCTCATTTGGTAGAGGATATTCTTGTTCTTATTGCAGGAATGCCTGTGTTTTTAAACTTGGATCAAATCTTTGTTCAACATCCGTTGCAGTAAGAGAATTAGCCCATTGTATCCATCTCAGATGTAAGGCTTTCATGTTTGGAATGCTAGCCTTTGTAACAGCCTCTAAAGCCGGTACCGGGGTTACGACAATTATGTGTTTCCCCTGAGCCAGAGCTCTTTCTCTTGCTACAGCGGTCTGCACTGCTGTCAGGATTCTTTCTGTTGAAGTGAAACGCATCTCTGCGTTTGTGTACAGGTGTGATTTGTATGCGATTGGTACCGTTTCGCCTTCATTGAAAGTCAAATAAGTGTACCCGCATTGACCCGCTATTACTCAGATCACTAAGTTGCGTATGTTTACGCATGTCTGTAAATGTTTTGAAGCTATCATGTCTTCCTGTAGTGAACGTAGGATATTTGTATGTTCCTGTGTCCATTGTCTGATTGAAAAATCAGGTTTGATTAAGTCGTAGAAAGGTTTTACTCTTTCTGCGTAATCCAAAATGTATGTTCGACCAAAATTTAGAAATCCCAGAATTGATTGTAAATTCTTTAATGATTTTGGAGGTTGGAGCAGCGCACACTTTTCTAAAAAGTTAGCTGCTAGGCTTTTTCCTTCACTTGACAGCTCGTATCCTAAAAATAGGACATTGAGGTGGACAATTTTTGATTTGTTAAAATTAATTTTATAGCTCTCAGAGGCAAATCCCATAATAATGGTGCTCACCCTGGTCAAGTGCCTCGGTAAGTAATCGTCCGTCAGATAAATATCATCTACATAGGACAATGCTTCTTCATCCAAATTTTGGAGTAACTCTGTTACTCTTGCTGAAAATACCCCGGGGCTATTTTTATACCCTTGGGCTAGTTGACAAAATTGTCGCTGGGACCCTAACGCACTGAATGCGGTCAGATACCTGCTTTCAGGCGCTATATTTTGGCAGAAAAATCCATGTGAGATATCTAGTGTTGTTTAGTATTTTTTGCGCACAATGTTATTCATTAATGCGGCACTATGTGCATTTTGAACTGCAAATGTCTTTGTTCAAGTGTTTAAATGTCTGTAATCCAAAACTAAACAATATGTGTTGCCAGGTTTCATTACGGGAAACAAAGGATTGTTCATAGGTGAAGTGCAATTTTCTATCAACCCCTGGTATTCAAGTTGATCTCCTGACTTGTTTTTTAGCTTCCTGCTTTATAGGGTATTGCCTTTGAGCATTTGGGGAAACTTTTAACGAGATCACGTGGTGGGTTGAATCCTCATCCCAACCAACATGATTTTTGTACAATGCTGGAGCTAGGGCAACCGCCCACTCCTGCGCATATGCATGTTTTAAATGTATGGGAACGAGGTCGGAAAAGGCTGGAAAAATTACAGTTTCTCCCCTAGGGCACTTCATGACGAATGCTGGCGGCCAGTCTTGTTCTGCTAATAGAATGTCATAACCAGATGACAGATTTTTCCAAAAGAGACCTTTAATTTTCCTGGGCTTGTCCCCCTCCAGCCGGAGTGTTATCTCATGTAACTTATGTGGGACACTTACCCGAGTATCAGGTGTTTCCACCGTGATATACTCACTCAACTCCGCTGTCACCAGAAATTCCTTCAGGTTCTGGCGAGCTATCGTTACTTCTGCCACGCTGTCTAGCATCGTCAGAGCCCATTCCCCATTCAGAAGCTGTGTCCTCAGAATTCTGGGCATGTCTGATCTTGAAACCTGCTACCTTCTTCTTTTTGAACTGAGGTTTCTGTTTTTGTTTATCTTCTTTTTTAGGTGCGTAGTCCGCAGCGCGTTGCGTGTCTCTGGACTTTGTACGCTCCTCTGACCATCCTTCCCTCTCTGAGTTTTTTGATGAACCCTGAAAGGAGCGAGAGGAACGAGTATCAGTATCCTGATACCTGTCAGGTTTCTTAATATTATCCCTATTCCTGAGATTATACCTCCTTTCAGAGGGCTCCTGTTGAGGAGACCTACCTCTGGATTGAGATCTGCTGTCTTTAGACTTTTGTTGTTTTTTATTTTCCCACTTCTTTTTAGAAGAAGTAGGTGTCTGCTTTGTAGTGTCCTTTTCAGGACTGCCCACCAGTTGTAGTTTTAATGCTTTCCCACCTAGACTGTCTCTGCCTAATTCTGCATATGCAGTTTCAATTATTTCGGGTAGTTCGTGTTGTTGATCTATTGGACCGAACTCCCTTAGGCGTTGGCGGATCGCCACTGAAGCCGCTTCCCCCTTAATGTTAGCTAGTATTATGGCTGATACCTGGTCAAAGTTATTTAGTAACTTCATCCCTAAGTTAAAGGCAGGTTCTGCTCCGTACTCATTTTGTATCTGTCTCAATACGTCAGGCACTACTGCTACTGACGGGATACCATGTGTTCTGGTATATATGGCAGCAAAGACTGAACCCCAAGAGGTGCAATCCTCTACTTGTGGTGTGATCCCCATGGGCAAGCAGATTGTTAGAATTCTGTGTTTATCAGAGGTGGTAGTATTCGGGAATACCGCCTCAAGCTGAGTTATTTTCTGAGCTATCCAGAATGGTATTTGTTCGCGTTTTGCGGGCATTTTGCCCATTACTGCGTGTAATGTTTGAGGAGTAATTTCATTTCCTGTACCCTGAGCTGGAGTACTATTTGCTGCACCTGGTGCAGGTTGGATTGTTAGAGTCCTCATGACGAATTGTGTCAGGTTTCTGTAGATTTTAATTAAATCTCTGTGTTGTACGAGTAATTCTGGCTGTGGCATTGTGTTAATGCCAGGATGCGGTGTGTAAGCCGATAGTATTGGCCATGTGGCCCCGTCTCCTCCGAGCGGGCCTAATCTTACTCTTTCTCGCACGTGGGGTAGGGCGCCATTAAACCAGTAATAATGTTCCTGGTAAGTGAGTGGAATCTCTATGTCCTCAAACGGGGCATATTCCCGTGGTGCATCTCCTTCTATATAGTAGTGAAATTTATTTGTTATTGCATCTGCTGCTGGGAATGTAACCAATGAATAGAATACCTCTGTTTTATTTGATTCGTGTGCCTCAATCACGAAAACAACAAGGCCACCCTTCGCTTGTAAACCATTTTCTAATAGTCTTAGGGTGTCTATCCTTCTGAATTTTGGTGCAATCTGTATTGCATCCTCAGGATCTTCTTCTCCTGTTAAGAAATTCAGGTCAACTCTTTGGTCCCCTGCCTCGGTATCAGGCATGTTTAGAGGAAGAAGTGCTCTAAGGGAACTAAGATGAGGTGTTATGCACAATTTAGGAACTATATGTCCTTCAAGCTTGATTAACCAACAGCCAATAAATAGTATTCTCGTACTACTCAGCTGTGGCGGAGTTTGTGCCCACCCACTCCAGACGTCTCTGGGGTTTTGTGAGTAGGTTCTCTGAGAATAGCAGGACTGAACTACTCAGATTCTACTGTTAAATAAGTACCCAACCAACGTTGGCGGCGCATGTCGTGTAGTTCTTATAGTACCCATGCAGGACCTGCGCGTTTGAATAACATAAACCGTGGGCTTGGTGTTAGACTGACTCTGTTCACCCCCACCGCATATGTTAGCCTGATTTGCATTAGCTAGCTCACAGTGCCACTAGAATCTCCTCTTATCGGGGAAAGATTAGTTTCTGGCAACCTTAGACCATGATAACCCTGATCCCTCAGAATCGTGGAAACAATGTACTACTTTTCGCTCAGTCACTCGTGCTTACTTATTCGGTTTGTCTCAGAGAGTTACACAGAATAAACAGTCTGGGCGTTTCAATAAGTATTTATTGAACAGATGTTATTCTAGTGTAAAATATATGTGCTGCGGCAATCAGCAGACAATAGCAGAGATATATTATCAGCAGTACGATAAAAGCAAAGGGATAGAACAGTTCTACCATATTGCAATAATCATGAATACATACATGAATATAAAAGCATTATGAAAGTGCGCGTACTCCTACGATGCTTAACTAGATGTACCTGAGTGTACCTAGCATATGTGTAGGTCTAAAAGCCTAAGAGCCAAGAATCCTTCTAGGATTTAGTCGAACCACCATACCTGAATAGAGAGAGTGTGGGACTCCGTCCTGGCCTCGAGTTGGACACCCCGCAAGGGCTGTGTCAGACCGCTGTCAGCTGGAGTGACTGCATGCAGGAGCCTCAGCGTCTCTGGTCAGTGTGTCAGCATGGAAGTCTCGGTTCCCTCTGTCTTACCGGGGTAAGATGTGGTGTTTTTATACCCTGAAGACTTAGTTGCTTCGTATGGTTTGTATTGGGCCTTATTAGACTTGAGGAAGACGTCAGGGGTGAACTTTGTACATACATATTATGCAGGTGGTGTATTCCTAAAGAGTCATGCATAATTGATGAGTACAGTGTGGGCCTGTGTTTGGGGAAAACCCTGCTGTATTCAAAACCACAGGCGAGATAACGTTCAGCCCACAGAGCTCGTTGTGTACTAGCGAGGACCAATGTAGGGGAAAGATCATGCCTATATAAGGAATCATGACTATAATAGGACATGTACAGTTATGACCGTAATAGGGCATATGCGGCTTTGACCATAATAGGGCAAGTACGAATATGACCGTATTAGGGCAAATACGTCCATTTTAGGGCATGTATGAACGGGTCTACATTAGGGCCTCTATACGGAACATAACACAACTGTAGATCAGCAGCTCAACACGCCACAGATATCGCTGAAGCTTTACTCGGCGAAGAAAGTGATATCGCTTTCCTCACCAAATCTTGGCTCAATGACCACTCTACCTCCATATTAGACCTGCTCACACTACCTGGATACACCATCATTAGACATGACAGACCTAAAAGAATAGGTGGCGGACTAGCCATCATTTACAAAGATGTAAATACTTGACTTTTGAATACCTTGGTGTTAAACTTAAAGTCAAAGGCGCCCCTCCTATCAAACTACACACTATCTACCATCCGCCTGGCGATCGCACCCTCTTTGCAGAAGAGTTAACTGACCTAGTAACTCGGTTCTCCCTTACTGACATGAAGGACGTGTTCTTGGGCTACTTCAATATTCACTGGAACAAATCGGAAGTCACCACAGTCCGGTACCTCACCAACCTTCTGAAAATAAATGACCATAAACAACTCTGCAATGAACCAACACACATTAAAGGATCTACTCTAGATGCAATTATCATGAAAAATGAGCTGGTCTCTCTTAGATCCATCTCACCCATTGACTGGTCTGAACACCATCTCATATTGTTTAATATCGATACCCACTACAGACCTCACCCAGCCTTAATAGATATACCTAAGCACTGGACCAGAAACATCAAACAAGTCCCAATACTTGAACTGGAATCCAGGATCCGTGCCAAACTACAGCGTCACCCTCTCACTCACACCGTTGATGATCTAACTGTCCACTATAATACAGCGATGACGGAAGTTCTCGACCAAGTGACACTGTTCAAATTAAAACCACTGAGATCAATCCATTCAAAGTCTTGGTTCAACTCAGATCTTAACAACGAGCGGAGACAACTCAGACAGGCAGAAAGGACAAGGAGACAAAACCCCTCGACAATGCACCTAGCACTACTTAGAACTGCCCGGATGTCATTTAAGATGCACATTTTTAGAGAAAAGGCCTCTTTCTTTCGTAACCAACTCGACCGTGTGAAGAATAGACCCAGAGAGCTCTTCAACATTGTTAAACGACAAACCACCTGCACATCCACACACGAAATAACAGCCACTAAAGAACGCTGTGAAAAAATTGCCAGCTTCTTGACAAAGTCGCAAAAATTGAGCAATCCTTCTTTCAAGTCAATAATCTGCCATCCCTCGTTACCGTCCACACTGACTCACCTCCCTCCATAGTAGCACCACCACCTGAACTTACCAACGATCAAAAGGCCCCCCAAAAAACTAAATGGCAACCTTGATCTTACTCAACTGAAAAATGATGCCAATTGGTCAGACTTCGAACCCATGACAGAAAACGAAGTCTTCAATATAATTGCAAACCTAAAGCTTACTTCACACACTAAGGATCCACTACCATCTCAACCACAAATCTCAACCACATCATTGCCCCGTTCTGGACAAAAATCACCAATGCATCTCTCACCTCAGGCTGTGTACCTGACTCCCTCCAACTAGGACAAATCACACCCATTATTAAAAAACCAGGGGCAGACCCCATAATCTCAACAACCTCAGACCTATTTCCAACCGCCCATTTCTAGCCAAAACTATGGAAAAGTGCATCTTACATCAACTTAATTATCATATAGGTGAATTCAACCTTCATGACACCTTTCAATCAGGGTTCAGGAAAGGCTGTAGCACAGAAATTGCCATGCTCAATATCTCAGATGATATCCACAGATTCTTAGATGAAAGGGGATGCATGCCTACTTATCCTGCTTGACTTATCAGCGGCTTTTGATACCGTTAATCACCCTGCCTTACTTGAGTCACTTAAGATCCCCTCTCGTATCAATGGCCCAGTAGTAAAATGGGTCATATCTTACCTACAACACCGATCGCAACAAATTAAAATCAACTCTGGTCTCTCCACATCCATACCAGCTACTCTTGGTATACCCCAGGGCTCAATTCTCTCCCCTTCCCTTTTCAATCTCTTCATGGAACCCCTTACAATCATCCTGAAGCAAGCAGGGATCAAATATCACCTATATGCTGATGACACTCAACTCCACTACAAAATCAAATCACCCAGTGACATCCTACATCTCAACACCATACTAAGCAAGATACAATCTTGGTTTAATTTCAACCACCTAAAGCTAAACCCCAATAAAACAGAACTAATAATGTTCTCCCCCAAAAGTAACCCACTACCAATCCAAGTCTGGCTCAACGACCTAGATGCACTTAATTGCTCGCTCACTCTGTCCAACTCCGTAAAGTCCTTAGGCATCACCTTGGACAAGACATGTCCATGAAGGACCACATAAAAAACTCAGCCAAAGGAGCGCTTTACAAACTAAAACTCCTCAAGAAAATTAAACCATTCATTCCTTCTGATGATTTCAAGATGGTAGTACAATCTCTTGTCCCCTCCAAACTGGACTATGGAAACGCCATCTTCACAGGGATGCAGAAAATTCACCACACCCCCCTTAGATCAATTCTAAACATGGCTGCCTGGCTCATAACATGTGTTAAATGGTTTGAACACATCACATCACATCACACCAGCCCTCAAGTCCCTCAACTGACTTCCCATTGAAGGAAGATGTATTTACAAAACTGCTTGCATCACCCACAAAGCCCTTCACACACATACCCGCAACTATCTTGACAACAAACTTATGAAAGCAGGAAGAACCAGAACTCTGAGAAGCTCCAACTCACTTCTCCTCATACCTCCCAAAGTAAAAAGGAAATCAACCCAGACTCGCTCTTTTTCTGGAAATGCACCCAGCATATGGAACTCACTCCCTGGAGATCTACAATGCAACCCCTACTTCTCCTGATTCAAAAGGGACCTGAAACTCCTTCTCCTCAACAAATAATTTAACACACAAGCTAACTGAACTGTGTTCCAATAACTATCTCACTGTAGGATTAGACCCTCTGTGATAGTCAGTTGTTTGAGTGCTTCAGCTCTTTATTATGTTTTTTTTATTCCTGTACACATACTGTGCTAATTGTCCGCATGCTATAGCCTCCCGCACTGCCTAATGATTCTCATCAATCAATCAAAGTGTCTTGCACTATATATTAAGCAACTTTATTGTGTTTCGGTCATGGTCATGTAAAGCTCTCGGATATCTTCGGGTCTAGCTAGCGCTATATAAAACCTATGAATAAATAAGAAGTGTGATAAAGAGAGAGTGTCTCCACTCCATCAAGGAAAAGGCATCTACTCTATACTTCTCCTCCCTAAAAAGGAGGCCTCCATCAGGCCTACCTTGGAGCTCAAGCCTCCACACAAGTATATCCTTTCGGAACATTTCCATATGACAACACTATAGGATGTCATCCCTCCAAAAAGGCATGATGGTGCTCAAACTCAAGGACGCCTACCTTCACATACCCATCCACCCTGCCCACTGCCTGTACCTTTGCTTTGTGTAAGTGGACGTCACTGCCAATTTAAAGTCCTCCTTTCGGAGTCACAACTTCTCCAAGGATGTTCACAAAGTGCCTCACTGTGGTTGCTGCACATCTGCGAAGGGATGGGCGTACTCACACCAAACCCCTTACCTCGACGATTAGATGATCAAGAGCCGCTTCAGGCAACAATGCCTAGCCCACACTCAACATACAACATGCAACAATTTACCAACAGGCAACGATTTCCCTGCTCCACAGTATGGGATTTATCACAAATTCCACCAACTCCCACCTCCGACCTCAGCTGATCCAGCCCTTCCTAGGATCCCTGTTGAATGCAGTTACAGGGCAAGCCTAGCAAGCCTAACTCTACCAAGAGAGAGTGTTTGCATTCCAGGAGGTGATGCGTCTTTGTGGTGGATATTTCTAACAGCAGATTCAATAGTTTTAGAATATCCCCAGACACCAGACTGTATCCAGACTATTTAAACAGCATTGCTCCCTCATGCCGGTAGGTGGCATTTTGCGGCTCTGCGCTGGCCTCGTTCCACTCCAGAAGTGATGAACAGAGCAGCATATAAGCGTCGGCCCTGCGCACATATTTCAGTTTCTTTCTTTTTGCAACTTCATATGCGGATCCGGAACTCACTCCCAACTTTTTTCTTGTCAGTCGATACATTTTTTCTTCAAAATTAATTTTTGGAGTGTGTGAGGGAACTATGTGCCCTCCTAAAACTGCAGGGCTTAAGCCTTGCAGGGACTGTCGCACATAGATGTCTGTCACAGATCTCCTGAGATCTATTTCTAGTGTTTTGGTTCAGAGCACGGATCTAAGTCCTGCAAGGAGAGCACCAATCTGAACCCAAAGGCGAACTGGGGAATGCAAGGCAAAATTATACGTCGCCAAGCACCGCAAGAAGACTCAAGTCTTGCTTCTGCTCCAAATCAAGGGTGCAAACCTGTTCCTCCTCTTGAGGACATTCCATCAACAGGTCTTCATCAAGGTCCAAGCCTTCCGCTAAGTCGAATTCTAAGCAGAATCACAAGAAAACCAAGCAATATATGTCCCAGTCTCCCCACTCTCAGCCTGAGGACATCAGAGTGCCTTGCAGCCTCGCTCTTGGTTCCCCTCTGAAGAGCCGATTCCGTAACTGACCCTGATGTACCCTGAGTATGCAGGTCCATCAGCGTACATCAGACCTGAGTATGCAGGTCCATCAGCGATGTCACAACAGACTGATGCCTTTAGAGAAGCCATGTTGCAAATTATCTGCACTCTTTCGGCTCCATCTGGCATGCCTTTGGGCTCCAAAGATCCAGTGAGACCTCCAGTTGGGATACTGCCTGTAAGTCTGCCTTCGGCGCCTGCTGTGGCTCTGGAACCCACCTAGGATTCCACTCTGATGTTGAAGTTGTCTTCATTCCGACACCTAAATCCACACAAAGACATGCAACATCAACACCAGTGCGGGAGGTTGGCTCCGTTTCTATACCCCTCTCCAACTCCGAGTAGAACAAGTCCTGCCACTACCGGGCGACAACATGACCACCGTGTATTGCCCACAGAAATGGTGACATGCACTATCCCCGGCTTTCAGCACTAGAGCAGGGGATCTTCACTGGATGATCTGCCAAAGCATTCAACACTTAGCGGAACATCTTCAGAGGCTTGACAATGAATTTGCAAACCTGCTCAGCAGGACACATCAACAAGTCCACAAGTGGGAACTTCACGCTCAAGTTCAACACAGAAACTTACAGCATTGGGCCACCTGCAAATAGACCTGTTTGCCATCCTTAAAAATGCAAAATGCCCAGACGTCGTCTCTGGGTACCCACAGTTCCTTAGGCAATATGCTATTGATGAATTGGTCAGCGATCTTTTAATATGCTTTTCCTCCTCTTTCTCGCCCCCTCCCATATGTGGTAAGGAAGATAAGACAAAAACCTCTGACACTGGTGGCTCCCACCTGGGCAAGGCAGCTCTGGTATTCCATGCTCCTGTAGATGTCCGTCAGCCCACCTAGAGAAGTTCCCCCTCAGACCAGGCCATTGCACACAGAGCCGAGGCCAGATCAGACACCCAGATCACAAACAGCTCAACCTAGCAATCTAGCATCTGGAGCCCTAGGAAGGCATGACCATTCCGGCATCTTCCCAGATGACTGGAAACGGGCAGCGGTTAAACCCCTCCTCAAGAAACCAACGGCCGACCCAACAGACCTGAAAAACTACCGGCCCATATCCCTCCTCCCCTTCGCGGCCAAAGTTACCGAGAGACTCGTAAACGCCCAGCTGACCGCCTTCATCGAAGAGAACTCCATCCTAGACGCCTCCCAGTCTGGATTCCGCAGCAACCACAGCACCGAGACCGCCCTCCTCACCGCCACTGACGACATCCGCATGCTACTCGACCAGGGACACACTGCGGCCCTCATCCTTCTAGACCTCTCCGCAGCCTTCGACAATGTTTCAGATCTCACGCTCGCAACCAGACTTCACAACGCGGGGATACAAGGAGCTGCCCTCGACTGGATCCAATCCTTTCTCTCCGGCAGAACCCAGAGGATCAGACTCCCTCCCTTCCTCTCTGAACCCACCGGCATCAACTACGGAGTACCCCAAGGATCATCGCTCAGCTCCACGCTCTTCAACATCTACATGGCCCCCCTCGCCGCCATCGTCAGACAGCATGGGCTAAGCATCGTATCCTACGCCGACGACACCCAGCTCATCCTCTCACTCACGAAGAATCCCGAAGACACCAGACTCTGCTTCCAGGAAGGAATGAAGAACGTGGCAGCCTGGATGAAAGACAGCTGTCTGAAGCTCAACTCAGAGAAGACCGAGGTCCTCATCCTCGGACCCTGCACCTCTGCCTGGGACAACACCTGGTGGCCCTCCGCCCTCGGGAATTCACCCACCCCGACAGACCACGCACGAAACCTCGGCATCATCCTCGACTCTTCCCTCTCCATGAACCGCCAGATCAACGCCGTTGCTTCCACTAGTTTCAACTGCCTACGCATCCTCCGCAAGACCTTCAAATGGATCCCCCCCCGACTGCAGAAGGACCGTCACCCACGCGCTCATAACCAGCAGACTGGACTACGGCAACGCCCTATACGCCGGAATCAACAGAACTCTCCTACACAGGCTCCAGACCATCCAGAACGCCGCAGCCAGACTCGTCCTCGGGACACCGCGTCACAAACACATAACCCAACACCTACGAGACCTCCACTGGCTCCCCATCGAGAAGAGGGTCACCTTCAAACTCCTCACCCACGCCTACAAATCCCTCAACAACATCGGACCCAAATACCTCAACGAGAGAGTATCCTTCTACGTACCCAAGAGGAACCTCCGCTCCGCCGACCTCGCCCTGGCAGAGGTCCCTCGCATCCACAGAAACAGAACAGGTGGAAGAGCCTTTTCCTACCTCGCAGCCAAGACCTGGAACGAGCTCCCTGTGAACATCAGACGCTCCCCGACCCTGCACACGTTCAGGAAGGACCTCAAGACCTGGCTCTTCGACTGATCCGGAGCTGTCCCCCTCCCCCCCCTAGCGCCTTGAGACCCTCACGGGTGAGTAGCGCGCTTTATAAACCCCTGATTGATTGATTCTGCGGGAAGCTTCTTGGGCAACTACATGGGCACACTATGCTGCAGAGTGTATAAGGTTTGTCCACTGTTGCTTGTTTTAAAGACCTGGAACACTTAACCCCTTAAGTGCTGCTGTCGGCCAACGGCCGTCGCGAGCACTACCTCCGTAGTGCTGCGCACGTCCGTTGGCCGACGCAGCCCCGCCCGCTGATTAAAACCGCCGCACCGCGGTGGAATTCGAACCGCGGTTAAGGGGTTAAAGCCCAGCGTCCAGGACATCATCTGCTATGTTTTTTACAGGTACAGAATTCAGGCCTCACCTACACATCAATATGTTTACACCTAGTTGCCTTTGCAGCCTTCATGCAAAGCAGGGACCGTTCATCCTGTGTTCCAGTAATTCTAGTAATGAAGGCTTTCATGGAGGGTCTTAAGAGAGTCATACCTCTTGCCCCGGTGTATAAACTTAATGTAATTATACCAAGGCTCATAGGGCCACCGCTTGAACCTTCACACTCATGCCCCACTATGGTTTCTTTCCTGGAAGGTGGCCTTTACTTCCCTCAGATGCATTAGTGGACTGCTACCACTCACCATACAAGAACCTCACATCCAGGTTTGTGAAGATAGGATTGTTCTCAGAAAGAAACCTAAATTCATCCACAGGGTGGTATCACCATTCTACCTTAACCAGACTATAGAGCTTTCAGTCTTCCACAGACAGATGTGGTACCAGAAAGAGCTCTACACATCTTAAATGTCAAAAGAACTCTCTTACTGACAGGACCAAGCTTTTTCGAAAGTCTGACCAGCTTGTTGCAGCCTTTGGAAAGCCTAACAAGGGCCACCCCCATCTCTAAAGCCGTCATAGTGAGATAAAGCGCATCCAAACCTGCTGCCACAAAGCTAAGAGAGTGGTACCTGTTCTTCCCAGGCACACTCCACCAGTAAGAAAGGGGAAACTACGGCTTTCTTAGGTAACATCCTACTAGCTGACATTTGCAAATCGATCATCTGGTCAACCCCACACACCTTTGCCAAGCACTACCAAGGACATTCTCATCTGCTAACAGGCTATGGTTGGCCAGGCAGTCTTGAGGACTTTGTTCCAGACATCTGCATCAGCCACACGCTAGCCACCACTTAAGAAGGGTACTGCTTTACAGTCTATACAGAGCATGTGTATCTACAGCCACACATACTACGAACAGAAAATGTTACCCTCTAAGCATCTGTTCATAGTGTGTAGTGCTGTAGATTCACATGCACCCACCCTTCTCTGAAAGTAGCTTGTGTTGATTGCAAATCTCCTCTTCTTTCATTACCTAGTTGGCACTACACAATAACCATAGTGCATCATGCTTTGCTCACTCGACACTGTATGTATTCTCACTCGCTGTGCTAAACACACTCTAAAATAGAGACGTGCCCATGCGCATTGGCTACCAAGGGAGGAGTCACAGCACATCTTGCGGCTCGAAAGACTTCTTTGAAGAAAAACAACGTGCAAACAAAAAAAGACCAACAGGAGGCAGCAGGAATTTGCAGACCATGTTAATTTATAGCACTACATGCTACAAACAGGGCAAGTAATATTTTTCATGCTTATGCTTCCAGAACTCATCCGAGAGTCCTGCTTCAAGTACAGAAGATGCTGAATAGTCTGAAAATTGTCATCAACTCTGGTGCGCCCTCTAAACCTCATTGCTGATTATAGTAAGAAGAAATCCTCCTTCACTAAGGTTGAAAAGGCCAAGAGGTTTCTCTTGCATGTAATTAATGGAAGAACATGGGATATTTCAGACACTGCTGTATTGGTGGGATTCTGAGTTCATAGGGTTGCGGGATAACACATGTTGTCCATGCAAGGGGGGTTTCTTGCTAGAGGGACGAGGGATGTGGAGGTATGGGATGGCTCCCTTAGCAATAATGTGCTTGATTTACATGATCTTGTGTCACTCCTGCTGTCCCTCGGGTCCTGCATGGACCGCTTGCAATCTACAAAGATTTCCTTCTCTATATGCAAAGGTGTTAAAGGGATAAAATCTGGGATTTTCCTGGCCTTTTGGCCTTTTGGCCATTGTTAACTGTTATGTGAAGAAGTGGTTTGTTTTACCCCTTTTGGCATGAGAACGTTCAATAAAAAGTGTTTACAATAACAATGCATCTTGGAATGTGTATAAGCTCTAGAATATGAAGAAAACTGAGCAGCAAATATCCTTTAATAGCACATATCTGAAATCTCAGCAAAAAACAAACACCTCTTGTTCAAGAATCTAAAGATGGTACATTATATAAGTGCCGACAGAAATTGGGGGCCTAATGAGACAATATCACAAGTGCACCTATCATTATTTTCAACGTGGAAATTTTTATTGAGCATGATGTGACCAGACCAGCTGAACAACGCATTACTTTGTCTTATGCTCTGTATGAGCCCTAAAAGGGTCAGGAAGCCTTCTACATCAAGATTTATTTGGAAATAGTCACATTCCTGAGCCAGATTATTAGTTGTGGAGGCTATAGTTTCACTTCAGATTCTACTGGCTTCTGACTAGGAAATTTTTGCATAATAATACAACAAACATAACAACTAACATAAGAGTACAATAGTTCAGTAAGTTTTTTTTTATATTTGTGGGATCCAACACCCATATGAATGAAACTATATTCTCTGTGTGGAGGTTCTTAACCCGCTACTTTCAGGTTTATTGTTTTTTTTTCTCAAAGGAACCTGTTCCTTTTCAGAGTCATAACTAATCTAGTCCTCCAAAATCAACATCAGAAAATGACCTTGGACAAAGCCCTTCTGGAATGCTTCACCCACAAGGCTGGGCCTTTGATTTGCCATTGCTCAGAGATGTTATTTTTCTTGTGGGTACAGGCTAAAATACAGGAATATATGTCACTAAATATAGGAACACAACCACACCACGGTGGTGTGGAACATCCGTGAGGCAATGATGTGAGGTGTCTGCAGAATGCCAATAAGACAATACAAAAACGTTGGAGTAATGATGAGGATAAAATAATGAACATTTTGGAACTTTTTAAAATACATTTCTTTATTAACATTTTGCATAGGAGGGAATCACCCAATACAAGAAAACACACCGGTTCAACAAACCGGAACTTTAACAAATGCAGCATGTATATGGCAGTATGTCCAGATCTACATAGGGAGGACATATCCCTTCATCCTCAGTTCAGAGGACCTCTCCACCCCTTCAGGGGCTGTGAAGTTCTTTGGAACCTCCACACCACAACCTTTTGAGCAGTATGTCCAGTTCACCATATATTACAATCAAGGTCCTCCGATATCTTCATCTATTTTCGGTGTGAGAAGATGGGGGCAGAGGGGGCCCACGCAGCACAGGCGCAGGTACGCGTCCTACATCTAAAAAGGCAAGCATTTACAGTCTTGTAACACTGGAGGGGACAGGGAGGCAGGGTAGGAGAGGAGCTAGGGGAGCACACACCCATCAGCTGCACACCCAGTCACAACCGCACGTCTCATCGCGTGTCTGATCCCCACCCAGCCGGGAGGGGGGGCGGGAAAGTGACCCAACGATAATAAGGTCACTCCGGGTCTGCCTGCAGCCCACGGGGAAGCAACATAGTGGGCACAGGCGACCCCGGGGCCGATCCCTCCGCCTCTGGAACATCCCTTAACTGGTCGACCACCTCGCTCCACATCTCCAAGTCCCTTTTCCGCATCTTCGTCTGTGCGAACATTCCTGAGTCAACACTCCTCCGCTACCGTCCTCTCCAGGAAGTCCGTTCTCCATTTGTTCCACGTCGGTGGCACCGCTCTTGGATGGCAATTTAGCAACGGGCCAGAACCAGGCCTAACTGGGTAAACATATCTAATTTTCCTGCCCTCTTTCGGGAGTGGCAGAAAGCCCAGAAGACAATGTCGGATCGACAGTGTTGGGCTGATAAGGTATACTGGGCCCCACAGCGCAGCGCGGCAAGGAGACACACAGACACTAGTCTCGGTATGCGGGCCGGAAGTCACGAGCGACCTCCGCCCGTTTATTTATGCTCTCTGGCCACGCCTGGCCAGAGAGTGCTACAATGTGTGGTGGCACTTCCGGGCCAAGGGGTAACGGGGTATTCAATCTGCAGCAACTAGACTGCTACAGACAGATCCAACCTGCTTCCCATCACTAGGTTCACCAAGTGCAGTATCCGGGTCCAGTAGGACAGCAGCTCACAACACCTCCATGTCACATGGATAAACTCAGCAGGGATTTCACCGAAGCGAGCAAAGCCCGCCGGTCGTGTGGGGTAAACTCTATGGAGACTCTGCGATGTCAGGCAGGCTCTTTGCAGATAATAAAACTGCGCCAGTTTCATAGCTGGCAAGGTTTCAGATTGCTATGTGTGACATTTTCATAATTTCAGTGTAATTATGAGTGACATTTCCACAAATATGAGTGACACTTTCTTGCAAGCAAAATCATGCAATGAAGTCCATGGAAACAGAAAAATATCAAAAATCACATGTGTGCAACAAGAAAGTCGAACTCTGCAGCGGGTGCTTTTAAAGCTATTATTTAATTTCTAAATAATCAGCATCTTCTACCCCAACCTCCGCTCCAGGTGCGGCTGAACCACAAGGAACAAAGGGATCTCTGTGACAAAAGCAGCAACCCACTGAGCTATCCACATACAATACAGTTCTGTAATATGCTGGTAGACTTTCTTTATAGCAGGCATATTAACCCTCTACACTACTTTATGGTGAGAGTGGAAACTGCCAGTAGAGAACACTGTGACCTCTCTCCAGCGGGAACATTAATCACCCGATTTATCTGTGACTTCGCAAGTCTCATAGTGCTGGGGAAATAAACCCTGCTGCTTTGTACTGTCAAGCAAGGCTGTTTAATCGTTTGCACTAATAAATCAGCAAAACTGCTAGTTCAATTAGACAAAACTCTGACCTTATATGGCCCTGCATTTACAGCACAGACAGACAACTTTAGTGTGCACATTTGCAAGGCAATATGCTGTGCTGGAGCCCCCTCCCCATTCTAGTAATAAACATTTTAAATGTCAGCAGCAGTAAAATATTATATTAATATGTGACTTACTAAGTCTCTTGATAGAATGTTCCACGTAGAGGAGCTGCTGGCGTGGCACCGCGGACATCGTTAGCCTGTCTCTTCTTCAGAGTCAGACCGAGCCGTGCTGCACTGCCCCAGCCTGTGCCACCTGCTCCCGCTATGAGACTCGTGCTGGCGTGATGAGTCCGATGCACAAGTCAGGCTCTGCCTGGGCAGGGCACAGCACACAGCGGGGTCAGGAGGAAGTGAGCAGGTGATCGGTTCTCCAACACGGCTTCCTCCTTTAACACTACGCCATGCAGCAAGGCGCCCACCATAACAGCAATGAATTCTCAGTGCCTTGGGCCCCGAATGGCGGGCAGGATATTGAACGTCCTGCCACAGCCTGGGCCCACCGGACACGGCCCCTCTTTAACTCCAACGTGTGTCCACGTGGGACCTGACGGGACCTGGGGAACATCTACATGAAGCAGGCTTGGCGCTAGTTTAAAGAGATTATTTAGCACATAATACAGAAAGCCTTTTATAAAATCAGACTGGATAATTAATACATTTGGTTAAGAAGGTAGCCGGTGCCTCTGCAGAGTGGAATTAGAGACGAGCAGCAAGCATCTCCTCGATCCCATTGTCCGGGCACCCACCCTCTCGTGCAGAGAAAGTGCGGGAAGTGTGTGAATCCGCCACCCTTCCCCTGATAAATTTCTGTGGTGAAAGCAATCCGCTGCACTTTCCACTACCTAAATGCTGCGCTTTACAAAACACACAACGCACTATAGCCCGAACTCCACTAAGAAGGCAAAATTATTCATCTTACCAGAGGAGCAATTTTAACCCCATGATAAAGATCTGCGCCAGCCACCTTTTTAGGTCTCGCTTAGAGCAGCGCTTGCGCTGGCTCTTCGAGACATGCAGTATTCACTATATGTGCATAGTGCATTAAGCTCTGCCCATGTTCCGCCCATCTTTACAATTGGCTTCTCTTCCTGTCCTTTGTAAATGATGGCTTTTGATTCGTCAATAGGCTTAGTAGTCTCTCCTTAGTCTCTCCTTAGTACCTCTTTGTAACCTCCCATGAGGACTGACCCTCTTACTGTGGTGTTACGCAGTATGTTTTATTTACTGTCTGTTGGCACTATTTTCTTAAATGGCTTTCTCCTATCGCAGGCACGACATGCTTTCCTGTAATCTGCAACTGCTTGTTTACAATTTACTACTGACAGATGCTCCCTCTCCTCGGCTCTCTCCTCCTCCCACCGGCTTCTTTAATCAATGCTGTCTGCTGCTAGTTTTACATTGACACCCCCACCCAGCTTTAATTAGCACCAACATCCCTCACTCCTGATGCTTGTTTAAATTGCCCTGCAGAAATGCGGGTTGTAAATGGAGGGTTTAGTGAAGCATGAGGGCAGAGAAAGATTAAACTTGGAAAAAGCACTTTTTTTTGGCAAACCCGCATTGAATATAGTTTTCCCCACAGTCACCTTTTCTTTCTCAAAAACGAGAGTATTGAAGCCATTCAGATGTTAAAAACAACTTCCACAAAGGTGAAGTTTGGCACTTTTCAAAGAACCAAATTATTTATGAAGTGCCCTCTCTCCTCCTATGTCCGCAGAGACAGTTTAAAGACACATTGTGTCCAAAACGCGCTGTCTCTGGGGACATCGAAGGAGGGTGGGCACTTTATAAGTAATCTTGTTAAAGCAACATTCAGCGTGCTTTCTGAACACATGTTCACCCTGCAGGATGTTTTTTTCTATAGAAACTAACAGGAAGGATTGTTGTTTCGCTTTTTAAGTACAAATGAAAAAGCTTTGTAAAAATGCATTCCATGTACCGACATGAAATGCATTTTTAGAAAGCTTTTTCGTTTTTTCCTAAAAAGTGAAACAGCATAATCGTTCCTGTTAGTTGTAAGATTATTTATGAAGTCCCCACCCTCCACCTATGTCCGCAGAGACAGTTTAGCAATGCATTAAAGACACATTGGGGCCGATTCACAGAACTAATCTGAGACAAAATCCTAAACTTACTACTTTTGGTATTCACAGAAGGCATTTAGTAGTAGTAAAGTTAGGATTTTGTTTTAAGTTAGGATTTTGTCTTAAATTAGGATGTCTTAAGACCAAAACTTAAGACAAACTTAAGTTTAACTTAAGTTTAATTTAAGACAAAATCCTAACTTAAGACAAAATCCTAACTTTACTACTACTAAATGTCTTCTGTGAATACCAAAAGTAGTAAGTTTAGGATTTTGTCTCAGATTAGTTCTGTGAATCGGCCCCATTGTGTCCAAAACGTGCTGTCTCTGTGGACACAGGAGGAGGGAAGGCACTTTATAAATAATCTTGTTATGCTTATTATATGTGCAGTAACAGCCCCTTGCATCTTTCATTGACTGCCACTTAATGCAGTTTTCTGGCTTTAATGCAAAGGGAGTGTTTTTCTTTAGCACACATTTCATTTACTAGAACACAAAGCTTTAGAAAATGCAAATGTCACTGCTTTTTTATGGGTGCTCCAGGAAGGAGACAGCCCTGAGAAGATAAGGATCAGCAATAAAAAGCTATGTCTGTTTTCAAGAAACACATGCTGCTTTTCTGTTACTATAATATGCTACAGCGTGGACTTTTTGTCGATATCAAGCATTTATTTTTATTTTTTAACAAAAATTTACACAATAATCCCAACACTACTAGCCTATCATAAAAAATATTTGGGATATCTTCCAAGGCTTTTTTTCCTTACTATGGGTTAGTGTGCTGCTTTTGTAAAAAAATGTATCTTTTAATCTCTTTATTTTCTAAAGTGTCTACAATATAAATCAAAATGCAAGGGAACTCAAGACCTGTAAACTGGGCATAGTAGATGTAACCAATACATCTGGGCTATTTGTTATAAGCAAACAACCATAACCCACAGGTTTCTGCAAAAGGACTCCTCCTTTACTGGAATAAAAGAAAATTCTGCTCACTCAGGAACTATAAACAGGGCAGCTTTCTTTCTAGAAATTGTACGAATGCTAACATTGTTTTTCTGAAGCTTTTGCGTGATGTTTTCACCGTTTTTAAAGGGAAGGCTTTTTTATATGTACTCAGTCAGCACTGCTGTAGATAGACAACCAGCTTTCAGCGCCACATAAATCAAAACAATGCCACACAATTCCACAACACACAATTCAGAGCCACACAATTCCACACCACACAATATAATTACAATCCACATAATACCACTCAACACCACATAATCCAACTCCACCTAATTGCATGCTACTCAATACCACATAAATACACTCCTCATAAATACACTCTATGACATATAACAATCCACATAAATACACTCCACACCATTTCACATAATTCCATTCAACATATTTTCCCTGCACACCACATTGTTCTATTCCACACTATTCAACTCCACACAAATCCATTCCACACTACATAATTCAACACCAAACCACATTATTCCTCTCCACAGCACACTTCCACTACAACAGCACAACAGCACACCACATAATTAAACTCCACTACATAACAATCCACAACACAAAATGCCATTCCACACAATTCCAATACAGTCAAAAACACCAAATAACTATTCATATAATAGAACTGCACACCATGCCACATAATTCCACTACACAAATCCAAGCCACACAACAATGCCACAACTAACAATTTCAATCCAACCCAAATAATTCCACTACACACCACATACATCCACTCCAGTCCATAACACATAAGTAAGATATTTACATTTACAACACCAATACCTCTAACTCTCTTTCTTTTTTTTAACACCCAAACACACAGATCTGGAGCTTAGCTCCTATTTGTTATTTTTCTTCACAAAAACGCAACGCTATCCACACTGTTCCACGCCACACAATTCAACTTCACACATTTCCAATGCACACCACATAATTCAGCACCAAACCACATCATTCCACTCCACAACACCATTCCACTACAACCTAACAACACAATTACACAACTCACCACATATATACAGTCCATACCCCACAAATCCAATCCACACCACACAATTCCACATCATGCCACAAAATTCAACAGCGTACCACATAATTAAACTCCACTACATACCACTCCGTAGTACAAAATACCATTCCACATATTTACACTCCATAACACAGAATCCCACTCCACATGATTCCAGTACACTAAATACCACATAATTACTATCCACATAATTCCACAGTACACCTGCCACATAATTCCACTACACAAATCCTATTCACACCACACAATTCCACGCCACACAATTACACAACTAACTAATCCAATACAACCCACATATTTCCTCTACACACCACATACATCCACTCCATAACATATAGGTAAAATACATTGCCATTTACAATGCCAATAGCCTCAGCTCTAACTCAAACTAATGCGAGACCGATTGCTTTATTTGTTAAAAAATATCCCAGCAGTAGCATAAGTAAGGGTGCAGTACCTTATATGACTAATAGATGTCCCTTTACAACTCCACAAAGACACATAGTAACAGCCTGTGGTACTGCACCCTTTTCTTGCTTCTTAGATTTTCTTTTATTACTTATGCTACTGCTGGGATATTTTTTGACAAAATAAAATCTAACGAACATTATTATTTGCAACGCGAACAGCTGAAACTTTCAGTAAGGCAAGATCTATTGCATTGCAAATGCTTGTTCTAACTGTAGCCGCCCGCTCACTAGTCACTCCGCAGCATCTTGAAGGTGATGTGATTAATCATGCTGCGGCGCGGCGCGTGTTGGGTGAATTTCTGTTACTTTGTAGCAGCTTATAGCTGCAGACTCGCCCCCAAGCCTGCTGGAAGCAGCATGCACTGCGCGCTGCCACTCGAGATGAGGCCAGCTTTAGTTTCAATAGTCAGCAAGGTGCATGATTACTTAGCACTGGTGACGAGGCGCTATTATGCGTGACTTCGTATTTCAGTGCGGCGATGCGGACCACCACACTGAAATGCATTAGTCTAACGCCTGATGCGTGGTACTTGGCAGGGCTGCAGTTTGAATCTAGTGTTACTAGCCGTTTCCTGTACTTGTGCTCTGGTGCAGTTCCACTCGCCATCTGTGAGTGGGGCCTCAAGGTCATCATCCCATTTTGGACGGGTGCACGTTAATTCGATCTGCCTGTCACCCTTCAGGGCATCATACAGTCATGAGATAAGGCCCTTATGTGAGCGTGGATCCAGCAGCACCATTAGCACCTGTGACGCACAAGGTTTTGCCGGGAAGCCTGTCCAGATGTTACAGGCTGTGCGAGATACGATCGCAGATTGCAGGTACTGTCTAGGGCCAATCCTGAACAGTTCTCCTGCCTCTGTAAGAGTCACAAAAGCACTGTTCAAATAGAGATATCCCACTCTCTGGCAGCCACCATTCACCCACTGCATAACATCCATGGAGGCGGGAATATGCAATAAGGGTTTGAACCAGCAAATAGGGAGAAGTTGTGCATTTGGTGCACGCTTCAAAATGCACGTGACGTGACTGCCTTTTCCCTGGCTTGCATGACCTGGGACACTATGAACAAGGTGTCCGGTGGCACTCTTCGCCCCCCCCGCCCCCGATAAGTAGCTTCAGAAGTTCGTCCGCTGGCACCAGGCCCTCTAGTAATGTCTTTTCCCAGTTTCAGGCCATCCTCCCACCACTAAGCTGCAAACTGGAGCAATCCCACTAAATAGTACAGTTGGGGATCTGGGAGTCCCAGTCGTCCCTCAGCGAGGTCCAGTTTCAGGACCTCAAGTCGGGCTGTCCTGCATTTGCCTGCCCAGACCAAGGACACTAGCAGCAGCCCATTGAGCTGTCTAAACAGCGATGAAGGCAGACTACAAAAAGAGTTCTGCATGACGTATAGACATCTGGGCAGCAGCACCATTTTACTGAGCGCTACCCTGCTCATGACAGATAGTGGCAGGTTCTTCCAGAATGCAATGGAGGTGGTGAGGCCGTCTGCAACTCTGCCCATGTTCAGTTCATACTGCATGTGACAGTCGTGCATTTTCGGGATCCAGAGATAATGAAAGTGGTTTGTTTCCCAAGGGAGTCCCACCACAGTGAGGTCAGCAACAGCACAGCATGCCAAGGATGCCATAGGAAAAAGCACTGTCTTGTGTCTATTGACATGAATGCCCGAGACCCTCCCGAAATTGTCCATCAGTTGCAGGAGATGCGGCACAGACCTTTTGGGATCAGAGGCATACAGGGGAGTATGATCTGCATACATGGACACTACGTGAGTCGTGTTCCCCTACTTGGATACACCAGTTGCGGAATTCATTCTCAGATAAATTGCCAGTGGCTCCATGGCAAGTGCGAAGAGGAGCGGGGACAGCGGATATCCCTGTCTCGTACCTCTACCAATACTAAAAACATCCAATACCACTAGTCCGGTGCGGACCCTTACCCTGGCTTCCATATACAAAAGAGTCACCTAGGATAAATAGCTTGGGCCCGGGCCCGGCTCCATTCTCCGCAGTACCTCCCATAGATATGACCAGGAGAGAGTGTCAAAAGCCTTTTGTATATCGAAGACTACCACTGCTGCCCCTCCTTCGGCATCCTGGGTAGCACGCATGACATGCGAAAGTCTCCGCAAGTTCATGTGGATCCCTCTCTCCGGCATAAAGCCACATTGATCGGTGTGGATCAAATGGGTGACCACCTGGCCCAATCACATTGGAAGGACCTTTGCAAGCAACTTAACGTCTACGTTAAGCATAGATAATGGACAGTATGACCCAGGGTCTCTCTGGTCTTCACCGGGTTTCAATAACATAATTACTTGGGCTTCCAGCATGTGCTCAGGCAAAACGGCATTCAGTTTTGCCTCCTGAAGTGTTTCCAGGAGTTTGGGGAGAAGCTCAGCAGAATACGCTTGATAAAACTTCACTGGGAGGCCATCTGGCCCCGGGCACTTCCCTCTAGCCATGTCCTTAAGTGCCTCTTGAAGTTCTTCCAATTGTATTTCCTCTTTCAGGCTTTCCCTATGTTCCTCCAACAATTGTGGGACCCTGAATCCAGCGAGGAACGTGCTTTTATCACGTAACTCAACTTCAAGTGGAGCTGCTTATATCCCTGTCAGGTGAGTTTGCAGAGTCAAATTGACGGCTGCTTGACCCATTACTAGCGTCTTATCTATTCTGGTCAAGGAGAGGATCAAGGGGGGGGCTTTTGCGTTTTAAGACACAAGCCAACATGTGGCCCGAATGATCACTCTCTCTGTGTAATCTCTGATGGTAATCGCATCTCACATGGTAGTCCAACAGGTCCCAAATGCCGGCTACATGTCTGTGTGCTTCCGAGAGATCCACTGCCCCCACCGCCAGTCCCACTGCATGCCCCTGGAGCCAAGTCAAGTGGGCCTCCCCCTCCCACAATTCCTACTCCAGCTACCTCCGGGTGCTATATATCTTACCAAGGCTATCCCCCTCATGACCACCTTGAGGGCGATACACTCTGCACCACGCGTATTCGCCGAGTTCCAATTAGTTCCAAAGTAGCCCTGCAGCACTAGCTGAATATCTACCCTAGATTCTGGGTCTCCTAGTGACTCCGGGTGGAGCCTCCACAGTGGGACACTAGGTCTGTGCCTCCCCAGCCCGCACTCCAACAGGAGGGGAGCATGATCCGAAAGGGAGTGCAACTAATTGGCCACTCCGTGAACGTTCATTGCCCCATCACTGGACAATAGAAACTGGTCTAACCAGCTATATGCGTGGTGTGTGGGGGTATAGCAAGAAAATTCCCGACTGGATGGGTAGAGCTCCTGCCATATATTCACACACTGCAGTCTATTCATAGTTTCTCGCAGCTTAAATGTCATTTGGGTTTGGTTCCCATCTTGGGGGGAACTTGGCCTATCCATAGTTCCATTGAGAACACAATTGAAATCCCCGGCCCAAATCATGGGCTTGCCCTCATATGGTAAAATTTTGGCTTCCAGGGATTCAAAAAAGGCACCATCATCAGTGTTGGGGGCATAGACATTAAGAAGGCACATCTCCACACCATCTAACAGGCCGTGCTCTAAGACATATCGCCCCTCTATGTCTGCTACATAACTACGCTGTTGAAATGTGAACCTGGGAGCCACTCAAATGGAGACCCCCTCCCCCGGCATATGACAAGAATGTCGACAAGTACAGTTGGCCTCTCCAATTTTTCTGCTTTTTCTGCTGTTTCTGCGCTTCCATCAAGTGCTCCTCCGGTAACATCGCTCTATGGATCGCCATCCGCCTCAAATAAGTGTGTGTCCTGTAGCGCTTCACAAATGAGTTCAGGCCCCTCACATTCCACATGAGAAAACGAGTGGAGCCACCCATTAAAAAACATTCAGGAACATGGGACCCTCCCCCCTGCTAAATCCTCCCCACTCTCACAGTGACCTACCCCTCCAAAGTAAAACTGTAGATACTGCCCATTAAAAACCGTTCAAAAACAAACACAAACCCCCCCACCTCCCCGGGTAAACACACTAAACATGTGTCTTCCCATTGTCAGTGAACCCACCCAACTATAACTCATAACTGTGTGCAGGTGTAACAAATCTACCACTATCTACTCAAATCTGGAATACATCCCCAGGGTGGGATGTGGCCCAAGGCTGGCTGTCAGCGATCCGAGTCATAATCCAACCTCTATGGTGTCCCTATAACACCTATACAGACATTCACTCACTCACTCACTGTCCGCCACTCAGTCACAATCTACATGCAAGGGGAGAAATAGGGGAGGGGGAGAAATGGGAGGGATATGAGCTCCACACCTGGTCCTGTCCCGCCCATTGGTCCCACCCGAGGGCTCACAATCCCTGCGAAGAGAATGTCTCTGTACATAAATGTCTCAATCACGTGCAGGAGTTAGACTTTTAACCAAAAAATAGAAGGGAATGTATAAGTCTCATACGATACTATGACACCTGGTGATCATCTCAAGGGAAGGATATGCCAACAGTCATGGCTCCTCAGTGAGCCCTCAACAGGTGAAGAGCACCGGGCTGGGTGGGGCATCAAATCAGAGTGAACTCAGTTTCAGGGATCTGCGATTCTTCCATCAAGTCCAAACTGCTCCCTGCAGAGGCAGCCAAAGTGACCAACTCCACCAGGGCCATGGCCTTTTCCTGTTGCTGCTGCTCCAAGTCCAGAGTGCAGTCTCAGCATAACATCACCCTGACACCGGTTGTGGTCTCTGCCATCGTCTGCTTCTCTTTCTTGCCATCAAGCCTGCTCGGCAGCCCCTCTGTGACCCCCTCCCCCCACGGGGGCCCATCTGGTCCTGCGTCTGGATTCGGTCATCACCTCGAATCTCCAACCAGTCCCATACCTCCTCTGGTCGCATGAGGAAGTGCGAGCGGCCCTCGTGCAGTACTTTGAGTTTGGTTGGATAAAGCAGCACATACTGAAGGCTCATTGCCCTCAACTTCTGTTTCACCCCATTAAAAATTTGCTGCTGTTGTTTGACTGTTCATGTGTAGTCTGGGAATATCCTGATCACCTGGTTTTCAAAGTGTGTCCATCAGACTTCCTGCAGAATTAAGTTCCAGTCTCTGTAATTAAGGAGTTTTGCAATAATGGTTCTAGGGGTACCTCCCAGTGGCGGTGGAGTGGTCAGCGACCCATGTGCCTGTTCCACCACAACCAACTGTTACAGACCAGCGTCCGGGAGCTGTGACCTCATTCAGCCCTCTAGGAACAGCTCAACTGCAGTGCCTTCGGCCTTTTTGGGGAACCCCACAATTCTCAGGTTACATTTGTGGGATTATCCCTCTGCATCTTCCGCTTTCATCTGCGTCTGGACCTCAAGACTCGCCACCTTGGCCTTCAGCATCTTCATTTCTTCCTTGAGTCAGTCACCTGCCATTCCGTGAAATCTGAGCCGCCGTCAGGCCCTGTGACTCCTGCAGTCCTCCCAGGCCATCTACCTGTTGACATCCCGTCGCCCCAGGAGCTGAGAACTGGTATATCTTTGTTTGCTTCGTGGTCCTAAGTGGCCTGTCTTTCCCCATTGTGCCTTGTTGGCCCAGCATTCCAGAACAGTCACAACACCAAGTGCGGATCAATTGACAGCAGACGGTTTCCGCCGAGTGGCCACAGGATACAACGGCAACAGTCTCCAAAGGGGGTGAGCCACAACAGATATCCAGTGAGGCAGCTTGCGAGGGAGAAGACGGGCATGCACCAAGTCTCGATGTATGAAGCTGTGCAGATTGCTTCCAGCAACGGGCGGACCCTTCCTGGCTCCTCCGGGGTCAATCACTGCTCCTCCCTCAGTATAGTCTCCAAAAAAGAAATCTACAGTCTAAAAGTGAGCTCACCTCATGTGTCCGTCTTCTCAACGGGGGAGGGAAGCGCCATCACTGCCACTCGAGTCGGGTGGCCGCGCGCATCCCCCAAGTGTTAGCCAGTCACAGTCTGCAGCCTCACGTGTACCTAACATGGGGGACAGTCCAGACCAGAACACCTCCATAAGCCTCTATCTCCAGGCCCCACATGGGCCATAAGGGAGGCCACCGATCTCCACCCAAAGGAAGAGGAGAACAGACTTGAGTGGCCCTCGGGCCCTCACAGGCCTCTCTCTGCAGGCAAGCCGGTCTCCCGTACGGCACAAACGGGAGCACCAGCCACCTCACCCTCGGTGTCCGACCTGGCCTAACTGTCGCTGCAAGGCCCTTTCACACGGCAACTATGGGGCAGGAGGCTCCGACCTCCAAAGACGAAAATGTTTTCTCCCCGGGCGGCTGGCGTAGTTGGGCCAGAGCATAAAATCGTGGGCGGGCCACCACGTCACTGCCAGGCAGCCAGAGGCCGCAATCTACGAGACCGGGGCAACGGTGTAGTGAACGATCTTCAGGCGGCAGGGGGGGGAATTAAATGCTGCATCGTACCCCCACCATCAGTATACATGTGTGTTCAAGCATTCCAAGGGGAGGGGTGTCCTGGGGCAGGAGGATATTTCAGGATTGCTTATGCTGAGCCGGGAGCTTGGATTCAATGCAACCGGTCAGTCATCTTGCCGGCCACGCCCCAGCCAACATTTTGGAACTTCAAATATAAAATGCTCTTAAAGCAAAAGTCTGACATGCACATACATTTTTTTAAACGTTTAAGGTAGCTAAAGCTGCCTTTCTGTGCACACAAAACGACCAGGTGAAAAAATGATGCATGTAAAACTAAGTCATAAGCATTATTAGTCTGCCTGCTGGAATCGTGTACGACAGTCATCCTTTTTGCCCTGATCACCCCCATTTTTTGACTGATGCTGGTGGTTACTGACTCTGAAAGTGCCCTTGGCTTTGCTAACCAGGCCCAGGGCCAGTGCTCTGTCCTCTAAAGGTATATGGCAATTGGTATAGTTCTAAATGGTAAAGGCTACTTACCTGTAAGTTCCTAGTATATGGTAGGGCATGTAGGTTTAGAGACCCAAGTGGACCTAATGCACTTACATGTACACTCCTGTGGTGTCCGGTGTCATTTTAAAGCCAGGCCTGCCTTGCGGGCTCGTTTTAAAATAAAACTATGACTAAATTCGACTTTGGAATTAAAACGACTTCTAAAGTCCAACACTACCTTTCTATCAGTTATAAGTCACCCTTAAGGACTGCCCTAGGTGCCCCATGGGCAGGGTGCATAGTTATAAAAAGCAGGGACAATATAAAATATGTTTTATATGCCCTGGTAAGGGAAAACAGCCAAAGTTGTTTTTAGGTCGAAGCCTACCAGACAGCGCATCTGTGTGGTTTGCTAGAGACACCTTAGAGACATTCAGAAAGCTGACCTAGGAATGCATTCTGCCCGTTGCTTACCACTGGCTTTGTGGTTTGTAACTCACATTTTCTGGCTTCTATTTGCTGGCTTTATTTGTTTTAGGCTGTCCAGCTTGAGTTCGTCCCTCCCATTGCCCAAACCTGGTTTACTGTTTTCTTCCACAAACTCGTTTTCTGTAAACAGACCTTTAAATCATGTTCTTATCTTGTCACATCTACTGTGCATTCACAGACAGAAGTCAAATGTCACTCTCTCTCCGGAGGGAGCTTGGTGTCTACTTTTCCGTTTCTGACTTCAAAGTGAGAGAATTTATGTGACAATCATGCTGAGTAGCCATGTAAGAGAAGAAGGTGTAGGATATTATTTTTCTCTAGCACAAAAAAAAAGAACTGTGCTGATGTTTCAGAATATATCAGAATTAGTACAAATGAAGCACATTTTTTTGTAATTCTGAAATGTAGTGGAAACAAATATTTTAATATGATCAAAACTCATCAGTACACTAGGTGAGGACATTTATACACATTATCATTTGTGTGCAGTAAAACCATATTTCCGGGCAAATGTAATGGCCATTTCAGTTAAAAATGTGTTGTCTGTAATGGCAGTGTGCTACCACACCATGCATATGCCCCACTACTCCACTCCACTCTGTGCCACACCACTCCATTCCATTCTACGACACTCCACTCCACTCTACGACATGCCACTCCACTCCCCTCTACTATAAGACTCTCTACGCCACGCCACTCCAACCCCTCCAATCTACTCCACGACACAACACACCACTCTACTCTACGCCCTCCACTCCACACCACTCCACTCCAGTCTATTCCACTCCACTCCAATGTACCCCAATATACCCCACCCACCCCACTTCACTACAATCTACCCCAATCTACTCCACTCCAATCTAAACCACTCCATTCAAATCTACCCCCCCAATCCACCCCAAACCCACTCCAATCTACCCCACTTCAGGCTACCCCACTCTAATCCAATCTACCCCAGTCCAATCTACCCCAATCCACCCCACTATGATTTAATCTACCCCACTCCACTATAATGTACCCCAATCTACCCACTCCGCTTCAATCTACCCCACTCCACTCCAATCTACTCCACTCCAGTCTACCCCACTCAATCTAACCCTATCAACCCTACCCCACTCCACCCCAATCTACTGTACTCCACTCAAATCTACCCCACTCTACTCCAATCTACCCCACTCCAGTTTACCTCAATCCAACTGACTCCACTCCAATCTACCCCACTCCACGTATCCCAGTTCAATTTTCCCCACTTCACTCCAAACTCCACTGAAATCTATCCAACTCCTCTCCACTCTAATCTACTCCACTCCACTGCAATCTCCCCCACTCCAATCTTCCACAATCTACCCCACTCAAATCTACCACAATCTACCCCACTCTACTTCAATCTACCACACTCCAACCCACCAAATCTACCCCACTCCACTCTAATCTACCCCACCCCACTCTACCACACTCCACTCCACCCAACCCAAATTTACCTCACTCCACTTAATCCATTCTACCACACTCCCCTCAAATCTACCCCACTCCAGTCCAATCTAACCCACTCCACCTCACTCCAATTTACGCCACCCCACTCCACCCCAATATACCATACTCCAATCTACCCCACCCCAATCTACTCCACTCCAATTCTCTCCTGTCTACTCCACTCCACTACAATCTACCCCAGTCTACTCCAATCTACCCTACTATAACCTACCCCACTCTACCCTACCCCATCCAACCCCACCCCACTCTACCCGACTCCAATTCAACCCACCCCACTCCAATCTACTCCACTCGTCTCCAACCCACCCAATCTACCCCACTTCACTCTACCACACTCCACCAAACCCAAATTTACCCCACTCCACTTAATCCAATCTACCACACTCCACTCAAATCCTACCCACTCCACTCCAATCTACCCCACTCCAATCTACCCCACTCCACCCCAATCCAGTCTACCCCACCCCACCCCACTCCAATTTATGCCACCCCACTCCACCCCAATCTACCATAAACCAATCTACCCCACCTCAATCTACTCCACTCCAATCTTCTGATATCTACTCCACTCCTATCTACCCCAGTCTACCCCAATCTACCTCACTCCATCCAACCCCACCGCAATATACCCCAAACCACTTTACCTCACTCCAATACAACCCACTCCAATCCACCCCACTACACTCCAATATGCGCCACTTCACTTTAAACTACCCCACAACAAACTACCTCACTCCAATCATCCCTCTCAATCAACCCCGCTCCAATCTACCCCTCTCCATTCCAATCTACCCTACTATAATCCAACCAATCTACCTCACTCCCCTCCACTGTAATTTGCCCCACTCCAATCTACCCCCACTAATCTTCCCCAATCTATCTCACTCCACTGCAAACTGGACTCCATTCCAATCTGTCCAACTCCACTCCACTTCAATCTACCCCACTTCAATCTACCCACTCCAATCCACCCAATCCAAGCCACTCCACTCTACCTCAATCTACCACAATTCATTCCACTCTACCCAATCTACCCCACTCAACTTCACTTCAATCTATCACATGCCACCCAAATCTACCCCACTCCAGTCCAATCTAACCCACTCCGCCCACTCCAATCTACCCATACCAACTCCACCCCAAACTACCCTACTCCAATCTACCCCATCCAATCCACCCCACTCCAATATACCCAACCGTAACCCAATCTACCCCACCCTATCCCAGTCTACCTCACAGCACTCTATTAACTCCACTCTGTTCCACTCCAGTCTACCCCACTCCAATCTACCCAAATCTACCTCACTCAAAATGACCCCACTCATTTTTCTCATTCCAGTCTACCCCACTCCACTCCAATCTACCCTTTCCCTCGAATCTACCCTACTATAATACACCCAATATATCCCACTCCACTCTACCCCCACACCACCCTAATCTACCCCACTCCACTCTACTCCTCTCCACTCCTATCTAACCAACTCCACTCCAATAAAGCCCAATCCAATGCACTCCACTCTTCCCCAATCTACCCCACTCCATTCCAATTTACCCCAATATATCCCACTCCACTCCAATCTACCCCAATCCACTGCACTCCACTCTTACCCAATCTACCCCACTCCACTCCAATCTACCCCACTACTCACCAATCTACTCCACATAACCACAAACTACCCCAATTCAATCTACCCCACTCCAATCTACACCACTCTAATCTACTCCACTCCAATCTACCCCACACCACTCCAATCTATGTCACTCCTCAATCTACCCCACTCCACTCTACCCCACGCTAAACTACCCCAATCTACCCCACTCCATTCTACTCTACTATAATCCACCCAATATATCCTACTCCAATCTACCCCACTATACTGCATTCTACCTGACCCCAGTCCAGTCTACCCCACTCCACTCCACTCTTCCCCAATCCACCCCACTCCATTCTTCCCCAATCTCCCCCACTCCATTCCAATCTACCCCAATATATCCCACTCCTCTCTTCCTCAATCTACCTCAATCTACCCTACTCAATCTACCCCACTCTAATCTACTTCAATTTACTCTACTCCAATATACCCCACTCCACCCCAATCTGCCTTACTCCAACCCAATCTACCCCAATTCAATCCACCCCACTCCAATCTACCACGCTGATCTACCCAACTCCCCCACTCCAATCTACCCCAATCTACCCCACTCTATCCCCACTCCACTCTACGCCAATCTACCCCACTCTACTCTACTCCAATCTACCCCACTCCACTCTACCCCAATCTAGCCCATTCCACTCTACTCCAATCTACCCCACCTCACTCCACTCCACATCCCTACCTTTTAGTCATGCTAAACAGCAGCCACGCTGGTGTACATAATGACTAAAACACATTGCCAAAGTCAATAGCTCTCACATGGGCGAGACCTATTGGCGTTACCAATGCTTATTCCCTTTTGTAGTGCTGCTAGCTCCATAGGCTAATATAGGGAAGGCTTTATTAAACGCAATAATGTCTATCTTTGCTTTGGAGCTAACTTGCAATATCATTCAAAGTATCAAGTTAATGGTCACATTAAATCCAACAACTTGCCATCGTTAGATTTAATGTAATTATTACAGGAAAGTTGTTTTAGAACTTACTATCCTGAAATTACCCATAGCAGCCCTGTAGCAGCCTCTTCTGATTGGCCAGCCTTTGACAGCCTGAGCCAAGCTGCTCCCTGAGTGGGTGTGAAAGGGCCGGGGGCTGAAACAATGCAGCCATTTGTTGGGGGGAGATTTGGTTCCTGGAGAAGCGTGGGAGAGGAAGGGGCCTGGTGAGATAAGCTGGACTTCAAAGGCAGGAGAACAGATGTCATAGGACCCAGGCCAGCCCCCACTTCCTTGATTCCAAACCAGATGGGAAGCCCCCTAATTCGATTAGGAGAGGGGCTGGAAGAGGAGTGTAGTCAGATGTTAGCCACACCTTTGGGCTGGCTTACCCAGACACACACACACTAAAGAGAGATTTTGTCCATTTTGATTTTTGGAGAACAGTGCATTCTGGGTCAAAAATATATCACACTTCGCAGGAAGTGGCCATAGCAGAGGGAGGTAACTTTTACCCCTATTGCTTGGGGTGTCTCACCCCTCTTACCAGCCCAGAATGGAGGCTACATATTGGAGAGCTGCGGGAGCTTCTCAGAACACTGCCTGGAACAACAGAAGAAGAAGGGCTGCCCTGCTGGACCATTCAACTGCACCACAGAAGCCTCACACTTAGAAGAACTGCACTTGCTGCATTCACAAGGCTCCACAAAGAAAGGACTGTGCCTTTCTCAAAGATAAAGGAGTGGACTCCCTGATCAGCAACAGATACAACAGAGCTGGAAAAAGTCACCTGCAAAGCCAAAGAGAGGATTACTCCAGTTGACCAGTTGCAACTGGATTTTTCCTGGACTGTGCAGGTGCACTGTGGCACATTGAGTCCTAGCCCCCAAGAGACAATCCAGAGTCTCTGAACCCTTGGCCAGAGCTAGTGTACCTTTAAACTTCCCCAAGAACTCTCCACAAAAAAGATCTGTGGAAAACGAAAATTTCAGCAAAGTTTTGCAGAAAAGCTCCACGAGGAGACCGGCTCGACGTTTAGAGTCACGCCGCCTTAGTCGACTTGCGAATTGGCCTGACTGCGCTGGTTTGTCCCGCTGAAAGCTCTGGAGCTCCTCGTCATTGAGGACAAAGACTTCCAGGGGCTCATTGAGGCATTGCCCTGTAGCAGGCTTCCGTCTTCGAATCGAACTTGGAATCTAAGAAGCCCGAGGACCCACCGATGAGCCTGTCGACGAGAGAAAAGCTCCAAGAAAAAGACTAAGTCTGAAGGTTAACTTTGACTGGGACATAGCCCTCGGCCTATTCAACTTGTGCTCCATCACGATCGACCTAAAACTTTGGCTTTGCCTTGGTCCAGCCTAACCAGAAATCCGCGAGTGGCACTTTGAGCTTCGTGGCACTAGAATGCACGATTTTTTATTCAATCTTTAAAAATGCATACCTCCGGTTCCCTACAGTGGATTTTTGTCATTTTGGTGCTGTTTTAGAGATAAAAGTATTCTCTAGTTTTTATAAATTGGTGTTGGATTTTTATTGTGTTGTGTCTTTTACTTTTTGGTGATATTAAATGCTTTACACATAACTGTCTCCTAAGTTAAGCCTGACTGCTCATTTGCTAAGCTACCAAGGGTTAAGCAAAGATTCATTTATTCAGACTTGACTGGACCTATTAGTGATTGCGGTATTATTACTAGCTGAATGTGAATACCCCCACCTACTAATAATCTACTTTCCTACAAATCTAGTACTATTGACTGAAGAAAGGGAGTATTGCATTACCTTAATGCAAAATGCTTTCGTATGCCAGTCAGGACTAGTAAGGCTATCATGAAAGCTTGTTTACTAAATAATTATTCTACAAGGAGGAAGGAAAAGATGCAGAGAGTGATCTTCAAGAATATAAAAGCCTATCTATCTCTCAGTCAGAGAAGAGTCTAATGATGCCCAAATAAGACTTTAGAAGTATTGCATGCCATTTTGAAATTTGCACATAATAAAGCCGATGATAGAATCCCAAATGAATTTGATAAAAGTTTGAATTGATTTATTAACTCCATTTGTTGTCTTTATCATGCAGCTTGTGCTTGCTGAAGATACACCAGACATAGTAACACATCAACATCTGCGTCTTTAGGAAACCAAAGCACAGATCCTACCCTCTGCTCCTCCTCTTGGCCTGCATCCCTCCTAAATTGGAAAACATCTGCAAAGATCTTATTCCTGCCATTCTTGGCTTCAGCGAAATAACATGAGAGGATGAAATTCACATCAGTTTTGTCATATCACATTTAGACCAGGAATCATCGACATATTCTGCACTCTGTAGTATTTAATGGTGCATAGAAGACTTTGGAACATGTAGTGAGAGTACTTGTGGTCTGTACTGAATCAGTTTGTCCTTCAGGCAAATTTCATAGAGGCTGTGAAGAGTGAGTCTCACTACAGTCCAAACGTAATCTCTTAATATTTTTTGGGGGTGTAGTGTGATTTTGGCATGCTTATTTAAAAAAATGTCTTTATAGAGTTATCCAACAGTTACAATGGAGAAACATTACACACACCAGCAACTAATACTCGATCCCAAAGCCCCATCTATCTGCAGAGAGGACCTCATTATTATGCAAGATTGCAATTGCCTTACACAAAATCTCTAGATGCCAAAATACATAACTGTACAAGGTAAATTGTCTTTTTAAAAAAAAAATTCTTTAGTGTGATTTTTATAATACATGAAAACAACTTTAATAACGTACAAAGTATCCCACAAGGTATCTCATAAACACTAAATTAAATAAGGACCCAATAAGGAATAATAAGATCATAAGAAAGAAGGAAGAGCGAGAGAAGAAAAAAATAAAATAAATAATGAACAGAAGAGTCACCACGTTTAACCAGCACAGTTTAAGCAATACCTAGGGTAACCCTCCCCCACATAAAACGTACTCCCCACAAGCAAACATATAGCACAACAAGCCCCAAGAATATCATCCCAGACTCAAATCCTAAAACAAAATTATTCCAAACACCATCCTAGTTTAATGGATAATAGAAGTAGTCACATGCCAAAGGAAAACAGTCAATGATCACAAAGCCTCAAAAAAGGACCCCAAACCTCATCAAAAACATGTATTTGATATTGAACCCTATAAATTCGGCGTTCATACATAGCCAACCTAAAAAGCTCAGCTATCCTCTCTTGATATGTGGGCACCAGTGTAGTACGCCAATGACTCAAAATGCAGATCTTGGCCACCATAAGAGTCGTTGACATCCATCTATGCCAATGGGAAGTCGTATTATCCATTTCAACAAAGTCATGTAACAGAGCCATTTGGTCTGACTCCTCAAAAGTAATAAATGCTGGGCGTGACCAAAGAAAGCGCTACATTTATTATTTATTTATTATGAAGTTTTATATAGCGCTAGCCAGACCCGAGGGTATCGGAGCGCTTTACTGCAGTCGTACTGCGAAAATCACAGAGTACAGTAATAGTATAGATCTTGGTAAGGAAGTCCCAGCGCGTTGTGTAACCTTGGGGCACTGAAGTCCTGAAATGTCTTAGATGAGTGCCGTTGTCTTGGGCTGAGCTCCTCTTTCCGGGAGGAGGGAACGAAGTAGGGGTCCGGGAGGAGAAGGAGGTAGAGGTCTTGAAATCACAGAGTCGAACTGCTGCGATGTGCCGACTTAAGCACTTCGGCGGCTCCTATTGGTTCGCTAGGGAACGATTGAGGAGAAGGTCTTTGAGCTGTCTTTTGAATTTTACAAAGGAGGGGATAGTTCTGATGTGGGGGGGAATGGAGTTCCAGATTTTGGGCGCGTTACCAGCGAAGGACCGGGCCGCGGTTTTTTGTTTGCGTGTTTTCAGCGGGATGAGTAGTTGAGTGTTGGAGCTCCTGAGGTTCCTGGTCTGACCAACTTTTTTGAGTTTGGAAGCCAGGTATTCCGGTTTGCCTGTGTGAAGGGCTTTGTGCGTGAGGCAGGCTGTTCTGAAGCTAGCACGCATTTCAACTGGGAGCCATTATAGTTCTCTGAGTGCGGGTTAGATGTGATCAAATCACACGCTGCGCTAGAACACCTCCAGCATGCTGCATTAGGAGCTAGACGATCTTTGTACAATTTGAAAGGAGACCAATACCAAATGCATAGAATTTTAAAATAAGCAAACTTTAAGTGTGCTTCTAAGAGCGAGCGATCATGATACTCTAAGATTTCCTTCCAGTTGCCCTCCGAGTATTCCACTTCCAATTGCTCCTGCCAATAGGATTTAGCCTCAAGACTAGCTTCATGTGAGTATAAATTGTCAATAAGCATTTGATACATTTTAGACACACGACCCTTAGAAAGGCCCTACAGTCTAAGGTAGTCCACGTCCGGCGAGGCTGAGAGATGAATCAGTTCTCACCTTAGTTTACCTCTAAAGGCAATGCCGCACTTACCAATACTTCCAAAGCTGCGACTGGGAAGAGAAAATTCTGATTTTAACGACTCAAAGGAAGGAAGCAAGTCCCAATCAAGGAGGTCTCCAATTGTTTTAATTCCCCGTTCTTCCCACAGAGCCCATCTAACCGGTTTCCGATCTACAATAATTCTCTCATTGTTCCAGAGTGGTGTGTCCTTATGAACTGTACTATCCACTCTCAAACGTCTGTGCAAATCCCTCCAAGCAGCCCACATAACCCATATGGTCGGAGGACAGAGTGGGGTTGCTAAGACACTAGAATTGTACAAAAAACCTAGACCCCCAGGAGCCTTAGCAATATTCTGCTCCCATATCACCCAATTTGACTGATCAGTAACAGGAACCGATAGATGAGCCAGTTGCGATAGATGTTGAGCCAAATAGTAAAGACGCATGTCAGGGAGCCAAAGACCACCTGACCTGGAATCTGCATGTAACTATGACGATTTAAGTTGCGGTTTCCTGCCTGCCCAGATACATTTCTTAATACTCTGATTTATAGCATAAAGGGTATGAGAAGGAATAATCAAGGGCAGCATACAAAAAACATAGTTGTATCTAGGAGCCATCATCTTAATCATCTGTACCCTACCCCAGAAAGAGACCTGTAAGGCGGACCATCTCACAAAGTCCTGTTCCATCTTATTCATCAATGGCTGGATATTATCAACCACCATATTATCCAGACCTCTATTTGTCAGCAGACCCAGATACTTCGAACCCAAGGCCCTCCATGTGAGACCAAAATTGCGGTCACAAGGACCATGGGTATTTAATACATCATCTTAAAAAACAATGGCAGTGTAATGTGAATAGCACATTACACTGCCATTGTTTTAAAAAAAAATTTTTTTTTAATAAACTCTTTTTATTGAAAAATAAGGCATGGTACATAGGTAAAGCAATTGCATGCGATCTGGCAAGAAAAGCTACATATTGAATGGTTCCATGAAGTATACACGTCACAAAGTGAAGTTGACAGTTACAGAGTCAAGTCCCACTGGTGATATCTTCTCTGGCTCTCGGAGGTTCAAAAATCTCCCCTGTGAACATTCCATTGCCCCCAAATTTGCGTCCATTTGTTCGGGCACCCCCTGGCTTCGTAAATGGATTTTTCTGTCACCATACACCAATCCATATCTTTGGCCCAGTCTACTATGCTAGGTGGGGTCTAAGCCCTCCACAACCGGGCAATATTCCTTTTGGCAATCATCAATCCCAACATGACCCATGTTCGTTCCCTGGAGTTCAAGTCAGTGGGGTCCCAAATGTTCAACAGGGCTAGCTTAATATTACAATGTATCTGTTGCCCCAGTACTTCCTCCATCCGGCGCACCACCCTCTCCCAATAGCCCTGAACCCCGGTGCACTCCCAGAGTGTATGAATGAAAGTTCCCTCCTGTCCACATTGTCGTACACAACCACCATCCAGGATGTAACCCATGCTAACCATCAGAGGCCCTGACAAGTAGGATCTGTGTAGAAGCTTTAACTGCACCAGGCGGAGCTGCGAGGAGATGGCCACCTCTCGAGGGGAGGCCACCGCCGCCCGCCACTCCTCATCATCTAGACCCGCCACATCATGGTCCCACTTAGTTCTCAAGCGGGTCAGGGGATCTACCATATTGTTGATGAGTTTTTTGTAGATGAGGGATATGGCTTTCTCCGGTAGGTCGCTGTCCAGGATTCTGTCCTCAAGTGGCAAGGACTCAGGGAGTGCACTACCCCTGGGAAGCACTGCAAGCAGGGCATGCCTAATTTGGAGATATCTAAAATATTCAGACTGGGCTAGCTCGTATTCTTGCTGCAACCGGGGAAATGGGACCACCTCACCCGACTTCCATAGATCACCCACCCTGGAAATACCTATAAGGTCCCATCTATTGAAGCCCTTTGAACGGATCAGCCTGCCCAATTGTTCACAGTGCCAGAGTGGCGTGGCCTGCGTACGTTTACCCTCCCAGCCCAGACTCCTGGTAACCACCCTCCACACATGTCCGGTCGGGCCAGTCAAAGCAGGTCTCAAAGATCGTACGTATAAGGCACCCTCGAAGCCGCCCCTCGGGAGGAGCCACCTGTCGAGCTGAAAGGGCGGGTCACCCTGCGGTCTATACATGCATTGGTTAATTGCTGCGAGTTGTGAGGGCCAATAGTACCGCTTAATATCCGGGAGCCCGATGCCCCATCAAACCATCCTAGCGTGAGTTTATGTGTTGCGATACGAGGTGGTTTACCTTCCCATAGCAGGTCTCGAACGACACAGTCAAGTTCCTTGAAATACGAGGTGGCGACAGAGAGAGGGGTGTTCTGCAGTGTATATAAAAGTCTGGGAAGGGACATCATCTTGAATAGGGCCGCGCGCCCCAAAAGAGTCAACGGAAGCGATTTCCAGTGTTGGACGTCTGATTTAAGACGCACTAGAGGCGGCAGGAGATTATTATTGTGAAATCTAGATAAATCTTTAGAGACCCATATCTCCAAGTATTTGAAGCCATCGGCTGCCTCCGCCAATTGGCAGCCCCGAGGGAGCTAGGGCCGTTTACCGTAAAGAACGTAGAGCACCGATTTAGACCAGTTTATCGTATACCCCGCAAACCTACCAAACACACGGAATATGTCCAGAACCACATTAAGGGATGCCGCCGGGGAGGCCAAGTAAAGTAAGATGTCATCCGCATATAGCGAGATGCGGTCTTCCCAGCCTGACGTCCATTTAAGGCCCCTGATGGCGGGATTCTGTCGGATCCACGTCGCCAAAGGCTCCAGGGCCAGGGCGAAGAGAAGCGGTGACAAGGGGCAGCCCTGTCTGGTGCCCCTGCCAAGAGTGAAAACGGGAGATTTCCTATTGTTGACGACTACTTGGGCAAGTGGTTGATGGTATAAAAGCCGCACCCAGTTGATAAATTCGGGCCCAAAACCCAGTTTGTGGAGCACAGCGAACATATAGGGCCATTCGATTGTGTCGAATGCCGATGCGGCATCCAGGGAAACCACGACAGCATCTTCCCTGATTGTGTCAACCCGGCAAAGCACGCCGTGAAGCCTGCGCAGGTTGAGGTAGGTGTTCCTAGCGGGCATAAATCCCGACTGGTCCGGATGTATCAGGCGGGTCAGGACCCTGAGCAAGCGAGTGGCAAGAACCTTTGCCAGAATTTTCACCTCACAATTGAGCAACGAGATGGGCCTATAGGATGAACACCTGTTGGCTGGCTTACCCACTTTATGAATGACAACAATGTTGGCTAGTCTCTGATCCTCAGGAAGAATACCCCCCTTTTTGCTTTCGCTGTACATTTCGGTGAGATAGGGCGCCGTCTTGCTTGCCGTGAGTTTGAGCAATTCCATGGGCAGACCGCCCGGGCCCGACGCCTTCCCCCCACGCAGGTCGTGAATGGCTTTTTCAACCTCCGCTACTGTGATGTCGAGATCGGAGCTCTCCTCCTCAGTAAGGAGTGGCATCGAGATATCACGCAAAAGAGAGGAAGCCTCCTCCTCCGTATGCATCATGTGGGATGTGTAAAGCGACTGGTAGTACTGGCCAAATGCATCCGCTATGTCTTGTGGTGCAGTGAGGGGAGACTGTGAGTCTGTTTCAATCTCAACCACGACGCGCTGGGCCCTATCCCTGCGATCTAGCCAAGCCAGTAACTTGCCCGCCTTATCGCCCACGTCGTAAATCCTGCTGTGTGTGGCCCTATAGTGCGTCTTGGCAGCCTCCGTAGCTAAATCTGAGAACTCCTTGACCTTTATGCGCAGCTTTTGACGCACCTCCACCGAGTCCTGTATTCGGACTGCGTTTTCTAAGTCTAAGATTTCCCCCTCCAAACGCGCCATATCAGCTCCCCTCTCCCGACGTTGTCCGGCGATCTGGGCCAGGACTACCCCCCGTATGACGACCTTATAGGCCTCCCAGAGCGTAGTGGTCGAGTCAACCGACCCTTCGTTTTCCTGAAAGTAAAGATCCGACTCGCTCAAGACCCTGTCCCTGATGGGAGGAGTCGTAAGGTACCAGGAGTTAATCGGCGCCACACGGCCGACAGTGGGCTCGCCCACCTCTAAACGACACTGTATGGGTGTATGGTCAGAGATCCCCCTGGCCAGGTGTTGTATGTCTCTGACGGTGTGGAGGTGGTGCGCTAGCGTCAACACGTAATCTATACGGGACATACTACGGTGAGGCCCAGAAAGATAGGTGTATTGGAGTTCAGTTGGGTGCAGGCTCCTCCAAATGTCCACCAGGCCCATCGCACCCAGAAAGCTATGAACTCGCTTGCGGGAAGGTGGCAGGGCCATCTGGGGCCACCGGTCGAGGGAGTCAGAGACAATAGAATTAAAATCGCCCCCGATCAGCAATCTACCGTCTGGCAAGCCGAGAAGGAGATCACCAAGATCAGTGAAGGCCTGAGTGTGCAATCCCGGAGGTATATAGACAGAGACGAGATTGAGTGTGCGCCCCTCCCATGTTCCAGAAATGGCCACAAATCTACCCAAGACGTCAGTGCGGACCGAGGCAACAGTCATGGGGAACGATTTCCGGATCAGTATACCCACACCCCGGGAACCAGAAACGAAAGCCGAGTGGGCCGCCAGCTGGAAACCCCATCGCGACAGGGCCTTGCAGGCATTCCCAAGCAGGTGGGTCTCTTGTAGAAGAACAACATCAGGGGAGTGCCGTTTTAAAAATTGGAGAACCACACCCCGCTTAATCTTATCTCCCAACCCGTTGACATTCCAGGACAGCAACCTAAGCTCCTGTCTAATCGTTCTCAGGAGTATATGCAGTCGCGGAGGGAACCACCCAGAAAAGGCCCCCGAGGGGAGACCTTCTCGTAGACCATGGTCTCTTCACAAACAGATATACCAGAAGCATGGAACCTGCATCTGCCTTTACCTGAAGCCAGTCAAATATGTCATGCCTAAACAACAAAGAAACTATAATGCAATTGAAAACATTCCCCCCCCCCAACCCCACAAAAACCCTGGAAAACTCTCTCAGGAATCCCCCTCCCTGCCTGGCGGTGTCAGAAAAAACTTGCAGAGCGCCTATCGCCCACCCCTCAAAACCTGTGGGTGCGTGTAACCAACCGGGCACCCGTCACTGAAAAGTAAGCAACTGGTAATCATGCATTGCAAAGAAAGATTGACCGGAAGCACCAGGCAAACCCCAAAAAATGCTTTGAGTCCATCACAGTGAGGTCTGGGAATCATGAAAAGTCACAGTGAGTCCGCTGTAAAAAAGTCCCAGCAAAACAGGTAATAGACCAGTTGCGAGGTCCGCCACCCCAAGGGGAGCCGATACCCCAACCCAAACTCTCAGCCAGTGATCGGGTCCACCACCCATGAGTAAATAAACATACAGACCATTTATTCGGACCCTCCCGTCGCCGCCTCCTGCTCTTCAGTCGGGGTGCCTCTGCCGGAGCCCCCGGTGCCGTCCTCAATTCTTGCTCGCCGAGCGTGATTGTTTCCCCGGCCTGCCGTGCACCATCCGTCCAACCAGTCCCAAGCTTCCTCGGGGGTGGTTAAGAACCAGGCTTTCCCCTCAGACTCCACTCTGAGCTTAGCCGGGAAGAGCATAGCGTATTTCAACTCCTTCTCGCGAACTGCCTTTTTCACGTCCAGGAAGCTGCGCCTTTGTCGTTGCACCTTGAGAGTGAAGTCCGGGAAAAAGGTAACACGGCTGTTCTGGTATTCCACCGGGGGCACCGACCTAGCACATTGCAGGATGACATCTCTGTCCCGGAAGTTAAAAATCCTAGCTAACAAGGGCCACGGGGGTGCCCCGGGCTTTGGCCGGCCGCCCGGTACTCGGTGCACCCTCTCAACGGAAAAGAAGTTGGAGAGCCCTTTTGGCTTGAGATGGGTGGTGATCAAGTCTTCCACGAACAGGTCTGCCGATGGCCCCTCCGCCCGTTCCGGCACCCCCAGTATGCGGACGTTGTTGCGCCTAGAGCGCCCCTCGTAGTTGTCCAATTGCGCTTCTAGTTTGGCGGTGTGGGCCTGCATATCGTCACGTCCAGGAAGCTGCGCCTTTGTCGTAGCACCTTGAGAGTGAAGTCCGGGAAAAAGGTAACACGGTTGTTCTGGTATTCCACCGGGGGCACCGACCTAGCACATTGCAGGATGACATCTCTGTCCCGGAAGTTAAAAATCCTAGCTAACAAGGGCCGCGGGGGTGCCCCGGGCTTTGGCTGGCCGCCCGGTACTCGGTGCACCCTCTCAACGGAAAAGAAGTTGGAGAGCCCTTTTGGCTTGAGATGGGTGGTGATCAAGTCTTCCACGAACAGGTCTGCCGATGGCCCCTCCGCCCGTTCCGGCACCCCCAGTATGCGGACGTTGTTGCGCCTAGAGCGCCCCTCGTAGTTGTCCAATTGCGCTTCTAGTTTGGCGGTGTGGGCCTGCATATCGTCCACCCTGCGCTGCAATTCGGAGGTGTCCTCAACCAGAGAGCTTGTTTTAATCTCAACATCCTTTAAGCGCGAGTTCATCGAGAATGACGTGCGCACGGTCGTGATGGCTTCAAGGATGTCCTGTAACGTTGGTTCCTTCTTCTTCTCACCAGGTTGCGGCTTCTCCTGCGCGGCGGGTCCCCCTTCGGGCTCGCGCCAGGGCCCCCGTCCCACGCGAATTTGGTTAATTAGGCTTGAACTGCCGCTTTAGAGCTGCAGCCCCCGGACATGGTGTTGACAGTCCCGTCAGTGCGAATTCCAGGGGAGAAAGGGCAAGGCTGCCCCGCCCGGGTGGGGGTCCACTCAAGCCGCCAACCGAGCTGCGTCAGCGAGGGCCCGGCGCAATACAGCAGGCCGGAAGATACCGCTGCACGGGCACCAGCAGCAGGTCAGGCGGCCGCCTCCTCGGGGCCGGGCGTCAGGCCCTCCGCTAGTCCTCAGATCAACCAGGGCGGTCCTCCGAAGTGGCCGGATGTTCCACTGGTCCACAGAGGCAACGAGGCCCAGTACTCCCCCTCAGCGTTCTATCGCAGTATGTCCTGGGCCCAAAATGGCCGCGATGCTGACAAAGTCTTTATCCTGATCACTCAAGGGGAGCCAGAACCCCCGCCTTTTACCGCGTACGGTCACGGCCACCCCGGAGTCACCAAACAGCCGCTGGACAGGGTAGAGGCCGGTGGGGGAAGCGCCCAGCGGGGTCCAGAGGTTAAGAAGCCCAGGGGGAGGGGGCTGCAGCGGCGGCCAGCACCCAGATCCGATTCCGCTCACCTCAGGCCGAATAAAACCACAATCCCGCACCGGGACACAGTATGCGGCATCCGGACTCCCCCACCTGTATCGCTGGGTTTCTGCAGCCTCCTCTGGTGATTACCGCTGCTCAGCGCAGTCAAGGGCGCCCCAGGGCCGGAGGCAGGCGGGCAGTGCGAAGCGTTCCCGGGCCCCCGCCGTCACGGAGCCTCACCACGCCCAGCAGTGAGCGCCGTGCCCCAGTCAGCCTCTCGGGGTCCCTGGTCCATCGCCGGTCCAAAGCTGCACCGCAGGGAAATAGACGCCGCTGTCCCGCTGAGCCGGAGCCGCAAGCCGCGGCTTGGGTTACACCGCTCTGTGTGATATGCAGCCTTTCCACTTGGCCGCGAAGTGCGTCGGCATGCCGATTTCCGGAGCCGCTAGTCAGAATCAGCTGGGACCCGGGTCTCTCGACACACAGTGTGCTCCGGTGTCTTCCGGTACTTGGTTAAACCAGCTGCCGGAACATTTAATTACAGATTTGTTTGTGGACGGGCGCGCTCGGACGGAGCCGGCTTAGAAAGCGGCCATTGCTCTCGGCGGTCGGCCACGCCCCCGAATGTTTTTTAATTTATTTGTCTTTCAGTCTCATTAGCCGAATTGGCCGCGGGATACCATGTGGCTGTAGAGAGGTTAAGCTTATCTCCTCAAACAGGTAACCTTGTTCCCTTTTTCTGGCTTACAAAATACCTTGTATTTTATAAAATGTTAATGGGGGAGATTGTGAGTGTGCCTTGGGACATCCCTTGTGCAACATAATTATATAAGGCGATGTCTATTTTTCCCTTTTTTTCAGATGGAGATGGTGAATTAAATACCCATGGTTCTTGTGACTGCACACGATTAGGGCCAGTATAGCCATCTTATTAATTCTCTTGCTGTTTGCAGAGTGACTTGTACTGAAGTCTGGTCCTGAAGAATGCCTAAGAACTCTGGTTGGAGTCTAGCAAAGGCAGAAACATGTTGACCACTAAGGGGGTATATTTGCTCTGAACCTCCAGTCCTCTCATTTTTCAATCCTATCCAAGGGCACTACTGAAAAAAGAAATTGAGCCCCTGAGATAGTTTTAACCATTCACTTATTTTGTTTTTGCACTCTGCCCCTTAATCACTCATACTGCTCAGAGGCATCCCCTATTCAAAACACCTCAGCTCCTCTCCACCCACTACATTAGGTGGAGAGTTGTAGCCCACATCTGGGACCTTGCGGCCCCGATGTGAGGAGGGAGCCCAATGATGAAGCATGTCACCCTTGGGTGAGTGAGGGTTCTCATCCTTATAAAGGATCACTTTCCCTTACTTCTAATACACAACCCCCGACCTAAGTAGAGAGTATCTCTAGTGAGTTTCATGTATAGACAGGGAGTGATACGTTCAAATTTGGGATTGTCTCCCTTGGATCCCTATGTGGTAGTGGTGTTCTACAGGCGAGTGACATCGCCTCACACATAGACCAATTTATCTTATATCCTGAGAAGATCGAAAAAGTCTTGATTAAAGCCATGAGTTGGGGAACAGAGGAGGCAGGTTCACTCAAAGTCAGCAAGATATCACCCGCGTAAAATAAGATCTTGCAAGCACCAACTGGTGTTTCCACTCCCTGAACAAGGGGAGACTGATGTACTGCCACCGCCAATGGCTCACGTGCTAGAAGGAACAACAAAGGTGACAGCAGGCAGCCCTGATGCGTGCCTCGTATAATTTGAAAGGGCTTTGATAAATGACCCCCACAATCAATCTGCCCTGAAGGGGCAGAGTATAGCCACTGAATTTTGGACAAAAAAAGGGACCTATCCCCCACCGTGCTTAAGGTACAATAAAGATACCCCCACTCAACCCTGTTAAAAGCCTTTTCGGCATCCAAAGAAAGCAGCAGCTTGTCATCTGGGACATTCCGAACTTTCCATATTACAATGGACAATAGACGCACGTGACTTTGAAAAGAACGACCTGGCAAAAAAAAACACTTGAGTGCTATATATCAGGCTAGGTAGAACTTTCTTGAGGAGAGTTGCAAGGACCTTTGCGAGTATCTTCATATCTGCATTAATAAGCGTAATAGGACGATAACTCCCACAATTTGTAGGATCTTTGTCAAGCTTCAAGAGTAGACTCATTATTGCTCTATGAAACTCTGGTCGAATGACAGCATCACCCACTAGCTCCTTATAAAGCCTATAAAGAAGCGGAACCATCAACTCTATACTTATCTTAAAAAAATCGATCAGCAAACCGTCATCTCTCATGGCTTTATTATTTGGTATGCTCCTGATAGCCTCTGAGATCTCTTCAATTGTAAATTGTCATACAGGTAGGCAGGTAACACTGAGCTAGTGGGACCATATAAATATTACATGGAACTGTTATTACCTTATTAATGGTGGGCAAATGTGCCAGGAGTACAACAGTCTATTCAGTAACTAACACTTCCCAACAAATTGAAGGATTCATTCACTATTATAATGTCTCTTCAGGGTTGCAAGCACTCTTAGTTCTGCGGAAGACCATCTCACGAGGTACTGCAGTCTGTGCCTGATGTAAGGTCTTCTGATGGCTGAGCAAGTTAGCACTTTGCCTTCTGGCCAGCACTAGCATTTAATGGTGCCCTCGTTTTTTAATCTGCATTTTAATGCTTCTTTTTCTTCTACTACCAGAAGAAGGCAGCCAAACGTTATGCCAAAGAACACCATTTCTCTAAAACCCTTGAGAAAGAACTGCAATTCCAAAGACCAATAAAGAATCATTATAGCCTACAAGTCCATATTTCTGTCACAATCTAGCTTATGTCTTAGCCAACACATCTCCTTACCTGAAAATGGACCTATAAATACCTCTTCTCTACATCTGATTTGCCATTTTTCATTTTATTACTACCAAACTGGACTAGTAAACATGTCTTGAGTGTATGTTTGATTTGTTTGTTTGTAATTGTTGAAACAGCCTCATGAATCCGCACAGAGACCCTACCCACAATTAGCATCAGCTTTTAAGAAGTATCACACCCTCAGAGCAACATGTACCTCTAGAATTTGACGCTCTTACCTGAGCTTCGGGTACCCACTTATCATGCACCAGCCAATAGGAGACCTGAAAGGCCTCCTATTTGAGAGACATTTCTTATCACTGTAGTCCTACAATCTAATCCTTGTGCTTGGTGACAACAGAGTTTAATTTTCCCCGCCTGGGTCAACTGCTTGTGTTTCACTTTCTGCCATTTATTTATTTACATTGGTTCCTGTCTTAAATTAAAATGTGCATTACTTCATACATACATTCATGACTCTCCCATCTTTAAATTTGCCTTGGGTTGTGATAATAATGCCTGGTACAGAACCGAATTTGGCCTACCCCCTTTGTCCAGCCCTATCCACGTGTGCAGCTGTGCTGGTGTTGAAATTCCTGATACCAAGTGAACATAAGTCAAAAAGTTAACCCAATACAGATCGTATCATTGTGGAAAATCTTGAATTCTTAAGAGCTTCTCATTTTCAGGTAGATCTCTGTAAGTAGCACATCCTACCTGCACCCATTTGGAAACAAGAATGCCTTACAATAGGACTGCAGAGCTTTTCTTTGCCCATAAGGGAGCGTTCTTGGGAAGCAGATCTGATGGCCAGGAAGGTCATTGTTCCAATATTATTCCTGGAAGTTGAATTCAGGTGCTTCCCTTCGCCACTGCTGCGTGCAGGCTGGCGAGAGGCTTATGGATTTATAGTTGGTGTGATCTCTTCACTTGGAGATCCTGCGTGTCTTTCACTGCATGGACTCGTGGCCTCTTGAAGAGATGTCAGGTGCGGCTATGAGGAGGGTCTGTAAGGTGAGTGTCATCACTGTTTGTAGGTGGACATGGTAAAGTCTCATCTCACCTCTTCCGAGCCCTAGAATTAATCATAGACATTTTCATTGCTGCTTTTGTTGGGGAGGGGATTTTTCCAGAGTGCATGGCTGTGATGTTATTGTCATCTACACTCCTGCTCCACTGCTCTCCAAATGATCCTGACTACAAGTGCAGGGACACATGGCTTTTATGGTGCCTATGGTGCCATGGGTATGCTACTGAAATCCCAAGTTCTCCTGAGATGGTGGGTTCTGTGTTCAGGCGTGTAAGAGTTCCACCTTCCACTTCTGCTGAGCTTCACCTTCTACTTTTCACATTGGCTGAGAAGGTCTCATTGGAACACAACATTCTAGTGATGTTGACAACATATGACAGGGTAGCATGCTGGGGGCCACTTGAGTCCCTATAAAATTAAGGTAAATTAACTTGGATAGACTTTGTTTGTTCTTCCAACTGGAAGGACATATATATGGCTGGATTTATAAGCCTTCTGCTGTTATCTCCTCCCAGGGACATGGCTGTGCAGACAGAGAACACGGTTTCAGAGGGATATGTGAACTGCCAAGTAGGCAGGCAGTCTTTGCCTCTATTAGCAGTCTTTATGCGAGCAGAGTGCCATCTGTCATCTCTGACTGCTATTCATAGTGGGAGGTTGAATCCAAAGGAGGAACATCTAAGATGGGTGGTTCTCTTCTCTCAAGAGTACTCAACTTACAGAGGGGTGTTTTATTATCTGTGTCAGAGGTTCACACTACATTTCGGTCTTTTTTGTTTCCCAGTTGAGTGGTACCCCAGTTCTTTAACAGGTTCCAGGATCTTCTGGCCTGGGGGTTGAAAGGGTTGTGTAGTCCAGGGGTCTTCTGTATGTATTTGCTTCTCTGCCTCCTTTCCAGAGGAGGCTCCTCTGTGAGTTTGATGTGGATGGGTATCCTGGTTGTTCATTCGAGAGGCCCCATGTGAATCCCATGGTGTCTCCCTAGAGAGTTGCAGTTGCCTTTCTGTCCTCCCTCTAGTATGCTGGATTTTTTGTTTGAGGCTATCTATATGCGACTGGCAGCAGCCAATTTGGAGGTTTATTGGGAACCTTTTAAGATTTGAAATTCTTGGGGTAACTGGGGGAGACTGAGCTTTGGGTGGCTAGGCTCCTCAAGGGATTTTGTTGCTGAATCCTCTGAAGGTGTTGCTTTCTTCTTGGGGATCTTCCTTTACTGTTAATGGTTCCACCGGATTATCCAATCGAGCCATAGCAAGACATACTTTTGATCCTGGTATCTTACAAAGTGGTGTTTTAATGATAGTAACACCTCTGCTGTGTCTGAATGATTTCAACTATTTGTTTCATACTGCTCCTTTCGGGTTATCTCAGACTCATTTCACCAATAAGGGTTTTCCTTCACATAGAAAGCGTTTTCTTCTTTTCATCTGGACCAGGATATTGTGTTGCCTGGTGCTCCTGATGGCAAGCAGGAATTGCACAAAGGCTTGGTTGTTCCAAAAGCTGTACAGATCTATTTGTAGCAGATAGAAGGTTGAGGTACTGGGATTTTCTGTTTTTACATTTGGCACTCTTAACAATTTGGTTTGCACTCATAGTTCTGGCTTATGCTGTGGCTTCCATAGGTCCGTAATGGCATCATGGTGTTGGGTACTAGGCTTCCTGTCTTGGTTGCTTTTAGGGCTGCCACCAGAACCATTCCATCTACCTTTCTGGTAAAGGACCATTTACTAGTTCCTCCTGATTCTGCATGGAATGTCGGGTATAGGGGTATTTTGGTAAATGTCTGCTTTTTGAGTATTTCTTGTTGTTTCTGGTAGTGAACGTTTGTGGGTGTTGCATTTGATTTTCTGTGTTGTCTATCTTTTTTGCACTTGTTCTCCCGCATTGGTAAAGGTTGAAATGTCTACAAAAAGGTTTTGGTTCGGGGTTTTGGCAAGGGCAGGAGGGAGGGGGGGGAGGTTATTTCTGACAAAGATTCATTCTTAAGCCTCAATAATATGGCTGAAGTTGGAAAGTAGGACCAAGTTTTTTAAGCTTTACCATCTTCGGAGTAACAACTGTTGTTATGCGCCCTACAGCAGATGGAGATGGTTGAGAACATCCAGAGAAAGAGGACACGAATCAGCTGGTTATTCTACCAGCGAGTCCTTTTCTGACTTCTCTTTCGTTCCAGGGCATGCAAAGGGGCAGGTAAAGAAAGGATTTTTGTTGATTGGAAGATAATGAGTTTGGACACAAAATGTCCAAGGATTTCCAATAGAGTTTGTTTCTTTCCAGACGTGGAGCAAACCCTCCTGTAGCTATGTTTTTTAAAGATGAAATAGTTTGGTTGAACAAGAACTTAACAGAAATATTACCACAAAGGTTGATGGAGGGTGTGGATACAAATACTCCAGGTGAAGACAAAAAGGTTTTCAGGTAAGATGGCAATATCTCAACAGATTAGCATTTTATTATCGTTACAGTTTAGAGAGTATCGTCCTTTTGAGACTCCTGTTGTGCCCCCTGTATTAATCAATCAATCAATCAGAATATTTGTAAAGCGCACTACTTACCCGTGAGGGTCTCAAGGCGCTGGGCGGGGGTGGGGGAGGAAAGCTGCTACTGCTCAGTGGTCAGACTAGATTTCAAAGATGCTTAATTCTCAGCTCCCCTTTCATTGACCCATCAGAGGTATCTCCTATTTTGTTTTAGCATAGGTGGTGGTAACTTACCTGCCTTTCTTGTCCTTTGCGTCATGCTACAAAGTTATTAAAGCTTCTCGTTTCTATTTGGGTTTGCATGGAGTGTACATCCTTATACAGATTTCAGGATATTGGATGATATCTTGATAATGTTGCAGTAACTGAATCTATTACTGGATCATTTAAAAAAAGCTCTAGGTTTATTTAAAAAGTTTTTTTTTGTTAATAAGTAAAAATCAGTGATTTCAACAAAATCTGGAGACTTTTCAGATTTCCAGCTATATACATTGACTTCTGTGCAAGTCTCTCAGTGGAGATAATTATCTCAGATAAAGAAGAAAATAAAAGGTTTATCCCAAATAGTTCTTGTTCCCTGAGTGAGTTAGAAAGATGTTCTACAGGTAATGGGTGATTATAGGGATTCCGGCGCTCACTTACTATACACTACATTTTCAAAATAACCACTTGATGTGGTGCTTAAAAGGGAGGATGCCCACCCAACATTCCCAAATAAACCCCAGGGTTTCAAAACAGTCAAAGCCTTAAGGACGTGCCAACTATATATACAATTATGAAAAAGTTCTGAAAAAAATCTTCAAATGTTGATTCTCCTTATTGATCAATATTCAATCTTTATTGGTCCTCTACCAACACGCGTTTCATCGATTTTGTGCGTCTTGCCCTATGACTTCATCAGGGCTAAAATAAAACAAAAGCCTATATTTTATATAAGCCAAACATATGTTTTTAGCGTGAAACAATCACCCTGTGACATAATGTGCATGCTACTCATATAAAGATCAGAGTTGCCATTTAGTGGAAACCCATGCACCAGTACAAGTCTGATATATCACATACCATCACATCCGGATACATGTAATTGGTCTATTATATACAATCAATAATACGTATACATCCATAGCCCCTTGTGCCACATGCTGATTGCCCCTCCAACAGATCAATTGGCATGTGCTTAAGGCTGTATGACTAGTTAGAAAGATTTGTCTTCTTTCTTTCAGCCGCCATTGAAGCCTTTTTTCTAGACCCACGTCATTCTCTGACAGATTGCATTAATTTTGTGACTGCAGATTATATAGGCCTGGAGGTGGTATGCAACTTGTGGAACAAAACAGGAACATTTCTGGAATCATATGCAAGCCTGAAATAGGGATGTGCCTGGAATGGCAGCATGTCTATCAGCTGCAAGTGGTACTTGGCAGCTACACATAAATTGCCTAGATCTCTTAGACGTTTTGCTGTGAAGAGTCTTCATGACCTGTGATATCTGTTGTATCCAGGTTGTATGTGTCACATCTTATGGCCCAACTGAAAGACTTTTTCTTTTGGATACTGATCCGAAGGTCCTTGCAATGGATGTTTTTCTCCAGGAGTAACCTCATAAGGGAGGTTATGTACTTCATACTCTTTTTTTTGTGTTCAAAATAGTTTATTGAATTTTCATAATAAATCAACAATAACAAGAGACAATACAAAAAATAGTACCGAAAAAATACCCTATGACAATAGAGAAATCATGAGAACATCAATTAAATTGCAATAGGTAAAACAGTAGATATAATATTTATAGAAAAGAAAAAGAAGGGGGAGGGAAAGGGAGCATCTATAAACATATTATAATGGTGACGAAAAAGAGCTACTAAAACTTGAAAACTGGATAATTATAATAACAATAGATATCTTGAAATAAATACATATTTAAGAAGATAAATAGATATCAACAGGTTTCCAAAAAGAATGATATGAGTTAGAATTATGAGTAATACCATTTAAAGATAACTGAGCTCCTCTTCTAGTAAAAATAACCCAAGACCACCAAACGTGAACAGATAATAATGAAACATCTTTCCAACATGTTGTAATGGATTTTAAAGCTGCTGACAATAAAAAATTGAAAAGTTTACCTTCTAATTCATTTACTTTTTGTGAAAGAACAACAGATTTGCAGATTAACAATTTGAATGAAACATCTTCATGAATATTAAATATCTTTTTTATAATAACCCAAACTTCAGTCCAAAATTAAAAAACAAAAGGACAATGATAAAGCATATGCTGTAATGAACCAGTATGCAAATTACAGTGCCAACAAATTGAAGACGGGAGAAGTTTAGCTTGAAATAATCGTAATGGAGTCCATAAACAGTTGTATGAAATATATGAGTTAGTTTGATAGAGCAAAACAGGTAACCAACCAGAAATACTGTTAAACCAAATAGTTTTCCATGTATCGATAGAGAAAGAGATTGAAAGTTCATTATTCCAAAATGTTGAGATCACATTAATGTTGGTTCCTTGAGAGATGGACATTTTTTTGTATAGTATAGAGACACCATGAGGTAAAGTGGAAACAGTTTGAATATAAATTGATAAGTCTGACTTAACATTAGAAGGAATATTATGAGGAAATGAATCTAAAATAGAGTTACATAATGAATCATATTTGATAAAATCAGAGGAAGGTAAAAGAAATTTTGTTTGCAAAACATCAAATGATAAAAAAAAATGATTGTGATAAACATCTTTAAGGTAGAAAATACCAGCTTTAATCCATGAAGACCAAAATCTAACATTTCTATTAAGTTTTATGACTGGGTTATACCATAATGACATATCTTCGGTAGAAGATATAGGTGATTGAAAAATTAAATCCAAATCATTAAAAATTAGCTTGGTGGATTTTAAAATAGCAGATTTATGAAAAAGTGGAGATTTATTAGACATAGTTAACAAAGTGGGTAATGGAAAAGGTTCTATTAAAGTTTTTTCAATTAAAAGCCAAGTAGGGGGATTATTCAAAAAGAGTGGTTAAACCAAATAGAACTTTGTTTTAAAATAAAAGCTTTGTGATAATAAAAGAAATCTGGTAATCCAAAGCCTCCATTACACTTGGGTATTTTTAATTTTTTATAACTAATACAAGATGATTTATTATTCCAAAGAAATTTGGAGAGGAGTTTATCTACAGTTTTATAAAACTTTAAAGGAAATTGAGTGGGAATCATGGCAAGAGTGTAAAAATGTTTTGATGCAATAGTCATTTTTATAGAATCCATTCTACCCCACCATGAAAGATGAAGTGAAGACCATTTGGATATTTTATATTTAATATAATTAACGATGGAGTCACAGTTTAGCGATATTGTTGATTTCATAGATGAAGAGAACTCAATTCCAAGATATTTCAGTTTGTCTTTTTGCCAAATGATATCATTCATGGGTATCATATCAGGAGTACAATAAATATTTAAAGGAAAGAATTCCGTTTTATTAGTATTTAATTTATATCCAGAAACTGTGGAATAAAATGAAATAATTTCAAGTAGGGAAGGGAATGAGGATAAAGGATCACTAATAACTAACAATACATCATCAGCATATGCTAAAGTTTTAATAATAACATCCTTGATATTAATTCCTGTGATATTATCACATTTTCTTATAGAAACAAGTAAGGGTTCGATACCCAGAAGAAACAAAAGGGGGGAAAGGGGACAACCTTGTCTTGTACCGCTAAAAAGAGAAAATTGATTAGAAATGTGGCCATTAATAAATAAACGAGCAGTAGGAGTAGAATATAAAGCAGAAATCATACGGATAAACATATCAACAAAATTAAATGATAATAAAGTATGAAATAAAAGCTGCCAGTGAATTTTATCAAAAGCTTTCTCAGCATCCAATGCGAGGATTCCTGATGGTAGAGATAAAGTGGATCCCTGTTCAATAACATGCAACAGAGTTCTAGTATTATTGGCAGAATATCTATTCTTCATAAAAACCAGATTGATCTGGATGAATAATAGATTCTAACACAGAGGATAATCTAGAAGCAAGAATTTTGGCATACAATTTACAATCTTGGTTTATTAAAGAGATAGGACGATAATTTGACACAAGGGTAGGGTCTTTACTAGGTTTGGGTAATACAATAATTAAAGCCTCAGTAAAAGAACCGGTAGTAGTTCCCGTAGAAGCAAAAAAGTAAAAAGTTGAAATAAATGAGGGATAAGCTGTAACTGAAATTCTTTATAAAACTCAGCGGGAATACCATCAGGACCAGGGGACTTCTTTTTATAAGAGATTTTATGGCTAATAAAATTTCGTCTTGAGTAACAGGTGAGTCAAGTTCAATTTTATCTGATTGAGAAATCTTGGGTAAACCACAATTTGATAAGAAAGAATCAATTAAGGAGGCATCGTCAAAGTTAGGTTTGTTATATAGAGTAGTATAAAAATCCAGGAATTCATTAACAATATCATTTTGGGATAGGGAAATTTTACCATTGGAGCAATGAATTGAATTTATTTGTGTTTTATCTTTTTTGATGCGTAAATAATTGGCTAAAAGTCTTCCAGATCTATTAGCATTAAAAGCAAATTATGGTTTAGAATTTGAAAGCTGAATACCAGCTCTTCTGCTAAGGTTTGAGTTAAACTCATATCTAAGTTTCTGTAATTTGAATCTGTATTGAGGATCATTAGACGTAATAAAAAGTCTCTCATATTTTGCAATTTGTTTATCCAAATTTTTAATATTTGCATTAAAGGTTTTATTTTCATGGGCCATAAGAGAAATAGTAACACCTCTAATATAAGCTTTAAAGGCATCCCATCTATTCACCATAGAAGTAGAGCCTTCAGGATTAAGAAAGTAATCATGCATAGCACTTAAGAGTTTAGGTTTATTGTGTTCATTAAGAACAATACTAGTATTCATTCTCCATCTGGATTGCGTTGTAACATTAGAATTCAATTTCAAAATAAAAGAAATTAAGGCATGATCCGAAATATCAATATTACCAATATGAGGAGTGACCATGGAGTTAATTAATTGTCTGGAAATTAATAGATAATCAAGCCTAGAATGAGAATTGTGTGGGTTAGAAAAAATTTAAACATTTTTTCTGTGGGAAAATGTAATCGCCAAATATCAACTAGCTTTGTAGTTTGAAGAAATGATTTAAAAGCAAAAAAAACTTTAGGAGGTTGAAATTTAGTAAGAGATAATCTATCTAATAAGGGGTCAGATATAACATTAAAATCTCCTCCAACTATAAGAGGAACTTTACCCAATTTGAGAACTTCAGTTGTCAGGACAGACCAAAAGTGAGGCTCATCAGCAGTAGGACCATAAACATTTAATAAAAACATAACCGTATCATGAATTTTAATTTTAGCAATAACATATCTTCCATCTGTATCTGAAAATGTGCTCAGAATTTGGCAATGTAGTCTTTTTGCAAAAAGAATAGCAACGCCATTTTTTTTGCCATTTGGAGGAGAAGAGACAATATTATCAACCCATTTCTTTTTCATATAATCTAAAATGTTGTCATCAATATGAGTTTCTTGTATAAAACAAATGTTCACTTTACAACCACCCAAATAATCTAAAATTTTCGTACGTTTAACAGGATGACATAACCCCTTGACATTTAAAGAAACTATTTTAATATTATGAACATTAGCCATAGTGAAAAAGAAAGAAAAAGAAGATCAAGAAGAGGAGACAAAGGTGTAGATAGAGAGAGGAAAATAGTAACTCCAAAACAGGTGATAAAGAGAAAGAGGGAAAAAAAGAAAACAGACAAAACATAGAAAAAACGACAAACATTAAACATTAATAACAGGAATGAAACGCACACACACTTTACAAGCATGACCGAAACCGCCGGAGCCCCCTGTGAATATAACCATAAAAATTGTCAGAAAAAAAGCGTAAAACTGATGTTCAGGTAGCAGAGTCATGAGTATCCATTGAATGCTGCGAATATTGATCCAGGAACAATCTTAAATCTTCAGGTCGTTGGAAGGATTTAGAGAAATTATCTTTCCAAATGCGCATTGTTGATGAGTCAAAAAGACCATATTTAAAGCCAAGACTTCTGAGCTGAGGACGAAGAGCAGTAAATTCCTTGCGAATAGAAACAGTATCTTTAGCAAAGTCTTGGTGGATAAAAATTTTATTTCCATTGACCATCAAAGAAGGAATTTCTCTTGCTGCTTTTTCTTATCAAAAACAAATGATGGTGGTGAAGAACTTTAAAAATCATTTGTCGAGGTTTTGTGTGGCGAGGATTACGATGTGAAGGAATTCTATGCGCCTTACCAATTTCAAATTTTTCTGGAAATTTGATGTTCAGAAGGCCATGAATTAGATTCTCCAAGTATAATCTGCAATTGGAACCTTCCACATCCTCTGGCAAGTTAAAAATGCGCAAATTATATTGTCCGTTACGATTTTCCATATCTAGAAGGAGAGCAGACATAGGAGAGATTTTCGCCACAAGTGGAGTGAAAGTGTCGATTTTAACTTTATTGTCATGTATTTTAATTGAATTATCAGAAGTTTTCATTGACATACTAGCCATGTCTTTGCGCAAATTTTTAATCTCGGTCGCAATTGAGTCTGTGTTAGCACGAAGTGCTTGAATCTCGTCAAGAATTAGTGACAAAGAAGGTTCACTTGACTCAACCACCTTAGACTTAACAGGAGGAGGAGAAACCTGTTGCTTCCTTTTGTTATAAGGTGTTTGCGCATTTTTATGATCCATGCTTTTGTTTTAAGAAATAAACTTGCAAGGAAATATAAAAATAATAAAGATGTAATAATTGCTGAGAAGAACTTGAAATGAATGTAATAATTGCTGAGAAAAGCTTGAAAAAAATGAATGGTGCAGCAGCTAAAACTGACTGTGGGAGTGGTTAGGCCAAAGCCAGGCCCTCTCCTAATCACTTACTCCGCCCCCCTGACAGACAAGCCGGGCAGTACCTCGAAGCAGGGCTGGGAGCTGAAGCAGGAAGGAATAAAACACCACTTCCACCGATGAGAAGACCTGGAAAAGCTTCACAGCATGAAGTAAGCGCTTGTAGATTACAGCGACCTCATTTTGAGAGAGAGTCTGACAGGAATATCGTTTTAAAGCCAAAAACGGGGAAAAACGAGTAGAGCTCAGCTGGCGGCGGCCATCTTGTTTCGCGTGCTCGCGCGTCTCCGTACTTCATACTCTTTTGATGATTCCCAGAGTGCATCTCTAAGTGAGGTGTCAAACCCTTCTTGCTGTCATTATACCATGTTGGATGGTAAAAACAATGGTACCCTTTGATACTGGAGCTAACAAAAGATAATCATTATTTTTTACTGGGTTTGTTAAATCTTTTTACCTGGAGCATTTCTGGCTAGCTTTTTAGTTTCTGTGATATAAGGATCAGCTTGAAGTTTCTCAGGAAAATTTATCTCCAGGCAAAGGAAGAAAAATAAATCAGCCTGGAAAGGCTCTAATGGTGCATGATAGGATGTGTGGATCTCTTTCAAGGACCTTTGGCAAGTATTGTGGGCCCTGCGATGCTTGGTGAATCGGGAGTAGCGCAAGGCAGCACAAGTTGCTGCCTTGTGTTACTTGTTACTGCCTTGTGTTACTTGTGTCCCCAGGGAGGTGTTCCCATGCATCCCCCCATGGATTCTGACACATTTCCTAGATTTACCATGAGTGGTAGACCTGGGAATTTGTCAAAATGCTACGCCTTCCGAGGTGAGGGTTAACGAGGAGAAATATCTTTATTTCTCCTTGTTTTTTCTCCTTCTACATGTGCTGCATACTCAGCACACATAGAAAGAGGAAAAAGCTGCATGAAAAATTGATAAATATGGTGTTGCATTCTTAACTTTCCTTTTCAGTTCAGAAATGAATTGTAGAACTGTTAATCTTTATATACGAGCATTTGTAGCACAACGCATAAAGGTCTTTTTAGAGACACTAGGGTCTACGGGTTGTTGAAAAGCATCCGGTTCAAGCATCTTCTCACAGGCAGATATTAATAGAATAGGACTTTAATATTGTATTCCCTGATCTGATAAAACAGCACATTGCCTGTAAGAGGGGCCTGTTACTCGATTGGATCTCGGACTTGAGGGCTTTGTATTTTTATGGTAATATATTTTACTCCAGATGTGTTGCATATTTACTGAAGAACAAATAATTCACAGCATCTGTTGTTTATCCTTTATTTAAAGATCAGCCTAAATTGCGTGTTGTTAGTTTCATGAATAAACTTGAATCTTAAAAGTCAGATGTTAGGTCGCAGGAGATAATCAGTAACTGACTTCATATGTTAAGCTTTTCAGGCCAGATTTGTAGGATGTAACCCAGGAGAGTGATGCTTTTTGTGCAACATAAAAGCTGGATCTTTATATCAGAGTAGCTTACTTCTGTTCTAGAAGATTGAAGGCTTTATTGCCCAGTATCCATCTTTCCTTGCCTCTAATGCTGCTACATTGTAATGATCCAAAGTCTCATGCAGACCACAGAAATATGTGCTCTGCTCCGGATTACCACTTACATACCTGGCATAAAGCCATGCAGCGGGTCCATGCAGTTCTTACATAGTGAAAGGCAGAATCTGAGTCTGTATCGAGTTGTGCCTGAGCACTCCAGTCCTTATTATACTGTCTAGGATGCCATGTCCAAGAGCTCTTCGTGCTGTGTTTCATTCAGTTTCCAATGACTTTGGAGGTGAGAAGATTTTATCACAACAGAAGATTAGTATTTTTCACCACCCCTCCACCTCAGAGATTTGTTCTTTTTCCATAAACGTTGGGGGGCAGTGGGGTGTTACAACTCCCTAATAAATGTATTATCTAGTAAATAGTTTGGTACAGGTGTTTCAGTCGGGTATGGTGAGGTGTCTGTCGGATTTCACCTAGAGTTTTTACAAGCACACAGATTAAAAACACACTCTCTCCTCTCTGTTTTGAAGTTCTTAAAAATGTTGGTTATTTTACATAATATTTGGTTTTAAGTACTGCTAACAATCCGCACTGCTCTCCCTTTCCACTGCCCCTTAAGCTCCCCTCATGTCCTGTTTACCGGATAATGTGTTTGATATGGCAGCGGGATTGTTGGGAAATCTGAAGCTCACCCCCATTCTTACTGACCAAGCCACACCCCTGGGGAAGATCTGAGTCGTGGTCATGGATGCTGGGTCCTATTACACTACATATTTGAGAATAGGGAATGCACACCCTTTTTCACTTAAAGTAGTTTTGTCCATATTAGTCCTCACCATTCATCCATGGTCGCGTGCTCATTGGAATGGTGCCCTGCCCCGATGGCACCTAGTATGAGATTACTATATTTGATATGATTTCTTCTTTTGTACGTAATTTAACATGAACTGAAAGACATTTGCAGCAATGATCATAATCTTTTTAACATGTTTAGTCGTGATGTTGTATTTAATGCACCAATTTTTCGTTTATTACTAATACGCCATCTGTGTAATTCCATTGAGATGTCTGAATGTGTTGTCCCAGTGCAGTATGGGATTGGTAGTAATTAGGATTCTAGCACATGGTTCCAGCGAGGGCGGGGTAACCGGGCGGTTAATTGGTGGCCAAAAAGTAGGAGGTGTTAGGTCACGTGAGCGTGTTTAAAATCGGCGCTTTTGAAAAACACGAGAAACATTTTTCTTGTAACTGCGAGAGGAGGAGGGACATGTTACTTAGCTGAGGCAGGTATGTAAAATGTGATTTTGGGTTAGAACATAGCTGAATTGTTTTTGAGCATGCGTGTTAGTAAAGAATGATAATGGGGGAGAGTTAAGCAGTTGATTGTATTATGCGGTTACTATGAGATGGCGTGGGTGATAAAAACATGAGTGAATGTTGTGGTTAGTAGAGAGGGGGGAGGGCAGCATAATAGTGTGGAGCAGTGAGAATGTGAGAATGATAATGAAGTGTGATGAAGCTGAGTTGTAAGGGGGGATGGATATGTGGTAGAGACGCGGTAAAGTGGGTGTGATACTAGTCGCATAAAGAGAAGGGTTGGGTGTATGGTAGTGTGGATGAGAGGGGAACACGACAGTAGATGCAATTCAGAAGATATAAATTGAGATGATGTGAAGTTTAGCGCAGGGGTCGGGTGCATGTCAGAGGTGATTACTGTTTTGTGATAAAGGAGAAACAACAGAGGGAAGCAAGTTGGAACCAGGTAGTGTTAATAGTTTTGGTAATAACACATGGTACGGTATTTAAATAATCATTCAAGTGAATGTGATAGGTGTTGTTTAGAAGAGACTTGAGGTGCAACTAAGTTACCACGGCTGTTGTTTAGACTATGTAATGTTTGATAAAATAATGATGCGTGTTTCATTGTTGTTTTTAGTTACCCCCGACGAAGGGCTTGATGTGCCCGAAATGCATTGGGTTATTAAAATACTGCTTCGGATGAACTTTTTTGCGTCTGTACTTATTCTTGAAATAAGGTCCGGATGGACAATCTTGAATTTGAGAAACCGTTGAAAATTGGCATGTTACCTTACGTGTGAAATTAAAAAGAGGTATCAGAGTGGAAGATGTGATGAAAAAAAGGAAAACTAGGAATAAAATTACGTACAAAAGAAGAAATCATGCAAGCAGCATCAAAAAAACGCTGTGCCGTTGGAGCGGGGGCGGGGAACCGTCCCTTAAATATAGGGTCCTATTACACACCACGAATCCTTGAAGTTCTTCGAAAGACCAACTATCTTTGGAGCTTGCTTAAGGTAACAAAATGGTCTTAATGTATGCACATTCACTGGTCTAAGCCAGAGCTGCTTTGACATGCCTAAACATCCAAACACTGCAATCGACCCTGAGGTGCCAGCCATGGCTGTTCCATCATGACATTGTGGCCTAACACTGGGCACGGTCAAGGTTTATATCTGGCAGATGTTCAAAACAAGATTCTGAACCTCACCACCACTTGTACAGCAACATCTTTAAATCTCTTCATGTACACTGAATTTGCTCCTTAAGTAGGATCACCTAAGAGAACACAAGACGCCCCTACTGACTTGCTGCTTTGTACCCTAATGTGTTTGGATCGCCCAGCCTCCCAAAATGACAGTCGATGCCCACAGCTGTTGAGAGAAATTGCCAAGCAAAACATGTCCTGTGGTTCCTCCCTAGTCTCAAATCTCAAATTCGGACAAACAGGGTATCAAGCAAGGAGGGAGGGAGTACACTGCCAGTAAATCAGTACCAGGCCCTTTGCGTTATTGTCAATACCGTTCTTAGTTTTTTTAAATTACTCACAAGTAGAAAAGTGCTTGCCACTAGTGTGGGCGCAGCCAGTGCTTACATTTCCAGACAGGTGTTTCTGGGTTCTTTTCCATCTTCAGCAGAAAATTAGCAGGTAGGAAATGGGGATGCATGAAATGCTACTTCTAGTATATCTGGTAAAATGCCACTCAAATGCATGCATTGCATCCCATGGCTCCTCAACCAAATGACTCATAGAAAAGCCTAACAATTAAAGGGGGACGAAGCAACGGGTCCATCTTAAGGAACTATACTTTGTTTCTCCTATGCTATTACCACTAAGCAAACACTGAGAGGTACAACTCCAACCTCCATTTCAGCTCACCCTCATTCTCACACTACTTCCACGAATGGTTAATTCCAATATAGGTCTGCACTTTAGCACTAACCTGTCAAATGCTGGAGGAGGTGGCGGTCTCTGTTAAGAATACATACTTTGTCCCCGTCCTGCAAGACATCATTGTCTGGATACGGGTTAAAACAAGAGAACCTTCACCCTGAGATAGATGATTGGCTCTGGTCCTTTGTTTCAATGCTCAGAAAGGCCAAGCATTGAGATTCAGCATACTGAGCCTAAAATTTCCTTCAGAAATGTGGACAAAATCTCATTCAGCCATGCTCAATCAATAGAAAGATGGACACAATTTGCAAGAAACAGGTCTCATGCTTCAAACGATAGTTTCTTCAGAGTTTCTTTCTCAGATCTGGATTCTGCAGCATTTGTCGGAGGCAAAAATACTTCTCCAGTGCGTCACCTGAAACTAGGTTGCAAAATTCCTTCAGCCTATTAGCAAAAAGAGTTATGAGTGCAGTTCACAGCACCATTGATCTGGCTAGTACAGGTGTCATGAAGGCAGTCAAGTCAGGAATATGATTTGTCAGCCGTGCTCATCTAAGTAAAGCAGACTTCCCTCTCCTCTTCAGCATTTAATTGTATCGACACAGCTACATATGAGTGCCTATGCGAGCCTGGCTCTCCACCGGATATGGATCTGAGTCTCAAACAAGGTTTCTAGACCTCGTGGTTAATGGGAAAGGTGATTTTTGTTTAGGTTTTACTAACTACAGAAGCAGGTATGGCAGGTCGCCCACTAATCAATCAATAAGGGTTGGTAAAGCGCAACTACTCACCTGTGTGGGTCTCAAGGCGCTGGGTGGGAGGGGGAGCAGCTCCGTTGAATGCTGGGGTCACCTGAAAAGCCAGGTCTTGAGGTCCGTCCTGAACTGGGGCAATGTGGGAGATTGCCGGAGGTGGAGGAGGAGCAAATGAAGGTCAAGAAATGCCTTGGTGGCTGGGCTATTCTCCAAGCAAAAGTAAAATGAATGGACTATCACCTGCTCTGGCAATTCCATTATGGGACACTGAGGATGGAAGATATTTATGCATATGTCCTGTAGAAACAGTAAACATCAACATTGTGTCCTATTGATGAGAGGCAGATTCAGGACTGAAGTGGTGCTCACTTCCTTGCAATTCTCAATTAAAATGTCAGCACATTGTTCATTAGAAAATCGTTTAAGGTTGTCTCTCTGGTCCATGTTCTTGTGACTTTCCAGAAGGGTGATTTGCTTAGCACCGTCAACATAAGCAATGCCTACATTAATATCCTCTCTGGCAACCTCTTAGGAAGTTCTTTCGGTTTGTGTCCAGGAAACACAGTATCAATACAGATGTATCCCACTTGACCTGTGCATGGCCCACTGAGTTTTTACCAGTGTTATGAAGCAGTCAGTTAAATTACACATCCTCCAGGTGTGTACATGTAACCTTCTCTAAACTGTTGGCAGATGTGAATGCATGCACCTCTTTACATTGGATTTTCTGTCTTGGCTATGCAGGGAATGAACCAAAGCAGTCACTGAATTGAGTACAAATCAGATGCTTCGATGGAAGGCCGGTCTTCTCTCCACTCAATTGCAGAGGAAGCAGGGATCCAATGATCCCTCGTGTCCATCAAGGACACCCAACAAGATGTATTTACAGTTGCTGGTAGACCAAAGAACCCAGTTCTTCAGGAAACAATCGAGGAATGCCACACATAGGTTCTTCCTAGGCATCTGACTGGACTTTAACTACACTATTCCTATCACAATCTTTAGTCTTTCTCTTTCTGTTCTGGGCCTCTGAAATAGGAGTGGTGAAGTGCAGTATTTTACAAACTTCTCAATAAATAAACTAAATAAATTCCGCAAATCCAATTTCTGGCTGAAATTTTGACCGGTATTTGTAACATGGTTGTCCCTTCCAATGCTACTCAGGTGCTATTATGCTTTTATTATGTTTTCGTTGAGGGGAAATCATAATTCACTAACCACCTACAACACAATCTCGCTACTGGATTCATTTTTAGAATTGTGCAGAAATTTCTCCTGTGAAGATTGTAGGTGTGGGTCACCAAAAGCAACATCACCATCAACTTTGAAACAGACTTTAAGCTGGATCAGGGACCAACTTCTGATAATGGTCTGTAGTCCATACTGCCTTGACATGAAAATGGATTCTTTATGGATCTGAAAACAGATTTTGTTACAGTTAATCGTTTGCGAAACTTTGTGTTAGAGCTTGGAGCAGAACCATCTCTGAATAACTTTCTGGTAACAGAGCACATGTTTATTTTGGTCATAACGGAACTTAAGTTACTAACGTGTGATCTGATTTACTGTCTTAAGTTCATGCTTGGAAGATTCCCTAGCTAGGGTCTGAAATCTGGAGGGATTAACATTGGTGAATATTTCGCAAATCCATAGTTCAGAAATAATAGGGCAGGACTAATGATTAAGGAATGAAAAAAACTAAAGGATTCTATGGGTATTGACTCAGCTTGATTGCGCTGTTGCATCATATGAGTTCCTTCTAGGAAGGTTCTGTTTCACTGTTCTTCCCAGTGGCTTCCTATGGCGATTAATACGGTCTTGATGGGCAACGCCAATCATTGCAAGATCTACTTCAGGGAAACGGTGGCACATATGTTATTGACTTTCCCAGGGTATCTATAACTCACTCGGAATAGGTAAATCTATTATTAAGGAAACTATAAATCTACCACTTTATCTTAGTCATTAATTGCTAAGTCATGAATTCCCGCTATTCCACAAGACTAGTGTATGTGTTCCTCAACTTAAGCCACATTTGCCGGTGGATATGATCATCACAAATGCCATTGCATGTCTGTGCCAACTCGCGTCACAATATTCTGAATACACAACCGTCTATGAAATGCGTTTTCCATTTTTAAAGCATGCCTCACATTTCAATGCATGCTGAATAATGAATATTGCTAAGCTCATCGAGCTTTACTCGCACTATTAGCTAGCAAACACAGATCTTCCTTTCTCTAATAAATATATTCCCATTTTTACTCCCTTTTCTCCTTCCCTCCCCCTTCTTCCCACCCTTTCTTCTTTCAGACTCTTAACAGGCATCTGTCTCAGGCACTAATTGTCTTGTCCTGATGATGTTCCCAGTACTGTGTTAAAGGGATCGAAACGGCGTCGACTTCTTGCACTCTGACACAAACTTATACTTCTCATTAGTATGTGCTAGGGTGCTTTAATGTATTTTTTGCTGTCCTAACTGGTGTTTTTTGGCCACGCTTCTTGTAATGCCAGAGTTCTTCCCCTTTTTAATGTTGTACATGTTCCCACTTGTATGTTGTTCTTTTAATTCCTTACACTAAACGATCATGTCCAGTTGGACAGTAAATATAGACATCATTGTATTTTTATATAAAATATTTTCTGAAATTGTTTCCTTGTTAGGGACCACTGTTCCTGTAAAACATTCTGCACCCAAGGTCCCTGATCACAAATTGGGTTCCCTTGTCTTTGTAAAACATTGTGGTGAGAAGGGCAGCCCAGGTCCTGTACCTTACCCTACCCTCGGTGGCAGTCAAGAGTAACACCTTGACAGGGGTGCTTCAACCAGAAGTGACCTCCTCAGAACTGCTTCTCCCATTTAATGAAGCCCTCACGGACGTCTGCTTGGGACTTGGTCCAAACCCTGCAAAGGGGCTCCTGTGAACAGGACAATTGTCTGCCACCACTGTCCCACCACAGGGAACCACAACTTCCTCAAGCAGCACCCTACCCCTGATAGCTTGGTGCTCCAAGCTTCCACCTCATGTGTAAATCCTGGTGCATTCCCTACCACTCCACCGGAGAGGGACTCCAAGAGGCTGGACACCTTAGGAAAGAGAATGTTTTCTTCCACCAGCCTCGCACTGGGGTCCATAAACACAGCTTGCCTTTTAGGCTGTTACTCCCATGCCCTGTGGGATTCAGTTGCGCGGGTGCTCCCCATGGCACCGGAGGAGGCCCGGGCCATACTCTCCCAAGCTATGTCTGATGGGAGAGATGCAGCAAAGTTCACAATTTGTTGTGGTCTGGACACGACCGACACGCTGGGCAGAGCTGTTACTTCGTCAGCAGACTTACGCGCCACACTTGGCTGAGAACAACTGGCTTTTCTGGGGATGTCCAAGCGTCGCTTATGGGCATGCCCGTTGATGGCTCCCGTCTCTTCAGAGACAAGGAGGACTCAGCACTGGAGCGTTCCAAAAATAGAAGAGCTACGACCAGGTCCTTTCCATTGTCCTTTGCCATCCGAGTCCGCCTTCCGCTCTTTTCGTAGCCACAGAAGGGATTACCAGCCGCTTCTTTACCCACCCAGCCACCATAGTGCACACGCTTCCCAGCCTCTGCGTGGCTGATAACACAGCACCCACAGACCCCGTGGATTGGGCAGCCAGAGGTTGGGCCAATCCACCACTCCCCCGGGAGCTGCAGCCTCCAATCTCCTTTAGTTTCTTCCTCAAAAAGGAGACGTTCAAGATGCTCACGCTCATTCAAATCCTGTCTGCCCTGGACCCGAGAAACTGGATGGTCGCGTTAGACTTGCAGGATGTATACTTCTACATTCCCTTCCAGCCTGCCCACAGGAGTTACCTGCGGCTCACGGTAGGCCACAAGCACTTTCAGTTCACCATGTTCCCTTTTGGCCTTACCAGTACCCTTCAGGTGTTCACAAGGGTGATGGCGGCGGTTGCAGCTTATCTGTGGAAATCAGGGGTGCCAGTCTTCCCCCTATCTAGATGATTGGCTGTTGATGGCGGACTCACCCCAGGCTGTTGTCTCCCACCTTCAGACTACGGCGGACCTCTTGCACTTGCTGGGATTCACTATCAACATGCCTGAAGTCACACCCAACTCCCTCTCAGCAATCCCTTTCATCTGAGCAGTTCTGGGTATGGTGCAGTTTCGGGCCTATGCCCCTGAACGGTGAGCCCAGGCTATTCAGGCTAAGATACTGATGTTTCAGCCTCTATCCTGTATTTCAATGAGACTGACTCTGAGGGTGCTGGGCCTCATTATCTCCTACATCCTGCTTGTGACACATGCCCGCTGACATATGCAGGCTCTGCAGTGGGACCTGAAGTTCCAGTGGGTGTAGCATCATGGGAACCTTTCTGACATGGTCCAGATCTCGGAGGGAACTGCAAAAGATCTGCAGTGGTGGTTAAAAAAAAACACGATTGGTTCAGTGGCAGACCCCTCTCCCTTCCCCAACCAGATCAGACAGTGGTGACAGATGCGTCACTCCTGGAATGGGGCGGCCATCTGGGTGAGGCGGAAATCAGAGGACTCGGGTCTCTGATGGAATCCACAATCCACATCAACCTACTGGAGCTCTGGGCTATCCAGCTGGCATTGAAAGCCTTTCTTCCCTCCATCAATGGAAGGCTAGTGCAGGTGTTCACGGACAACACCTCGCCATGTGGTACTGCAACAAACAGGGTGGGGTGGGGTCGTGGACCCTTTGCCAAGAGGCCCTGTGTCTCTGGACATGTCTGGACTATCAGGGCATATACATGGTGGTTCAACTCCTGGTGGGTTCTCTAAACACCAGGGTGGACAAACTCAGCCGGAGATGCCTAGTGGATCGCGAGTGGCATCTCCATCCAGAGGTGGTGCAAGGTCTCTATCATCACTGGGGAGAACCTTGGTTAGATCTGTTCGCCACCGCCGAGAATGTGCAATGTCAGCAGTTTTGCACGCTCCAAGGTGGGTCTCGCTCGGAGAAGCTTTTTGTCTCCAGTGGAGCTCAGGCATCCTCTATGGCTTTCTGCCCATACCACTCCTGCTCAGCGCTCTCAAGAAGATCAGGGACGACTGGGTTCAAGTCATCCTTGTGGCTCCGGACTGTGCTCGGAGAGTTAGGTATCCCGAGCTGTTGAGCATGGCCATCGGTCCTCAGATTAGAATGCCCCTTTGGGAGGATCTTCTGTCGCAACAGCACGGGAGGGTTCTCTACCCGAACCTGTCAATGCTCTGCCTTCATACGTAGAGATTGAGCGGCAACAGTTGACAGCTTTCGACCTTCCGCCTGAAGTCTGCAATGCTATCTTGGCAGCCAGGTATCCCTCTACCACAACAGTATACGCCTGCCATTGGGGCAAGTTTGTGGCATGGTGTGCAGAGAAACAGGTTGACCCCTACACATGTTCATGAAGCATTACGGCCTGGACAGTCAGATAGTGGCAGAAGCTCCATTTGGGCAAAGGAGCGTTGCCTCCCCTGCTGTGGGCACAGCAAAAGTGAAAAATAAAACAGTAATAAAGTGACTTTAATACCATTTTATTTTTTGTGCTGCCAGCCGCCGGAGTGGAGTCAAGTGAGGGTATTGAGGGGCAGGGCCATTTCTCCAGTACAGAGTGGGAGCAGGGGTGCCTGACTACACCAGTTTAAACTGCGCATGTCACTTTGGCCAGGTGTCTTGTGGCGGCCAGCCTAACATGCGCAGTTTAAACTTCTCAAGCCTGAGCTGCGTTAAACAGCAGGGTGGATAGACAGCACAGGCCCCTAGTGTCAGTATGAGCACTGAGCCAGAAAGCTCCAACCAATCCTGGCACTGCTTTCATGCTGGTCAACAACATGAAGCAGCATTGAGATTGGTTAGGGTAGTTGGCTCTGGGGACATCACCCGGGCCATGCTGTCGCCACCACAAATTCGAAACCAACCAGAGAATGACTTGGTGATCCACTAGACTTTTTATGTCATCAGCATTTGTAGTTGGTCCATAGCTGACCTGGCACCTTTCACCGTCTGCCTCCAGCCCTTTCCCCCTGTGCAGTGCTTTGACTGCAGAGCTACAAGGCAGTCACATCCAGCTGTAGCAGCAGCGCTTACACAGACCAGGCTTGCTGGCCTGACAGATCATCTGAATGGGCATCTTTTTATTAGAACGGTTGGCGAGAAGTGAAGATGGAAGGCTGTCTGGGCAGCAAAGTGAAAAGAGTATGACTTCACCACTGCCAGCACAACTTGGCTGCCTCACAGTCCAGGACAGTGGCTATAAGGCAGAGTGCAGTTGTGTGTGCTTCTAAGTCCAGCACAGCCGCTGGGAAGACAGGCTGCAGAAGACTGAAGGTCCGAGTAGCTGACTGCTGCGCCTGCTGTATAACAGGAGGAGACGGTCTGCGCAGTAAGCCTTAGGAGAAGCAGCTGTACAGATGTGTGGAAGCGGTCTGTGGGGAGAACTGCAAGCTCGGGTCCTGGGTCACTAGTTGCTACCTGTTCAGGCATAGACAGTTGGTAGCAGTTTCTGGTACTTTTCTGAGCGCTAGTGAAGGCACTAGTGTTATGTGGTAGTCGCGTCTGAGAACGATCTACATACCTGCTCCAGTGCTGTAAGATACTCCACATCTGTTGTCATGCTGAGTTCCACTGTGGTGGAAAGGCCATACAGCGTTTATGTATTTGTTTTCACTAGTATTAAGCTTGCACCAGGTTCTGACTGGGTGAGCCACACACAAGTGGATTAACTTTCAGGAAACTGAATCAAGGCTTGAAGTGTAGACCGGATGAAAGGCCTCTTGAGATCCAGCCCACAGCACCTTTCTCAGAAAGCTGGACTCGTAGCCTGCCCTAGCGTCGTTACACCCAGTTCACATTACTTCCACTCAGGGTTCTTAAAATTAAAGCAGGGTCCACTTTCGGATACAGGACCGAGCATCAGTGCTGCTCAAGGGCAACTTCCGCCACAACTTTCTGACTTGCATACGTTATGTGTGCCAAACTGAGCCGATCTGCTCCTATTTATAGATCGGTGCCCGAGAGCACCCCGAGTACGTCAGAGCACCTTATTTCTCTTTAGTGCTGTAAAGATGTCGGCAAATTCAGAACACCTATAGAGAGTTTCACATTATCGCTACTATTAGAAACCGCAGCAAAGCCCAGGGCACAAGTGCTAAAAAAAGAAGTTAATCAGTATGCAAGTGGCATCGCAGCGCGTGTTATCGCAGCGCGTGACATCGCGGCGCGTGACATCACAGGAACTGGCATCACAAGAAGTGACATCACAGGAACTGGCATCACAAGAAGTGACATCAGATCTTAAGCCCTCACATATATGTTTAGCAGGTGTATCATGAGTACATTTGAGCACATTTTGAGCATACTTGCAAACCCTCATGATTTAGGCAGAAGATTCACACTTTTGTAAGCTTCACATAAAACAGTGTTGCCTTTTGTCAGGGTAAAGCTTCCTCTAGCCATAGTGCTTTAAAAGAAATAGTGATATTTAAATTCTTACAACGCCTCCTCAGGGGTAGTAAGCGCTATATAAATGCTATTTATTTTGTGCAAATGCTGGGAAACATCAACACATCTGAAGTTTTTACAGTGCATGCATATCTCCTAAACAGAGCCTCAACAAAGTGAAAAGCTGCCTCTCTTCAGTATGTGTGAAGTGCTAACAAGGTGTGAGCCTTTGTTTCCCCTCTGCTGCATTTGCATCAGGTGTGAGGCTCCTGACTGCTCCCAGCCAGGAGACTCCAACAAAAGGAGGCCTGATGACCCCTCCGATTCGGCCTTTGTTATGGGCCAAGCAGGAGTCAGAACTAAGAGAGCCCCGTCCCCGCCTGCACGTTGTTGCAGATAGAAAGCAGATAACAACGTGCAGGCGCTGCAGGATGTGTCCCGGTGTTTGTAAATTACACCGGGACGAATTCAGCATATTTTACAGTGGGGCCACACTTCTTGGCAGGGTGGACTTTGTCCACCCTGTGAAAAAAGTGGGGGGGACGCCGTCCACCCGCGTGTACCCCAGACTCGTGCCCTGGCAAAGCCCCCTTGCCGCATAAGCTAGATGGCCGGCAGCGCCATGCTTTAAACTTAGTAGCGTGAAACGCAGCGCAGTTTGTGCAACAGATTCTGCTGACGGAAGGCGGGAGAAGAGGGGAAGTGGGAACCCTTCTGTCAGCTGACTCCTGAGGCTGAGCCAAGTCACCACTCACACAGCGAGGTAACGTTTAATAATGGAAAGAATGGGCTGCTTTTTATAATGTTTGTGCGCCTGTTTTATGGTCTGGAGGGCCGGTTTTCCTGTTTATTTCTCTGCTACTACCACAAACAGTGTCTGCAGTAAGTAAAGTGCTTGCAATCTCCCATACCTTGCAATACACCTGTATGTTCTGGTACCCTGATGTTTCTGGGGGGGCAGGGCTGGTCTCGGGTGGCTGTCCAATATGCAGGTAATTCTACCGATTATGCAACAGTGATGCACTGTTGTGCATTGTTATGATTTTTAAATATTTTTTCATCAACTTTTATTATTATTTTCAACTTAGTTCACATTACTATTTCTTACAACTGTAGGCTTTTATATTTTTATAGAGCAACGGTATTGAGAATTGATGCATAGGACTGATGTTTCGTTGTGACAAATAGTTAAGGAATGTATTTGGGAGATAATGTATTCCAACCAGTGTCCTTTTTTAGGTCTCGCAGACCTAGCGCTGGAGCGGCGGCGGGGGGCCGAGGTGCCTCAGACAGCTCTCCGAGTGGGCGCAGCATCCTCCAGGCACCTCACGAAAACAACTTCCCAGGCTGCACATGGGAGGGCGGACACGTAGGCGAAGCGAGGCTGTCTGGAGGCGACAGGGCCAGCCAGTGCTTTGAAACTCCCCGCTCCGTGGTGAGAGCTTCAAAACACATCCCCTCATCCCTCACGAGGCAGCAGGGTGGCGCCAGCCCAGCACAACCTTACGGCTGGCTGCAGCAGGAGGACGTTTAAAGCAGCAGGGAGGCTTTTCATGTGTGAAGAGGGATCAATGAAGGGCGAACAGCTGAGGGAGACACACTGCATCCCAGAGGGACAGAATCATGGCTCTCAAGTCGGTCCGACCCCTATCCCGGCCCTCCTCCCCAGGTCGTTACCCTCCTTCTCACTAGGCAATCAATCATGCAACGGCGCGACGGCGGGCCCTTTCCCTCCACCCTCGCTATAAACCATTAAGCAACCCCTTGCTTTTCTCTTCTTGAGACACCCTGATAACACGACACTGCAGGCTCCCTTAATGAGGTCCACATGAGGGCGCTAAAAGACCCTGATTGGAAGGGATTTAAATGAATTTCCAGGGGCGTGGAAAGCAAACTGCACTGGAGCACGGCAGCGCGGCAAAATTTGCTAGTGTTTTGCCGTTTCTAAATATAAATACAGACAAAGGAAATATAGATTTCCGTCTGTATTTATATGTAAAAATCCGTAAAAACGGAAAACCGGGAGCCCTAATTATAAGGTAAAGAATCTGCAGCTAGAAGTCTCTATTAGATGAACAAGTTACTTACCTTCGGTAACGCCTTATCTGGTAGAGACACTATCAAGCTGCAGATTGCTTATCGGCCCATCCACCCTAACCCGTTCTGCAAACAGATTAATAGGGACAGGGCTGTTTCCCTTTCAGGGCCCTAGGTTTCCACACCAGTGGTCAGCGTTCTCTGTGGCTCTGCACTCTTGGTGTGGAAAGTCGCAAAAAGAAACTGACGTCAGCGCGCTTGTGTGGCGCCTATATAGGCACCGTGTACTTCACTTTCAGCGTTGGATGACACCGATGTTGCCACACAGAGCAAAAAGATGCCACCTACTGTCGCCCAGTGGTACTGTTCACAAAAAACTTCTGGATCCAGTTTGAAGCCTGGGGAGAATTCTAAAGTAAGGAATCTGCATCTAGATACAGTCTTGTTGAGTTTGGATTCTGGTATCAGAATCAGAATGTGGGGATGAGAATGTTATGTTGCGCAACAGACCAGCAGTTGGAGGCGTTTCCTCTGCTTGGTCGGTCGATTTAACTGCACTTGCTGCACCCTGCATTAAACTTATCTTGGAACTTACCTTCCTGGCCTGTGTGGTACACCCTCATAGTGGCGACGAGGATGGGATGGTGACAGGGATAATGAGGGGGGGAAACCGCTGCCACGGCGGACCGAGGCATTCCTGGACTTTGAGGAGGACACCAGCAGAACAAAACCGACAATTTTGTTTGCTATTGCTGATTGGTGACGGCGCAGTGGAGGAAGGATTGTGCCTGAATCTAAGTGATTCCCGCCATCTTCTGAAGGCATTTGAGCATTTTAAGGCACTTTTGGGGGCATTGCAGCATGGTTGCTCTGTGCGAGCCTTGATCAGCTCCTGCGGCCCATGCTGCAGGCGTGTTCACTGCCTATACGAGCTCTCGTGGTTCAACACGCATCCATCACGCGATCAGCGAGCTCTGTTTATGATGCCAGGAAACTAGCCTTCCAGTTTCCTCTACGGTGTCCACCCCGGTGCTGGTGTGGTGAGGCGAAGCAACACAGAAGCACTTCAGGTATTTACATGTAGCGGATCACTGTGATTTGCACACCATATGACTGAGTGTACAAGTCGCGGATGGCTGGTTTTTATATGTGGATTGTGATTCGCACACCACGACTGTATATATATGTAATGGATGTTGCGGATCTAGCAATAAGCGGTGATTCGCACACCCCAAGTAGTGAGATTTCAACCTAGTAAGGCAAATGCAGGCATCATTAGAGCAGCGGTGATTTGCACACCTATATCCAATAACTAGGGGGGCATAGCATTGGCTTTACTGTGTTCAATAACAGTGTGGGTTTTTGTGTTCAATAACAGTGTGTGTTATTGTGTACTTTTCAGTACCAGTCTGTATGAAAATAATTACAATTGCGTTTTATTAACCTTCAGTACAAAATGCAAGAGAGTATTGTTCCTCCTCCTGCCTTTTTGGCAACTCGTGGTTCTCCCCAAATTGAAAAGGAACAGTGGAAGGAGGGCTCTGAGGCCTATTTGGAAGCCGTAGGAGGAGAAGTTTTTAAATAAAAAAAAACAAATAAGCTATTTTAAAGCACTCGTTGGGCCCTGAGGGAAGGAAAGTGTTAAAACATCTACTAACTGGGGCGTGGCTTGGCAAGCCAGCATGGCGGACATGTGCTGAGTGAGCTCCGTCCAGCCCGTCATATATCCTGCATTTATCCTGACTCCCCGATGCTCGAGTGATCACTACGACGACGCAGCAGTCTCGGGATATCCGCAGTGTCGCCGTATGTAGGTTTGGAGCGCCTACAGAGGCTGGTGGAGGAGTCCTCGAGCCTCGGCCGGTACGGGACCTGGAGGGGGCACGGCCTAGCTGACGGCGGCGGAGCCGGGACATCTCGCCCAACACTATCGGAGGCGGCCGGAGCGAGAGGGGCGGCCTTGGCGCCATTTCCCTGTGCAAGGGCGGATTTCTCTGGAGGGCAGAGACAGCTGGCAGAGGGTCGATCATCGCACCGTGACGAGGCCTGAGACAGAGCCCGACGGCGAGACTCGGCGGCTGGATCGAGCCGCGAAGGTGAGGTGTGGCGCTGGGGAGCGGGAGGTGCGGTCTGCAGGCAGGTCGCCTGGCCGCAGCGGTGCGCCCGCTCTATGCAGCTCCGGCAGTGATTGCTGCGGAAACGGTGGTGGCAGGCAGCGTTGGCAGCGGGTGACCTGGGAGCAGCCGGACCTGAATTGAGGTGCCCCTCCCCCACGGTCTACACTGTAGCGGGAGATCGGCGGCAATATCGGGCCGCGGGAGGGGTGACCGAACGAGCTGCAAGGAGCCGGAGGGATTGCTGAGAGGCCTCCGGGCTCTGCCGGGGGGCCCCAGTGGATGTAAGCCTTCTCTCTCCCCCTTAAATCCTTCCAGGGCCTAGGAGGGTGCTCAACTCGGCGGCCGGTCGGACCGCGTGGGCGCCTCAGAGGTCCCTGAGACTGGTGGCTTCAAGTGCGTGCCAAGAGGGGTGTGCAGCGTGGGAGGTCTTGGACCCGGGGGATCGCAGGCGAGTGGGAGCCCTCGCACTGACCCGGAGCACTGCCGCTTCGGCCGGACCGTGCGGGCGCTACTGGAGGGCCCTGCCGGGGTTTGGCGTGGGGTGGCCCCTGGGGCGGCTCGTTGGGCCCTGGTGCGGGGACAGCTCATACCGGGCTCCTGTTCGGCGGTCGGGTCGGACCGCGGGAGCCTTTTGTTGGGGGGGCTCCGCTCGCACACCCTCCCCGATACAGTCCAGGCCTCCTGGGGAGTCCAGAGGGCAGCCATGACGAGGGACAAAGGTGGCAATGGCCCGGCCAAACAAGGCCCCATAGATAAATTCACTGGTCCAGGAGCGGCGGCTGGGGCGTCTGGAGTTCCGTCCGGGGCTATGCCGGATAATGCAGCACTCATGGCTGCTATCACCCAATCCAGAGACACGTTGGACGCCAAAATAGGGGCAGTTGGGTCAGACGTTATGCTGTTGCGGCAAGACTTGCGCAATGCGGTGTCACGCATCACCGAAGCTGAGACCCGAATCTCTGGTGTGGAGGACGATGTTATCTCACTTAAGCAGAAGGTGGCGGCTATGGAGTCTGTGCAAAAAGGGCTTGCACTACGGGCGGAGGATGCGGAGGGACGGGCCCGACGCAATAACCTTCGTTTTGTTGGGCTTCCAGAGGGATGTGAGGAGGGCAACATGGAACGCTTTCTTACGCAGTGGCTGGAGAGCTGGCTTCCTCCGGAGGCCTTGTCCCGTTGCTTTGTTGTGGAGCGGGCCCATAGGGCGCTCATGCAGAAACCCCCACCGGGGCTCGCCCGCGGCCAGTCATAGCGAAACTCCTGAATTATCTTGATCGGGACACAATCCTGAAGCAGGCCCGGGCCAAAGAACCCTTGCTCTATGAAAATATGCGCATTCTTATTTTTCCTGATTACACGCGGCAGGTGCAGCAACAGCGACAATCGTTCATGGCAGCGAAGGCCCGTCTAAGAGACCTTAAGCTCCCCTATGCCCTCCTGTTTCCTGCCCGGCTGCGGGTGGTATATCGCTCCCGCACTCACTTTTTCGACACTCCGGAAGAAGTCTTTAAATGGACAGATGAAACGGTGCGGGTGAGGGCACACACACCGCCTGGGAGAGAGTCGGACTCCTCATCGAGCGAGGTGTCCCGGAGAGGCCCCAGGGGCAGCAGCAGAAGGGTAACAGACGGTCACGGTCCCGGCGGCGCTCCCAGTCCTGTGGTGCCTCCTCTCGGGGGCCCCACCTCTGGGCGACAGACTTTGGAACATTAATCTATGGGCCTGCGAAGTACTGCAGAGGCCAAGATTGCTGAATGAGCATCGGAAGAGTCCTGGCGTGGGCTGGTTTCTCTGTCCGGCCCGGGCTGGTGGGGAACATGCCCAGAGGACATGGGCTGTAAGTTGGGGATCCATTGGTCGGGGCGGCCCCCATCCCCTGTTGGGATTGAGGACCAGCCCCGCCGCGACAGATGCTTCAGTGTTTTTGAGGTATGGGGTGGGGGTTTGTTGGGTGGGGGTTGTTTATGGTCACAGGTTGCACTTCTGCTGAGGGTCCGCTATTTTTCACACATACACCGACACATCCTAAGGCCAGTTATGGTAACGGTAATACCCCCCAATGGCTAGTGTGCCCAGTGGGAGACAGGTGACCCCTGGTACGCTCCGTATTCTTAGTTGGAATGTGCGCGGTGCCCTGGACAAAATCAAACGTGGGGCCATACTCCATCAGGCCAAACGAGCTGGGGCCGATATTCTTATGTTACAAGAAACACACCTCATGGGCACGAAGGCCATTTGCCTACAGCGGTATGGGTTTCAGCAGGTATTTCATTGCGGCTTTACGAGGGGTTCACGGGGGGTAGCGATCCTGGTGCACCGCAGGGTCCCCTATACTCACGTACAACAGTGGACTGACACGCAAGGGCACTATTTGTTTATCCGGGGTAAGATTGGGGAAGATCCCCTGGTGTTGGGTAGTGTCTATGCTCCTCCCCCCCTACAATGGAATTTGGTGGAGAAACTACTCGCTCTATGGGCTGATATGCCAGATGTGCCGTCTGTGGTGGGTGGGGACTGGAATGATGTTATGGATCTGGCCAGAGATAGATGGAGGGCTGGGGGTAGCTCCATGGGTAGCCGCTCCACGAAACTGCATTCCTTAGTGACGGGACTTGACTGGGTTGATGTATGGCGGCGCCTCCACGGTGATCGCCGAGAATTCACCTACCTTTCGGCGGTCCATGAGTCATTTTCCAGAATTGACTACCTCTTTGTCCCCCGAGCTGCGGTGGGTAGGGTGGTGTCGGCGGAGATTCTGCCTCGAGGCCTCTCGGACCATTCCCCGGTGTCACTTGAGATCCACATAGGTAGGCGGAGGCAACCGTTCCGGTGGCGCCTCTCAGTGTGGCATTTACAGAATGATGAATACGGGGCACATATAAGCGACGCCATCGACCACTACTTGACGTTTAATGTGGGGTCCGTTACTAGCGCCGAGACCTTGTGGGAGGCACTGAAACCCACACTGAGAGGTGTAGATATCTCCTGGTGCGCGGCAGCGCGTAGGAAGCGCAGAAAGGAACTGACTCGAGCTGAGGCGGATGTTGAAGCCCTCGAACGTCGGTGTCGGGAGGCCGGAGAGGGCCAGCTCAGAAGGCAACTGCTGTTGACTCAGCAGAACTACGCTGCCCTTCTGATGGATGAGGCTCGCCAAGCCTGGCTGGCGACGCGTAGCAGGGTCTACCAGTGGGGGACAAGTCCGGCAAGATGCTACACCGACTCTGTCAAGGCACCTTCCATTCCCAGGCCCTGCCGGGAGTCTTGGGCCCGGCAGGTGAGCCGATTACGGATCCCCCGGCCATAGCGGAGAGCTTCGCCGCTTACTATGCGGATCTATACGCTCCGAAGGAATGCTTGTCAGTGGCCACCATAGATAAATTCATAGCTGATTTACCACCTGAGACAGTATCGGATGCGGTGAGGGATCAGTTGGAGCTGCCCTTGACAGATGAGGAATTGGGTACGGCCCTAGGGGAGCTTAATCCCGGAAAGCGCCGGGACCCAATGGGTTCCCAAGCGAATTCTTCCGGCGCTACTCCGTGCAGCTGGCCCCTCATTATCGGGCGGTAGTGGAGGAGGCACGGGAGAGGGGCTCTCTCCCTCCAGACTGGAGGCATGCGGAGGTGGTGGTGTTCCAAAAGCCCGGCCGGCCCCCGGAGCAACACGCCTCGTATCGCCCCATTTCCCTCTTAAATGTGGAGGCGAAAATCTTGGCCAAAGCACTAGCCAATCGCCTCTTGCCCCACATCTCCGCCCTTGTGCACCCTGATCAGGCCGGGTTCATGCCCCAAAGGGCGACCAGACACAACATTAGGCGAGCACACGTGGCAGTGGCGGCTGTCCGGCAGTTGGGGGAACCAGCGGCGCTCCTCTTGGCTGACATAGACAGGGCGTTTGACTCCCTGAGCTGGGTGTACCTATTTGCATTGCTGCAAAGACTCAACCTGGGCCCGCGCTTCCTCTCCTATCTAACACTCTTATATACAGATCTGACGGCATCGGTACGGGTAGCTGGTGCGACCTCATCCACCTTCTCTATTGGGCGGGGTACGCGGCAAGGCTGTCCCCTGTCTCCATATCTGTTCGCCCTAGCCATGGAACCGTTGGCTGCGTGGGTGCGCATTGATGCGCAGGTCCGGGGATTTGAGTGGGCTCCGGGCCTGTCCGACAGGATCGCATTATATGCGGATGATGTTCTCTTTTTCCTCACAGCGGTTGACAGGACGGGGCCACGGCTCCTGCGCATCATGCAGATCTTTGGGGAGACATCGGGCCTCTATATGAACCCCCGTAAATCCACATTATGGGCTCTGGGGGATCGGATGAAGATGGGCACATGGGTTTCATCGGTTCAGTTGGCAGTGGGGGGACTGAAATACTTGGGGGTGTTTCTTTCCGATGTACCTGCAGTCTCCTGGGAACGTAACGTGGCCCCAGTATGGGAGCGGATCCGTGCGGACCTCAAGTCCTGGTCCCGTATGCCCCTGACACTATATGGTAGATCGGCAATATTCAAGATGGTGGCGCTTCCCGGCTCCTCTATCAGCTACAGAATCACCCATACCCGATCCCGCCCCGATGGTTTCGGCTGGCGAATGCTGCGCTTGGGCAGTTTTTGTGGGAAGGGGGCAAAGTGCGTGTAGCATTGCGCACATGCTTCCGGTCCACCTACTGTGGGGGCTCGCGTCCTCGGATATTCTCTCATACTACCAGGCCGCACATCTGCTGGTCCTAAATGAGTGGTGGTACGGCGATAGGGGAGATCCGGCATATGCGCTCGAGCGGCAGCTTATGGGACGCCACTCGCTGCATGCAATTCTTTATTCGGCGCCGCTGCGGGCGGGCTGCCGTCGGCCACACGGGTGGTGTTCCTGATTTGGAAGCAGGCATTGCGACGAATGGGATGGTGGAATACCCTGACTCGGGAGACTCCCTCTGGGATAATGGACGCCTACCTCAGTTGGCGGCCCTGCAGGGTTTCCGGGGTTGGGACGACATTGGCATTTCAGTCCTGGGGGATGTTATGAGGGGCCAAACACTTAAATCCTTCCAAGATCTTCAGAAGGAATTCCTTATGCCACAGTCTCAGTTTTATCGTTATCTTCAATTTCGTCATGCTCTGTCCCCTAGCATAGAGGGTCTGGGGTCTCTACCTGAATTTAGTCCGCTGGAAGCGAAAGTCTTTATGGGGGATCTGAAGGACAGGAAAATTTCCCGGATCTATCAGACCCTGGTTACCCATTGCTCCACCACACTTCAGAAGCTCTCCGGGGGACTGGGAAGGAGATGTGGGCACGATGGAGGAGGAGGACTGGACCGAGGCCTTGGCGGCTCCGCGGGGGGCAGCCATAGCGATGCGACTCCGCCTAGTCCAGTACAAATATCTCCATAGGGTCTATTTTACTCGGGCACGCCTGTGGCGGGCGGGGCTGATCGCTTCCCCGGAATGTCTTCGATGCGGTCGAGAAGAGGGCACGTTCATCCATACCGTCTGGCAATGCCCTTCCCTGGACCGCTTTTGGAGGGGGTCTTTGCTTGTCTCTCGGAGGTCCTGGGGTGGGAGCTCCCCGCACGCCGCAGCTGGCTCTGCTTCACATTATGGAGGGGATAGGGGAAATATCTACAAACGGCATCTCATGCAACTGGGTTTCACACTGGCGAAAAGGGACATCGCCCAGGCATGGAAGGCGCCGCGGGCCCCATCGGTGGCCGCATGGAAGAATGGCCTAGACTTCTGCATGGGGCTGGAACAACCTATTTTTATGGCCAGGGGTGCCCGCGCAAACACTACAAAATCTGGAAACGATGGGCGGATTATCGGGGCCTTTGGCTGGACCCTCCAGCTGCAGCAGAGGCTCAATCACTGGGGTAATTTGCAGGTACATAGTAGGCTTACGGAGATGCTATGCGGGGGCCGGGGGGGCATTCTTGTGGTTATGTATACAGGTTGTGGACAGGACTATGCGGATATTGTGCGACCAAGGGGGAGGGGTGGGGGAGGGCGGGAGTTGTGGGTTTTCTATATCATTTTCTATTGTTTGTATGCGCTTCTGTTGATTACACTTGGAAAAGTCGACTGCAATTATATTTGTATGGTTTGATTATGCAGATGTCTCTGGTGTGCAGAGCCCTGCGATATATGCGTAACTTGACAAATAAAATTTGTTTAAAAAAAAAAAACATCTACTAACTGTCAATGTGATGTGGGAGGGGGATGTTTTATACAACTATGCCTCGGCCATCAAGACTTTGGATACACGTTTCAAGAAAAAGACAAATAAAAATATCATCATGGAGAGACAAATTTTATGCCAGACAACAACTGTCTGAGGAGTCCATTGAGTCCTATGTTTGAGCTTTAAGAATTTTAGCAGCTTTTTGTGGGTACGGGGTGTTTGAGGAGGAGATGATTAGGGATCAGGTTGAAGAGAAAACTAACAACAAAAAGATTCAGAAAAATCTGTTGACTACGGAAAAATTAACTTTGGAGAGCACCACTGAAATCGCTAGTAGCATTGAAGCAACTATGATTTGCATGAAGCAGATGTCTCGTAGCTCCTATATACATGCTGTCCAAGGGGCGGATCTAATAAAACATAAGGAGATGAGATTTTGACATGAAAAAAAAGTTATAGAATGTTATAGATGTGGGAATAGAAATCATTTGGGCAATTCTCCATCATGTCCTGCTGTGGATAAGAAGTGCGCAAAGTGCACGAAAAAGGGAAACTTTGCCAAAGCATGTTAACGTGGTTGACTTTTCTTTTAGTAATGAAGCCAAATCGGAGTCGGATGAGGACAATGTAGTATTCTGTGTACAAAAAGCAGAGGAGGAGGGTGAAGGGGGAGTGAACAATAACGTGATGCAGATTGAGTCTGAAAAGGTTAAAAAACCATTTTGTCTTATTAATGTGTCAGGTGTTCCCGTCAACATGATGGCTGATTCCGGGTCCTTTTTCACCCTAATTGGCATGAAAGAGTGGGAAAGATTTAAATACATAAGTTTGAGGGAGTCATGTGTACGACCAGTTGCGTATGAAGTGAAGTCCATAGATGTAGTCGGGGAGTTTGATACTGTGTTGGACTTCAAAGGGAATAAGGCACAAGCCACTGTTTACGTGGCCAAGGATGGATCATGTCTTTTAGGGTGGTTGGAACAAGGGAAGTTGGAAATAATCTTGGACCCCAATAGCAGGTGTTATTGAAGAAGGATTGAGTCATGGTTGGTACTGTGGATGTATGTCCGTGTGAGAATACATTTCTGGAAATATTACAGGAGATGTTGGGAAAGCTGAAGGGTTTTTCCCATCAGATTATACTAAAGTCTGGAACTGTTTCTTGTGGTGCATAAAGTGAGACATGTACCTGTGACCATGAGGGAAGAGCTCAGGAGGGAATTAAAAAATCTGTGTGATCAAGGCATTATTAAAACCATTGTAAGTTCTGAGTGGCTGTCTCCAATTGTGTTGGCAAGGAAGGCCAACAGGTCATTGAGGATGTGTATCGATCTGAGGGATCTCAACAAGAGAATTTGGGTGGACAGACATCCCCTACCAACCATAACTGAAATGTTGGCCTCGCTCAAGGATGCTAAAGTGTTCACAACCTTAGACATGACAGCTGCATATCATCAGATTGCATTGAAACACGAGTCGAGGAATTTAACATCGTTCATCACTCCTGAAGGAGTGTTCAGGTTTAAGTGCATGCAATGTGGATTGGCCTCTGCCTCCTCTGTTTTTCAATGGGTTGTGGAGGCCCTGTGTGGAGACATACCAAATGTCAGAAGCTTCCAAGATGCCAACCTAGCGTTTGGCCAAGATATGTCATCACATGATAAATCCCTCGCTATGGTCCTGTCAGCATTGAAAGAGAAGGGCATGACATTGAGGGCTGATCAGTGCAAGTTTGCGGGAATGTGTTGACTATTTGGGCTACAAAATTTCAGCAAGTGGGCTGGAACCGAAGGAGTGATTAGTGAGGGCAATTGCAGAGTTTTCGACTCCTACGAATAAGGATCAAGTAAGGTCATTTTTTGGCACGTTGTAATTTTATTCCTGATTCATTCCCACATGCGCTGAAAGAACTTGCAATCTTAAGACTCTGCTCAAAAACAATGAAAAGTTTGTGTGGGGTAAGGGTGTGGACCTAGAGATTGAGGTGATCAAGAAGGAAGTGGCCAGTGCTATTTCTTTGAAACCATATGACACACATGACCCTTCCATCATTCTAACTGATGCCAGCCAATATGGATTGTGGGCTGTATTGTTGCTGACTCATGATGGGAAGGATGAGGTGGTGGCTTTCGCATCTCGTGCCTTGAGGGGTGCTGAGAGTACCTATTCCGTCATTGAGAGTGAAGCTCTGGCCTGTTGGTGGGGGGTTAACCATTTTAGCAACTACATGTGGGGTGTGGAATTCACCATTAGAGTAGACCACAGGCCTTTAATCAGTCTCTTCACAACTAAGGGAGCTTGTAATGCGACAAACCGTATCGCCAAATGACAGTTTAAACTGCAAAAACTTCAGTATCGAGTGGAATATATTCTGGGTGTGAGGAACATATTTGCAGACTGTAGTATTCCTGCGTTATGATTCATGCTCTATGTTACCTTGTCCTAGCTGCTCAGCCTGTGTATGTGTGTTCTTATGGAATGTTGGTGAATGGGCCATGAGTGGAATGCTTGGGTGACTGGATGAGTGAGGACAGTTGGTGGATGGGGCTGAGCCGCTAGCAGGCTGCTCCTGGTGGGGCTGTTGATGAGGACTTACTGGCTGCCCTACAGCACTTATACACCTGCTGATGAGGATTTATGCTACCTGTTTACATACCTGAATAAACCTACTTGGATTACATCATACAAGTGTGGACTACATTACTACATTAATTTTGGCGACGAGTTGAGGACGTCCCCACGCTCTACGGTTGGTACAAGTGGCCTGAAAGAGACTTCATGATGCCTTCTACAACATGTTGGGAAGAAGCTTCAACAGGGAGAAGACGACAGGCACAGACAACAAGGACAAGACGCAACAAGTATGAGTCACCTGTGGCCACACAAGAAGATCACTTGAAACACTTTATGCTACAAAGGGAACTAATGAAAATGGTACAGCGCGCCGTGCAGCCCCACCAGTGTCCATTACAACGGACAGCCCCATCTCAAACGTGCTACTTCTTTTACTTCTTGGATGCTGCGCAGAGTGAGCCTTCAAGTACAGTAAGCCACTACTTTTATTTCATGGATGCTGCACAGTGTGTGACTCGCATTTACATTTTTTCCCAAACAAGTCTTACAAACTTTACATGTGTGTGCCTTATTTCTGCCTGCGTTGGAGTAGAGTTCCCTACACACTGGGACTTGCACAGAGTCACGCATGAAGGTGCGCAAACAGATTTATATGGACTTTTCCATCGGAATCACGAGCTGCTGGGTGTCTTTACACTAGCAGTGGCTGGCAGAACAGTAACAAGGGAGAGGACGTGTTTGAGGCCACACAGCAGCTATGTCTTTCAAACCCTTGGGGACAAAGAGAGGTGAGACATTATTTGTCCTTGATTTTTGAACTTTACGGAGACCTCTTCTCTGTGGCATTTTCTAACCGCGTTGAAATTTGACCTGTTACTGCTCAAATGGTTGAGTCATTGTGGGTGAGACATTTTTCTGTCTTTTATTTTTGGTTGTTGTTTGAGCCATCCATATCACATTGGCAGTTAAACAGCTCTTACATGGATTTAAAAAAGGAGGCGCGAGTCACAGTCAGCGCGCACACACTCAGCGCGAGCACTTTCAAAGAAGATGTTACGTTTAAGTTAAGCGCGCGCAACTTTACCTCCATAGTCTAAGGTCCTTCTGTGACGTTGTTATCCATTCTGCCATCTGACGTTGTGGATTCTTCGCAGCATTGTGCTGCTGAAGGACGCTCTGCAGCAGAACCGCGCCGGGAGCCTTACGGCGCGGCGTCTCCTGCGTGCCGCCATTTTGTGTTTGGCACCTCTACACATGCATCGGAGGCTCGTTGCATTCTATTGTGTCCAGCACGTTGGATCTCTTTCTGCCAACCACGTTTTGTCATTAAAGTTTATTCAAAGTTGAAGTTCAGCGGGAACGTTGCGCTGTGAAGATCGGCTTCAGATGGTTTTGTGTGCACCTTGAAGTTACAGGTACTTTCTCTCATCTTCATCACTGGTGCATGTGCATGACTGAAAACAGTGTACAGTCGTGGGTGCTCAATTTCTTATTGGACTTACACTTTAAAGGAACGTGTTTACAGGAGCACATAGCACCGGATCCTTTTGGTTAAGCTGCAGTAGTGTTTATGGTGACAGTGGACATTCTTCACAAACAGCTACGTTACCACAGTGCATGGCAGTTTGACTAGGACTGCTATATGTATTATACATGTGATGGAATCAACCTTTTGTGGATGTCGCCATAGTGGATTTTCTCGGGTGAGAGATCGCTCACCAGCATAGTTATTTATGTTTTGCAAATTTATCTCACAATTTTCGTTACAGTGAAATAAGTTTTGCTAAATATTTGCAAATTTGTGTACTATTCATTTCATTGCAGATTCTGTACAGTTTATTTCTTACAGTGATGCCACTGTCTACCCTATTTATTTAGAATGTGTTTACATGTTTTGAAGTTTATGGGTACTGTCACCATATTTACATTGGGATCTTTTTGTGCCCTTACATGAGGGTGGGATCTAAGGGTTTTGTTCCCTTTTTGTGTCTTGTTGCAAGGAGTTATTTTCCTTATGTGCGTAAGACACCTTGTGCCGCACGTACTATTTTGTACAGGGTTTTATTCCCTGTGTGCGTAAGACACCTTGTGCTACACGTATTATTTTGGGTGCAGGGTTTGTTTCCTGTGTGCGTAAGACACCATGTGCCACACGTTTGTTTTTGTTATGCAAGGTTTGGTTCCTTGTTTGCCTCCTTACATGGAGAGTATATACGTAACGTTGTTGTCCCTTGTAAAGTGGGGGCAGGATATTGGGTTTCAGTCCCTTTAGTCCACATGTCTTGTTTGCCTCCTTACATGGAGAGCATTACGTAACGTTGTTGTCCATTGCAAAAGTGTGGGCAGGACATTGGGTTTAAGTCCCTTTGGTCCACTTGTCTTGTCTTCTTACATGGAGAGTTTATATGTATTTTCACGTTGTCCCTTGTTTAAGTTGGGGGCAGGATATTGGGTTTTCAGTCCCTTTGGTCCACATGACTAGTCTCCTTACATGGAGAACTTACATTTTGACGTTCATTTTTCCTTATTAGAGGAGAGGATGGGTTTTCCGTATCCGTCTTTCCTTCTTGTCTTTAGTTCCTTACCCTCTCGTGATGCGGTGTTTCCGTCATCCCTGGGTCTGGGATTTTGAGTCTTATTTTAATAGTTCACTTCCACTTTATGATGCAGGCAGTGTTTCCTTCATTTTTGGGTTGTGGACTGTTTATGTTTGCTGTACTTTCATGTTTATAGTTTTCCTTTCATGCTCATAGTTTTAATGTTTTGTTTTTGTTATTCTTCTGTTTATTAGGGAAGAGATATGTAGTATTCCTGCGTTATGATTCATGCTCTATGTTACCTTGTCCTAGCTGCTCAGCCTGTGTGATTGTGTTCTTATGGAATGTTGGTGAATGGGCCATGAGTGGAATGCTTGGGTGACTGGATGAGTGAGGACAGTTGGTGGATGGGGCTGAGCAGCTAGCAGGCTGCTCCTGGTGGGGCTGTAGATGAGGACTTACTGGCTGCCCTACAGCACTTATACACCTGCTGATGAGGATTTATGCTGCCTGTTTACTTACCTGAATAAACCTACTTGGATTACATCATACAAGTGTGGACTACATTACTACACAGACTCTTTGTCCGGTTTGCCGTTGAGTAATGGTGAGGGGGCAGTTAATGAAGGAGGAGAAGATTTTAGTATGGTGGGTGCGATTGGCAGTTTTACGAATGAGTGCATTTCAGAGGATGAATGGAGGTCTGCTCTGGGTACAAAGATTTACAGGATATCAGGAGTCTGATTGGCAAAGACTGGCCCAGGAACAAGTCTTTCGTGCATGTTGATGCCTACAAGCATGTGTTTTCTGAGTTACATTTTTCAGATGGAAAAGTTAGAAGGGGAGATACTCTGACCGTACCCAGTGGGATCCGCAGCAAGGTGTTGGAGCTGGCACATGAAGGCTATGTAGGGATGAGGGCTATAAAAAGGAGGATTAGGGATAACTTTTGGTGGCCAGGCTTGGAAAAGGCGGTGGAGCATTTTTTTGAGGGAGTGTGTGACATGTGCCATCAGTGACAAATCGCAAGTGACTATAGCCAGTCCTGTGGAAGCTGCATCTGTTCCAGACAGAGCTTGGTCCAAATTGGGAATGGATATCATAGGGCCTATCAATGTTGTGAAAGAGAGCTGTAGATATGGAGTTGTACTTATTGATTATTTTTCATGGTGGCCTGAGGTAGAATTTGTATGATCATCAAATACCTCAAAAGTCATTGGATTTCTGCAAACGGTTTTTAAGAGAGGATCGGCTCCGGGTAAGGTGGTGACAGACAATGAGTATCAATTTACGTCCTGTGATTTTGAAGAATTTTTGTCTCATTGGGGTGTGAAACAAACCAAAACGTCTTTGTACCATCCTCACAGCAATGGCCTTGTAGAAAGATGTAAGTTGGTCATCAAGGACAACATCCAGTTGTTTATTGCCAACGGGTTGGATTGGAGCAAATTACTATGGGCGATTCACAGCACTCCCAACGTGGTCACAGGGGTATCTCCATTCACCCTTCTCAAAGGCCATGAACCTGTGACCATGTTGGTTGGTCCATGGATGGAGGACTCCATGGTGGAGAGGAATTTATCATCTGTAAAGTTGAAGTGTGAAATGTCACAAAGGAGATATGCTGGTAATTTGAAAGCGGAGAGGGCACATACCTTGTTTATTAGACCAGGTGATATGATCAGCATTCGACTGCCTGGTATTGGGATCAAAGGTCGTTCCAGGTTCTCCCAATCAAAGAAAGTCATTAGAATCAAGGACCGAGTAGCCATGTTGGAGAATAACAGGTAGTGGGACAAGGAGAGGTTGTCTCTTTAGTAGGGTGGTAATGCACATGTGGGATGCGATGGTGGTGGTGCAGTCTGTGCTGAACAGAGTTCATGCAGTGCATGTGTATTAAGGCCACCCTGTGAGAAGAGGCCACCCACAAGGTTTCGTGACTATGTGTAACACACTTTTATTTTTCTGGCTAGATGTGGGATATGCGTCTCAAAGTTTCTGGCATATATCGTTGGGAAATAAAGTTGTAATTTATGCTTTATTTTGTTTAGTCTTGTTTTGGGAAAACGTTGTAAGAGGGGATATGTGTTGGGTTTGGATTCTGATATCAGAATAAGAAAGTGGGGTTGAGAAAGTTTTGTTAAGAAAACGGACCGGCAGTTGGAGCTGTTTCCGCTGCTCGGTCGGTCACTTTACCTGTACTTGCTGCAACCTGCATTCAACTTATCTTGGAACTTACCATCCTGGTCTGTGTGGTACATCCTCATACGTCTCTACCAGATAAGGCGTTACCGAAGGTAAGTAATTTGTTCATCAAATTGTGCGTTTTCCTATGAATGTTAAACCCTCTAGCCTGTTGGAATAATTTGCACTATGTAATATATTGGAAGAGGGGTATTTTGTCAGAAGCGATTGGTGATTCTTTTTGTTTTTCAGCTGTCTTCCTGGAGCCCCTTTAGAATCAGGGAGTAGATCGTAACATGTACTGCCAACTTGGATGAGGGATAGTGTTGGAGAGGCTGGATAGTTATGGTAATTAGAAGGTAGGATTAAGCAATTAACAGTAGTCCACGTGTATATTTTATCTTCTGGGAGGATTTGGTATTTTACAGTTTGTGTCATTATATTTTACTTGTATTCAAAATTATAAAATGGCAATATATATTATATTGAAGTAATCTAGAATGAGCAGGTTGTAAAACTGTTTCAATATTCATATTAATTGAGCAGATTTTTTTCCAAATTAAGAACGTTTCATAGGATTAAGTCCCAAGCTGAAATCTCCATTTTACACTTAAAACTATCATTTAGTTAACTGATCCCTTATTATCTTTTGTTTAACCCCAATTAAATGCCTCTAATATTTCAGACGCAAGGTTTTTTTAGTTTTTAATTAGAAAAAAGAACCACAGCTTTTGTAAATGTATTAATTAACTATAATTTCTAAACTGATAAATACATTTGTATTTACAATAGAAATGCGCAGTGAATGTTTTTTGAACCCTCAGTCGTTTTGGTTAATATTTCATACAAAATGTAATTATTATTTAATCCAAACAACATTTTAAAATGTTAATTAATAATCCTCTGTGCAACTCTTCTTTTATGAACCAGACTGCCAGTCATGCAAAACAGAAAATCTTAGCCATATAGACATTTTTATTTACCATTTTTTTCTTTATTTTGTAAAAAACGAGGTTTTATACGTTCACACATTTTTTTAGTTAATTTTCTCTGTCAAACACTTTTCACCTTATTGAACAAACTGTTTAGCCTGCTTAAAAGTATGATAGATGGAGCATATTAGTGCATTAAGCCCTTACTTGACGGACATGCAGATAATTGAATTAGAATTCCCAATATTTAGCAGCTAATGACGAGTCTTACTTTGCATAGGACAAGAATCTTACACTCATTGCTCACACGCTGCAACACAACATTTTTAAATATCACTTTATAAAAGGATAAGGTTCTGAACAAGTCAGAAGGTGGGGCATGTGTGGTCAAATGAAATAGCTCCAAATGTTTGGTGTTCTCAGCATTAGCGACCAGTTCCCCCATACAAATTATTCATCACCACATTTTCAGAGTGTAGCAAGAAGCAGTGGGGAAGATGTGAACTAGGATGCATCAAGGTGCTCACACGTGAAAAAGATGGGAGATAGAGAGAAAGATGAAGAGAAAAAAGAGTTGATGGGATGCAGGTGAGGGAAGGAGGTTGTAGGAAAAAAGGAAGTAAACAAAGAAACAGAATGAAAGAGAAAAGGAGACAGGGAGAGAGATAATGGGGAGAAAAAGAGAGCTGGGGAGAAAGAGTGAGAAAAAAGAGAGAGAGAGACCCTTTTATGGAGGTGCAGTAATGGTGAAAAAGTGGCTAAGGTGTCCATAAAAGTAGAGGGGGTGAGAGATACGGGGATTGATTCAGTGTAGAAGTTGGCTCGACTGCTGTGAAATCCAAAACGTCTCCAATTGACCTGTGTCCCTGAAATGTCATTAGATCCTAGGCAGAGTCAGACACATGCTGGGCTGTGCCCAGCCCAGCAGAACTCGCACAGCTACTGGCTTGTTCACCTCTTGCTTTATAATTGTTCTCCTAGCCATTGACTTGAAATTCAGTGACACACATTAATTATGAAGCGAAGCACTGTGTTATGATAAATGGGCATTCTAGCTCTGGAGCCCGCTCTTGGCTGTCCAAAACACATACAGATTCCCTCGTCAGAGGCTATTTCATGGATTTGCTGGCACATGTCCCATATGGCTTGAATAGGATCCATAGCATCTCGATCCAAAACGCTGCTCCATTTCCTGTGCTTGGAGCTACGCATCCCGATTGCCCTTGACACAAATGTATCCATCATACTGCAGGCACAGGCGCTTATCGATGCTTTGGAGTGCTACAGAAGCCCAGTCTGGACTTCGCACCCAACGAGTATACTGACTCTTGGCCAGGTCACACAACTTCTGGCTCCTACTCTGGGGTCAGTGCATACAGTTAAATTAATTGGCGAGTAAGAGTGCAGAAGGCTTATTTACAAAAAGACCCATTGAGACTCAGTTACTTTTGGGGCAGTTCCTTAGGTTTTTCATCTCCAGCTCCAGTTGTCGAATTCGCACATCTTTCTGGTTGAGGTCTTCTTTTAGCCGTCGGATCTCATCCTGCTGCCGGAAGAACATTCTGAGAAGCTAAAATAGAAAATGGAAAATGTGTGTCAGCAATGCTGAGGGTATCTTGGACATTATGACATAAATGCATCTTCACTCATTGGCCATGTTTCCAACTGGTATTTAGAGAAGTTTGAGATTCAGTGTTAGCAAATTTAGAGAACAGAACCTTTTGATCATCAAGATCTATCTGTTGAAACATATATATACATTTAAAGACATGCATAGGGTGAAACTAACAAGAAATACTGCTCAGTCTAGCTTGTGAAACCAATTGATTTTCTAGTAGTGCTTGTCATGTGTTGTTGACTTGCTAATAGTGGTCCAACACTAGCTGCGGTGGGACACATATTGCTGACTGAGTTCCTCTTATACCCTGGCCAACTATATATTGGTTACTCAATGTTAACCTTTGACTATCAGGATAAGAAATCTGATACCTTTTCAAGACTAATAACTATCAAGAGGAGGAAGTGGATAATAACACAATAGACCCAAACGATTCCTGTATCCGAGTGTTCTTCATTCACTAATCAAATGAGAGACATCTATGGTGATAGAGGTTATCCAGCTGTCATAATGGTGTTTGTATTTTTAAGTTTCTCATCAAAGAGAGGTATAAGGGCATATTGGTAATTTTATAGCTATTAATGTAATAAAACTATATTGGTACTGGGGTTATCCGGGTGTGTTAATGGCATAGGTCTGTGCATCCTGAAGTTACCCACTAAGGATCAACTCAAATGATGTGCTTACTGGCGCTACTGAGCTCCAAAGGTGCAGAAGTAATTTCATGAGCACGGATACCATAAACATCTTCGGATAGGGAGGTTGGCAGTGAGCACTGTTGTCTTGCAGATACTGAGATGATGCATACCCACTGTAGTCACAGAGGTATTTGGGAACTGTTATCCTGCGAGTACTGACATCACATAGGTTTTGATTTCCGAGGTTATCAAGTGAGAAGTTAGATTAGAGGTTGCAGAATACTGCGATGATGTGTACTCCCTGATGCCATAGAGGTCTACAGGTACTGAGGTCAACACGAACAATAGTCGCAGTTTTTTTTGCATATTGAGGGTATCCACAATACCATCAGAAGGATAGGCGTACTGAGAAGAGTCAGTGTTCACAAATCTAAAGGAGATTGATGGGGGATGCACGGATCACTAACATCAGTTGGCTATGGTTCCTGGGTCTAGGGACCTTTCAGTTACCCAACAAACAAGAACAAAAGAAACCTCTGATGCTGCCAATGTGTTCTCCAACTATTATTCTGAAGTCTAGCCTCCAGCCAGGATGTAGCAGCAATATTAACTTTAACATCTGAGGGAGACCAAGGGTTTAGCTTTGTCAGCAAGAGGCCAGACTTCCAATTGAAAATTATATAACCAAATTGGTGGTTTTGTGCTATTTGCTCCATTTCCTTGGGCCTTAGTTTCTTCCTCTGATGAAACCGTGAGGGTTTTCAAATGGGCTAAATAGCAGAATTAAGTGCTATTTAAACTGCACATCTTCAAACTGACTTCTAAGCACTCTGTGGCCCAGTTCCCCTCTGCATCTTAGCCTCATGCACCCAAAAATTAACGAAATTTGTTTTTTTTTTTTTTTTTTAACTTTGACTACCTTTCCAGCGCATATATTTAGTGCTGATGTTTACATGGGCTAGCTACTTAGTTATATCTGGTCCTAGCAAATATAACGCTGTTTTAGAAATAATAAAATTGTTTGAAACTGCATTCGCTTATAGACATGCTCTTTCTGGACCTGGAATATCCCTCAAGCTTACCATCATCTTCATTCGTAATAATCTATTCCTTTGCAGGAGAGATCGATGCATGAAAAAATATATGTAAGATGCTTCTAATAAAAACAGTGAATTTGGGAGAGGCCTCTCTTGTGGAGTCATCACCGGCATGGAGTGCTCACCTCATTTTCTGTCCTCGGTGGTACATTTTCTAATAGATCAATTCCATTCACCACAACACTCTTCTTGTCTTTAATAGGTGCCTTAAAAATCACTTTCACATCCTTCTTGTAACCTTCTTTTAAAGACATTAGAACGGGATCTGGTGAGTAAAAATAAACTATTAGAATATGCCTGGTCAGCAGTCCTTCAGAACACTAGGAATGTTGTCGCATGAAGAACATTGAATAGTCAAAGATGGTTCAAGAGTACAAGTGGCAGCAATAAAACTAAGCAAACACGTAATGGACATGCAGTCAATGGGCCATTCACTGGTGAGACCCCTTTCAGAACTGAATCTCATCACCATAAAATGCTCAAGGTTTGCAGTTCAATTCCACAGTGGTCCTAAACTGAGTACAAGTTACAAGGTGTCAAACACTTATTATGTAGTCTGCTCAAACGCTTAGTTTGTTGTCTGTCAACATTGCTCTAGGTCCCTCCATTAGGTTTGCGTCTATCTGAGACATTCCCACCCTCTAACAATGATTCTGCCACTCACTTTCCATTTTCGAAGCTACTTGGAATGAGCCTAACAGGTCTTCCAAGATCGAACAGAAGTAATCATTGCTTGTGATTACAGCAAATATCCACAAAGTAGATGCATCATTAGGCTGATTATGAATTATTACCAACTCCTACAGTCACTGCACTGCACTACGTCAAAGGGTTCTGATATAGAATATACATGTTAGTCAGCACACAGCCATCTCAAGGCACTTGAGTTTAATTGTTCATAAACAGTATTGGAAGCTCACATACTACATGTCAGTGCTAGATTCCAACCCAGTTTAAGACTTCACACAGTGTCAGCTGAAAGCTCCCCATGCCACCTATTTATGTACCCTTGATGCCCCACCCTCTCTACTCACTTACCCCAGCTGCTCACACTTTTCTGTTCATATTCCCAGAGCCCCTTGCATTGCGTGTTCATGGGTCCCAAGCTTCTTAAACTGTTCTCGCACTGAAGCTCCTCACACTGCTATCTGTGTAACCCATACTGCCTGCTTAAATGAGCCGGGAACCCCATCAGACTATTTCTTCATGTATGCCAACTCTGTTCAGGCAGGTGGAGGGCAGTTGAGCTGATTGCTTAGCAACAAGAGGGTAGGAGACGGAATAGGTTTTTCCCCAGGTCTGCAATAGTGGAAAACCCACTTTACATTTGAACCTTAACTGTGGAAAACAGGATTCTATTAAATAAAAGACTGTCAGTGTGTGCCATTGTGCTTATGGGTGCCTTGCAGCTCCTGGGTGCTGCTAGAAACCTTGTGTGAATATCCTAAAGTTGTAGGTGACAAAATAATTTCCATCCCATAAGCCTCCCTATGGGACCACATGAAAAATAATATTTCACTGCATTAATTTGCATGTGCAGGCATAGCACAGTTACAGTGTGTTAGACCTGGCACCATTGGCGTGGGTCTCCATTCCATTTTTTTGCTGTTGCCTCCTATGTTTTTGCTGTGTTTTTGCTGGTCTAGATGCTTTGGGCACTTTGCCACTGCTATTCAGTGCCAAAGTGCAGGTGCTCCTTATTGTAAATTGTTGTAATGGATTAGTGACTCCATGATTGACCATTTGATTTACTTGTCAGACCCTAGTACAGTGCACCATGTGTGCGAAGGGCCTGTAAATCAAATGCTGCAGGTGGGCTTGCAGCACTGGTTGTGCCACCCACAGAAGCAACTTGTAAAATGTGGCTCAGGCATGCCATTGCAGAGCCTGTGTGCAGTCTGGAACTGCCATGTCGACTTGGCAAGTGCACCCACTTGCCAGTCCCTAAACCTTCCCTTTTCTACATGTTAGTCACCCCTAAGGTAGTGCCAAGGTACCCCTATGGGCAGGGTGCATTGTATGTGAAAGGTAGGACATGCCCTGGTGTGTGTGGCATGTCCTGATAGTGAATTACAGCCAATTTCGTTTTTCACTATTGCAAGGCTATCTGTTCCCATAGGCCAGAATGGGCAGTCTGATTATAACATCTTATAAACATAACTGACCCAAGGAACAAGATAGGAAAATAAAGTTTAGTATGCCTGAACTCAGAATGTTAAAATACATCTTTTAGTGTGGGTGATTTTTACATTCTGTGCTTGAAAATACCACTTTTAGAAAGTAGGTATTTTCTTGCCTAACCATCCAGTATGCCTCTGCTAGGTTTGTGTATTCCATGTCTGGTTTGTGAGTGACAGGGGGCTGGAGAGGGCTTTGGCTCTAGCAGTCTGATGAGTCAGGGCTGGGCTGAATAGGCCCTACATAGAATAGAGAGTAGGGGGAGGAGATTTCCTTTCACTTGCCTGAGCCTTCATAGAATAGAGAGTAGGGGGAGGAGTTTTCTTTCAGCTACCTGGGCCAGGTCTGCTTTCAACAATGCTGTCTCCACCTCCTGCCAGGAAGCTGCACCAGGGAGGACAGAACTGGTTTTGACTAGGTACAGACACTCTCTGCCTTCAGAGAACAAAGGATTTAGTAGTATAAATATTGGGGCCCAGACCCCAGAACTTTAGATCACTTCTGGGAATCAAGACGAACCCTTTGCCAAGGAGAGAAACGAAGGAAGCTGAAGGAGGAGACTGCCCCTGTGCTGTTTGCTGTTTGGGGTTGGCCTGCAGTGGTTACTCATTGCCAAGGAAAGGAGAAAAGGAACTTTGTGTGTACTTTTACTATCTTGAGGAAGATCTCCAAGGGCTTGAAGCTGAGCTTGCCTCCTGTTCTGAAGTCTCAGGGATACAAAGACTTCACCACCAGCTCCCCTGAATTTCCTTGCTGGGAATTCTACCTGCAGAGAGGTGCCTGCTGTTGTTTTGGGCCCTCTGGAGACTGCGTGTCGCTGGGAGCTGGAAGTGCGACGCACCGAGGAAAAAGCGTGTCGCCTCCGCAGCTGTTCCGTCGCATCGCCGAAGAAGCGTGTCGCCGCCGCAGCAGTTTGCCTTCGCATCACCGAAGAAGCGTGTCGCTTCACCGGAGAAGCGTGCCGACGCCGCAGAGGTCGCCGTCGCATCACCTGAAAAGCGTGTCACAGGACCTGTCGCGGCTCAAGAAACCATCGAGTTCGCCGCACGGCCGCCGGGCGTGCACGCATCGCATCCAAGTTATCGCATCGCATCAAAGACGCCATTTTGTCACAGCGCACCGGATCGTCGCATCGCATCGAGGCACCATCTTGTCGCATCGCACCGATCACAGTAAGAAACAGACGCTTCGCCTTCTCTCCGGTAAGGAACAGACGCATCGCCTCCCCTGCGCTGCAGTAAGGAACAGGTGCGCCGCCTCCCCCGAAGCAAGGAACTGACGCATCGCCTTCCCTGCGACCCTTTTGTTTATGCTGCGTTACGCATCCAAGGTACTTTGAGAGTAAAGTGTCACATTTACCATCTACATTGAACTAAGCTATTTCTACCATTTGAAAGTCATATTTTTGAGTACTGTATTGTGGATTTTTGTCGTTTTGTCTTGTGTTAAGTCTAGATAAAGATTACTTATTTTTCTAAACTGGTGTGGTGTCCATTTGTAGTGTTTTCATGGTATTACTGTATGTGTTCACAAATGCTTTACACACTGCCTCTGAGATAAGCCTGCCTGCTCATGCCAAGCTACCAAGGGGGTGAGCAGGGGTTATTTTAGGAGTGTAGCCCCCTTACCCTGACTAGAAGCAATGGCCCCTACTTGGTCAAAGGTACCTACCTCTGCCAACTAGAGACCGCCATTTCTAACACAGTGTATGTGACATTTTCCGTTCATAGCATGTGTGGCTGTGTATACACATGTTCTGCATAGACTGTAAAGCAGTTTGTTTCCAAAGCAGTAGCTTGTGAGGAGATGATGCAGATGTTTGAAACAGAGTTATTACTACAGTTTGGACAACTAAAGCCTGCTGATGGGCTTGGATGTGTGCACAGTAGTGCTTTGTGAACACACGCAGAGTTTACCATGTGGCAGCTTTGCAAATGTCTGCTAAACAGATGTTGTTTAAAAAGGCCAAGTGGCACCCTTTTTGCATATGGAATGCACTCTGGGGGCACACTAGTGTGTGCTTGGCCTTCGCAGAACAGGTTTGTATGCATTTGACAATCCATCTGGTTATACCTGCTTTAGAGATGATTGCCCCTGGTGAGGCTTAGCAAAGGCTACCAACAGTTGTTTTGTCTTACTCAAGGACTTAGTCCTGTCGATGTAATACATGAACGCTCTTTTAACATCTACTGTGTGTAAAGCCCTGTCCACAACCGGGCCAGAGTGTGGAAAGAACAGGGACAGCTCAATGGTTTGATTAATGTGAAAGGGTGACACTACTCTGGATAGGGTTTGGTTCTAAAAAACAATATCTTGTGAACCTGAATATAAGGTTACTTTATTGTTAAAGCTTGAAGTTCACTGGTGCGTCGGAGAGAGGTGATTGCTATTAAGAAACCCACCTTCCATGGCAAGAAATGGAGAGCACAGGAGTGTAGTGGTTCAAAGGATGGACTACGTGAGAACTATGTTTAAGTTGCAGACATCGGCTGGGAGCATTTTGGGAGGTATAAGCCTTCTTAGACCACCATAAAAGCTTTAACCCCAGGAATTTTTTTAAAAGGGACATGTGTTGTCTATTTTGCATGCATGCTGTGATTGACATCAAGTGTAGACAGATGAAAGTGCATGGTAGCCCAGCCTTTTGAGGATGAAGCCGTTACCAAATATTATTCTGAACTGAGACCTTGAGTGCGAGGTCTATGCAATAGTGGAAAAACCTTTTTGACTTTGCCGAATAACAGGCACGTGTAGTGGGACTACGTACATTGTGTAGAATGATCATGCACTCCTTTGTGAGCGTGAAGCACTGGAATTCTAGTTCCACAGGTGCCAGATTGGTAGGTTAGAACTGTTTGGCATCTGGGTAATTTAGTTGGCCCTGATGTTGGACTAGGAGGTCCAGCCTCAGGGGCAACATCTTGTGAAGGCCCACTGACATCTCCAGGACCTTGGGGCCCTAGGGCTGCCTGCCTCAAGTTGGCATCACTAGGATGAGGGTCATGGATAATAGGCTAATTTTCCTGACTACCTACAGGATGGTGGAAAAGCGAAAGCAAATATTCCAGACCAATTTATCCATAGTGCATTGCCCAAGAACTGTGGACACTTTGAGGCAAAGCTTTGACATTTTGCATTTTCAGGGGTGGCGGACAGGTTGATGGGCAGAGTGCCCCACTGGCTGGAGTGCTTGTGAAGTGCTTCTGGGTTCAATTCCCATTCGTGCACTTGTTAATGTGTCCTGTTTAGCAGCTCCCCAAAATCGGTGTTCACACCTGGCAAGTGTTCGGCTAACAAATGCATGTAGCTTAGAATTGCTCAATGCTAAATCTCCAGTGCAGATAGCTGGGGAGATTCACCATCCACTTGGGACCATTACCTTCACGAAGCGTTCTTGGAATGGGCCCTTATGCAATGTGGCATGCAGCACAGTGGTGATGCATAATATCATCATTCCCTGCAACTTCATTATTGTTCTTACAGCAACAGGACGTCCTGTCTGAAAGCAACCTTTGGAATACCATCACCCTCTCTTGGTTGGGGTATGCTTTCCTTGCATCAGCATTGAGGGTAACAGCATTTGGGGAGAACCCTCGAAAGGGTTGAATCTGCTAGGGCTGGAGATGGGATTTTTATCACATTGAAGGTGAACCCCAGACTGTGAAGTAGGGATACCGCTGTTTAAGTATGCGCTAGCCACTGTTGTTTGCTGCTGCATTTAATCAGACAGCCATCTAGATAGGAAAAGACGTGAATGGTGTTCCCGTGCAGCTGCACAGCAACCACTAGCAACATTTTTGTGAAAAGCCTTGGGGCAGTAGTGACTTCAGAGGGCAGTACTTTGAACTGGTTGTGCTGTCCACTTACCACAAAGTGAAGTGGTGAGCTGGATAAATGGGGAAGTGGAAGTAGGTGTCTTTAAGGTGCAACACAGACATAAAGTCACCCTAGCAGAGCAGTGGGAAGATGTACTGTGGGATAATCATATGGAAATGTTCTGATAGGATGTACTAGTTGAGGGGTCTTAAGTCAAGGATCAGTCTGAAGGAGCCATCCTTTTTTGGGGTCAGTAAGAGGATGAAGTTCTCTCCTTTGTCACACTGTTGTGGGGGCACCAGCTCAATGGCACATTTGGCTTAGAGCAACACAACCCTTCTTTGAGCAGTTGAAGGTGTTCACCACTGAGTACGTGGTGGTGGGGTGGGATGTTGTGGCGTGGCATGGAATTTGAGGCCTTTTACCCCCTGTGAATGAAAGAGTACCCACTGGTCTGGGGTACAGCATGCAACATCATATTTATAAAAATGATTACATCATGTGGCAATTAAAGCACTTCAAAGAAATTCATATCTACAGAATGAGCACAGTGATGGGTGTCCCATTCAACATACCCTCAATCTTATCCTATAAAACGTGAACATGATGCAACAATACATGTACCACACATATACCCTCGATAACAGACCACCACGACCTCACAACAATTTCACTGGCGAAGTCATGGACTTCGTCACAACGCTTATTATCCAGCCAGCACCTTCATACTCTTCAGAGACCTTAACTTTTACCTGGGTGACAGCACCGATCCAAACTCTGCGGCCCTTCTAGAAAACTTCAGAAACCTTGGCCTCACACAGAAAACCCACTCACATCGCCAGATATCTACTGGGCCCGATTTTTTCTCTTTGATCAACAACATCAAAGTCCACAAGCCAGCAACTATGACCTGGACAAACCACGCCATCGTTGGTTTCAGCATATCCATCCTGCACCACCACAGATCTACCACCACCGGAACCTTCTGCTGTAGCTGGAAAAGCATCTTAGAAGAGGAGTGGGCTTCCGCCCTCTCCGCATACTGGTCCGTGCACACCAGCGACTTGCCAAAAGCCATTAAGCACCTCAACAGCTGAGGCAACAGCCTGGCTCCCCTCAAGCGCAACCCAAGGGCAAAAGCCCAACTACAGGCCAACTGGTACACAGAGGAACTCAGGCTGATGAAACGCCACTGTAAGCAACTGGAGCGCAAATGGAGAACAAGTCAAGGCACCACAGACAAAGACATCTTCAAATCAGCCCTAAGGCACTCCTACCAGCAGATTTGGAACACCAAGTGCACAGCTTTTGCAGATCGTTTTGACGCCAGCGCTAACAGCAGCAAGGAAATATTCGCCATCATCAAAGATTTCACAGTGCCTCCTGCTGCCTCCGGCAACATCACACCCTCACAAGACCTTTGCACAAGCCCTCGTAATTCTTCTGTAACAAAATCTGTAGCCAACAACTTCGACCCTCAACCATACGTCATCACTGTTGCAACTCAACTTCCCATCATGAGCAAAGAACAAACCCTGACCTTGTGGCCCTCTGTCACCAGTCGAAATCACAGCTACCACAAAGACCATTCACTTGGGGACCCATCTGATCCTTGCGCCAGTAAAACATTGAAGCACTAACACCGATCCTCAATGCCTCCATCGACTCAGTCACATTCCCGGACAGCTGGAAACATGCCACAGTCATGCCAAGAAACCATTCTCTGACCCAGGCACGCTCCTACAATTCCCACCAAAGGTGTTAGAGAAAGTAATCAACGATGCCTCACTGACCACCTCAGCCATCACCAGCTGACGCCACGCAGTCCGGATTCAGGGCCAACCACAGTTTAGCACTCATTGCCGCCACAGACAACATCCACATGATCCTGGACAGAAGGGACACGGCAGCTACTTTCTGCAGCATTTGACATGGTATCTCACCCCATCCTCATCAGGCGCCTCCACAAGATTGGCATCCAAGGACAAGTTCTCCGCTGGATCTGCTCCTTCTTAACGAATAAAACACAAGCTCTCAGCCTGGCATCTTACTCCTCAGAAGCGCACAAACACAGTTGTGTAATGCCTCAAGGTTCATCGCTCATCCTCACCCTCTTCAAAGCATACATGATCCCTCTGGCCAACGTCATCTGCGCACATATCAACATCCTCTCCTAAACCAATGGCACACAACTCATTCTCTCCCTCTCAGAAAAGACCCCCAACACAAGAAACAAGTTCACCACCTGCATAACTGAAGTTGCAAACTGGATGTAAGCCAACTGTCTCAAGCTCATCGCTGACAAGACAGAAGTAGTGATGTTCGGCAAGGACACTTCACCATGTTACGTTATGTGTATTTGTAAAGCGCACTATCACCCGCAAGGGTATTCTGATAACAAGTAGGTGTGTGTGCCTAGCCCAACCTATGCCAGACCTTCAGCTTCTTGCAGAATTGAAGAAGAGAGGAGGAGGCTGGATGGGACTCCAACTGGTAGCTGGCTGAGAGAAAAAAACACACACACAGTAATGTTTATATATCACTATGAAGACCGGCCATTGACCATAATGAAGTGTGTAATTACTATTCTAACTCCACGCGTGCCTTGATAGTAGGGAAGGTTATAAAGCAGACCGAAGCAAGTCAAACTGCACTCTTAGTTTTTTTATACACTCGCTCAAAAGTACCTAAAACACACTATGGGGACCGGTCCTCACAAAGATAGTGTTTGTCTGGTTCTGTCAAGGTTAACCCACGCTATGAGGACCGAACTGGTCCCCACAGTGTGGGGTGGGGGAGACACAGACACACAGACACACACACACCCTTGGAATATTCAACAGTAAATTGGACATGACAGCAAAGTCATCACCATCACTGCATCCTGCTTCCACACCCTGAAGATGCCAAGGAAGATTTTCAAACAGCTCTAAAGCAATACTAGAAAAACGGTCACCCACATCCTAGACACTAGCAAGTTGGACTATGGGAATACCCTCTACACTGGGATCACCAAGCAACTCATCGGCAGCCAGACTCATAGTCAACCTCCCACACAGAACTCATATCACATCACATCTCAGAGAGCTCCACTGGCTCCCGATTCACAAATGCGCTCATTTCAAACTCCTCACACACACATACAAATCACTACACAACTTAGGCCCCGTCTACCTGAAAAGTTGCATCTCCTTCCACCAACCACCCAGACACCTCTGCTCAACAGAACTCCTATTGGCACACATCCCATGCATACACAGATCAGGATGGGCGTTCGCTTACAACACTACTAAAGCATGGAACGGCCTCCCACTCCACATCAGAGCCTCCTCTTCTCTATTTGAATTCCGCCAGAAGCTGAATACCTGGCTTTTCAATTAACCAATCTACTACAGGCAGGGCTAGGCACACACACCTGCTCTTTGCCAGATAACCTTGTGGGTGATAGTGCGCTTTACAAATACAGATAATATAACATTATATTACACATGACTCTACCACAAAAGGATGGAAAACCAACTTGATTAATGCTAAGCTGGAGAAAAACTGACAAATTCCTTATTTAGTGTATGACTTAATTCATGAATGATCAATCATTTAAAATTGACGAATAAATCCCAGAGCATGTGGTATTATATAAAAATCCAAATGGGGAAACATATGAAAAACTTTATCACAATTTCTCAACACCAGGAATTGCAAGGGACAGTAGTTTACGTTTTTATTTTACCTAGAACTGTCAACACAGAAATGAAAATAAAACGTAAAGAGGGTAAGAGAGGTGTGGGGGATGTAAAGTGGCAGGAAAATTTAAAAGCAGATTAGGGCACATCTATAAAGCATTTTTTCCAGAAAGTGCATTAGTGAGTCTGGATCCCCTAAATCTATCTGAAAATTTAAGGTCACATTCGTCAATATCGGTTTTCATTAAGTAGCCATCACACGCACCAACTCACACACCACCTCCCACCCCTCCCAATGCTCTGATAGTAGCTGGGCCAATAACGAGCATCACACTTCATAAGCAGAATACCCCCTTTACCTTTGTTGATGCCGCTTAGCCATTCATCAGGATTGAGGGCTGGCTCAAGACCAGGAGTCATTGGGTAGATATCTTCTTGGTAGGTTTCTGACTGAGGGGAAAGACATTTAATTAGAGTTCTACACACTGACATTAAACCAAAATGCATTAACACTAGCACTGCATCAAGATATGGGCATTTATGGCGAATGACAGCACGTAACACCATCAGAGGCACCCTTGCCTACCAGCCAACCAGGACCATGCTTCAGCTTCTGCAACGCCATCCCGGACCTTATCTCTCTGACCGGCATTGACTTCGAACACTACATCTTTCTAGAGGATCTTCACCACCACCATGATGACCCCAGCGACATCAACACAACCGACCTCCTGGAAAGGTTGAGCAACATTGGCCTCAAGCAACTTGTCACCGACCCCACCCACATCGCAGGACACACTCTCGACCCCCTTTTTATGCCCAGTAACAGAATCAAGTACAACCACGTCTCACAGCTCACTTGGACTGACCACAATAGCGTCAACTTCACCATCTCAGGACCTACTAACATCGGCACTATGACCCCCAGCTCCACACGTAGAAACTGGAAAAAGATATCAGAAGACCAGTGGAACAACACTCAACTCCCAGACGCAACATCCAACCCAGACCAGGCCGCAAAGAACTTCTCCCAGTGGATCACAGAATGTGCCGACACAATCACCCCCGTCAAGCCAGCCAAATCCAAAGGATCCGCCAGAAGAACCAGCTGGTTTACTGTGGAGCTGAAATCCACCAAATATAACTGTTTGCAACTTGAAAGGAAATGGCACACCAGCAAAGAGACAGGAAACCATACCACCTTCAAAAGAACGCCCTAACAGACCGCATAGAAGCCAGCACAAACAGCAGCAAGGAGATCTTCGCCATCGTGAAGGAGTTCTCTAACCCCACAGCAGGCGAGAATGACATCACCCCTCCCAAGAACTGTGTGACACCCTGGCAGACTTCTTCGACGACAAGATCTCCGTCATCTACCAAAACTCCAAACCCCAACCCCCCACCGCTGACAGCCCAAGCCTGCTCACATCCACGATCACTAACCCCGAACACCTGCTCATCCATTGGGACCCTCTCACAACTCAAGCCACAATCTCCATCATGAACTCCGTGCACTCAGGAGCACCATGTATTCAACCTCAAGAACAAGACGATTGGTGACGAGATAAAGAAGGTCCTGAACACCGCCATCTCCTTGGCCTCCTTCCCTGAGGACTGCAATTACGCTGAAGTGAGGTCCCTCCTGAAGAAACCATCCGCCGACCCAGCAGAACCAAAGAACTACTGGCCCCTGTCCTTGCTCTCCTTTCCAGGGACCAGCATCTCACCGAACACCTGGAAAATAACAACCTCCTGGACCCCTCCCAATGCGGATTTCTAGCCAACCACAGCACCAAGACAGCCCTGATCACAGCCACTGATGACATCAGGGCCTTTGTGGACCGCGATGAAACAGCAGCCTTCATCAATCTGGACCCGTCAGCCGCCTTCGACACTGTGTTTTATCCCCTCTTGATCAACAGACTCCCCCACATCAGAATACAGGGAGACGTCCTAAAATGAATCACCTCATACCACATTGGAAGAACCCAGGTGTACCCCCCAAGGATCATCCCTCAGCCCCGCCCTCTTCAACACGTACATAACCCTGCTGGCCGACATCATCAGATCGCACGGACTCAAATCATCTCCTATGTCTACAACACCCAGCTCATCCTCTCGCTGTCAGATGACCCTTCCACCACCAGAACCAACTTCCACAGCTGCAAGATGAACGTCACCGACTAAATGAAAGACTACTGTCTCAAGCTCAACTCTGACAAGACGGAAGTCCTCATCTTTGGGAACAACACCTCGCAAGGGAACAACGCATGGTGGCCTGCTGAACTTGGCCCATCCCCTGCCCCGACAGACCACACCCTCAACCTTGACATCATCTTGGACAGGAAGATATCTATGAAGAAACAGGTAAACACAGTATCATCCGCCTGCTTCCACACCCTACGCATGCTCTGCAAGATCTTCAGGTGGCTCCCAGTCAACACCAGGACTGCAGACCCTCGTCATCAGCAGGCTGGATTACGGGAACACACTATGTAGGAATCACTGCACGCCTCCTGAAGAGACTACAGACAATACAAAACTCAGCTGCAAGACTCATTCTCGACCTTGCCAGATGGACCCACATCACAACCTACCTCGAAAAGATACACTGGCTCCCGATCCAGAAGAGATGTGAGTTCAAGATGTTGACACACACATGCAAATCCCTGCACAATGAAGGACCAGCATACATCAACAAACACATGACTTTCCACCAACCGACCAGATAATTATGATCCGCCTCCCTCTTCCTCGCAGACACACCCCGAATCCACCGAAGCAACAGTGGAGGATGCTCCTTTTCACACCAGGCGGCCAAAGCTTGGAACGACCGTCCCAACTGACAGGATCCTTGCTCATAAATGATCCGGCCAAGCTCTTCACGAATCTGCTGCAGTCAACAGACCCCAGGATCACCACAGGCATTACATGTGACAGAGATCAGAATCATCTCGTCATGCCACCTTTAGATGCAACACAAGCAGAGGACCTGACCACTCCATGCTCCTCAATGAATTCAGCACCCCAAGTTCCTAGGTACTCACTCTCCTTGGCACAATCGATGGCATGTTTATATGACTTTGAAAGATTACAGGCTACTTACCCTCCTTGGCACGATCATGGAGATAGGCTCGATAATTCCTCGCAGGGTGATGAGCTTGTAGAATCGGAATACCTCACATGCGGATACATCCAGTCCGTGCTTGGGCATGACCCCTAGGTAGATAGAGACAAGGAACGCCACAGAACCCCATGAGCAATTAAAGGGAGTGTGTCAATTCCGCAAAAGCAAGGAAGCTTTTCCCAACAATCTCATCCCAACAGCGACTAGATACCAAGGCTTATTAAAGAATCACTAGTTACTCAATGGAAAGCAACTGAAGGACATCTGGCCTTCTCACACTTCAACGTATTAAACCATATCTAGCTGCCACAAACAAACATGCAATTAACTAGTACCTACACCAGTGCTTTATTTGAAGAAAAAAAATAAGTGCCAGGGCTCTCGTCAAGAGGCCACTGCAGCTTGCACCATACTTTGCCCCTGCTATGCTGCCAACGATGGCTACTGCACTCCTACAAGTGTGACAATTTGGACTATTTCAGGCCCCCAAAGCTTTAAGAATGGCTTGGGCGGCAGGTAATAGTCATTTTTAACGTTTATTGAACTAATAAGTTGTGGTCATCTCTAAATTAGCCAGACAGTGCCGCCTTGTGGCAGACTGTCACAAGCGCCGGTGTTGACAATCAAGTGCTTGTGCAAGCGCCAGTGTTGACAATTAAGTGCTTGTGCCAGCACCGGAAACCACCGGCTCAAATTAAGCACTGATTCTACACAAAACAACAAATACCCCCACTTGAATAAAAATGTACACAAATCTGCTCAATAACAAGAATATGCCAGAACTTGCTCTAAGGCTTTATGGAGCTGCTAAACTAATCGGGAACATGAAAGGTGGAGTGACCTAAAAGCCAGTGACTTTAACAGACTAAGAAATGCTATGGACTGCTAGTGACATGAGGATCGTGAAAGCTTTCCATTTTCGCATAGGCTGGTCCAATGCAGAGACGGTGTTGTGAGGAAAGAACTTCTGGCTGTTAGGACGGAAACAAAGGCTTTAATAAAACACCAAAACACCAATGTGACAGGGTTGTATAGCTGACCAATGCTAAACGATCCCAGTCAAGCACTTAATACAATCAAAGATAGGGAAATACAACCGACCAGCAATATAGGACAGATTCAATCCAAAACAACGAGATAACATTGGCCACCAACAGAGCACTGAAACAGTTCACGACAGACTCACTCTTTAGTTTGGAAGCAATTTATGAGCTTTCTGAGAAATAGCATGGACAAATATCCCAAATGAGGAAAAACCACAGACCTACAACAGAGAGGAAAAACAAAACAAAATAGGAAGAGGGCACTTACCCACAGCAAAGCACAGAAATACAGCAAGATGGTGAGGGACTGCCGACTCAATAAAGCAAGAACATAATCCACGACATTTTAGTTTAAGATTTCAATATTTGCCTCGATCAGACCAAGTGCCACGAACAAGCTATCCTAGCCACTTTATAATCATATCAACGTAAACCACAATATAGATGGCACCACTCACGACTGGATTATAACCACAGGATTAGACCCAAAAACGTGACAATTTAGATCTAAACTGGTCAAGCTATATATCAATCACAGTTTGGTTTCATTTTAGTGCGTCTGTGTTGATGGAATTACTCCTAATGCCCACTTGTGGCCAACGTCAATTTACAGGTAGTATTTTACTGCTTAAACTTGGCTTGACATAAAAACTACAGCAATGTACCAATTTCTTCAAATGATAGAGTAGACCCCAACAACACATATTGTGGCCGCACAATAGACTTGTCTAATGAAAGCGGTTCAAATATATATTGCAAGAAATAAGGAAATCGCCAGTGCTTAGTTTGTAAAAGGTGCCAGGGCCCGAGGTATTTCTCATAAGGCTACCGTAGTTGGTTGGCACTGCACACTGTCCCTTGTCCCTCACTGCACTGCCAAACACTAACCATAACACAATACAATGGTGACACTTTGGACTATTCCCGTTCACCTCAACGTTGTATTACTTTTTTTTATTAAAGTATATTGAACAGCTTGGGGATGAGCTCTGCTCAGTGATAGACCAACAGCGCCACCATCTGGCAGACTGCCATAAATTAGTGACTGTTTAAACAGGCACACATTAAACACAGGATGAACTTTTGTAACTAGCTGCATCGTTTACATGAATATATCACATTTGATCCTGAGCCCTGTTCTGTGACCATATCCTAATATGGTAATATAAAAGGAGGAGACTGAGAGGGGCCCCAGAGCAAGATTGCCTGATAAGGTCTCAGCCCTTATTTCTACCTCTTAATCCTCAGTGCATTGGATCGGTCAGTCATGTGCAAGCTGATTATAAAAGGGTGATGATAGTTTCAACAGCATGACATCTTCACAAAGCAAACATGTGAAAGCTCACAGACATCTTAACAACAAAGTAAATAAATTGCCTCACTAAGACCAGAGCTTAGTGAAAAGAATCAGCATTAAGTCCTTGAATCACAAGAGGAAGTTCGGTGCTACACGAGCTCAGAATAAAAAAATATTCAGTGCCATATCTTTTTACTATTACAAGACGACCAGTGAGGCACTATACCTAAAATCTTTAAGACTATAACAAACCTATCACAGCTCAGTGAGAAACTAGTTGCTTATCAGTAACAACAGCGTAGCAGCTTGAAACTTCAGTAGATTTGCGGCTGTCCGAGGCCCCCGCAGGGGGCCACTAAAGAGGGCAGCCCTCTAGTGCCAGCTGGGCACCCCACACCCCCCTTAGGGGCAGGGACTCAGGGAGGAGTCCCCCAAGCCTGGTCGCAGCGCGACAGGCGAGAATCACGTCCGGGGCGCGAGGACAGGGGAGGGGTATATAGGCCTCCCCCACCATCTTGTCGTCCTCTTTCGCGCGCCCGGACACGCCGTCTGCCAGCCACGCCGTCTGGTCTTGCGTCGGTCGGCGTTGTTGCGGTCTCCTTTGCCCCCGCTGGACACGCTGGGTCTGCGGCGCGCCTCGGGTGTCGTGTCCCCGGGACCAGGTGGTGGTCGTCATGCGCGGTGAGTTTGGGGGGCAGGGAGGACCGTTGGGGCCTTTCTTGCCAATTTGGAGTGGTTATGGAGAGGTGGTGCCCGCAATTGGGAGCGCCCAAGCCGCTGTGGTGCGGAGTGGGTGCTTGCGCCTGGGGATTCTCCTCCGTTACATGGGACGCAGGTAATTTGCCTTGACTGCCCCGTTGGAAGGGGCTCATTCAGTGGTCTTTTCCCCGGGCTGGAGGTTGTGACTTTCCGGCCCCGATTTGAGTGCAGGGGCTCAGAGGCTGCGTCTTTTCCCCGCGGGGGACAGGTGGACTTCCGCGGGGGTGGTGCGGAGGCAGCGCTGGGGTTCCTGTGGTGAGCGGGTGCGTGGTTGGCACGCATAAGTGTTGTGGGGGGTCAAGTCCGGGTTTCGCTGGTCGTGGTCCCTGAGTTACGGATTGCAGCCGCTGTTACGGGGTGGAGGGCTTCTCCACCCGCTTTGTCGACGTTGAGGCGGCCTGGGTTCCCGTGTTCGTGTGCACGGAGGGGGAGCCGGCGGCCACTGGAGTGCCGCCTGTCTTTCCCTGCTTGCCAGGGGCAGGAGAGCGGTGTGTTGCAGGAGGCCGCGGGCAGCCTCGGAGTGCCCTGTGGGCCAGTCCAGCCGGCATGGATTTGCAGGTTTTCGGTGTTATGAGTGGCATTTCACTGCCTTGTGTGGAAACTTTGGGCGAGGTCGGGAGAGCAGTTGTTGCATTGGATAGGGTGATGTTTGTATGCAATTTTGTGAGGTGTGACGAACTTCACTCGCATTAAAGCCAGATGCCATGCCCATGAGCTTTGTGATCATTGACTATGCCTGTCCTTGCTGGGCGTGGGGCGCTTGGTGCCTGTGCTGCACGGATGTTCTTTTCACGCTGTGGGTTCGTGCCCGGTGCCGTTGAAAGATTTATTGGACCGTAACTGATGATTAGCAATGCTATGTCGGCGGTGGATACACACAGCAGCCGTTGATGGCGGCCTGCAGGGACAGGCCTCAACATTTGGAGATGTGAATAGTTTTGCGTGTACTTTGGATGCCTCCTTGTTTTGGCATCTCAGGCGCCTTGGGTGTTTCATCCTTGCAGATGTGAGCCAAGTAGGTGTGGGGCCTTTTTGTTGTGGCTGTGACAGGCCTAGGGCTTCATTTCAGGTTGGGCGCTGATAGAAAATCATGGGAAATCTTTTTTCAGGCAAGTTTCTTTTCCATGACTGCTTCTTTCAATAATTGTTTTGCAAGGGGGCGAAGAGTGTGCCTCCGAGCAAATGCACAGCGCTGCTCTTTGGCACATGATTCAACTTTGCAGACCTCTTTATTGTAGCGGCTCCAATTTTTTGGGAGCTTCTTGTTGTTCTAGTGGGTGTAATTTCTGATGTTGCGATTCCCTCGTCTTTATTGCTTGATTTTCTTTGCGAGGGACGGTTGCTCATGGCCGTTAAATGCCACTCATGGTTGCACTGAAGTTATGGAGGTGTCACACGTGGGCAGTCCACCCTGAGATCGGGGCAGTCCGATGTGTTTCACTATGGCTGTCCTCCCAGGGCGGTACCCACGGTCCATGGGACGCGTAGTGGGCAAGCGGTTTAAATGGCAGTGCCCTCATGGTCTTAGGGGGCGGTGCGTGCTTACCATGCAAATCAGGGGTGCACTGGGCGCCCGCGTTAACAAGGGCCCGAGGCCTGGGTGTCCGGCAAGTGAATAGTGCATCCCTGCTGCACTTTCCATTATAGGATGCAGTGTTTCTGCAGGGCGCGGTGATGATTCATTGTCACAGCAGGTAGCGCTGCTCGATCCCCTGCGTGGAGCTCTTTGCCCACGCTCCAGTGTGTCCTCTGGGTCCGGTACTGGTGCGGCTCCCCCAGCTGCATGCAAAGTTTTCCTTGTGCAGCTCCCTTCCTAGGAATTGTTTATGAAGGGATTTGTGAGGGCTATTTGTGTTTCCTTCGTCGATTTGGGTGCGGTGGCTGCGGCCTCCGGAGTGCCGCCGACCCGCCTACCTGCTGATGTACCCAACATACATCTGAACCCTTCCACGCCTTGAGTAGGGTGCATGGGAGCAGAGGCGCGCATGCAACCAGGTTGATCCCATCGCGTCATGGTTCGTTCGGACGGGTATCTCCCATTCCTCTCAGCGGGGGACTTGAGCAGTTTAGCATGTTTTCTTGTTTCGCTGCCTACTTGTTCCCGATGCCCGATACTTTTTGCGGGGTTGGTGGGGGCGTTTTGTTTCGTTGCTCGTGGTTGCGGGTGAGAACGTAGCCCCACGGTGAGAGCTGCTGACTCTGGGGAACGAGGTTTATGCCTCGTGTAACGCATATGTGCTCGGGAAGCGCTCCGATAACCTTGGTTTTTTGCGCAACTTAAGTCGACTAAATTGGACTATAATGCTCCCTCGGCCACCCCGCTATTCCTGGCCGCAATGTGGGTTTGTGCTTTGAAGGTTGTGTTTGGGGTGGGCCTAAGAGTCCCGGCCCGGTAGGGCTTGGGAGAGTCGCGCCCTGGCCTGGGCATGCGGGGATGGTTGTGGGTTCTGGGGGCAGGACTGGTGATTTCAACAAGCGGTCCTCAGCGCCGGTACGGGGGTTGCGTGCGCTGCGGGTATCTGCTCACCGGCCCGCATGTCTTCCAGGATTAGGCTCGGCCAATACGCGTTGCGGGAGGATGCAGCGATGTGGGCGGGGGAGGCGGCTGATGCGCAGCCGAATTGCCGGACATTCCGCGGGACGGGTCCCGGTGGCCGCCCTGGTGCCTCCCCACTGAGCGTGACGGTGGCCTAGCGGTAACGGTACGAGCAGCGCCATGCGTGGGAGGGTTGGGTCTTGGCTTGTGGCTGAGCCCGCGGCCTACCTCGCTGGGAACGCTATGTCCCGTGGGCCAACGTCGTTGTGGGAGCATCGTCTCCAAAATGGGGCTCATTGGTGGTGATGGAGCACCGCGGGCTGGACTATTGGCGCGTCCTTGAAAGTCAGCCGCCCCAATTAGCACGGGCGCTGTATTAGCTTAGGCAGAACGTGTAGCCCCCCACCTCCCCCCTTTTATGCCAGACTTTTCAAGCAGAGCCTAGTGCCGCCTGCACGAGAGAGCTTTAGGGTGGGGATGGATGCACGGTACACCGTCTCGGAGGCGCTACACACCTAGCACAACCTCTCTCCGGTATCCATGTCTGCGCCAACCACCGCGAGAATTCCAGCCCACTGCCTGCGGTCACGTTGCTGTGCATTAGTGAGGGGCCTTCGGCCAGGGGTAGATCTGGAGGCCTGTTTGCTACGCGCCTAGGATGGGGCAGGCAGGTTGTTGGGTGGCTGTTTGGGGAAGCTGGTGCTTGACGCTGTGTGTATAGCAGCGCCCCTTTCTGCGTGGGAGTTGCAACTCCGAGGCGGTGTTGTGGGGCAGTGGTCTGGTGGTGTCGCGTTCATGTTTGAACAAGCAGCGAATACCGCTCAGAAACGTAGTACCCATTTTGGAGCGGGGGAAAAGCAAGTTAGGAGTCTCGGCATTTGGCTCACCATTCCGTGATGCGGGCGAGTCACAAAAGCCTGGGTCTATCTAAACTGATGTGACCAATGCCGTGGTGTGTTGTAACAGTTGCCCATGTAGAGCGCTCCAATACCTGCTGGTGGAGGCTGCGCAAGATAGAACGGCAGTATAACGAGCGAGCGCCTAGTTCAGGATTGAACGGGCACGGCGGAAGTGCTATATTCAGTCATGCCCAAAAATTCAGGCGCTGCTGAGGGTGAGATCTTTTGTCGATGCGGGGATGTTTTGAAATCGAGTTTCCTAGCCGAGAGTGCGTGATTATTGCTGGGTGAAAACTTTAGCGGTCTGTGTGTGAGACCTAGTAGCCGCGTGGCTCCTGCCTCCAGGTACCGTGGGGGTGTGCCTCACCATGCGCTAAGGGGATGGAAGATGAGGCGCACCTCAGCCGCAGTAATTTTAAGCATAGTGAATGCGGGCCAGGAGGGGCCTTTGCTTGGGCCGACTAGCCGCCTGGAGAGTGGGTCGGGTGTTGAGGCTGCCTGGGTTTTTGACTCGTTTGTGTAGTGTTGGGCCGGGTCGGCGGCTGCGGTATCAGGGGCCCGGGTTCAATTCCCAGCATCTACATAAGTTGTGCCATGTTACCTAGCGAATCATATGCCTGTGGTTGATTTGGTGACGGCAGTCATGATTGGAGTAGTTTGTGTAACTGCAAATGTCTCACCCTCCAGGGTGGCAGCGCGATCAGCCTAAAGCACCGCGGAAGGTGCTGGATCGCAGATGGCCCTGTTCGGGTGGGAGGTAGCGGCTTGCGCGTCCTTCGCCGGCCGGGCTGGGAGGGGCTAGTCAGTTAATTAATTGCGGCACACTAGCGCGCGGTACCGACACTAACTGAGGCGTCGTCACTCCGAGGGCTGCAGGTCCAGACTGAGCCTCCTCCGGGCCCTGGTCAGGCGTGTGCTCGCCTCATAGACGGGTGGCTACGCTGGGGCAGCGCTGTAGAAGCGGGTGAATTTGCGCATCCTGCATGACCGGGCGGTTGGTCAGGTCAGGGCCCGCTTGCATGTAGGCACGACGGGGCACTGTGGGCCATTATTATTGTATCTGGGAAATGTGCAAGATGAGCTCGGGCGCGGTGGGGGAGACCTGAGTGCGTGGAGCAAGGGTGCGATTCTTGGACTGGGAAAGTACCAGCATTTGTGAGTATTGAACTGGTATGTACCGCCGTCGGGAGTCGCATCTGGAGCTGCGCCGGGCATATGTAACATTTGGGGAGGTGAGCCTGCCTGTGCAGCGTCCACCCCCTGAACCGCTTCACGTCCCCTGCCTGGGGCATTAGACGGATCCTCTGCAACAACTTTGCAGCAGTTGTGGGCGCTGGGGCTGCGTAGAAGTGGCATCGCCAGCCTAAGTATGTCAGCCGGTATAATCCCAAACCCTACCCTCCGCATACCCGCTTGGTCCCATGTCTGGGGTACGCAGTATGTGTCCCCGCTACAGCTCTGCAGCTGTCGCGTGCGGAGGGGCCGCGAGAAAGTGGCCTTGCGGCCCAGGGCAGGAGATGCTGGGGGAGGGTTCGCATTCGAGGCTGATTAGCTCTGTTGGCGGGAGCGTGGTGCTGGTTACACCCAGGTCTCGGGTGCGATCCCCGTATGGGCCAATGTTAACTTATCTGGGCTTTTAGGCAGGCCCCCGTAATTGAATCATTTGATTTTAAAATTAACACAGTTGCGCGACGATCGCCATGGTGACTCGCACTAGATTGGCGAGGTCCCAAGCGCTGCGCCGGTCCCCTGTTGGACCTGTCCCCTGACCTGCGAGGTCCCATGCGGCATGCCCTACTCTCGGCATTGAGGCGAGAATAGCCATTGTTGGTGCCCATGATCGCGTTTCTCGACGCCTGCCGTCTCGCTGAAGTTGTGAGTGACAGTGATGGGTTTTTGCCCGGGGGGCTTGGGCTGCGTCGGGTGGATTACCGGATCACTCAATCCTGAGCATGGGACATGCAGGCTAAGTAGCGGACACGTGCTGTACCATGGCAAATACACAGACAGGTCTTTAAGGTTAAGAAAGGCCACACCACACAGGAAGGAACAAGTTAACTATGCTAACTTGCCAGGGCAGAGAATTATTATTCCGCACGATTGAGCGTGGACTTAATGCCATGTTAGTCTCAGCTCTGTAGGTATGTCCCCATAAAACCTGGGGGCATGGTGCCCGACCACTGAAGGTGTACTGCAGCCAAAATGAAACTGGGAATCTGGGATTCCGACACTTGCGGGTTTAAGCATCCAGGGTCGGAGATGGTTAGCAGGTACTGGCATCTGGGATCCGACGGCAGTTAAGCAGGCGGGGTGCGCTGCGTAGGCGTCAGTACACGAAAGGGTGAGGCGTCGCCAATAGTGGGCACAATACATATATTGTTTCAAACCAGATCTGACGCCAATAAGTGTTCACCAGGGTTTAGCAATCAAAGGGGCTTGTGCAAATTGTCTTGTCAACGGGGCGAAGTAAGTGAACCCCCGTACCTAGGAAGGTGACATGTTGCTGCAGTTAAGCTCGAATGCTGCGCCCGGTTAGCTATACTAGCAACGCTGGGTGGGGACGCTGTCAGCCAACATAGGTGCTCCTGTCCCGATAACAGGGTGTCAAGCACAAAAGGCGACTAGGTCAAAGAACTTTTGGCATGTCCAGGATTCAAAAAATTACATTTAATGGGGCAGGACATTTTTCCACTGCACAGGGTGGGCAGCGTGACCCCCCCTCCTACCGGGGAACAATGGGGCGAAGGTAGGACTTAGTCAATACGGAAAGTTAGGCACCAGATTGCAGACAGGGCACAACTGTATTGAAGCCGACAGGTTAACTAGCCGGTATGCCTAGGGGTTTTCACCTCAGAGGGAGCTGAGCAGGCGAAATTCCCATAAGGGATGCAGGGCACAGGTTAGGCTGAACTTGCTACCAGCGGGTCTAGTGTGTGAGCGGGTTAACTGAACAGGTAATTTTCCACCGCTGGGGTTGCCCTGGGGTGGGCAGTGTGAACACCCCTGCCCCCCTATCCGGGGGCTCTCGCAGGGAGGGTTCTAGCCTGTCGACTTTTCCTGCAGTTAAGGTCAAATGCCCTGCCCGGGTAGCTATATTAGCCTAACTGGGCAGGGGTGCTGTCAGCTAACACATTGTGCTGCGTCCCCAAGAAAGGGGGAACAAGGTGCCAAGCACAAAAGGCAAGGAGAGCAGTGTGAACCCCCCCCTCCTATTCGGGAATATTCTGGGAGGAAGGGCAAAGTAGGACTTAGCCAATCCTTAAAGTTAGGCACCATATGGCAGCCAGTGCGCACTGCATCAATCACACGGATTCTCTAGCTGGTATCCCTAGGGGGTCCACCACGAAGGGAGCTGAGCTGGCGAAATTCCCATAAGAAATAAGGGATGCACGGCAAGGGCAGGAGGGCGCCCTGGCTCATCGTCACACACGTCTAGTTATGGACATTCCTGTGCATCATGAGTTAGAAAGCAAATGGACGGTGCAAAGGTTAAAGTATAATCCTTCTCGCCCGAATAGCCAGAAGTAGGCAGGTGGGTGTGGGAGCGGTCTCCCAACAAGCGGGCAGCTGTCCCTTAAGTGGGGACACAGGTGCGCTAGACACACCGTCCTAGTAGGACGGCAGCTAGGTGAGCTCAGCAAATCCATGGGGCAATGTGAGCCAGGGAATCTGATCTGCCCCGCCCAGCGTTGGCATGGGGCTGAGTTATGTATGTGAAGTAGTGGAATTTTCCCACAGGAGGGTGGATAGTTGGCACAAATTCACAGGGCAGAAGGGCCTTTGTGTTGCATTAGACACTAGCTGATCCAGGCTATCGGCAAGGTCTAGGGTGATACAGATGGGGTTCATCTATCACCAGGGGGAGGGATCTCTTCCCTAGCTTTGCAGGAGGCCTGGAAATGAGAGGTTGCAGGTAAGAAAGGAGCTTTTGGTGGGGGCTCTGGCGGCAGACGGTGGCCACCTCCAGAGCTGTGGCGGAGTTACAGGGCGATCTGGAAGCAGAGGGGTACAGAAGGGTACCTCTGCGCGGCACCATGGTGGGTGCCAGAGCCAAATCCTAGGAGCCTCATGGGAGGTTCCTAGAAAACCGTGTCGGCGCCCCGTTAGTCCTTCGGGCGGTTGTGGGCCTGAACAACCGGGGGTTTGCTATGCTACGCTCCGCCCTGAAAGGGGCGTGAGTAATAAGGAACCATGTGTCACGTGATCCGGGAAGAGGATCACCAGAAGTGGCAGCACAGATGGGGTTCGCCCCAGTGCTGCTTGGCTCATCAGGCGGGCAGGCGGCCCAGACGGTTGCCTGCCCTTGGATCGCCCGTAAGATAACCCACCATATTACATAACGGTGTATGTAATAAACCTGCAGCAATTTTTACCCAAACAAGAAATGTGTTGTGTGATTATTTATGAGCATGCATGTTATGTTGGAGGGGTGGGGTAGGTTGCCAATGCTGGTACTATGCGGCTGTCCGAGGCCCCCGCAGGGGGCCACTAAAGAGGGCAGCCCTCTAGTGCCAGCTGGGCACCCCACACCCCCTTAGGGGCAGGGACTCAGGGAGGAGTCCCCCAAGCCTGGTCGCAGCGCGACAGGCGAGAATCACGTCCGGGGCGCGAGGACAGGGGAGGGGTATATAGGCCTCCCCCACCATCTTGTCGTCCTCTTTCGCGCGCCCGGACACGCCGTCTCCCACCCTACCGCTTACCCGGCGTGGTTCGTGGCAGGCAGGAGGCAGAGAATGTTGTAATGTTGTCTTTTTCGTTGCAGGCGGAGATACAGGGCGATCTGGAAGCAGAGGGGTACAGAAGGGTACCTCTGCGCGGCACCATGGTGGGTGCCAGAGCCAAATCCTAGGAGCCTCATGGGAGGTTCCTAGAAAACCGTGTCGGCGCCCCGTTAGTCCTTCGGGCGGTTGTGGGCCTGAACAACCGGGGGGTTTGCTATGCTACGCTCCGCCCTGAAAGGGGCGTGAGTAATAAGGAACCATGTGTCACGTGATCCGGGAAGAGGATCACCAGAAGTGGCAGCACAGATGGGGTTCGCCCCAGTGCTGCTTGGCTCATCAGGCGGGCAGGCGGCCCAGACGGTTGCCTGCCCTTGGATCGCCCGTAAGATAACCCACCATATTACATAACGGTGTATGTAATAAACCTGCAGCAATTTTTACCCAAACAAGAAATGTGTTGTGTGATTATTTATGAGCATGCATGTTATGTTGGAGGGGTGGGGTAGGTTGCCAATGCTGGTACTATACATGCTGTGGATTATTTCGCCCCCTAGTGGTTTGGTCTAGAAAACATCCTCAAATAAATTGTGGGTGTTGACCATAAGGAACATGTTGTCCATGTCTTTAATTGACACTTTACCAGTTGAAACTTAATAATGTCCCTTTCTTCTTGTTGAATGTGCTTTCGGTTTTCTCAATAAGGTTTCACCGGAAAGGGAGTGGCAGAACTGCATGGCTTCTACACTCCACCATGCCATAGTTTGCTTTGTCTTCATTATAGCTGAGTGTGCCTTTCGATCAGCTTGCATGTGCACTGTTCGTTAGCCTAGATCCAGGTCACAAATCAGTTTCTTTCCATTTTGCTGCAAAACGCATTAGTGTTGAAGGTTTCCTTGTCACATTAAGTCGGCCAGTGCAGACAATGTCGAAATTATTGGATTTCAGGAGACAAGCTGTCAAGCTTGTAGTGAGCCACCCGGCTCCTGTAACAATATGTTGCCACTTCAACTCCCTGGGCCGGGCGCGGACCGGGGAGTATAAATAAATGGTGACGTCAGCGCTTGTGGCTGACGGCACGTATCGGAGCTGGTGTGTGGCTGTGTCTCTGTTGTAGGGCACTGTAGGCCCTAGGCTTTACCCCCACCCCCAGCTCTTAGAGTCACCGAGTGCGCTCCCCCCCCACCCTTACACCATCACATTGGCGACGAGGTGGGTGTGATTCCTGCGCGTGCCCTCGCTACGCACATCGGAGTAGAAGGCGGGCGCTGGTGCCCCCGAGGCCCCGGGAAGCGAGGAAGGTGGTCGGCGGGCCGCGCTGGTGCAGCGCGTGGCCCGATTGAAGTGAGGCGGCGGCGAGAGGCACTGGCGAGCGAGCAGACGCCGAGCAGTGGCTGGCACACGTGGTGCGCACCACTGAATCGGCCGCTCCTGCGGAGTGCTGCCTTCACCGTGCGCGCGGCTCCAGCGGCCCCAAGAAACTGCTGCGAGGCACCAACAGAGACGGTGACGCTGCGTGTGGGGGAACACACGTGGGACAGCCGATATCCTGCGGGAGGAGAGCGGCGGGGGGACGAGCACGCTGAGTGAGGCCCCAGAGCATGTGCAGCTGACATAAAGGGTGACTGCAAGCTGGACTGTATTTCCCCTGGCAGCCCTCAGACATTGCTGAGGTGTGTGCTGTGCACCAGTTTGGGATTCTGGGACTGGCTGTGAACACTGTGAGGGGAAGGCACTGCTGAGGCACCGGGGGAACCCAGACCCTATGAGCACAGAGCAGGGGCCGGCTGCTAGACAAGAGCCCAGTGCGGTAAGGGAGATGTCGAGGCCAGCGGATGGTAATGCCCCAGGGCCAGCAGACCAGAGCTCCCGCATGTCCTTGAAAGCGCTACCCCCATTTAGCCAGCTGGCGGATCCGGCTACAGCGGCGCCACGATATCGCAAGTGGATCGGGCAGCTGGAGAATTATTTCATCGCCACCAGGGAAAAAGACAACGCAGTGAAACGCTCCACTATGCTCCATATGGGAGGGGAGGAGTTGTACGAACTCTTTCAGGACCTCCCAGATACGGGGGACAGTAATGACTATGAGAAGGCGGTCAGGGCACTCAATCGCCACTTTGACCCACAGGTGAACCCAGACTTCGAGCATTTCAAACTGCGCCAGGCGAAGCAAAAGGAGGAGGAGTCGGTCGACATGTTCCATGCGCGCCTCAGAAAACTAGCCAGCTCGTGTGTGGGAATTGACCGACCGTTTGAGATCAGGGCACAGCTAATATTAGGGTGCAAGTCATCGGAGCTGCGCAAACTCATATTGCGCCAACCCGGAATATCGTTGGATGACATTTTGGTGCTAGGGAGAGCCCACGAGTTGGCAGATGCGAGAGTGGGGGAGATGGAATCGGTGCTGGCGAGACGACCGGCCGCTCAGCAGCAACTGTACCCCAACCCTATCAAGGAAGAGCGGGTGGAGGCTATCTGAAAGTTCAGCAGCCGTGGCAGGGACGGTGCCAGAGGCGGTGGAGAACGTCAGGGAAAGAAAGGTTGTGGAAATTGCAGACTGGAGAGCCATCCACAGAGGGGGTGCCCGGCGCAAGGCAAGCAATGCTTGAAATGCAACAAGTTTGGACACTTTGCCAAAGTCTGCATGAGCACGGCCAGGTCGGCGGCAGGCGGAGGCAGGCAAAGGAGACAGAGGCCCACAGTGCGCACCGCTCAGGAAGCGGAGGAGGTGGAGAGCATGTGCCGAAGAATGAACATCACGGAGGACGATGAGGAGGACGATGTGTTTGTAATATCGCACACTAGAGGTGCCAGCACAAGGAAAAGACCACCTCCAATGTGTCAGCTGTGGGTGGGAGATAACAGCATCAGGGCACTCATCGATACAAGGGGAAACGTCTACATCCTTGATGCCACTCAATATGAGAAACTGGTGCCCAGACCAACACTCCTCAAAACCAAGGCTAAAATCTTCACCTATGGGGGAGACGTTCCCATTCCACTGCTGGGTGTGATTGAAGTGGAGGTCAGACATGGGGAAAGATCTGCAACCACCAGATTCCATGTAACGCGAGACAGCTCAGGGTCGCTCCTGGGATGCCATTCTGCCGAAGACTTGGGGTTGGTGATGTTCGCGAGGCAAGTGCATCAGTCACATGCGGAGTCGGTGATGGCTGAGTTCCCAGAGCTGTTCAGAGGGCTAGGCTGTCTGAAAGGAGTCGAGGTCACACTCCACATAGATGATACGATCAAGCCGGTAGCCCTGAGACATCGCAGGGTACCATTCCACCTGAGGCCGCTCGTGGAGGCAGAGTTGGAGCGTCTGGAAAGAGATGGAGTCATCGAGAAAGTGTCAGGCCCTACGCCGTGGGTGTCGCCACTGGTGATTGCCCCCAAGCCCAAACAACCGGGGGTAATCCGCCTCTGTGTGGATATGAGATTGCCCAACAAGGCCATCAAGAGAGAGCGGCATGTCACACCCACCATTGACGAGATAGTCGCAGAGATTAACGGCGCCAAGTGGTTTTCCAAAGTAGACTTGAACTCTAGCTATCACCAACTGGTTCTAGAGGAGAAAAGCCGTTACATAACCACTTTCTCAACCCACGTTGGGCTCCGAAGGTTCAAGTGCCTCAGTTTTGGAGTATCCTCGGCGGCTGAGGTCTTCCAGGATGCGATCAGGGAGGCACTGTCTGGTTTGGTGGGCCTCATCAACGTCAGCGACGATGTCCTCATCTTCTCCAACTCCCTCAAGGAACACCACGTGAGACTCCGAGCAACGATGCAAAGGCTCGTGGAGCAAGGTTTGACACTCCACAAGGGGAAGTGCGAGTTCTACACGAATTAAGTAGAGTTCTTCGGATATCGGTTCTTGGCTCGAGGACTGCAAGTGGACCCGGCCAAGGTGGAGGCTATACGGGCGGCAGCAGTACCCCAAAACCAGTCCGAGGTGAGGAGTTTTCTAGGAATGGCCAATTACTGTGGCAGATTCATACCACACCTGGCCACTCTGTCAGAGCCTCTCAGAAATCTTACAAAGAAAGACGTCAGATGGCGATGGGCCAGTGCGGAGGCGAAGGCGTTCACAGACATCAAAGAGGCGCTGTTACAGGGGGCGATGGTCGCCTACTTCAAGCCAGGACAGCCAACGGAGCTTGTGGTCGATGCCAGCCCGGTGGGGCTGGGAGCGGTGTTGCTACAGCAAGATCAAGGCGCAGAGTGGGTGCCGATTGCCTATGCCAGCCGGGCACTAACACCTTTGGAGACAAGGTACGCCCAGATTGAACGAGAGGCTCTGGCAATCAGGTGGGCATGCCAACATTTCGATGTCTATCTATGTGGCCACCGTTTCACTGTGGTTACCGATCACAAGCCACTCGTACCCCTGTTTAGTGGCACGGCCAGGAGTGGGCCGCCAAGTATTGAGAGGTGGGCAGTCCAAATCCAACATTATACCTTTGACGTCGTCTACCGCCCAGGAGTCAATAACCCCGCCGACTACCTATCCAGACATCCCATCGCGGATAGGGCGGAAGTTCCAGCAGAGGTCGACGAGGGCTCCGAATCGTTCGTGAAATAGATTGTGGATGCGGCGTGTCAACGGGCGCTGTCTGTGGAGAAAATTATACAAGCCACCAAGGACAATGGTTGCCTCCAAGCGGTCAAGGAAACCTTGCACAACCACCAGTGGAAAGCTTTCCTCCAAGGGTGAAGCAGTCTGACTGATGAGGAGCGGGAGGCAAGGCTCGGCCTATGGAGGTGTCGAGAGGAACTAAGTGAAGGGTGCGAGGGAGTGATACTCCGGGGTGCGCGTCTGGTGATACCTTCCCGGCTCTGGAGGCGGACGGTGGACCTCGCCCATCAAGGACACCAAGGGATTGAGAAGACCAAAGCCCGTATTAGATCCAAGGTGTGGTTCCCGGGTGTCGATCAGATGGTAGAAGACAAAGTAAGGGGTTGCCATGCATGTCTGATAACGGGAGCAGAACCTCCGATCCTCCCAATAATCACCGAAGCACCCAGCACCAGGCCCTGGACCAACATTAGCATGGATTTTGGGAGCTTCCCGGATGGGAGGCACACGATCGTCATGATGGACAGCTACTCCAAATTCCCAGTGGTGGAAGTGGTGCAATCAACAGCCTTTGAGGGGTTGAAGCCGGTATTGGAAAAAACATTCGCGCTGTTGGGAATGCCCGAGGAAGTACGCACTGATAACGGACCACCCTTCCAGGGGCAGGAATTCCGAGAGTACATCAGCCTCCACAACATCCGTCATCGCAAGATAACGCCTCAGTGGCCCCAGGCGAACAGGGATGTAGAGAGGTTCATGAGAACGGTGAACAAGGCCCTGCGGATCAGCCTGGACCAAGAAGAAGATCTCGAAGGGTGCCTACATAGATTCCTGAGGGCATGCCGTCAGACTCCGCACTCCACCACGGGGTGTGCTCCCAGTGATCTGCTGATGTAGCGAGCGGCGAGAGACTTGGTGCCCACAAGCCAGCGATGGGTGCCCGCGGTCCTGGACGGCACCCGAACACAAGCCAAGCGAAAGCAAAACAATGACAGAGCCAGTCAGCATCGGCGAGCCAGGGATTGCCATCTTCGCAGAGGAGATCAAGTGGTTGTAAAGGACCGTTACCCAGGCTCCAAGTTCCGAACCCCCTTCGAAAAGGAACCGTGGGAGGTGATTCAAGTGCAGGGGTCCATGATCACGGCAAAGAGAGGGGACCGTCAAATAGCCAGAAACGCATCGTGGTTCAAGAAAGTGGTGGGACCGACCCCGGCCGGGGTGGAAGAAACGGAACACCACACTGAGGTGGGCTCACCTCTGGAGGAAGGTCGTGACCGTGTACCGGTGACAGAGGAGTCCCGGGTCGAGGAGGAGGTACCTCCTGGCATAGCGCTGCCCATCGACGTAACCCCGGGAGCACAGGAGGGCGTCAACCACAGAGGAGGCTGCCCTTACAGGCTACGAAACAATCCCCAGCCGAGCACCAGGTTGAAGGACTATCTGTGCTGAAGTGACTTCATGAAGGGTGTTGGTGATGGGACATTCTGCACAGGCCAGTTTGTTATTTTTGTTTGTTATGTTGCATTTTTTATTTTAGTTCATTGTTTGACAACCCGTTGGTTGAATGGGATGTAGTGAGCCACCCGGCTCCTGTAACAATATGTTGCCACTTCAACTCCCTGGGCCGGGCGCGGACCGGGGAGTATAAATAAATGGTGAATTCAGCGCTCGTGGCTGACGGCACGGATCAGAGCTGGTGTGTGGCTGTGTCTCTGTTGTAGGGCACTGTAGGCCCTAGGCTTTACCCCCCCCCCAGCTCTTAGAGTCACCGAGTGTGCTCCCCCCCCCACCCTTACACCATCACAAAGCTGAGGCTTTTCAGACCCAGGAACATTGCTTGACCGTAGCCCTCTGCACAGTGGGTAAGGTCCACAGTTCACCCCTTAAAATTTCCACTTGCTGTAAGTACAACGGTTATCATGCCCCCTCCCCCCCTGTGCTATTAGCGTCACTGTCATGTGTGACGCGTTGCATTTGTTGATGACCAGGTGTATTGTAAGAATGGTATATATAGGTGGAATACTGCATTGAAGTATCCGATACCAATGTACACTGTATTTATCTGTGAAGGGGGGAGTTGGATACATGGTTCCTAGATTTTGCGTTTGCAGCAAACAAGTCTATTGAGGCTTGCTTGGCCTTGCGAAAATTCTACATAATGAGCTATTTATTCTCCATTCAAGTGAAATGATGATTGTAGTCTGCTTAACGTATCTCCCCTAGTAGGCGGTGCCACACCAGACTCGGCTTGTTTTCCCAGTGCCAAATCTCCTATGCTAACTGTGACATTGTGACTATGAAATGGTGGTGTCCATTTAAATATATACCACATACTCCTTTACTCTGCAAGGGAAGGCCTTCAGTGCTTAGTCATTAATTCTACAAAACGTATGTGTTGACTGAATGGTCCGAGCGCCAGTTCCTTGCATGTTCCCCACCCTGTATGAGGCATCGAAATAACATCTAATGGCAGAAAAAAAAAAAATCTAAGATGGCGACTGTGCCTGGTGCTTTGTGTGTTTCAGATGAGGTATTATGGGTAATCTCAAAACCAAAACTCCTTCTTTGAAGAAAAACTGCCTGCAGCATTCAAGCTCAACACTAGATGGCAGGAGTGTGCACAACATGTGATCTACAGCAGAGCATCCTGCAAACGGTATTTTTTGCTATTAATGAATTAGCTCCATGGTTGGTTCCATCAGATGAAATATGGTTAAATAAGGAATCACAAAAACATATGTGTCACGTTTTCGGGTTTTGGTTCACAGACACTGGTCCGTCTCATGGTGCAGCTTTACCAGTGATACACCAAACGTGCAAAGGGTATACACAGGCAATGGAGGCCATGTTGCTCTGGGGTTTCTGGTGTTCCTTATCAGAGGGGATGTGGCCAGACCGATTTGTATACGATTGGTCCGTGTCTGTAGTGGCACCGTGAACAAAAACCAGTGGACTGCAAGGTGGCCCAGGAAGGACCGTGGCCTAGCAGTTCAGACTGGACTGTTCCTGTTGGAGCAGCCCAAGGAAGATCAGCATGTAATGGGTTGGTCCCGGTCTGTAGTGACAATAGTGGTCCAGTGAGCAAAACAGCAGTGAACAGGGGTGCGTCTCAAGGTAATCACCAGTTACCACGGCTGATTCAAGAATTGCACCAATCACTTTTTTCACAGGTTTGTTACATGGTCAAAAACCTTCCACTTTCACCTGATCCTTTCAAAAGATCTCAAAACATTTCTGGAATATGATCCTCTTTGGTGCGAGAAGTGACGGTCTCATTTTGATTGTGAGAAGAATGCAACTGCATGCAAACTACACTGTTACCAAAATAACAAAAAAGCAGCCAGGCTCATTTTTGCCTTCAGTCTATCTGGCGATGTTTCCCCTTGCCTGAAGTAGCACCACTGTTACAGTTGAAAGCTTAATAGATTTTAAAATGTGACACGTGGTATATTCAGTTCAGTGCGGCCAGAGACCTTGGCATCCAGGGCCCCAGATCACTTGTAATCCAGAAATAAAAGTATGACGTTTGGCACTGCCTCTAAAATGTACCGCTAACATATCCTGCTTTAAGCATCTCGGTGATGACACCAATGGAGTCAGTGGATCCATGTTTTGGAACACCCTGTCTTTGTTAATTCAAGAGGCACAAAATTACTTTTCCTTTTATAAAATTCCAGAAAACCTTCATAGCTTATAGCAGCATTTCGGGGGGCATTAGGTTTCTGTATCCTTGGGTCGACTGACAGATGCACTGTAGATTCTTTAATTTATATTGACTGTCAAAAAAAAAAATCACATTAGTCTACTAATGCACAAAGTACTGAAACAGTCCTAGATAAGGAGAGAAAACTCACGCATAGTAGAAGCTAGAAGCAAATAATGAGACCCCTGTTCACAGCAGAGCACCACCCACTTACAGATGAGAGAAGAGTGACCACTTCTAGAGAGCACAACAGCAGATGCACAGCAGAGCACCACCAACTTACAGATGAGGAGAGAAGAGTGACCACTTCTAGAGAGCACAACAGCTGACGCACAGCAGAGCACCACCCGCCTACAGATGAGGAGAGAAGAGTGACCACTTCTAGAAAGCACAACAGCTGACGCACAGCAGAGCACCACCCGCCTACAGATGAGGAGAGACGAGTGACCACTTCTAGAGAGCACAACAGCTGACGCACAGCAGAACACCACCCGCCTACAGATACGGAGAGAAGAGTGACCACTTCTAGAGAGCACAACAGCAGATACACAGCAGAGCACCACCCGCCCACAGATACGGAGAGAAGAGTGACCACTTCTAGATAGCACAACAGCTGACGCACAGCAGAACACCACCCGCCTACAGATGAGAAGAGTGACCACTTCTAGAGAGCACAACAGCAGAGCACCACCCGCCTACAGATACCGAGAGAATAGTGACCACTTCTAGAGAGCACAACAGCAGATGCACAGCACAGCACTACCCGCCTACAGATACGGAGAGAAAAGTGACCACTTCTAGAAAGCACAACAGCAGACGCACAGCAGAGCACCACCCGCCCACAGATATGGAGAAGAGTGACCACTTCTAGAGAGCACAACAGCTGACGCACAGCAGAGCACCACCCGCCCACAGATACGGAGAGAAGAGTGACCACTTCTAGAGAGCACAACAGCAGACGCACAGCAGAGCACCACCCGCCCACAGATACGGAGAGAAGAGTGACCACTTCTAGAGAGCACAACAGCAGATGCACAGCAGAGCACCACCCGCCCACAGATGAGAAGAGTGACCACTTCTAGAGAGCACAACAGCAGAGCACCACCCGCCTACAGATACCGAGAGAAGAGTGACCACTTCTAGAGAGCACAACAGCAGATGCACAGCAGAGCACCACCCGCCCACAGATACGGAGAGAAGAGTGACCACTTCTAGAGAGCACAACAGCTGACGCACAGCAGAGCACCACCCGCTCACAGATACGGAGAGAAGAGTGACCACTTCTAGAGAGAACAACAGCTGACAGAGCACAACAGCTGACGCACAGCAGAGCACCACCCGCCCACAGATACGGAGAGAAGAGTGACCACTTCTAGAGAGCACAACAGCAGACGCACAGCAGAGCACCACCCGCCCACAGATACGGAGAGAAGAGTGACCACTTCTAGAGAGCACAACAGCAGACGCACAGCAGAACACCACCCGCCTACAAATACGGAGAGAAGAGTGACCACTTCTAGAGAGCACAACAGCAGACGCACAGCAGAACACCACCCGCCTACAAATGAGAAGAGTGACCACTTCTAGAGAGCACAACAGCAGAGCACAGCAGAGCATCACCCGCCCACAGATACGGAGAGAAGAGTGACCACTTCTAGAGAGCACAACAGCTGACGCACAGCAGAGCACCACCCGCTCACAGATACGGAGAGAAGAGTGACCACTTCTAGAGAGCACAACAGCTGACAGAGCACAACAGCTGACGCACAGCAGAGCACCACCCGCCTACAGATACGTGGAGAAGAGTGACCACTTCTAGAGAGCACAACAGCTGATGCACAGCAGAGCACCACCCGCCCACAGATACGGAGAGAAGAGTGACCACTTCTAGAGAGCACAACAGCAGACGCACAGCAGAGCACCACCCGCCCACAGATACGGAGAGGAGTGACCACTTCTAGAGAGCACAACAGCAGATGCACAGCAGAGCACCACCCGCCCACAGATGAGAAGAGTGACCACTTCTAGAGAGCACAACAGCTGACAGAGCACAACAGCTGACGCACAGCAGAGCACCACCCGCCTACAGATACGGAGAGAAGAGTGACCACTTCTAGAGAGCACAACAGCAGACGCACAGCAGAGCACCACCCGCCCACAGATATGGAGAAGAGTGACCACTTCTAGAGAGCACAACAGCTGACGCACAGCAGAGCACCACCCGCCCACAGATACGGAGAGAAGAGTGACCACTTCTAGAGAGCACAACAGCAGACGCACAGCAGAGCACCACCCGCCCACAGATACGGAGAGAAGAGTGACCACTTCTAGAGAGCACAACAGCTGACGCACAGCAGAGCACCACCCGCCCACAGATACGGAGAGAAGAGTGACCACTTCTAGAGAGCACAACAGCAGACGCACAGCAGAGCACCACCCGCCCACAGATATGGAGAGAAGAGTGACCACTTCTAGAGAGCACAACAGCTGACGCACAGCAGAGCACCACCCGCTCACAGATACGGAGAGAAGAGTGACCACTTCTAGAGAGCACAACAGCAGACGCACAGCAGAGCACCACCCGCCCACAGATACGGAGAGAAGAGTGACCACTTCTAGAGAGCACAACAGCTGACGCACAGCAGAGCACCACCCGCCCACAGATACGGAGAGAAGAGTGACCACTTCTAGAGAGCACAACAGCTGACGCACAGCAGAGCAGTCTCACCATTTGTGAACAGGAGAGACCACTGACTCACAGGAGAGCACGGAAACAATCCTGAAAAAGGAGAAACCATTGACCAACTCTAGATGAAAAAGTATTTCACATAAGTTAGAGATGAAAAAGTATTTCACATAAGTAGACACCATTGTCATACCCCGTTGTGCCCAGGAAACTCAATAAAGGAGGGCAAGTGACCCACAGAAAGTGTTGAAACAATCCACAATAAAAAGGCAACATATCAGTAATGGAGCGCTAAAACAATATTAGATGAGGAGACGCCATTAACCCTTCACATAAACAATGCCAAATAACAAGATACCACTGAGACACAGTTGAGCATGGAAACGATCAACCATAATGAGAAGTCAACAACAGAGAATGTGAATAATCCCCCCCCAAAAAAATATATAGAGAGAGCAATAAAACACAGAGCACAAAACATCCAGACAGGAAAAAAAACACTTACAATGAAGAGCAAAAAATACCATTGATAAATGGACCATGCCAACCCATAACAGAGAACAGAAACAATCCAAGATATGGAGAGACCATAGACCAGCAGCACAACCCAAAGAAAACTACGATAAGGAGAGATCACGGATTGACACGGGGTACTAACATGCCCTGATAAGGAGATTTCACATATCCACCACAGAGCATTAAAACATATCATGAAAATGAGAGGTGCTGACTCTCAGTGCAGCACAGAAATTATCTCAGACAAGCAAAGACCGCAGATCCACAGTAGAGCCCCGGCCACTGTCACATAAGGAGACACAACTGACCAAACGGAGGCAAAAGATCCCAGGTGAGACGTTAAATAGAGGGAAAAAATCCAGAATAAGGAGAACCCACTGACCTCACAGAGCACAGGAACAAACCAAGGCAAGGAGAGGCGATTAACACACAGAAGAGATATACTGGAGCTCGGGAAAAATCCAGAAAGTGTATACAACTGAGCCACAACACAGTAGAGAAACCAAAAGGAAAACCAGTGGGTCTAATCATTTCTCTGTCCCAGTCCTTTTGACAAACACGCATCCACTGGTCCCGGCCAGGATTTTTAAAAGGGCAGCATTTGAACCAACCACAAACTCCACACCAATGCATGTCTCTTTCATTTCCTTGTGAAACTTTCTAGGATGGGAGTACATTTTACTCCAGAGTTGTTTAAGATACTGTGAAAGCAGGTGTAAGTGCCAGGCTATTTCAGTGGTACATATACACCGAGAGATGTGGTCCAATAGGCTGGGTCAAAATGTCTTCAGCTCAAAAACTGATACAGAAGGACAGGATTTATGAACCAAAAAAACAACACCTATAGCTTTATCAGCAACGAAGCAGTCACTATTCAAAGTTGAACAAACATGACCTATAGTACAAAAGACAACTGGTGCAGACTAACTGTAATAGCAGCACTGTACTGCATTATTGCACAGCGTTATAGTATTTGAACAGAGCCTACTATCCTATGTGAAGTGCAGAAGTGCTTATCTAGGCTACACTGGATGGGCCTGATTCACAGAACTAACTTACGTCAAAAACGTAAACGTAAAGTTAGTACTTTTTAGGTATTCACAGAATACACTTACTCATTTTGGTATTCACAGAATGAACTTACTCATTTCGGTATTCACAGAAGTTTGTAGTCCTAGGACTACTAACTTCTGTGAATACCGAAATGAGTAAGTTCATTCTGTGAATACCAAAATGAGTAAGTGTATTCTGTGAATATCTAAAAAGTACTAACTTTACGTTTACGTTTTTGACGTAAGTTAGTTCTGTGAATCAGGCCCGATGTGTGCGTGAAGTTGGTCGTCTTTGCTTTGAGCCTATGAAGGAAGTGCTTTCATGTCAAGTGTGATGGCCCCACGGTGCAGTTATTGTGCTACGGGACACAGCGCCTAGGAGTGTGGTGGCTGAGAAAGAGTTAGCTATAGATGCACTTTTTTATAGTTTGTGTTGATCTGATTAACTCTGTAGTCCCCATATTGTCTTGGTAGGTTATCTTGTATGTTCTTCATCTGATCCCCTGTGCTGGCTGTGACAGGAGCCTCCTCGCTGATCTCATGGATCCGGTAGAAGTAACAGGTGTAGATAAAGAGGGAGGGGTTTCAGATCAGTGATCTGTCTGCGAGGACACTGGTAGTGCAGTGTACTATCCCAAGGAGACCCAGTTATTGTAATGACCTTTTATTAGCAGAACCACAATTTCTAATTAAAAGACTGCACAGAGTACAAGAAGGAGCTGCGAAGCTGGCACTAACAAGCCGAGATTTTCATCATCCTCTAGAGCTCAGAGCTCCGCTGGCTTCCAGTGAAGGGAAGGATTGCATTCAAATCCCTAAATGTAGCTTTCAGGGCAATTCATAAAAAGGCCCTATTTTCCTGCACAGGTAATTCAAGCTTTACATACCTCCAAGAGATCTTCGCTCTTCAACCGCAAACCTTCAATGTCTCCCTAAATTTCAGGAAGTTAGACGCGGGGTTGAGCATTCTCAGTTAGGGACGCTCAAATCTGGAACAATCTACTGGGCTCTTTGAGAGCCACTCATGACCTGCTTCAATTTAGGAAAGCACTTAAAACTTGGTTATTCCCCATATAAATTGGTTCAGTGTGTCCCAAGGTTTGGGAATTATCTTCTAAAAGGCAAGCGCCAAGATACCTTTGAGGTGGAAGTTGTGCTTTATAAGTGTTCTAGAATAATAATAATAATAAAAATAATGTGATCTGCCGGGATAGACTGTTTTGCTCCCCCTTTTGTGATTGCCATTACGAGATGTCCATTGAAGAGACTTGCCAAGATGCACAGCATCATCCTCATCCTTTTGTCATTATAGAATGTCAGTATTCATAGTATGTGACTATTTGGGAGCTGCAGGGTGGATTCCAGTTAGAGTTCTCCAGTCACCAGCAATTTGAGGCAGATCTCTTTGGGTCTGTCACGCCTGTCTGGTTACTATTGAGTGTTTAGTTAAGTGGGTAGAGTTCCCTCCATCTGTGCCACCCAATTGCCAGCAATGTTCCACAGGTCTTTTCATACATTAAATACCCTTCCTGTTGCTGATGAGGGATTAGAGAATGAATTGTTATATTACATCATATGGTGAAATTCATTATATCAAATTGATAGTGGGAGGCCTGTAATAAAGAATAGAGTAACTGTCCTCCCTCTTGCGGTTGGAGGTAGAAAGTACTAGTCTTAGCTTACTATGACTGTGAAGTCAGGGAGGGCTCTGGTTAGAGTGCTCCATGCCATTAGGCAGATTGCAGGTCTACAGGTGCAGAGTTGTAGCGGATATTTCTAGTATTATTTGGACAGGCATCTCTTATTCCAGTGCCAAATTGCATGAAGTCGCGATAAATCACCGTAATAGCTGGTACCATGTTGATTCATTTGCTGCCATTTTGTGTGACCATGCTGGGCTTGGCCTGTATTGCCTTCTCGCATCTGACATATCTAAGCTTACTCTCATGCTTGCCACTCCTAAGCGAGGATTCACAATTGACTAGCTCAGCATCTGGAAGTTCACATTTCTTGTATCTTTTTTAAGGTTCTTTTTCGTTCTCCTCACAAGAAATATGTGCACCTGCTATTTGAGTTTTATTTTCTGTTAGATGTATTCTGGATTGACACATGTATGAAGAAAGCCTATAAAAAGTCATGTTATTTGGGGAGGTGTTAGCACTAACTGTTCACAGCTAATTGTGGGGCAATGCTGTTGCTTTGCATAACGATATTGCCCTTTGACTGTTTTGCTTAAATTTGTGCAGACTTCACGTAGGGGTACAAGTAGATTCACAGTTGGGATGATGTTGTTATTATATTCCATCAGTGTGTCGAGGGGGTTGCAAGGTTATGTTGGGTAATACCTTCCAGTTTGGGCCTGTTGGCTGTGTCGGTCTTGTTGGTATGTGGTGCTGGTTGGGACTGCTCCATACCTCTGGACTGTGCTTACATGAGTAGAAGGGTTATTGTTCTAGGTTCTATGCCAGGACAGGGTCGGATTGGCCTATCGGGCAATCAGATAGTGCCAGATGGGCTGGTCTGACATATCGGTGTGCGGGCTGCTTTTTTAAGAGTTTGTGGGCCAGTTTAATGGCTAGGTGGACCAGTTTTTGCAGTTGATTTTTCGGATAATAAAACAAGCATTGCCTGCAGCAAACACAAATGTATGCAGTGTCCCATGCCTTACAAAATACTCATACAACATATCTTTGCAAGTTCAAAACAGGCCAAATTTGCAAATGTGGGCCAGTTTTTTTTAGCTATCTGGTTCGCTAATAGAGGCCACGTTGATTTTAGCCTATTTTTGTTCCAGTCCGACCCTGTGCCAAGGTCCGTGGTTGATGTAAGTATCTTGGCAACAGCTATGTTTCCACCTCTCTTCTGAACTTTAATTGCTCCTGGATGCTTTGAATCTTAGCTAGCAATGAGTTCCAGAGCTTGAGGGCTTGTGCTAAGAAAGAAGAACCTCCTATGGATTCTATTATTGTACGGCGGCATGATAATCCATGGTGCTAGACTGGCGCCTAATGTCCTATTTGGTTTGTGTTTTAAAATTATATCTGTAGGTATAGTGATCAGTTTACTTGCAAGGCTCTGTGGATGATGCAAAGTGCTTTGAACATAGATTTCCTAGCTACAGGTAGCCAGAGGAGTGCTTGCTAGGCTAGAGTCATGTGATCTCAAGGGTGAAAGTGGAGAATAAATGTTGCTGCAGCCTTTTAGAGTCATTACATTTTGCATATGATGAAATGGGGCAAAAAAGTAGAAGCTACTGGCATAGTCTGGGCTTAGAGATCACAAGACTGAGGATAGCTTATAGAGTTTTTGGCCTCTTAGGTATTGGAGGACGCATCATAGTGTTTTCATTGTCAAAAGTATATTTTCTTTATGCCAGTAAGCATCATTTTTACCAGTGTCTTGCATGAATACTGAAAAGCATTTTTATACCTGCTTCAAGTAAACCTGTCTGCTAGGAAGCACCCATACTGTTTTAAATTAAAAAAGTTTCTAGAAAACCTATGGCTACCAGGTTTAGGGGACAGAATGCCTTCTTTTTATTTGTGTGATATGCTTGAAATAAAAAATGTAGTTGTTACACCAGCTTGAGCAGGTCAGACCTGTTGGCTTTGCCAATGCTTGTTCTATTGTGCGCATATCACAGGAATGGATGGGATAAGTGACAAGATAAGGATGAATGTGAAAATTGATTGCAGGCATGGAGATCCTGAAAAAGAGAAATGGCCAGAATTGTGTACTTAAATATTAAAATATGGGCACCGTTAGGGTCTAATCACAAACGGCATTTTGTAGTACGTTTAGTAGAACTACAATGGTACTACTTAAGAACTACGATAAGCTATTGAAACACCTAAGACTATAAAGCTCCAGCTCTTCTATGTTTTCTATGGGGAAACATGTAAGTTTATTACTTAGTGATAAATGTGTGAAGGACCAGCCCATTGCTGTTCACAAGCCGCACTTCTACAGTTACTACCGCCAGATAGGAAACCAGCACCGTAGCAAGTTACTCCAGCCCATAGTTGGAGTAAGTCTGTCACCACACATGGTCAAACACTGGTACTACAACACCATGCCATAGAAAATAATGGCCGCATGGACTTAAAATGAAACCACACAGGAAATACTGTTAAATTAAATTTAAAATAGTTACACATATAAATAAATATAATTTTTTTTTTTAAATCTACAAATAATGCATATGTATTACTTAATTATAAAATATTTTAACTCTTTTTTGAATTTTTAAATTAGTGTAACACTTATTTATTAAAAATATACTTAAACTACTGTTAATTCTGCACATTACTTTTAATAGTTATTAATGCATAATAAAAAAATATTTTTACTTTAGGTGGGAATTTATTTTTCAATTTAAACTTCGCAAAAATATTTATTTAATACAATACATTTAACTTAATTAAAAATTAATTTCAAAATTAAGTTTAGTCCTCTAGAATTTTTTATTTTGTTCTACATTTAAAATAAATATATAAAAGGAATTTACATTAATGTTTAACTTAAAAATATTTTACTAATTGTTTTGAGTTAAATGATCTTTTTACTTTTCCCTATACTTTACCATGGAGGATCCACATGCAGGGTAGAAATCTCCCTATCGTAAAGTATAGGGACAATTAATAAAAGAGCTTATTAAACCTTATAATAAATTAGTAAAAATAAATTCTTTTTTACTAATTACATTTTATTTATTTATATTTTTACCTATTTCAAATCAGTTAATTTAATTTAACATTATTTCCTATGTCATTTATTTTAAGTCCCTACCTCCATTATATTGTTTGGGAGGGTGTTGCAGTATCAGTGGTTGGTCGTGTGTGGTGCTGGACTTACTACTGTTACTTTTTTACAGTAGTAACTTGCACTGCTAAATTTGGGTCCAATCCCTTTTTCAGGGAGTGGGGAAATGTAAGTCTACAATTTTGAATCAATTAACTTTCGGATTTTATGTATAACCAAAAGTAGTAAAGTTACTCAAAAGTAGAAGAGTAAATTACACGGGTCAATTGCTCACAACAATAAATTACCTTTGTGAATAGCCCTGTTAATGTTTTTCCCAAGAAAGGGCTAATGAAGGAGGGGAAGATGTGTCGTACTCAGAACTACTTTTGTAAAGCTCAGGGTTATGGCACTGGGCACAACCCAGTAACTCCCAATTTCTGAGTTTTGTTCTCTTTTTACAAAAACTCCAAAACTAGGAATTGGTCAACTTGCAATCAATGGCTGCTCATCATCAAAAAAGCAGCACAGGATGTAAATATGGCTCTAGACTGCATACTAGCAATATTGAATTTAGTTTAACACATTTACTTAAGATTTCAAACAGAAATGGTGTTCACAGGTTAAGCCAAAAGGCTGAAAACGTAGGCCCTCGTTACAAGTTGTACGGTAGTGGCTGGGTGCACACTCTGCACACAAACTTAACGTTACTGTGCAGTAACACCCCACCAGTACAGTGCAAGTAGGAGTGCAAACCCGTGGAATGGGGACTAATTGTGCGGATCTGGTTTTACCAGATGGAATTCTGCATGTTGTTTTTCCTAGTTCTGGTGTTAAATGTGAGCTGGGGGGTAGATGCTGGGCAGGGGTGGAGGGAAAGTGGTTGGGAAGACAAGGGAGGGAAGAGGAAAGAGGAGCCCTGACAGGGTGGAGCATTAAGTGTTTGCCCCTTACCAGAAAGAAAATGCTTGCACAGGGACAGGCCATGTTGCAGCCAGATTTTACTGGTTGGAATATCGGCTGGTAAAATTGAGTCCGGTGTTCATACACATGGTAAAACAATGGTGCAGAAACACCCAGGGATAACACACTATGGGGCATATTTACAACAAAAGTGGTGGCGCGCGGGTTAGATACCAAATAGCTGACACCGCGCTCCGTCACTTTAGAAACGCAGGGATGCACCTGCGTTTCTCCATGCGCTGGTGCTAAATTCAGATGCCCAGCACCAACGCAGGCAAGGGTGCCTGCCTTGAGGAAATGATTGCTTATGTGCAGGAAGGCGCCCCTTCCTGCACATAAACAATCCAGAATGGCGATTTTAAACTCCTGTGTGCTGTATTGTGCAGCACACATAGAAGTTGCAAATCGTCATTTTTTTATGATTGTTTAAGTGCAGGAAGGGACACCTTCCTGCACATAAACAATCATTCTTGGTGTTTTGCTGTTTCTGTGTGCTGCAGAATGCAGCACACATAGAAACAGCAAAAACGAGGAGAAATTAAACATTTCTCCATTTTAAGACCAGGTTTTCCCTGGTCTTAATTTTGGCGCTGCCCAATTTTTACGCCACCCTTGTAAATATGGGGCAGTGTCAAAATCAATGGGTGTTGTGGCGGAACGCCGAACGCAACACTTATTGCCCACCCCTTTCACGCTAAGTATAGTGTGGAAGGGTACCTTATTTACAAGGCGGCGTTAAGCCACGTTAAGTGGTTTAACACCGCCTTGTAAATGAGGCGAAGCCCCTATCTCCACAGAAACGTCTTTAAAGGTGACGTTCCTGTGGCAATAGGGGCATGTAAATATGCCCCCAAGTGACTTGTAGTGACTGCCTAAGAGGACGATTGTTAATGAAAAATAAAATCGTTTGGAAGAAAGTGTCGTTGGTGAGACATTACAATGTAATCATAGTTACATCAAACATTATATATTAAAGTTCAACGGTGCCTTCAGGGTATTCTCTGAATACAAGTGAAGGTAACCCTATGCATGGGACCAACACATCAGAATAATACCTGTGAATGGACATCTCAGGACCGGGAAAGTTATTACCCAGTAACAGCCTGAAGAAAACCAATATTTCTGATCAATTAAACTATGTAGCAATTATATTAACCTATCTCTGACGGTCTGTGGAACATTTACACAAATATGTATTGTTATTTGCTATTCGTAGTTACAAGCAGAGAGAACATCTCTAGTCCTCACAAATTGAGACTGGCCAACCATTCTAGGTAGAGAAACACAGCACAGGATCTGCAGCAATCAATAAGTGAAGCCGAGAGCCTCCATCCCCAGAAGGGAATTAAACAGAAGCTTTCAATCTTCAGTTAAGGTGAACAAGCCTCTAGAAGAAAGAAAGATTTCTGACAAGCCTCTGAACCCCCAGAGAGCTTTGTCTGACAAGTGGGCGATTCTGCACCAGTTCTACTGCAATTCAGCGACACAGGCTAGAGTGTGAAATCCATATTGTCAACATGCACTCTCCCATATTATCACTTCCGCCTCTTTTCTTTCACCTCAGCAGGATGATGCTTGGAGTAATGGGTGCAGGGGGTTCGGTGCCTTGATGTTACTGGCGTGAGTGGAGGTAAAGGGGAATTCATTCAAACAGATGGATAAAACGTTTGCCAAATACAAAATCTTGTAGAACGCCCCCGAAATACATTTGCTTCTATTAATTTTGTAGACAGTAAGAAAAGGGCAAAACCCTGAGGGATCCTTACCTAGCCCTTTCTGAGGTGCTGGTGACCTGAATTCCATGAGGTAATTCAAATATGGCTTTTCACCCATGATCTCATAGTAGCGGATGTTCCCGTCGCCCTGAAATATCATACAGGACAAAAAAAAATCATTAGGAATGAGGCAAAGAACTGTCATTTTAGCAAATTCTTAATAGACCTTAAAGTATGCAGCAAACAAATACTGAACTTAGGCAAGAAATAAAAAAAATAAAAAAATAAAAACTTAGGCAAGAAATGAAATAGCTTCTGAGCTAAGAGATGGAACACACAGACTTAAAAGGTAGAACCCACACCGTGAGCGAAGAATATGACATGCAGGGCTAGGAGGAGGATCATATGCCGAGCTAAGGCGCGGTACCCATGCTGAGTAAACTGTTAGAACACATACTGAGGCAAGAGAAGGCACACACTGAGCTAACAAATGGAGCGTATGCCAAGCTAAGCGATGGAGCATGCACTGAGCTAAGAGTTGGAATATATGCTCAGCTAATAGGTAGAACACTAATTGAGCTGTTAAGGTGACAGAGAAACTGAGCTAAAAAGTAGTAAAAAGGCAGAGTTAAGAGGTGGTTCACATGATAGCCTAGGAGTTGGAAATCATGAGCTAGGAGGTGGAGCATACGTTGAACGAAGCGTGAAAGTATGAATTAGGAGATGGAATACTGAGCTTTGAGATAGCCCACACTAAGGTAAGAGATAGAAGATAATAAATACTCATGGTTGGAACACACTTTGAGCTAAAAAGTGGATCAGACATATGAGCTAAGGGGCTGAACAAGGGCAGAGCTAATTCTCGGAGCATGCACCGAGCAGAAGGTACAATTAGGAACTCTGGCTGCCCATAAGCATGGCATATCTGCTGACATTTCTGCAGGAGTGCTGTCAGCAACTCACCACTCTGCTAAGAAGACATGGCTGTGCTACTGCCCAAAATGTCCAAGTTCTTTAAATCTGTATTGTTTAAACCTTCTAGGAACTTGTACCCACTTGTTATCAATTCTTCTTTCCCTTACTGTGGTTTGTACCTTGGTTGCACCATCAGAAGCCTGGCGAAATATGGCAAGCAGCAGCAGGGAAGGGAACGGAAAACAGAAGAACCCTGACCCTGTCTTCTGGTCCATAAAGCAGCCTTTGCACAATACCCAGGCACAGCAACCCACATGAACCTGGCACTTGAAGATGTGCCTAACCAAACATATTCTCATTTGGTTGGTGTCTTGCTCATGTACAACTACTATTGGAGGCACACATGACACAGGGCCAGTCATTGGGCTAGTAGGGTGTGGCTCAGGGAACTGTTGATCTTGAGGTACATTTTATTCATCAGTGGTTATTACCCGATGTCTAACGTTTCTCTTGACCTTTCAATAAGTTGCGAAACTGGACTTTAATGGTGTGAAAGTACATATGTAGATTTGTGGTAATGAGTTGTGACATTATATAGGAGGCATGTAGGTATTACCTCTCTGATGGCGTTAATATCTATTCTATAGATTTATAGCTGCTAACTTCATTAAATGTCCCAGGTTTCACACAGGCAACTTGGTGCCTCACTTGAAAAATAAAGGAAAAAAGCATGAATTAACTCTTTCACATTCCTTGCTTCATAGCATGAGTAGGATGCTCTGATTTCTGTTAAGAATCTTATGTGGTGCTCTCATGAAAAGTGATGACTGCTGAGATATCTTTCACACTTTAGCAAAGTTATCATCCCAGTAGCATGCACCAGAGGTCTGTCATATGACTTTCAAGAGCTAGTCACAGAGACACAAAGTAAAGACACCTTTTCTGTATTTGACTCTAAAGTTCAAATATTATTGCATTGTTTTTAATCTTTTAGAGGAGCAAACAATGTGTAGCATGCCTACTATCGTAAAACCCACTTGTTTAGAACAAAATACTCCTTCTGAATGGGGATCCCTCTCAGTGTCTCTTACCTGTCCATTATAGCACCATAATTATTGAACATTTGAATCCAGTACAAATAAAGGATTGTTACTTACCCTATAAGCATCTGTTTGTTTCATGTAGTGCTGTAGATTCACATGCTCTGCATACTCTTGCCATTTCGTGTTGGGCTCAAACGATTGCGATTGTTTTTCTTCAAAGAAGTCTTTTGAGTTATGCGGTCTCAGTGGCTCCTCCTTTGGTCGTAGATGCACATGGGCCCCAGCTCCAGTGTTAGACTGTTTTTCACCCAACGGGTAAGAGTAGGTTTGGAGTAGTGAGTATAAAAGCATAGTGACCATTCATGAAGGGAGAGAATCATGTAAAGTTAAAAATATCTGTAACAAACACTGGCTTCCGGAGAGGAGGGTGGGCACATGTGACTCTACAGCACTACTTGAAACGAACAGATGCATACAGGGTAAAGAACATAATCCATTTATAGCAGTAAGTAAAATATTCTGTTTGGATGGTACAGAGGACTGAAATACGGTACGGAGGACAGTGTGACCAAATTTAGTTGCTGAAAAGGTCTTTACATTGTTGAATATTTTGTTTGCATTGTCAGATTTGGCTATATGTGTTATACAGAAAAGAGTGTTAAAACAATAATTTGTAAATACAGCCTGATGTTAGGAATAGGTTCAAACAATAGCATTAAAAAACTCCAGCACTTTTTGGCTGATTGTGGCACCTCTTCTCATGTACTTGCCTGCACAATGCGGTCTAGGTAAGGCCTAGTTTGGGGTTAGAACAACTCATACCTGCAGTTGATTTAATCAAACTTTGGCAAGCCGTTCATCATTACGGTTCATTCACTGTATCCTAAACCCATGTTGCAAACCTTTGTTTTGAATTTCCTTACTTGGCTCCATGCTCACAGTGTGAGAATTGGTCAGGGCCTCTGTGGTGGCAAATGTCAGCATCTTTTATATAGACCTTGAAACTTTCAGCAGTTTCATTCTGAACCATGTGGTGTAACAACATTCAATAATTCTGAGGACTATCACGTCTTCATTGGTCAGTGTATGAAAGTTGCAGAATGCAACCACCTTTCTCAACCTCATGGCAAAGTTATCCATTAATTTATCTGGTGCCTGTCATGTCTGGGTGAAAATGCATCATTCATAATTAATGTTCCTCTGAGGGTCAAACCATTTAGCAGGCCTTTGAAGGCATTACTGATCTCGGGATGAAACTTCCCCAGCAAACCCTCAAAATCGGCTTTCACCAGTTCAAGTCCAGATCTCTGGTCTGTTATCAGTGTGATCCCTGTATTTGGTGTAAAGGTCCACTTGGATGTTCACCATCTGAAAAGGGTGGGAGTAGGCAAAGGACAGTCGCTGAGGGCCTTTCATTTTCAGACATGCTCACCACCAAAGGTATCTAAGACACACTCAGGTGAGTGCACGAAGTCTTGTGGCATACTTCTACTGTTCAATTGCTACCTTAATTGCCCCCCAGCTGTCTGCTACAAGATGATAAACCTGCTACAAAATGGCTGCCAACCATGTGCCTTGTTGAGGGGATCTTCAAATACCCATCTACATCAGCCGACGATGTCTCCCAGTACACAGCCAATACAACAAGATTAATGGCAGCATGACTTTGGTCTGGCCATCATGCAAAGAGGTGTAAATATTTACTTCTAAAGAAAGGGAACAATTATTTAAACCTTATTCAAAGTCTATAAATCCACACAAATTAGATCCCTTCTTCTTCTTAGTTCTTTATTATATCTTAAGTAAGGACTCAATTTTTCACAAAGTGCTTATAAAAATGAATACCCAGTTCATGAAGTTACATTAACACATTGTCTACAGCTCCAGTGTTTCATCAAACTACTATTGATGCAGTCATTGTAGCTTCTGTAATTAGCGATGAATCTAATATTTCCAGTATCAGTTTCTTTTTTTCAGGTTTATCTTTCAATAGCTCTAATCTGGATGACCTACTAAAGTTTTAGCATTTAACAATGTCTTTCCATAAATGTAGGCCTATTTCCATCAATTTCTTAGTCATGTTCGGTTTCTATGCTGCAATTCCTTTTGGCCTTTATTAGTTCCCCATAAAAGATATCCTCCCTCTGTTTTCTTGGGTGTCTAGATTGTGCATATACAACCATATTCACATAGATGTGTGTTCAAAAGATCTTTGACAATAATGTCTTATTGTCTACATACAGTTCCACATTTAAAAAGACAATCCCTTTTGTAGTCAAACTCAAAACTCAGTCTCACATTATAGGTGTAACATATTTGTGATATATTTTCAATTCCATAATAGTATCATTCCCTATTATTAGGATATCATCTATATAGCCACCCCAATAGACTACTGTACTGGAGCGGTACTGAGGACCGGCCAATGAATGTTCCCTCTCATACAAGCCAGTGAAGAGATTAGAATAAGAGGGAGCAAACTTGGAACCCGTGGCAGTCCTACAAGTTATTTTGTCACAGAAATTAATCCAGCACAAACTTAGTCAGATCTAATAACATTGAGTGTTTTAGGTAACATGCTGCTCTCATAACAGGACCAATGTAATTGGCTCCCTACCCTTCTTCTCATGATCAATACTTGTGTACAGACTTGCAACATCCATGGTTACCAACATATAATCATCTTTGACATTTATTTTATACCAGATGATGCCTCTGTCTCTACTCTTATTGTCAACTAACCTTAGATATAGTCTCCCAAACATTTTTTAGTTATGAGTAAGTCTGCTTTAGTTTCAAGGTCATCCATATTCCTAGTAGGTGTAAAGTTCAATCCCATGTTAGGCAAGCTAGTGTCTGCCTCAGATAATACCCAGTTGGAAAGATTAGGGAGTATAGTATTATTTATCTCGTTATTTCCTTCTTGCTTTGAGACAGAGTTTTACCCAGTCCTTCTGTGTGATATCTTCTTGTTAACAGCTTGGCCCCTCCTCTTTTTCCTCTCTGTCTCTGATCCTCCAAACCCGCCTCTCTTTTTCTTTTTGGGTGGTTCTTGATTCCCACAATCTCATCATCCTTAACTCATCTAAAAAATACACAGTTTTTCTCCCTTTTGCTAGTCTGGTTTTTGTAGTACCTTCTGAATCAAACACATTGTTGCACGTTTCAATATTTGAAGCTTTACTGGTGCTATGTGTTACACCCATCTGTGCCAATCTTACGCTATTGGCACCTATCACTTTCTTGACAGTGTCATCATTTTTAGAATATCCGTAGACCCTCCCTGAATGATGGGTTCTTTCAACCCCCCGAAAGTTTGATTTCTTCCTATTACTCATTTCTTGTTGGTATTTAGACATTATGCTGTCTAAAGTCTCAATGTTCTCGTTAGTTTTCTTGGGTCAATTTAGATGTTCAATTTCTTTTTTAATCATCTCAATCTCCTTATTCAACATGTTCCTTTGAGATGCTGCTAGATGTACTAAAACACTTATCTTTATTACTCATTCAATTTGTGTTTTTAAGCCCTCTCCTAGTCTAGATCTTCCACATCCAGGAATATGTTAATTCTTAGCCCCTTGGAATGCGGTTTACTTCCAGGTATTTTTTAAGTGCCACAGAGGTGTACTGAATCCCGCATCTCCACAGGCAAAATATTAAGCATTTGTGGGAATTGGCAGACCAGCATTCTTCTTTCATTACTCATCATGCAACTTTACCTCTGTTGAAACATAAATTTAGAAACGTGGTAGCAATGGGTCTGTCGCTGTATTTAAAAACACAATTTACCAGTATTTAACTGGTTTTTAAGTAAATTTCCCTTTAAATTCCAAGAATGCCTATTTAGAACAGAACTAGTCTCTCAAAATGCATTTTTGTAGGTAGTCAAGCAGAAGCTAAAGTACCTCCCCAGTGCTCCTCCTCTTTCTTCTCTTTCCTTTCACCAATTTGTCATCGAATGAGGGGCAACAGGAAACTTAGAGGAAACCAACTAAAGAGGGAGTAAGGTTCAGCATGTGTGCTGTACGATGCAACTGTTGCAATCTTTTCAAAGCCCCACCCCATAGCTTGCCAATCAATCTGGGAGCCCCAATTGGAAGGTGGCAATCGGCTTGATTTAGAAACTTCTTTTTATGTCTATCCAACTCCTTACTTGCTGTTGTGATCGTAAATCTTCCGTGATCTACAGTCTCCTTTTTGTGTTGTTGGCCACAGACAGGGAAATTGTTAGGTAGATAGTAGGGGACTTTCTTTGTGCCCTAGTCTCCAGCTCAGTCTTGCATCTTCTGGGTTTTCATAACCCAACAAGTGGTCAGTCACTCAGTCAAAATGAGAAACACAACCTTCTTGAATGGGTCTGACACATGAGAAGAGATTTACTTATGCACATCATTGGGGATGGAAATGTCGCTCAGTGGGTTCTGACACCATCACAGAAGTAGTGCATGCACAGTAATTGCTTAAGTAGGACACTGCTGGGAAGCTCAATTCATGATCCAGTGAATTTGACCAATTTTAACTGGTCTCTGTGATGGAAACACAAATATATTTTGCCTCCCCCTTCATTCTCTGTTAGAGCTGCTCACAGAACCAAAGGACATCATAAAAATTAGGATACATACAGCTTATATAAGTAATGCTAAAGATCTTTAAACTTCCTAAGTCCAAGTCAGTGCACCTTACCTTTCCAGCGAGGTACAGCATGTGAGTGTCGGCATCATAGAAGGGAAACAGGAGGCCAGACAGCCCATCGATCTCCTCCTCAACCAGTGGCATGGACAGATCTTCCTGCAGATAAAGAGATGGGTCAGCCAGCTAGGCGCATGGACTTGAGATTACCAGGTTTTAAAAAAAAGGTACACTGCAATACAACCCAAATTAAGAGTTAAGAGGTGAAATGGACGGTGAGGTAACACTTCCTTCTAAAAAAAGTACACCGGGTACCACCATAAACTGCTTCTCAATGCACACTGCCTTAACAATGCCCATGACATCCTAACCCCCCCCCCCCCCCAACAGCCTCCAGACCTGGAATTCTCTTGTTCAGAATGTGAACATTTGTACACAAGAACTTTCAAAGCTTTCCAATTTTACTTCGTACTGTAATTCCTATCCTTGTACACCAGGTGAGCAACCATATTGTTGACCAAATGTGTCATTATGGGGTCCCAAAATGTAACATTGCTGACCTCTATTCTTTATGAAGTGTGATCCTCTGCTCAATACATCATTTCCCAGAGTTTTGCAGAAAAATTGGTTTCCTAAGAGCATTACTCTACCAACCTCAAACAGAGCTATAAGGCCATCTGTCACATATTTTAAATCTATTTCAACCCTACACCCCGACACATCAGAGATACCAGTAGAAGGTGGTATATGGGTTATCAAGCTCACCTGATCCCATAAAGCAATTTGCCTCGTGTTCCACCGTGAGACACCGGTCGTCAGTAGGCGCTTCATGTTACCTAGGAAAACCACACGGTTCACTTTATGATTCTTGCAGCTGGCTTCCTGTGGAGAAGAGAGAAGTCATTATAAACTAGGAAGGACTAGCAGAATATTCTAACACACTGAGTCAGATTTCCAGGCAGCTGGTGCCACTATGCCAGGAGAAGGATTAAAGAGGAGGGGCTTGTGTAGAGTTTGCTACGAATCAGACTGAAGTGTATTCATGCCAAAGCTTAAGTCTCAACGGTCTTTCAGAAACACCTGTCTGCTGGAGATCTCCTGAACAACCTGAAAGCCAGTCCCTCTCTGGGTCATGGCTGCTAGTCATGGGTGTGCTTTGCAATTAGACATTGTATGGTGCTCTATTCACCTGTAGCACTTTGCCCGAGCGTGGTTCGAAGACTCGCAATTTTCTATCCTTGCATGTGGTGGTGAGCAGACTGCCATCCGTGTTGAAGGACATGCATAGTATGACATCTGTGTGACAGTCAATCATCTTCACAGCATCTCCCTTCTCCAGGTTCCAGATGAGAATCTGCAGAAATGAAACTAGTGTTAGCAAGCATACAGCAGCAGCCAGTGGCAAAGAGTCACAGTCACCAGCCAAAGGTAGCTAACAGTGGCAGGTAGCAGCCAGCACTCAAAAGGCAAGAGCGGGAAGCAAAAGCAACCAATAATGAACAGCTAGCAGCAACAGCTACTAACAGCAACAAGAGTGAATAGCAGCAGTCAGCTGCAGCCAGCAAGTGTCCAGAACACACTGTGAGAAACATCGCTGAGGGACAAAGACAATCACTCGCAGCAGTACATTCTAGTTCAAGGTCTCTGGGTTTGAGAGTTCAGGCACCGGCCTCATCCCAGTCAATCGGAGTGCCTTCGTACATCAGTCAGCTTTACCAGTACATTCTGTGACACTGACAGGAAGTGAGGCGGATTGTACATTATCATGAGCAGTGAAAGTGTGTGAAAAAGCACTAGATAAATATTGCAGTGCAGAGTTGCCACTTACACAGAATGTCAGGGCATATTTCTCAGCACTGATTTTCCCTCTTCATCTGTTCAGGTAAATCCCCAAAAAACAGAAATTATGACTATTACTTCACTCCGTAAATTAGAACATCCACTTTCTAATGTTATTCATATCAAAACTGTGCTTCCCATGCTTTCCTACAATAAATCCATGTTTACCCCTTGCCCAGTTTACAATCAAGTTTATTTTAAAATTCACTGTTCATGCCCTTTCCTTGTGTATAAGGCTTTTAATTTACACCCTTGCTTGATGTAATCTTCGGAACTCCTAGTTGTAGCAGCGTTATTGGTGCTCGCTTTTCGCACAGTCGAGTTTTTGGCATGGCCAATACAGAGAGAACAAGGTAATGTGACACAAGTCTTAGCTGATAGGAGACAAGTGGACCGTGCCTACAGGAGATGCTCCACTTGTCCTTCACACAGACACAAAAATGGCTATTTCCCAGAATAAGACCATATCACAAGCATCAAGTATCATCGTGAATCGAACAGGTGATAACTGTAGAAATAGCAACCTCAGAGATATGGGAAAGCCCAAGGAGATTTCTTCGATTAAAGAGGGTGGGGAGTATTTGTTGGGAGTCACTGGCTAAGATGCATCAGTATGGAATCTGGCCGTATCCCAACTCAAGTTAAGTAGAGTACTAGGGGGTGTAAATCGAGGAAAGATCTTCGTCACAATGTAAGAACATTGTTAAATCTGCTAAGGAAACCGTAAACCTTATGTCAGATGTCTTTGAATTTCCATAGGAGAATGGATTATTAGAACCAAGACAAAGTGACATACAATGATGAACTCAAAAAAATTCATGTTTACTTTCCGCACATGTCCAAACAATGGCTGTTTGAAAAGAGTGACCATCCTTTAAATTCTAAAAACAGCACCAAACTCGACTTCTAACCAATCACAAAGTATAGAGAGATTAGAATTTATTAATGATAAACAAGGTCCTCAGGATGAAAGTATGAGAGTTCGATTGATGGGAGTAAAAGTAGAAGTATACTCAAAACTACCAAATCTAGAATTTTAAGACCAAATAATATGTAAAGGAGCAGACTATTGAAGAAAAATCTTAAAATTACATTACATAAACGGTTTGCTGTCAGGAATATGAACACTGATCAAGCTAACATTAGAAAGAACACTCCCCAAGTACATGTGTGATCATCAGGTAGACTGCTCAGACAGTTGGGTCTATAGCTCAACACAAAGAGAAATACAATTATTCATGGCACAGGCTGGGGATCTTTTCAAGCCGAAACTCATTTTCATAAAAAAATAATTTGAGCAAGATGTACAATCCACTGGGGAGGGTGCCTCCAAGTGCCTTTTCATGACTTCTTGAATGTAGCAAACTTGGAAATATGGATGGAAGACCATGAATGAGACTGGTCACCTTTTACGGCTTTGTAAAGTTTGAGATAAAAGCTAAACTGTCTGAAAGAGGGATGTCCAAAGGGGTCTTCTAGCATTGCGTAAAGTAGCTAGAGGCTGCATAGACAAGGTAAAAGTAGGAAACAGTGACTTAGCTGTGGTGGGCCAAATTAATATAAAAACAAAGTCAGGAATAAGAAAATTGATTGTTGTATTTAATCTTTCAAAGGGTAAAAATGGTTGACTTGCTGCCAAATTAGTTGATATGATACACAGTGTAAAGCATGCTTACTAGAGGGAGCTGATAATAATTACAGGAGATGTTAATAGTTATTTGTTTGGACAAGTATAAGCTGAAGTGGAAACATGTGGGGGAGTTTCCCAATGCAATATAACTAAGCAAAAGGAAGTCATAGGGTATAAAGGTTGCTTCATCAACTCATGTTCCTGCAGCTTTGCTGTTTAAATGGGAGATTTCCAGCATCACTCTTATCCCTCTAGTTGCCAGAAATGCAGCCCTTGACTACTCTTGGAGCAATGCTCGTTATTGGCTTTAAAATTATCCATGTACCCATATTAGCAGTGACCATTTACCTTAGCAAATGACTAAATACTAAACACGAGGAACCACAAAAAGCCTTGCTCGTAGCCTCGCTTCCGGAAATATGATATAGTCATCCTCAAATCTGGGGTTTCTGAATTCATTGTATGAAAGTAGAGAAATTGGATAAATATTTGCCATATTGGTGTGAAATTTGCAGTATCGATAGCTTTAGGCATTGAAAGGCATTTATACCAGGAACAAAAATGGTATGAGTTCTTGGACACATCTAAAATGAAAGATATACAAACTGGGGAAATGGTGGCAGATATCCTCTAAATCCAAGCCTGGCAGTGAAATTAATAAACAGTTATATGGTCTCATCACGGGGCATTATAGTGGAGGGCAGATTCATGTGCTGCAGCAGGTACCCAGATTGTTGGCGCCAGGAGGGAGATAACTGCAGCTCCGCTACTGAAACTGATTTAATCTTTACAAATTTCTAGGGCTCCAGGAACCAATGACTTATCTACAGCCTAGCTGAAAAATAACCTGATATATTGAACAAACTTTTTACATGCAGTATTTAAGGGCGTTTGAACAAAAGACAGCTGCCAAAATCCTGGATATTTTTGAAAAAGGATTGTAGAATAAACCCGAAATAAATTTGGCTCTTGGCTTAATATAGAGGAAACGTTTTTGCACAATATGTAAATCACCAGTTGGACGGGAATCTTTGTAATTCCTAAATGTTATTAAGGGAACAGACGAGCCTTATCACACCTTGTACATATGACAGACTGATGGCGTAAACAAAATAATAGGCTAATGAACCCCAAGTTTTGCCATATTCATCAAGTTGGATACAGTGAACAGAATGCAGCAATGGAATAAAATGAATGACCTTGAATTAGATGAATTCCTATTACACATCAGACAGCGAGTGGTCTGTTTTTACATCAGACAGCTTTTCTGTTTTTTTTAATATTAAGAATTAAAAATTCAAAAGTTCTATTGCAAGGCTGTGTACTTGCGCATGGTCTGTTTAATGTTTATGTGGCTGATCTTTTCTCCCTTTCTAAACAATTTCATTTCTTTCCCCGAAATTGGGGGCGAGGAGGAAATTAGTATTTTTCTGATGAATTAAGCTGACTTATTTGTTAGTGATAGACAAGTCACCCATTGACCTTCAACAGTTATTACATTTCCTCACTGAACACAGCAAATCGAATGACCTAAAATAAATTCAAGTACAAGAAAAATCATGACCTTTGGCAAATCAGTCGGTGCTTATGAGTGGACAGGGAAATGGAATGCTGTACAAGAATATGACTATTTTATTATGAAAAAATCATTAAACCCATCTTTTGCTCCTCAAATTAGCCGTTTAAGTAAAAAATGCCGAGACCAAGTCAAGGAGTGAGGCTATATTATTCAAAATCCAGAGCAATTTTGTATTCTTGAGTTCTGAAGTATTTTAACACCAACGCATGTTTTTTTTGCATTATTGCTCATTACTTTATAATGGAACAACAATTCCATGCTAGGCAGGATTGAATGTAATCAAGTGAATAAAATATGTAAATGAAGTTGGAGAATCCCAAAAGAAATTGCACGTTTGGAATTTGGTACAGTGGCAGTTGGAATGTAATGTGGCAAAACTGTGTTGTATTTTTTAAAATGTACGTAGTGTTAAAAGCAGCGGTAATACATCGCCTTTGTTTCTATTATAGGATTAGATCCAGATTCCTGACAAAATATAATGTTTCCAACAGAGCATGTGAGGGGATATGGCATGTTGGATCTATGGGAAGAAAAGTCTGGATTAGCACAGAATTTGCTGAATACAGTAGTGGGCGAATGCAGTTTTGAGGACAATTGTAGGCATACAAGGACCAAAAAGTGGGATGAAGTTCTATTTACCCATGCATCACCAGCCCTCAAAGATATGAAGTCAAATTGATGAATTTAAGATATAGACTTCACTACAATGAAATACCAAAATGGGGGCTGGAGGGTTACTTTCAGTCACCATGCAACTAATATAGTCTTGGCCAAGAAAGGACTGGGTCAGGGTGATTGTCAGAAAGCACTACCCGTGATCCAATGGGAGCAATGCACTCCCGTGTAATCCAGGGTACCACGTTAGTGCTTTCTGAGATGGCTTAGCCCACGTTACTATCCAACTGAAGTGATGGATTCTGACACTGCTCACTCTCAGATTTTCGATATCTTAAAGCTGCAGCAGGAAGTCAATTTTGTAAAGTCAGAATTTATTTCAGTTCTAGAAGAGATATGTACCATAAAAAGGAAAGATGCTAATAAGGAGCTTTTCCTTTCGGAACCAAAAGACAAATCACTAGCCATTACCACCTCTGTTACAAGACACAAAGGCTCTTTCAAATTCTTATTCTGTAGTTACTCCCATCAGACCCTTGGCACCGCCAGAAAGATTCTTTGGAGAGCCAAAGAAGTTAGTGTTCTAACTTTGTACTCTGTAACCAAATGGAGTGATGTACCTTTCATCCCTTACCTAAACCACTACACACCACACACAGAATAATATCTGAGACGAGCAGTAGAAGTAGAGAAAGGGGACTGGAATAAGGGAGGAAACAGAGGGCATGGACGTCTGCAGATTGGAATGTATATTTAAAAATACAATAAGAAATACCTAATAATCTGGCATGAGCATTCAGTATCTCACATTGAAAATGATATACCTTGAAGTTACCACTGTATAATCAAATTTCTCTGTTCTTGATGTGAAGCGGACTTTCCTGAACTGAAATGTAGGGACGTAGACGTGATCACTGAAATGCTCAGCAATCTCCCTCTATATTGGCAAGATAACTACCTCCAACTTTGCGTATGAGCCTTCATATATTATTGGCTTAGGTTCAGTTTTGCCTTTAACGCCACTGGAAATTAATTAACATCTTTAACACTCTGTGTTGGGATGCAAATGTCCCTGCATTCCAAAAAGGTGTGTATCCGCGGCCTGAGTGACCTAAGTGTATGTGAATCTGGTATTCTGATTTTCACCAGCCCAGTCATCACGCTAATCTAGCATGTGCACTGAAGCCTAGGCCGGTCCTTAGTATTGCCAAGATCGCGAAAAGGTTCTGTGACCTGGGACTACTTTCCATGTCCTGGGTTGTTGGCATGAAGCATTGCACACATTTTTTGACTTAGTAGTCCTGATAAGACCTTTTTTGTGTAAGAATGGATCGTGGCCCACTGGCCCCACTAGATAAAAATGTCCACTTCAGCATAACACCCAGACCCTTGCACACACATACAGTGTGCAGTCAAATGCATGTGTACAGAAATGACAGTGTGCAATGTAGATATGCTTGCTGGGACCAGTCGTATTCCTTTTGGATGGCCCTGGTGTAGTATGACACAAGATGGAGACGGATAAAGCTTCCACCAGACAGTGGAAATATATTGTTTGTATTACTGATGCCAAAGGGTGGAGACCCAGACACTGAAGTGAGGGAGGATGGCGATGGGGCTACCCTTAGAAATTGTACAAGCATGTTTTACCAGGGGATTGTGGATTAGATTTGCCAAGCAATGCCATTTGGTAGATGGTTTGGGACATGGTCTTAGTGAGAGAATTCTGTTGTTTAAGGTAGGGAAGTTCCTAGGCAGGGCCTATCCTTTTGTGTATCCATGATTGTTAGTTCAGGAAGACTGATGATATTTAGATGCAGAGTCTTCTCGCAGTACCCATGTTTTGGATAGTTCTGCTTGGAGTCAGCCTCATCACTACTCGGCGCGAGAGTCATCATCTTGCATAAAGGCTGTGTGGTTGTAGCTGTCTGCAGTGCAGCCAGATGATATTTGAAAGGGAACCACCTCAAACCAGTTCCAGGACAATGTATTGTTTCCGCTTAGCTCTCAAATATATTTCATACTCATAATCCCCTATACAATCTGGTGCCCGCCCTGGGAATTCTACAGAAACAGCACTATTGGGGCCTGATCTAGAGTGCAGAGTATAGTATTTAGGCTGTCAGGGCAATGGAGTCAAATACTCCGTTGCCCTGATGGAGTACCATTCTCCGCATTTTGAGATGTCCAATATCCCAGCGGACTTCTCTAGTCATTGGCATGAACTGCTATCACAGCGGCTCCTGTCAACATGTTAGAAGTTTGACGGATGGCTTCGTCAAACTGACAGTCACCAGTCAAACTTTCAATAATGTGAGATTTTGTTTTAAAAAAACAAAAACTAATGGCCTTCCACATCATAGGAGTTGTCTCCTAATGCTAGAGGGTAATTTTTTTAACTGTCTCTCACAGCCAGGTTTTACCTGGAAGTGATGAACAACAACAAAAAAAACATCTACCACCGTCCACTCCTAGTTGGATAGATGATATTATATGTAAACCCCCGATGGCTGTAGTCCGTCGGGCATAGGAGGAGTATGTCAGTGACTGAGCCAGAGTAGGCTCTGTCACTGACAAACTTAAGGTCTGCACACCTGTAAATCAGGCAGGCGGACCAAGGATTTGGCAGAGAGGATACTCCGTCACAGCAGCACCAGAGTCCACTCAGCAACAAACTCTAAACCGGGCCCCAAGTCTCCAATTTTCTTCTTCATTCGCGCCATCACAAGAATTTACCTCTCTTTCGGTCTTCTTTCTCTTTCCGGGATGTTAAGGGTGCTGTTACTTAGTTTTCTTCCTATGTTTTTGGTATTTCCTTCTCAATCTCTTGCAACAATTGGTCATCAGTTCAATTTGGACCCAGAACAGAACCTTGTGGGACTCCAATCCTTTTCTCTCTTTAGGCTATTCCTTTGTTCCCTGTTATCTGTGAGAAAAGACACAGATGTGTGGATGGGACAGCTGTCTTTTTTTGTTTTTAAGGCAACGGGTGTCTATCCACCTTTAAATCATGCCGTCTGTCTCCTTTAGAGTGCTGTGACCCTTAAATGGATTTGGGGAGCCTTGCTATCAATGTTTAGATCCTTAACGTTTTTGAAGTAAGGCTGATCCCTTCCGGAAGGCTGGCTGTCCGTCCAGGAAAACAGGTTAAATAAGAATACTCCCTACAAAGTGAGGATGGCAATAGCACTACAAAGAAAAGACCACAGAGGCAAGCAAAAAGCCTTCTGTATGGGAGCAAAACACTTTACAGGACCTGTCCTTTTAGTGGACTCTTCAAGCTTGCAAACACTGCAGTGAAGTTTGATCTTACAGTTTATAAATACTGGGCTCGAATGATGGCTAGAAGCTTGCAGATATGTAGTTGTCCAGACCCGAGCTTTGTCCAAGGGCTAGAAAGTGATATGACCACAGTGGCATACTTAGACTGGAATAGCAAAAACGGCAACAAGAAAAAGGGTACAGAAGTGAAGAACATGGTGGTTAGCGGGAGCAGAATGAAAGTATTGCAATGCAATGTGGCACAGCCTGATAACTGCTAATGCAGTCTGATACAGAAAACAGGAAAGCAACAAAGATGCATTCGTTTAGGCACTATTTGCAGATAGACAGATTGGCATACTGTGGAAATCGAGAAATGGCTGCTACACCTACTCTCTAAATGAAACCGTCTCCTTGAGGAACAACATGCAGTTCCCCACTGTCCTGACAAAGGGGCAGGCACTCTAGTGAGAATCTCTCCTCACCACTCAAAGACCTCTTATGTTCGTAGCTTGTGGCAAGACACTGGTGTGCGACAAGAATGCTTCGACCCCCAGTGCGTGCTCTTTGTATAGATAGATGCTCTCAGTACTATAGTGCTCTGACTTTCCGCCAAGTGCTCTGTAAGTGAGAGGTGGAAATACAGGGTTAAAAGGGAGGGTGACGGTTGACGACAGAGACCTTGGCTGCACAAAATTAGACACTTTTTAAAGGGCAAAACGGTTCTCCAAGATAGCTGCACTACCAGAAGGACAAAACCAACCAACAACTGAACCCTAACTGAACATAATCAATGTTGAAGTTTAATAGTTCAATCGAAAAAAAACGAACTTGAATCCCTTAGCTGGACGCTGGACCAAAGACAGATGACCTCAGACTCAGCTCACAGACACGTGGGCTCATCCTTGGCAATTGTGCAGGCTGAGCTGGGGATGATGCAGAATGGTGCAGTTAGCATCCGCAATGTATCCTCCGTGCAGAAACCAAGCAGAACTGGTGGGGAGTCAGGGAAAGATTTCAGAAGCAAATAAGCCATAGTCGCCTCTAGCTTTCTGCTAGAGCTGTGTGCTTTTCACCCCTCTAGAGACATGGCAAGCTCTACTTCATGCTTTTAACTTCAACTTGCATCAGAACCCAGCATAGTAAAAGTTCAAGAGCGCCTCAGTGGAATTTGCAAGTCTGTCCACAATATCAGGTCAGAGTCCTAAAATGCATTTATTACTGATGATAGATTAATTGATGAACATTTCTAAAATATTTGCTTTCTTCGCCTCATTAGTAAGCCTTGGTGAGACTAGGACCTGCAAGGGGCCTCAAAGTGGAAGGTCAGGTGGGGTAGCCCAATTCACTTTCCTAGAGCTCGCACAATGAAATCTGTGATATCTTCTTCTTTCGCTGACCTACTCTACAACAGCTTGGGGAACATGCAAACGAGTTGGGTTGCCTCTTTCTCAGGCCCTTCCATTATGTGCCAGCTTCCCTAGTCCCTCACTGATGGTTTGTATTCAGCACAAACCAATAAGCATGCTGGTATCATAAAGGCACTCGCCTTCCAAATAGCAACAAGCTTTTTGGAAAATTCTGGAAGTTTCTAACACTGACTTCTTGAGAATCGTATGAATTGGAACATGCAATACAATCACGCCTATCGCCATGGTCTCATATCTGTGAATGTGGATGCTCAGCTAATCAGTCCCAAATCTTATGTAACTTCCTCAGATAAACCCCTGGACGTTATTATGGGATTTTCTCTTAACTGCAGGAAATTTATGAGCATGTACATCTTTCACTGGCAACAGCATATATGCTGAAGAATACTATTCACCAGTACACACACACACACACCTGGAACACGGGTACATCAGAATAACAAAACCACCTCCTCCTTTCACATTTAAGAAGTAGATGACATATCCTGCCCCACTCCTATCAGACTTTACCCTGTAAGACACAGCCTTGGTAGTCGATGGAACCTAGAAAGAGGGTTAAACCTAAAACTTTCAGTATACTAGCATTATATTACACATTTTTCTCATATAATTGGGTGGGTAGTGATGACACTCTAACTTAGTCGCCGATTTCTATTTACAATCAAGCCTCATTTATAAGCGATTATCTGTTTACAAATTACTTACAATTCCTACATTACACTCTTAAATGCCCTATGATCCATCCATGAGTGCTTTATAAGTCCTATTTTATATGATTGTCCCTATTACAAGGTCCACTGTACAGAGTCGACTGCTTTCTATTTGTCAGTTTCATATTCTTGCCTAGTATACAACTATTTAACTTCCGGTGCCAAAAGTATATCCAGTACTGCAGTTTAGCAGCAGTGCTAGCGCTGCCTGCTTGGTGATGTGCCCTCTACGGTTGTACCCAGTGCTACCATTTAGCAACAGACCCGGAGCTTCAGAAACATCCACAGCCCGCACATACCAGGAGTACCCTGCTGCCTGCCCTCGCATGTGCTCTCTGGGAAATAGATGGAACATGCCTTTATCACATGTACCACTGATGTGCCTTCTCAGATACATCCTGTGCCTGCATTTAACTGCAGAGCAGCTGGTTGCTCTTTGATGTGCTCCTTCTGATATACTCCGAGCCTGAACCTTGAAGCAGTGGCCCTCTTTCATTCTGGACGCGCTACACCGGGGCTCGAATTATGTGATGGGCACTTTGTAGCTGTTTGCGCCACAGCACACTTTTAAACAGGCACACTGGGCGCAAACAGGGACAGTCTGCCCAATTATAATCAATGCGCTGCCCCCGGGGAAGCTGCAAACTTGTGCTGCCCTGGGGAAAGCACATTAGAGAAAGACGTAGCAGCTGCCTTGATGCAGCTACTCTGTCTTTCACTGTGCAGGCAGCAGCGGCCTGCATTTCAAAGGAAAGGCGTAGTGATCCCCCTCTATGCGGTTGTAGTGAGTGACTGCACAGTCCTGCAGGGGGATGTCTGGGGAGGGGGTCCTTCGTACCCTATTTCCTCCCTCCAGATGGTCACCCTCAGGGGATGCACTGACTGTGCATCACCTCTTTGTGGCGTACAGTCAGTGCGCCACCTGACAGGCTTTATGTCTCTGCACCTCCAATCCATTATATGGCGGATGCAGAAGAGACAGAGTGTTTCCTTCATTTACATGGAGCCTTGTCCCCATGCAAATGAGGACTTGCCCCCGTTCGGTAGTGCCAGCGGTGTATGTGCATCAGCGCTATCTGCATTACAGAAGGGGCTGCCCAAGCGTCTGTGGCCTCTTCTGTAAAACTATAATACCTTGGGGATACAAAAAACAGGCGTGCACATCTATTGCGTATTTATACAGCCCCTGATATGCCTAACACCTGCAATAAAGCAGCACGGTCCCACTTTGCACATCATGTCCTCCTTCAGATGTCCCAAGTTAAAAAGGAAGATCATCCTGGAGTGATTCTGAAGTCATCCGATGACTTCAGCCAGGCTATTCCTGCAATTAACTGGGGATGTCATCCGAAGCCATCCTGAAGTATGCCTATAGGGCAGAATATTTAAATGGGATGACTCCTCGAGTCATCAGAGAAACTACTCCAGGATTAGTTCCCGATTACTTCAGTGGAAAAGATGTGATGAGCTTGTACTGCTGCCGGATGATCCCATGCTGATTACAGGATTAGGGTGGATTACTCCAGGATGGGTTCCTGATTACTTCAGTGGAAAACATGTGATGATAATGTACTACTCCAGGATGATCTCATGATGATTTCAGGATTAGGCTGGATTACTCCAGGATGCTCCTATGAGTATTTCAGGATGGGGCTGTATTATTACAGAGTCATCTTGTGATGACTTCAGAATGAGGCTGCATTACTCAAGGATGATCCAAGGATAACTTTAGAATGAGACTGGGACTGTATTAGTCGATAAGTTCATGATAGGATGCATTACCCTAGGATGGGTTCTGGCTGTATTACTGCATGGCGGTTTCAATATGCAGATTTATTACTCTAGAATGACTTGTTTGACATACACTGGATGTTAAGAAATACACCGTTTTATTAGTTCGTTGGCAGAGCAAATTATTGCTACAAAAACAAGCATTGGCAGAGCCAATAGGTCTTGCCTTTGTAACCAAGTGGCTTGCCAATGTCTTCTGCCGATGGTCTGCAGTATTGGTTAATATAAACAAGCATTGGCAAAGCCAATATTGCCTTTGCCAATGTTTTAGCCATATTGTACACCAGTGCGTCTGCTGTTCAGCATGGCTAAAGGTTAGTGGGGAAATGGAGAGTGGCGTGTCGAAAAGTGGAGTGTGATAAAGTGGTGTAGATTATAGCTGCAGAGTGCCATGTACTGGCGTAGAATGGAGTGGTGCTGGGAGTGTTGCGTAGAGCGGTGTAGAGCATAGTAGATTGTTGTGGAGTGGCACAAAGTTGCATATTGTAGGACGGTGGAGTGGCAGAGTGGAGTACAGTGTTGTAGAGTCGAGTGTCAGAGTGGAATGGTAGAGAGAAGCGGAGTAGTGTGTCGTAGAATAGAGCAGAGTAAAGTGGCATAGAAGGAGTTATGTAGAGTGTTGAGTAGTGTAGGGTGGCATAGCGTGGAGTAGAGTGTTGTAGAGTGGAGTGGCATAGAGTTTAATGGAGTAGAGCATCAAAGAGTTGAGTATCATAGCGTATATCATCAAAGAGTGAAGTAGCCTAGAGTGAAGTGGTGTAAAGTTCAGTGGTGCAGAGTAGATTGGCGTGGAGTGCAGTGGTTTTGAGTAAAATAGTCTAGAGTGCATTGACGCAGAGTAGAAAGATGTAGAGTGCAGAGTAGATTGTAGTGGCGTAAAGTAGATTGTTTCAGAGTGGCGTGGAGAGGTGCAGGGTAGATTGCAGCGATGTAGAGCAGAGTGGCATAAAGTGCAGTGGCGTAGAGTGCAGTGGTGCAGAACAGATTAGAGTGGCGTGGAGGGATGCAGAGTGCAGTGGTGCAGAGTGCAGTACAGTTGAGTGGTGCAGAGTAGAGTGCAGTGACGAGTGCAAATTGCAGTGGCCTAAAAAGCAGGGGTGTAGAGTGGCGTAGCGTGCAGTGACTGAGTGCAGTCGTGCAGAGTAGCGTGGCATTGAGTTCAGTGGCGGAGAGTGCAGTCTTGCAGAGCATCATAGAGTGCAGTGGTGTGGAGTGCAGCAGTGCAGAGTAGAATAGTGGTGCAGAATAGTGATGCAGCTTAAAGTGCAGTGTTGCAGAGTAGACTGTCGTAAAGTGAAGTGGTATATAATAGAGTGGCGTAGAATACATTGGCATGAAGTGCAGTGGCCTTAAGTGGTGAGTAGAGGGGCACTGAGAGCAGTGGTAGAAGAGTGGTGGTGTCAGAGTAGAAGCGCAGGGTGGTGTTGAGTGGTGGCGCAGAGTGGTGTTGTCGAACAGAGTGGCGAAGCGTAGAGTGTTGTGGAGAGGGAGAGTGTGGACAGTCAGAGAGTAGAGTGACGCGGAGTGGCAAAGAGTTGTAAAGCAAACTCAGTCTACCATCCTTCTGAGATTGGTAAATGGAGAAAGATGAAAGAGTGTAATACTAACATCTGTAAGATATAGCGCTTAAAAGAAGGAAGTATAGTATAAAAATTATTTATACTTGGGTGCTAGCAAAGATTTAATTTAAGGAATCACCATATGGTACCGTACTTTACTGCAGCATCATTTGCAATGAGAACGGCGTCCTTAACACTAATAGGACTCCCTGCCACCAAATGTGATTTCAATACAAGGCAAGGAGCCTACCTGACTCATAGCTCAATTTTAAGTCTGGCATTAGCCAAGACCAGAGTTCTCCAAAGTCAATCCTGGAAGGCTGGATCCATGCTATATATTTTTTTTTTTTAGCATATCCCCATTTAGATATATGTATTTATCTTAAAAATCTGGCATTGATCCAGCCCTCCGGACCGACTTTGGAGACCCCTGGCCAAGACCTTTAGAATGTATTAATATTATATATATATATATATATACACACACACACATACTTAACTACAGAGGCTTTCAGCCAACCCTCTTCATCAATTGGTCTATTATTGTGTCATTTGCATTTTCATCCATCCACTGCAGCATACAGCTTGGGGCAGGACAGTGGGCCAGCCCACTACAGACATTAGCTAACTTTACTGCGAGTGATGGCATTCTTCCCCTTCACAAGAAGTAAATCCACACATAAAGTAGTGCCCTTAAGAGTTGATAACTACTATGGCAGAGCGTTCTTTTTAGATCAAAAACATATCTGCTTTTAGACAAAAACATTTTTATCATTGATGCGTGGCCGACAGGTTCCCCATAAATAAAGTTTTGCAAAAACATGAGAAAAACAACAAAGCCAAAAGGCCTATTAGCTTTGCCATTGTTTGTATCATATTCTAAAACATTCACACCCAGTCAAGATCTCAAAACATACTCAAACAGCTAAATAGATGTCAATATTTAAAGATCAAAATGAGGGTGACGCCAGTATACAACTGGAAACATCATCAGCATGTCAAACAGTTGAGGGGGAGTTGGGCAGTGATGGCAG